>CM065683.1:58374937-58446314 GCA_017654935.2 Phymorhynchus buccinoides | reverse complement strand
AAACCGATACCCCGCCTGTCAGACGGCAGCGTGTGAGAAAGGAAGGGAAGAGAGAGCATGGATGACCTGAGAGAGGAGAGGGGGCTATGCTTGTGTGCAGCAGCTCCGTTCCTCTTCAAAATACCTCAGTTGCCCTAAAATATCCCTCATGCAACAGCCTTTCAGAGGTTACAATAACCGGAGCTTTCTATCTTCTTCTCCGTATTTCCGTAGTTGTACAATACTAAACAAAGATGTTTTCTCTTGCTCTCGCTTTGTCTTTCATCCCTATTTTAATTTTACAACCATACAGGTCCAGTAACGATGCATGATAAGGTCCTTACCATAATGCTTGGCATTATATGGCTTAAGTCTTTCATAATGTGTTTTGTAATGACCTCTTCGCCTTCGGTACTCAACAGTTGTGTGAAGTGGCGAAGATAACATGTGAGATTTAAAGGTCAGGATACGACCCCAGGGGTACGGATCATGTTAGTTTTTTGTTGTTGTTTTTTTTGTTTGTTTTTATAAATCAAAAAGTATAGACAGGGTGATGTCATACATGGTGGGTTCTTGGGGCAACCCTTTTAATAATAGTGGACTGTGATAGCCCTAGCTTAAATGACACAGTCAAGGTTTTACTCTGTATTGATGCATCATGCACAGGTCAGTTTCCGCATTGTCTTCAGGAATGCGAGTTGTATTCAATCATAGTTTTGCAGGGAAAAAAATCACCCCCCCCCCCCCCACAAAAAAAAAAAATTATGTGGTGCTTGTGCTGTACCATAACTAACCTGGACAAAATCACGCATGTGATCCATCATTTTTCTCTCTTGTGCAGCAATCAATTCAATGGGGAGTGCTTTAAACGAGAAACAGCCAATAGTTGGGTTTACCCACTTGGGTTATATGTGCTCTCTCTAACATGCTGCTGTTTTAATTAACATTCTAATATCATAGATTAGCCATACAGAGAGTTGAGATATTCCCATATTGACCATGCATTGGTGTTTTGCTGTGTAAATGAAGGACTTAAGACTGATTCACTGTCTTATTATCCAGCAGAGAAGGACATAGTTTCGTTCTGCTCACATCTAGGGGAAATATATACAGATAATAGATCTAACTGTTGAGTAAGTGTAAGCAGAGCATAATTATGTCGTGACAAGATCCAAATTAGTAACCACGTCCACAATGATATTAAATAATATTTATCTTTAGGTTATCCATTCAGTAGGATTAATGAAGGTGATGATTCCAAATCACTAGACTGTAATTATTGCCAAGGCTATTAAGCTTTTTAGCACAGTTGGTGTTACTAACTTTCTCAGTGTTTCTGACTTTGTTCGGTGTATCTTAGAGGAAAGGCTCGTTTATTACACAAGGAGACGAAAACCCAACAGTTTTCCATACGAAATTCTGATTTCCATTATGAATGCTGATGAACACTGTTTTATATGTGATTAGTAAGATTGTGAACGCTGTAATTGTCATCTCCGATTTTTAAGCTTTGATTAATCTACAAGTGTCATTTTGTCTGTCTTGTTTGCCATGCTGCGAGAAGATACTATATTATGTTGCAAACTCAATCAATCTTAATTTTAATTTATGTACTTTGTCAACAATCATTTCCAGTCTTAACGTTGTGTTTACACCCCACCCCCACCCCCCAGTCATCAAACACCTACACCCCCACAACCCTTCTTGAAAAGGGTATTTCAATGAAAGGACTAGCGTGTCTTTTCCCTTCTGCATCAAGACCTGGCGTGAAGAAGCGCCATTTGTATGATGGGATGAGGATAGGGGTGGGGAGGGGTGGACGCGGGGAAATTCCTTGTCCACTTTATGCTCGGTGTCCATCTGTGTTCTACCGAGGACCCAGCATGTTTGATAATTGTGTGACAGGTAGCACACACCTAGTTGCTTTTGACTTGCTGACAGGTTATGACAGAAGCAGGCCTGCTTCTTTTGGTCTTCCTTCCCCAAGACCCAAACAACATGGGCAACAGCGGTTCCCCCCCCCGACCAAACGCGTACACAACCCACGCCAGTCAGTGTGGATGATATGGTAGCAGGTGTGAGAAAAACACAAACTGAAACAAAAAGGTCGCTTTGTATAAGCCAAGACACGAGATGTACACCGAGCCTTACTCTGTTTCTCCGTTATAGGGCCTATTCTGTTATGTTAGCTACATGTCAGTCGGTACAAAAGACTCACCAAGGCCCTTGTAGCCTCTATCAACTTACTGCTTTTTCACTTTCTTGTTAGGCCTATGCACTTTTGTTTATCTCTTCACTAGGTGCCATGCAAAGTTCATGAGAATTGGCAGGTCTACGAAGTAAGCTGTTTAGGTAGAGTTACTGTTTTAGTTCTTGACACCATGTTAAATGTCATTTGAAATCAGGGACCTGTATCTGCAAATTTACTCTTTTCCCCTGTGTATCTGTCACCATGTGTGAGTGGCAAATTGAAGCGTACCTTCTACATGTATTTATAAAGGAAATTAAGGTACGCCAGTATTGAGTAGTAATTGGAGTTATCTCCGATCAGTCTACCAGAAGCGCATTGCTTTTGGTTCATAGTGTTCAAGGCCACAGAAACCTGCATGGTACCCCTTTACACACTCTCTGATGGTACACATGGTGCGGTTATTGTCTGTATTCTTGGTATCTGAAGCTCGCAGAGGAAAGAATGTGTGGGCCTGAAAATTTATGTCAGCCTAGAAATGAAATGTTCTGTAGCAAACGTTCTCCTTGCTCATGTTATTTGTATTATAGCCAGAGACTGTTCAAATGGAGAGTCTACCTCCGTCACCACTGGTTCAGTATCGCCTTGAGCCTGTCATACCATTGCGATGTGATTTCCACTTTGTTTCCTTATCCCCTGTATTTTCCCCACCATATTAACGATGTAATTAGGGCGGGGTTCCAATACTTCACGACAAGGTTTGGGGTAATAGTCTTTTTTTCCAAGAGCATAAGAGTTTGACAGATTTGTTATGAACCAGTAACACAGTGTTTGTTTGGTAAGCGTTTCGCATTACAGATGCAGATTTAATTGCTACAAGCAGCGGAAAGAATGTGACCCTGATAGGGCAATTTCCTGAAATGATATTAATATTTCGGCTTCTTCCCTGACACCTTATATATGTGTTTCTGTATATGTGTCCCTGATAGGGCAATTTCCTGAAATAATATTAATATTTTGGTTCTTCCTTGACACCGCCAGTGCCTTATAACTGTTTTTCAGTAACGATAGGAAATTCTATCTGTTTCTTACCTCTCTTGCCATCAGTTCACATTTCCTCTTGGTCAATGCCTGTTTATACATGCATGTGAGTGACCTCACCCTTTTCTTCTTTTGTTATTGTTTTCCTCGTTCTTATGTCAGTGACAATAGTTTTTCTAATCTTAATGAAGTGATGTCACTTACTTGTGTCTGGTTGAGACAGGTCTTCATGTCGATGGCTCAATATATATTTCTCATTGTCGTTGTCACATTTGTAGCACAACTGGTCCCACAACCGATAGTTGATTGTTTGGTTTCGTTATGAGAGTGATAGGCCTGTCATAGGCAATAACAGAAACCACCAGTGTGCAAATGACTGCGACAGTCGCCCAGTAAAGAGAACACAGAATAGGAGAGTCAAAAATTCCATTATCTCCGCACTACACAGAACACCAGTCAGTAAACAAGGCCCTCGGCCTAGCCCGCACAGAGGGGTGGCGATGCCACAGCAGCTATGAATCACACGTCTTATCTGGTCGGTTGTCCAGCGCAAAACTGGTTGGCCTGGCTGCAATATCTCCTGTACAGTTAGTTCCAGGTTATGCTGCTGAGCAAGAATGACTAGTGAATGCAGTTTGCGACTACACTTTGGCATTTTGATTTTTTTGGTGGAGCCATGCATCCCCATAGCATCTTGAAATTCCTTTTGCAAATCAGACAGGCAACCCATTCAAAACAAAAAAACAAAATCTGGTAGTGTATATTTTATTTTATTATTTTTCTGACGCTACCCCCACCTTTTGTACGGAGTGACGTCCCTTGGGTTAGGATTTGAGAGGTGATAGAGAGCACAGAGCGTCCGGCACAAGAGGATTAAAGGAGTCTTGCAATCAAGTGCCTGTGCCGGTTAGAGTGTCTGTGACGTAGCTGCTCTGACGTAAATTTTCCTCTTTTGTTATGTTTTGTTGAAATGACTGCACTTCTTGGAACATCCTTTCAGTTCATGCCCTAATATTTTTTTTTTAAATCGCTTATAAGAAAATGAACTGCAAACCAACTCCCTTGTATGAAATCATTTTCTTATATCCAAGTTTACATCGCGGATGGGAGAACGAATTTGCTTGCTTATAACCGAGTTTTCTTATAAGCGGTTTTCTTATATCCAAGCTTTGATAATACATAAGAAAGAAGGAATTCGGCCGGGGAAAAATATTGCTTTCTTATAAGCGGGTTTCTTTTAAGCGGGTTCGACTGAAGAGACTTTGATAAATAGATTATAAAGTGAATGAAAGCGTAATGTAACTTGATATTTTCAGACGACCCCACCACAATGGCCATCTCAGTCAACTCAATGGCGCTGGGGTCCTCAGGTAAGAAGGATAATTCAAAAGTATTGAAGGAATAGATTTTTTTAAGCTTTAAAATTTGGATGGTTCAAACTAGTCCTCGAGTATCCTTCAGTGTTAAAATTCTTATGCACAGATGTGCGCCCATGACACTCAAATCTCCCACCTGATGCACTGGATTTTAGGTCAGTGCGTCACAAAAATGTAACAAATCTTACAAAAAGAATGTATGTATTGAAAATAAAAACAATGGCAATGCATCATTTTTATGTTTTCCACTAATTCTTTGTCATTTCATAGGAGGGTTTGGATGCTTTCAAAGCTATTACTCTAGCTATTAGCAGTGTTAATTCTTACTTTGAAATCGGGACGTCAGAATTAGCACATTAAATGTCACTAGATTTTTAAGGGGTCTCTCTTTATAATTTTGTAACTTGAAACCCCAAAAAAAACCTCGGGTGAACATTTTCTGTTTAGTGACGCACTGGGTTTTGAGTGCCATAGATGCGCATATGTGTGTCAGAATTAACATTGCTATTAAGTGAACGTTTCATCTTCTACCATAAAAATGATACATTGCATTATAGATGTGCCCCCTGAAGACTGAGTGGCTGCCCAAGTGGCGGAGTAATCAAAAACAGTCGCATGTAATGTTCTCATCCCTAGCTGATGCATTTGTACCATGGTGTTCAAGTGCTTCGGCTGTTGGAATGATCCCTGGAGTCTTTTAGTCAGGGTAAGCCAACAACTATAGATGTAAAAAACAAAGATCAACAAAGGATGCCAACACAAATTTGACAGAGCGTTGCTGGATGAAACTGTGTCGAACAGTAACATCTGTGTTGAACAGTAACATCTGTGTTGGAGAGCCGTCCTTTCATGAAACATTTTATGTTGCTGGCAAAGTTTTGTTACACTGCTTTTATGTTTGGGGCCCTCTCACATCCATGTGAGAACTCGGAAAACTGGCTCATGGGACTACAACCATTTGTCATACACCCATTCTTGATCAGCCACTCGAGGGATGCAATGGGAGACGTTTAGAAGCTTGTTGAACTTTCGGCTGTAGTCTGGAAACCATCAGTCATATAAAACAATGTAGTAGAGTACTTTTTGAAATTATTACGGAAAATCCAAAAGAGGTGAGAATGAGGTGGGTTTTTTGGGGGGGTGACAAAGACATGTCTGCTGCTCAGTGTATGGCTGTGGATGGAAAAGTGAAATGATGGACTATGTCTGCCGCTCGGCAACACACTTGGTAGATGGTTTTTGTGTGTCTGTTTTTTTCTTTTATTGCTTTTTTAAGGGGGGGGGGGGGGGGGGGGGGGTGTTACAGTGTGTTGTCAGGAAATGAAGTTTGCTTCTATAAACATTAAAAAAATGCTTTTACTTCAGGGGCAGCTGTCAGGAGGGGGAACAACACCTGACAAGCTTATCCCTCATTCTTGTTAGGGGCTTTGGAAAGTTGGCAGCTACAGTAAAACCCGGTTATAAGAAAATCGAAGGGAGATAATTTTTTGTTTTCTTATAACCGATTTGAAAGGGGGGAAAATGAAAGAAAAAGAGAACAAAATAAAACAGAAACATAAAACGAAGAGAAAATGCTTTTACCTAATTTGGTGCATGAAAAAAAGGGGGAAAATGCAAAACAAAGGAGGAAAAAAAAAAAGAACGGAACAGAAAATTAAAAACAAAAATGAAGGCAGAAGTGGTGTGAGTTGCATGATGAGCGAGCAAGATAGCGGAGAGCAGATGAATGATTGGGTGTGGTGTGAGAGTAACATATTTGTTTAAATGTAAATTTCTGTTTCTTGTTTTTAATCAATATTCTAATTTGGATGTATAACTCATTTTACACAGTGGAAGACAATTTTGTATTTGCGTTTGTACAATGCCAATGGACTATAAAGAAACTTGCGACCTATGACTCATGTTTTACATCATAAAATCAAAATACAGCAAAACTCGGTTATAAGAAAATCGAAGGGAGATAATTTTTTGCTTATTACCATATTCTAGTGTTCTTATATCCGAAACAAAATGAAGAGAACATCCTTTTTCCTAATTTGATGCATTTCTTACATCATAAAATCAAAATCTTCTATTAAGAAGAAGATTTAAAGGTGCCTACAACCACTCAAACTAACAAGCTTTTTTTTCCTTTTCACTGTTATCAAATACGTACCCCTTCACCTTTCTTGTACTGAACTATTACCATTTACTGTCCACCCATGCAGCTTTTTATCAATCATTTGCTTTTGTTTATGTGGATTTTCGTCCACATATTCAGTTATTTGTATTTATCTTCTTAAAGAAATGGATTGCCTTTTCCTCTCTGCCATTGCTGCTGAAAATAAAAGGATGGACAGTCTCTACCACCAACACAAAAGTACCGGCACTCATTTTTTTTTCTTCTGCTCAACATTTATTTTGCACAGAATACTGAAGGAAAGTATAGAATAAAGGAACAAAAACAACTCAATTAGTCTTGCAATCAAGTGCCTGTACTGTTTAGACTGTGACGCAACAGGCTGCTCTTTAAAATGTTTCGTTTTCAATTTGGGGGCATTTGTATGGGAGTCAAACCTGGTCAAAACAAGATTTCGTACCAGCTATAAGAGGGAAAACATGTACTTGTGATTTTGACATGTGATCTGGTGTGTCTTTTGGAAAATGTTGTCAATGGTAATTCGCTTATAAGAAAATAGAGCTCGCTTGTGGGGGGAAAAAAACCGAACTGCAAACCAACTCTCTTGTATGACATACTTTTCTTATGTCCAAGTTTCCATTGCGGATGGGAGAAGGAATTTGCTTGCTTATAACCGAGTTTCTGATATCCGAGTTTTGATCATAGATGGAAAGAAGTTCGGCCGGGAATTATTTTTGCTTCATTATAAGCGAGTTTCTTATAAGCGGATTCGGCTGTATCTTTCTATATTAAGGTTAGAGTGTCTGTGCCGTAGCTGCTCTGATGTACATTTTCCTCTTTTTTTGTTTGTTTTGTTGGAACAACTGCATTTTTTGGAACATCCTTTCAGTTCATGCCCTAATTTTTAAAAAAATCGCTTATAAGAAAATCAAACTCGCTTATAAGAAAATGAACTGCAAACCAAACTCCCTTGTATGAAATCATTTTTTTATATCCGAGTTTACATCGCGGATGGGAGAACGAATTTGCTTGCTTATAACCGAGTTTTCTTATAAGCGGTTTTCTTATATCCGAGCTTTGATAATACATAAGAAAGAAGGAATTTGGCTGGGGAAAATAAATTGCTTGCTTATAAGCTTGTTTTCTTATAAGCGGGTTTAGCTGTATCTTTCTATATTAAGGTAGGCTACTCTAGTCTTGCTACAACTAACACAAAAGTACAGGCATTCGTATTTTTTCTTATCATATTTTGTACAGAATACTAAAGGAAAGCATGAAATTTAAGGAACAAAAATAACTCTGTTAGTCTTGCAATCAAGTGCCTGTGCCGGTAGAGTGTGACGTAGCTGCTCTGACGTAAATTTTCCTGTTTTGTTGGAACGACTGCACCTTTTGGAACATCCTTTCAGTTCATGCCCTAATTTTTTAAAAATCGCTTGTAAGAAAATCAAACTCGCTTATAAGAAAATGAACTGCAAACCAACTCCCTTGTATGAAATCATTTTCTTATATCCGAGTTTACATCGCGGGTGGGAGAATGAATTTGATTGCTTATAACCGAGTTTTCTTATATCCGAGTTTTAATAATACATAAGAAAAGAGGAGTTCGGCCGGGGGAATTTTTTTTTTATATATAAGCGGGTTCGACTGTATGCCTTTTTTTAATTTTAGGACATATCTTGTGGCTGTAGATTCACTTTTCATCAACAAACAGTTATCATTCAAACCTTTTTTAACTGTTGGCTTATTGTTTTGCAGAGTCCTAGTCAACAAACACTTGCCAGTAACCCTGGGTACGTGTGGGCAGCCATGCATGCAAGTCCTGACTTGATGTACGCCCAGCCACCTCCAACACAGACATACCAGCCTGCAGAGATGGATCCTACTTTCGTTGAGGGAGCACCTGTAGAGGTAATCCAAAGTCATTATGCACTTTAATGTACAGATAATTGAATGTTGGAGAAAAGCCTCAACTACATTTATCAATGGACTGTATTTTTGTTTTGGATAAAAGCAGATGGTTCTTGTGTGTCTAAGTAAGGTGTTGCCTTTTTTAAATTATAATATTTTATATTTCAAATGGGAAAACAGGATTTTGATTCCTGTCCCGTTCACCTGAAACATATACATTTTTGGTCCAACATGCTGTGGTTTAAATCATTTTAAATAAATACAAAACTTATTTTATGTTAGAATATGTGCTTTATTAACAGTAAATTTGCGTGTTTAATGGCTGCAACAAGTTTTAAATATTTAGCACAATATTTATTTATTTAAATAGTGAATATATTTATTAGAAAGGAATTGCCTTGAATTGGTTCAAACTGTAATTTATAAGAAATAAATGTACTTAGGTTGATTTCATGCATTCTGTTTTTGTACAGTGTTAAAACTCAATGAACCTGTGTTCAGTCGTGCGCATTTGTTGAAGTGACTTGCCATGAATATTTTGTACATTCCAGGAAACTCACATTCTCACCTTTTTCTACCAGTAATAACAGTTCACGTGTGCCTTATATTTTTATATGTAGCCATGTATAATTCAACAATATGCTTCAATTCATATTTTTACCTTATAAAGGGGATGGATCAAATTAGACAGCATTTACATTACAATGAAAAGCAACCAAGAGTGGATATGTTTCAATTATAGATGATTAGTTGAAAGTCATTTTGACTGTCATACTTGCTTATTTATAAATAAAGTTGTTGACAAACTATTTGATGTTTTGTGATGAGAGGAAGCATGGATAGTCTTAGTATGTGCAGGAAATATACTTGAGGAAAGGTCTCTGTCCCTTTTCTGTTTTGATTTAATGTTTGTTGGGTTTTATTTAGACACTTGTTCTGTTTATTTGCTTTAAGCACAAATTAGTGATCAAGCTGACCATTTTCAAAATTCTTTTGATTCCCTAGTTATTGTGTTTATATAATATTACTTGATTATATAGTTAAACTCGTGTACAACTTTTCACTATATCAATAAAAGAGCTTGACAGGTTTTAAGGCATTTGGGTAAAAGGAAGAAAGTTGCATCTATTATTTTCTTTATTTGTGAACGTACATTTTTTAAATACATTAGGCTTTTTTTCTCTCTCTCTGTGTAATTTATGCATTTTGCAAGTTTGAGGTGTGATAGTGTCTGCTTGATCAGAAGATTTAGAGACGGTTTGCAAAAATGCTTGGAGCAAACAATTCTAAAATATACTGTCCCAGATTATTTTTTGTGCACAGTAATAAGCACAACCCAGAAGTTAGACCTTAATCTTCTTGCTCCCTTTAATTTAAAAGATTGGGATTTTAAAGTGAATTGATGCCCCCTCCACCCCCACCCCCCAAAAAAATAAAAGAGCCTAAAAGTGGGTTTTTTAAAAAAAAAACATTCACTTAATTTAAGAAATATTACCATTGCAGGGACAACGGTTTAACTCTCTTGTGCGGTGAACGGTCGGGAACGTTAAAAAAAAAATCGGATCGGAAATGTCTAGAACGTTCGGGAACGTACCGATTTCACGTGGCCGGTTTGGGCGCTTCCATTTTGTTTCTATCACATGGCATTCACGTGAGCGCTTCAGCCTCGCTTTCGCTATAGATTACACTTCCGTCCTGTTGCTTGCAATGGCTTCTAGGCCGATTGGTTTGAAAGATATGAATTTTTGAAAATTAGTGACCGACTTCAGCATTTTCGCAATTTTTCCAATATGGATGACGAACAGTTATGGCGTCCATTGACTGAGGAAAGCGATGAATAGTCCTATTTTTGTGAAAGATGGGACTTATGAGATCGCGAAGTGATGAGTAAGGAGTGTATTCTGACCTATTTCGGCAGCGAGCTTGTTTTTGTTCGATCGATGCAAATTTTTGAAGTCGTGTTACTGACATCGGCATTTTCCCGACTTTTACATCATGGATGATGAGTCGTTATTGCATCCACTGAGTGATGACAGCGATGAAAATTCCTTTTTTTGTGAAAGATAGGAATTATAAGATCGTGAAGTGAAAGGGTAAGTGAATGATTTTGATCTACATTTCCATTTCAGTCGTCTTAGGCTTCAACAGTCTGCAAAAGTAGGCAGTGAATGCAGTTTGCGAGTACACTTTGGCATTTTTTTTTTGTGTGTGGAGCCATGCATCCCCATAACATCTTGAAATTCATTTTGCAAATCAGACAGACATCTCAGCAACACATTCAAAACAAAACAACAAAAAATCTGGTAGGGTATATTTTATTTTATTATTTTTCTGACACTACCCCCCCCCTTTTGTACGGAGTGACGTCCCTTGGGTTAGGATTTCAGAGGTGATAGAGAGCACAGAGCGTCAGGCACAAGAGGATTAAACTGTTGCGCAACTAAACTCTTGGCAACTGCAATTTTGTAAGAAGCCAAACAGAAACTAAAAAAATAAAAGGCTGAAAAGTAGAGGGTGGCCTTGCAGTATTTTTTTAGTTGCACTTATGTAGTTATGTAAAGAAAGGGTTAATCTTCTCGTCAGCGGAAAATTTACCAAGATGACGCACAAAAATGTAAAAATAGAAACTTTTGGGGGCATCGCATTACTTGGCAGGCAATTTAATAGTAAAAGCTCAACTTCTGTCAGCAAGACTTGACTCAAGAAGTAATGAGCACTTTTGATGTGATTTTCGGAAAATAGAATGTCTTTTTACCACAAAATAGAATTGTCCCCCATGAAAAAGACAAATACATGACGAGCATGATGTATTAACACACTCGGGACTGGTTGATTTGCTTCCCCTTATTCTGTGGAGACTGGGCGTTTAGGTTTTTAAAACAATTCACTAAAAATAAGTTTTGAAGAGTTGGCATTGATATTTTCAGAGATTACCAACACCATGCACTAAACAATCATAAAATATCAGATTCCATGCCTTCGTTGTTTGTCTCCTATTGATGAAAACAGCTAACGCATAGAAAGAAAGAAATTTTGATCTTTGACACTCACACCCTACAGCCAAACCTGGAAGTAAAGTCTGCAATGATTGATTGATTTCAAGAGAGGCAAGGTCAAAATAAACTAAGTAGGTTACGATGATATGGCACTTGAATCTGGTTACACACCAGAAATCAAAACCTTGAAATCTCATGATCTGGATCATTCATCTCGTGTGAGTTAAGAACAGATTACGAGCAAAAAATCAATGAGTTCAAGCTTTTTAATTAAAAGAAAGTAGTTTATTGTAGATAACCAAAATCTCCTTTCACACCTATTTCAAACTATAATTGCTGGAGAAATCTTAGAACTGCATACAACACATGGTCTTTACTTCCTTGTTTCACCTACCAATTAATGAATGGTCACTCGCGCATACCGCAAAATTATGTCCCTTGCCTATGTGCAAGCATTTCCTACTAATGCACGTTTTTTGTTTAAAAGTTGAAAGTGCCAAAATTGTGGAGTGTTGCCTGCCATTAGAGGATAAACCTTTTGCTCTCTGTTTTTCTTGTGCCTATAGAGGTGGCATCGAATAGTAAACCAGAAGATCATTTGACAGGGTAGCACCTTTTTTTTTCTGCACTCTAGAATAATTACAAAAGGATTGCTTATTCTAGGGAAGGGGAGGGTAAATAGATTCCTGAGTTTTCTTACATTTTGTGAACTTAGCTCTTGTGATTCGGCATGGCAAAAGAAACATTACCAAGAGTAAAACTGCACTAGGAAGCAATACGTTCCTGAAAGTAATGTTTTGTCCCTTTTTTTTTTTTAGCTTTCCTTTTTTGGCCCCTTCACTGCCAGAGAAAAATAAGTTCATCTTTTTTCTTATTAAATAAAAAAAAAAGTGACTTGTTGGACTCGGTTTAAAAAAATAGTCTTGAGATATGTCCTTCCCAACTGTTCATAAATAAAATCAGCATTCCAGATGTCTGACGTTGTAAGTTTTGGCATAATTCTGCCCATAGTAGTAGGCACAGGGCTGGCAGGGAAAGGGTTATGGTTTTTTTTATCCTGTAAATTAGGACAGGCATCTCTAACCCTATCCACTGTACATTGTTCAGATAATTTATTAAAGGGATCACATTTTTTAAACAGAGGTAAATAAAAGCATATTTACAAAGTATATCCCCATTTCATTTGCATGGAAAAAACAACTACAAGTTGATTCAGGAAGCGAGTATCTTTACCAATAGAAATAGCAATTATAACGCCCACGTTCTTGTATGTTGGTGGCCATACTCCTATCAACTTTTCAGGCTCTTTGGGACTGCAGTTCAGCCACAACCACGTTGTCTTACAATACAGGATACCACTATTGTTGTCTTGATACATGATTAAAAGAAATGTGACTGCAGTTTTCTCTACCCAAAAAAATAATTGAACATCAGAAAAGGTCGACTAAAATATGGGCCAATCGACACAGGTCGCTAACTCTGGTTTTGACATCTTCCCGAGTCTTGCATCGCAATTATTGCTTTGTTGATATGAAGTAGACTTGTATAAATCATTGTGTTTTAGATCTAACTGTTAGAATTTTTACCTTACACTAATGCATCAATTTAATTTACATGTATACAAAAATGTGTGACTTATTGACTGACAGAAAATGTTGCCGTGTAGTGGTTATAGTTGAAATATTTGCTTCTTAAATAATGTAAGCGTTGCTTTTCTTTTACTTTCTTTTTTTTGGGTCTGTTCTTTAGGGTGTGTTTTTTCCACTGGTTGGATAGCTTGGGCATGAGTTCATTATGACCCACTCTGAAGTTCATTTGATAATAGTGTATAATTCAGTTGACCCAGAGAATGCTATCCTTTGGGGATCAAAAGACTGCATTCAGAATATTATTCTGAGGCCATTTTTCCTTTTTGATTTTATTTTTAAATATATAGTTTGTAATGCATGTATTTTTTTACAATTTTGTGATTAACACTGTTTTTCACTCGTTATTCCAAAAAGTTGAAAGAATTGTTCTGTGCACAATTTTTGATTTTATTATATATTATTGAAACAAATTTGTCCATATATAACAAAACAGATTTTTCATCCTTGTAAGTGAACACTGGTGTTTTCTATATCTCTATGCATATCAAAATTTTCGCAGAATGAGATAATCATGAAATAAAGCATTATTATTAAGGCTGCTGTTTGTTTTTCAATTAGTTCACAAATGATGCAAAACAGGCTGATGATGACTTCACACAAATTTTTAATCCTCAAAGAAATTTCTCCCAAATGAAATGTCTGTCAAGGAGTTTCAAATGAAATGACTGTCAAGGAGTTTGTATAATTACCAAAATATGAATCCGTAGAAAAGGTTTCAATTTGATATAATAGTTTATCAACTGAAAAGGTGAATTGATTAATAGCAAAATACATCATAAAAACTGGAGGTTTTACTTTTAACAAAATTAAATGGGAGGAATAATTTAGGTTTCAAATCTGAAATTTGTATGAACAATTTGTGTGGTGGTACTTTGGACAGTACAGGAAAATCTGTATTGTGCAAATTTCTGCAACAGTCACTCCTGTTATAATTATCAACATTACGCCTTTGGGCATTTTTCAGGGCAGTGTGATACCTGTGGAGCAATCTTTGGCTGCTCGCATACATACACCCGTCTCGGATGTTAACACCAATGAGCAGACAGCTGTTTCTACAGTGCCAGTGATCCCAATGCAAACTCCAACCACGAAAGCTGGAAATATTGTATCAAATTACAAGAAACCATATGCTATGACACGAAGATCTTTCAGTACCCCTACCATTCTTGTGAAACATGGACACAAAGTTCAGAGAGTAATGGTTTCAAGTACGACGCCCACAACTTTGTACAATGGACAGATTTTGAATCCAAGTGACAACGGTGATGACAGCTATGTGAGATACACTCCAGTACCAGCCCAACCATCTAATTAAGTGCTGTCTAAAAGTTGAGGGCATATTATGCAGAAATTTGTACATTCCCAACTTACCTTTCCATCTTGCCTATTACAGTAATAGGTAATGCTATGTGTTGTAGACACCCCTTGTTGTAGGCTATAATTAGGAAACTATTGTTCCTTGCATGTTTTTTTTGTTTTTTTTAAAGTGTTTTGGAACATTAAGATTTAAGTTTAAAAAAAATCAAGTGTTGTTATCAAACAGTTGAAAAAGGGAAAATACATTAAAAATGTTTATAAATTCAGGAAAAGATGCTTGTTGAAAGATCTCTGTGACATGGAAAGTTGCATTGCATGCAAGAGTTTTCATTTGTTGGATTCTTTTTTCTGTTTGTATTTTGTTTTATTCTTTTCATTTTTAATTGTTTTTGTTGATTAAACTTTTGCTAAAGGACGAGACCTTTCCCAGCAACCTGTATATTGCACATGTAAGCAGATTCTTATTAGAATTTGAAGGTATCCTAGATGAGACATGCTTCTGAACAGATATAATTATCTTTAAATGATTTGTGACATGAATGTTTCCTAGCTGATGCGTTTCTGAATAGATGTAATAATTAAAACACTTCATGAATTGGTCTCAATGTTATTAAAGTGATTGTGCTTGTTTCAGTGTGTTGAGGAAGTGTACGGTAATGGAAATAGGCCGTTGTGTATGTTTAAATGTATGTCCTTGTATTCTATTGTAGAGTATCCTCAATTCCAAACATTTAAGATGCTTTCTAAATGCTCAAAACTTGAAGGGTTTAGATGTAAATCTTATTTTAGTGTGTGTAATGTGTTTGAAGATATTTACACCATGGTTTTGCTTGTGAAATAAACATCGATCACAGTAATGAATTGAAGGTTATTTTTCATGCTACTGGAATGGGTGGCACTTTCTTGCAAGTGTGTCGGTTTTGCATTTGAGAGTGACTGCCAGACCTTTTTTTCAAGGTACTAGATGGGATCAGAAGCTACAGATTGCAAAATAAATACATGTTTTGTGACATGAACTTCTTTATAACAATATTGCAACTTTCACCTCTGAGTTATTATGGACTCTTTTTTTTTTCTTCTTTTTACTCGTACAGTGGCGTTGCTCCCTTGCTCATTCCAAATCCCAACCGGTAGCCACACCTCAGTTATGTCGGGTCACAGACCTGGAAACAAGCAGTCCAAAAGAGGCCTATCTCGGATGTCAACAGATAACACAGCCAACCACCAGAGAAGACGCTGACAACAATATGTCTTGGTCACAGCAGCTTTAGTGAGGTCCTACCTTAAAGTGTTCAAACAGAAATGATAGTCTTGAACCAGTCATCCATCAATATGAAGTAAATAGTGTATTTTTAATATCGCTACCAAGACAAAGCGTTCATTTCAGAAATGTTTAATTGCTTTTACCAAAATTACACGTGACATTCACTCGACACACCTGAATCTCAGAATGCATAATTATGTGGAACCTGTGATTTTGACACATGATCTGGTGGGTCTTTAAGAAAATGTCTTCAATGGTAATTCGCTTATAAGAAAATAGAGCTCGCTTATCCAAAAAAAATGAACTGCAAACCAACTCTCTTGTATGACATACTTTTCTTATGTCCAAGTTTCCATTGCAGATGGGAGAAGGAATTTGCTTGCTTATAATCGAGTTTTCTTATAAGCGAGTTTCTTATATCTGAGTTTTGATCATAGATAAGAAAGAAGAAGTTAGGCAGGGAAATTTTTCTTATAAGCGAGTTTCTTATAAGCGGATTCGGCTGTATATTTCTATTATAAGCGGATTCGGCTGTATATTTCTATATTAAGGTTAGAGTGTCTGACGTAGCTGCTCTGACGTAAATTTTCCTCTTTTGTTTGTTTTGTTGGAACGACTGCATTTTTTGGAACATCATTTCAGTTCATGCCCTATTTTTTTTTTAAATCGCTTATAAGAAAATCAAACCGCTTATAAGAAAATGAACTGCAAACCAACTCCCTTGCATGAAATCATTTTCTTATATCCGAGTTTACATCGCGGATGGGAGAACAAATTTGCTTCCTTATAACCGGAGTTTTCTTATAAGCGGTTTTCTTATATCCGAGTTTTGATAATACATAAGAAAGAAGGAGTTCGGCCGGGGGGGGAAAATTGCTTTCTTATAAGCGGGTTTTCTTATAAACGGGTTTGACTGTAATGTTCACTGAAAATGAGTAGTAATCAAGAATTACAGAGCATTATTTTCAGATTCAAAGAGTAGTAGAGGTCCAAATTGAGTAGAAAAAAGAGTAAACAGGTCTGCATCAGTGTCAGGGCGTTGTTTTCATTTTTTCAACTCTATGTAAAAAAAAAAACTTCTATCAAAAAGGTTCTGTGTACACGTATGTACATCTTTGGTAGAATATTGACTCGCAACAGTATTCTCAATAATAAAATACAGCAGAGTGGAACACAACTCATGCAATTTTGGTTAACTGACTTCCAACAAAGAAAAAAGTGACATTTTCAGACACTGTTTTAAGTACAATTCATAAACTTTGTGAGCATGCAATATTCTACCCAAGGCCTGAAAGTGATGTCTTGTATAATGCTAAAATATGGTCAGCGTTAATGTGATGCTGGGAGGCCCTTTGATAAGGCACATGAGAGAACAGCTAAAGGGGGATTCTGGCTCAAGAAGAAAATCTTCTACTTTTAGATACGAAAAACGCTACTTTAAGGGGTAAAAAAAAAAAAAGTAAAAATTTTTAAAACCCCCTTTATTCTGCCAAATAAAAAAAAAAAAAGCCACTACTTTAGGTGAAACAAAATTAATTATTTTTAATTAAACAAAATAATTTGAGTTAGAAAAAGGAACTCAACATGACAATGGCGCTTGATGAAATAATTGAGCACTTAGACAAAGTTTTTAAAGAAACGGATTTAGAAGTTATTGATCCAAAAAATGTACTAAAAAGTGTAAAACATGCTATTTCGCAAATACCTGAAAAACTAGCTATAGAACCACCAGTTAAAGTAATGTTAGCAGTGTACGTAGATTATGAAACAGTCCAAGGTGAGCAGCTTCAAGTATGGGTCTCTACTAAACAGCAAGTAGTTCTTTCATATAATGATTTTACAGAAACCTGGGCAGACAATTTAATCACCCAGTTCATTAACGTATCAGAAGAGGCAAAACTAAGAGGATCTGGTTGGTCAGAAGGCGGGGTATTAGAAATTAAAATGAAGGAGAGTAAATATGCACCAATCGTAGGAAACTCCTTTATTCCTTTACCTAAAGAACTTGTTTTAAAGCGTGCAGTATTAAACATAAAAAATACTGATGATAAATGTTTTATGTGGTGTGTTTTAGCTAAACTTCATTATATCAAAAAGAACGCAGAAAGAGTAATTAACTATCAACCTTACATAAATGAATTAAACTTTGATGGAATCGACTTCCCTGTAAGCCTAAGCGAAGTTGATCAATTTGAAGAACAGAATAAACCAATTTCAATTAACATCTACACATGGTCTGTAGAAGAAAACCTTAAACCAATCCGAGTTTCAAAGAACTCTCCTATGATTGGTGATCCTGATAAAAAACATATTGATCTTCTCTTAGTAACAGACGGAACAAAAACACACTACACTTTAATCAGAACAATGAGCAGACTTATAAACTATACTACAAATCACAAAGAAAAACAAGAATTCTGTCGAAGATGTTTACTAAGAATGCCAAGTATTCAAGCAGCGGTTGAACATAGAAAACATTGTAATTCATCCATTGACTGTAATACTGAACTTATTACTCCGAAAGAAGGAAGTAAGGTGTTCTTTAAAAACTGGAAGAAACTGCAATTAAGTCCTTATGTTGTTTATGCTGATTTCGAGTCAATCATTGTACCCTATCAAGGACCAGCTCCTAAAAATCTTCCTAAAACTGTTTTATTGAATAATCATCAAATCTGTTCATACGCATTTATTGTTGTTAGATCAGACGGGAAACATTCAACACCTGAACTTTATAGAGGACCCGATGCTGCAAAAAAC
This sequence comes from Phymorhynchus buccinoides, assembly GCA_017654935.2. Lineage (NCBI taxonomy): Eukaryota > Metazoa > Mollusca > Gastropoda > Neogastropoda > Raphitomidae > Phymorhynchus > Phymorhynchus buccinoides. The sequence continues at coordinate 58,427,717 of CM065683.1, read as the reverse complement.
TTTTTAATGAGAATGATGAAACTACGAAATGAACTATCTAACCAACTAAATTTATTAGATTTAATCATGACACCTGAAGATTTAATTCAATTTGAATCAGCTACTGAATGTTGGATTTGCGGAAAAGGGTTTGTGGAAGACTCCCCTGACTGTCCAGACATCTATAAAGTACGAGACCATGATCACATTAGTGGAAAATTCAGAGGAGCAGCACACAACTCCTGTAATTTGCAGTTAAAGTTTGAACCAAAGACTTGGAAACTGCCTATATTCTTTCACAATCTACGTGGATATGACTCTCATTTAATTCTACAAGCAGTTACTGATGAATTTAGAACCGTCAGTTGTATAGCTCAGTCTTCAGAAAAGTACATGACATTTACATTAGGTCAATTGTCTTTTTACGATTCATTACAACATCTGATGGGATCACTAGAGTCTTTAGGTCAGTCACTATCCAAATGCACTATAACAGAAAAATACTTTGATCCAGCACTTGTTCGAAAAGGAGTATACCCTTATGAGTACATGAGTAGTTGGGAGCGGTTCGACGATTTAAAATTACCTCCCAAAGGTGCATTCTACTCTAGTTTAAAAGGAAAAGATATAAGCGACTCTGACTACAACCATGCTCAGTCAGCGTGGATTAAGTTAAAATGCCAGACCATGGGAGACTACCACGACGCCTATTTAATGGCTGACGTTTGTTTGCTTGCAGATGTATTCGAGAACTACAGAAAAACGTGTATAAAACATTACAGTCTAGACCCTGCTAATTATATCACTGCTCCTGGTATGAGTTGGGATGCTTTCTTAAGATTTACCAAAATACAGATTGACTTACTCTCCGATCTACCAACTCTCCAGATGATTGAAGACGGACTACGCGGAGGAATCTCTATGGCTTCACACGGTTACTGCAAGGCTAACAACAAATACTTAGACGACTACGATCCTTCTAAACCATCAAATTATATCATGTATTTAGATGCAAACAATCTCTATGGTTGGGCGATGTGCCAGTCACTTCCATTACGTAACTTTAAAATGTTTACAGCTCCTTTTAATTTTAATATCGCAGAGTTTTTGCAATGGCTTTTGAAATTATCAGATTCTTACGAAACAGGATTTATTTTAGAAGTCGACTTAGATTATCCGGACGAACTCCATGACCTGCACAATGACTACCCGTTAGCAGTTGAAAGACTTCAAGTGGGGAATGACCTCCCTAAACTTGTGCCTAATCTACACTCCAAAAAAAAATACGTCTGTCATTATAGATTACTACAATTTTATTTACGTCACGGATTAAGACTAACAGCAGTTCATAGAATCATTTCGTTCACTCAGAGGAAGTTCATGGAACCATATATAATGAAGAACACTAATCTCAGAACTCAAGCTACCGACGCCTCAGAAAAAGACTTCTTTAAACTAATGAACAACAGTTGTTTTGGAAAGACAATGGAAAACCCGCACAAACGCAAAGACGTTAGATTAGTTACCCAAGAAAACAAAGCAATCAAATTAACTTCAAAACCTAATTATCAAGACTTCAAAAAGTTCCATGACAACCTTTACGGGATAATGATGAAAAAAATTAATGTGAAGCTAGATAAACCAGTCTTCATTGGGTTTGCTGTTCTTGAATTGTCTAAGTTATTGATGCTAGAATTTCTTTACGACTACTTTAAACCACTCTATCCAGACTCCAGAGTACTTTATACAGATACGGACTCATTTATTCTAGACATTCCGACTGAAGACTTCTACAAAGATTTAGAGACAGATTCAGCAAAAGGTGTTGTCTCCTGGTATGACACCTCTGACTACCCAAGTGAATCTTCATTACATTCATCCGTAAATAAAAAGGTAATCGGTAAGATGAAGGATGAACTGAATGGAACTATAATCAAAGAGTACGTTGGTCTGAGAGCAAAGATGTATTCAATTGCCAGCCAAACTAGCGTAATTAAAAAAGCAAAAGGAATTTCTAGACCAGTTGTTCAAATGGTCATGACACACGATAACTATAAAGAAGCACTGTTTGACTCCAAGACGTTTTATCATGACAACATAAAAATACAGTCTAAGTTACACGAAATAAACACAACAGTTGTAAATAAAAAATCACTCGACTCAAACAATACAAAGCGCGTGTTTAAATCGCCTGAGTTTTCCTTTGCAGTTGGACACTGGAGAACTAAGTGTCATAGTCAGTAGACTTTCGAAACTTGTAATCATATTGAATTGAATAAGCACCCTTTGGAGTTCTTATTGTTATTTCCCTAGAACAGATTTTAATGTGTCGTTTATTTTTTTTTCACATTCTTTTTTTATCGCTTCTATGTCTTGCGGTTGTGAAAAACTTGCTCTTGACTTTTTTTGTAGTTCGAACTTTTGCATTTTGTAATCATTGTAGTCAGCTTGCAGTCTATTGAACTCCTCATCCGAAATTTGAGAGTCTTGCAAAGCTTTACTGATAATCAATCGAAATGAACTAAGTTTTGCCATTATTAATTGAACCATGGCTGTATGCTTTTGAAGTTTTATTTTTATTTTTTTGTTGAAAGCGGTCGTTGTCATTGAAAACAACCCAAGCGTCAGCGACACACAACCTAACGGCAAAGCTACTACTGATCCAACACCAGTCGCCAACAACCCTACTGAGCTTCCCGCTGTTATTACGCCTAGACTACCAAATCCAGTATTTAAGTATGTTGTTGAATTAAACAAACAAGAGTACCTTCGTTTGGTTCTGTTATAGTTAGTGAGGTCTTTTTCCAATTCTCTTTGTATTTCTGTAATGGTAGACAATCTGAACTTTCTGATTTCAGGATCATCACCACCATCAGTCTTTTCTTTGTCAGTATTTTCTTTCGGTATTTTTGGATAAACTGTAACGGACATCTTTTTATATTTTAAATTTTTTTTTTTTAACATTTAATTTGCACTTGCTATTATTTTAAGAAGATCATCAGGCAAAATGCTTTCAGTGTAATAAAACCCAATGAGATCTAAATTAGTAACATTAATGTACGTTAATTCTTTAAGATTGTCTGGATCAACACTCAATATAACTTTATCGCTGGTCGACACTGCCTTAATTTCTTCACCGCGGTTTTGAATAACGATAGTACATCTCACTGATTCAACATCCAAGTTTTGCCAAGAAATAAGAATCCCTTTCATTAGGTTGTCGCTAACACCAACAGGTAGGGAATCAGGGTTGTCTGCTCTAACAGAAAGTTCAAATATCATAGTAAATTCGTCTGCTAAAGCCATTTTAGGAATGAACTCTAATTGCGTGGCTGCATCTTTTGTCACTGTCTTTTTTCTATGCAGTATGTACTGTCTCTTTTTATAAGGTTTGATTGCTATTTCTCTTCTGCTGTTGTTTTGAGGAATCAGACTGACATGTAACGGCCCTGAGTTAAATGATTTGCGAAAGTATTTGTTATTATCAAAGAATGTAAACGGGCTTAAAAATTCAAACTTTATTTCCCAATCAATGAATGGAATTAAATGCCATTTGTTATCCCTTTCCCTAACAACTTTATATTCAAACTGGCCAACATTGTCAGCTACTACATTACGCAGTTGCTCTAGTTTAGGAACCTTTTTATCACTTATTTCTGCTCGTTTATAATAGCCGTTGTTTGTGTACTCAAAACCATACAGCGCTCCTATCTCCCCATTTAAATCAAAGTCTTCTGTGTCTGCTAGGTCCTTCAATTCTAAAGTTGCGCATCTAACAGGGTCAAGCATAACCGGTTGATCTGGTCCGCGCGACATTGTTTTATACTAAATTATTTTATTTCTAATAAAGCATTCATGCTGTCGCACTGAACTTCTTTTCCTTTTTCGTCAGTTATTCTTATTTTTAGTGAATGGTGAACCCCACAAACTAATTCTTTAAACTGTAAGTTAGTGAATGTAATAATTTCGTAATCACAGTATGCTGCTTTTGCTGTTGGAAGAACTCTTAACACAGTAGACGGCTGGTTATCAAATAAGTTAACATCCGTACTCAAAATATCTAAATGGACGTATAATAAAGAATGTATTCCAAGATTAAGCGAGTTTTCTCCTTGAAAAGTATAGTTATCTTCTGTAGGTGAAAAGCTATATATATTACTACTACTATGGGGTCTAAACCCTAACATTTTTGCTAGTTCTGGTGCAACGGTGTAACTTACTCTTTCTTGATCATTGAATATTAGCGCTACTTTTAAATTTCCTTCATTAAGTTTTAAAGTAATGTTTAAATTACTTAGCATTTCTTTTAATGAACAAAAACCATAATAACCGTCTGGTATAGTTAGTTCAATTTCCCCTGCGCTATTAATTTTTCTTATCCAATTATTTTTTAAGGATTTGCTTATGTTAATCCATTTGACTTTGTAATAAATTTCATGGAGCGCAACTTTAAGGTTACCATCACTGTTTTCTAAAGGGCATTGTAGTGTTATTGGCTCGTCTTGATCAGTTATATAAATAAACATTTTTATTGCGAATATATAAATGAATGCTTTTAAATATAACAAAGACGTTAAATATGCAGTTGGATCATATAACCCTAAAACTATAGCTGTTGATTCAATAGTTGTTGCAGTGGGAGTTGATTCTTTTGAAGTTAAGGTCAGTAATCCATTAAGCCATTATTTAAATCCTAGTGTTAAACATGATAACATCGCAAAGGCATGGTTTAGTCATCCAATGCAGTTTTATCAAAACCAGTTAAACTTTGCTGTGTTCTGTGCAACAACAGGGTGTGGTGTTTCTTTCGCTGATCACTTAAATCATCCTGGAGTCATGGTAAAAGCAGTTTATAGATTTCATTTCTATTATACTTTCAAGCGTATTTTGTCTGAACTGCATGCTCCATTACCGAATGATTCTACTTTTAATCCGTTCAACAACAGAATTGACTTGAAGGCCTTTGAACGGATTTGTAATGAGTTTAACATTAACTTGAATACAGACTTTAGGCAAAAGTTAGATCGTAATCATGGTTTGGGAACACTTTATTATTGGGGCGTGCACAGAAAGTATAACTATGATTGGAATCCACCTTACACGTCTTTTTCTTCAGGTACGACCGTTCATCTGGGATCTATTCAACAAAAACATAAAAACGCTTGGTCTACTTTTATTCTTGATACTTCTGAAGGACTGACAAAGGCGGGAATAGAACGAGTAAATGATTCTATTCGTACTTACGTGTGGTGTTTGCTAGGATCTCAAGCGCAAGTTAAATCTGAGATAATGGATCCTTCTACTGGGTTTGATGCACAAAAACAGTATTTAGCTAATTTAGAAGATGCAATCAATTCTACAGTTGACCTCCCAGCAAGCATTAAAAGGTATCAAGACGTTTTAAGATTTGCAAGATCAAAAGTAGACTTTGCTGTTGGTAGTGGATTATACATGCTGCCCTCTGATCTTAGACTTCAAATAGGAACAATTGTAAACTATAACAACGAAATCCTTATAGCAAAAGATAATCAAGCAGTTGGTAAAAATTTAAAAATAAATTCTACATTGTCGATCATACAAAGAACACACCATCCAATCCCTGTCAGTCAAAAAAAGAATATTAACTTAACGAATTCAACGAACTTAACTAACTCTATGAACTTAACTAACTCTACGAACTTAACTAACTCTACGAACTCAACGAACTTAACGAACTTAACTGACAGTCACGAAAACGAAAAGACAGCACTAGTTATTTTTCTAACAGCAGCCGGTCTAGTTTATTTTTATTTTACTAGAGAGTAATCCTACAACTAAAACTATTAGCATCCATAAGTGTTCAGCCATAAAACCGACTACTTTGCTTGCAGTAGAAAAAAGCCAACTAACAATTCCACCTAATATACCGGGTAGCGCATCTAGTGCTTTTTCTCCTAATTTTTTTAATAGATTCGTTAAATGTTCCAGTTGTTTTTTAATCCAAGAGTCTTTTGATGGCGAAGGTGGAGAAGGTGGAGAAGGTAATTGACCACCACCACCACCTGTTCCTGTTAAAGCAAACACTAAAGTAGAGATTGCAAACCCTAAAGCTGTCATAACGCTCGCTATCGTGACTCCTTGCTCTCTAAATAAAGTTTTTATTCTTTCTGCTAACGTTGTATCTTCGTGTAAAATTCTTTGGATGGTTTCTTTTATTCTGCTGACTTGTGTTCGTAATTGTTCACGGTTAGTTGACAGTACTTCTAGTCTTGCAGCTCTCTCTTGTTGAAGATCATCTAGTCTTTGCATGATTCTGTCTTTTACGTCTTGTCCTAGGTTATTGTCGTCCGCTTCAACTAATTTCTGTTTTTCTCTGTCAATGTGAGCATCCAGTTCGCTTAACTTTGCTAGATTATTTGTTAACTCGCCTCTGGTAGTTTGTAATGTTGAATTGAGCGCCATTAGTTCTCTCATAGGTAATGGTGAATCATGTAATGTTTTTAAATGGGTTTCTTCATCTTCTAAAGCTATAAAACTAGTTTCCATTTCTATTATCTGGTCCGCAGTTGCGCTTAAGTCTCTAAGAGGAATCGATTGAAGTTGGGAATCAGTAGGCAGTTCTTGTAGTGTGTTTTGAAGAGCAGAAACAGCTTTCGTGCTTAGGGTTGGTTTTGGTTTTATGTCAACGCCAATACGTCTTAGATCATTAGTGGGGACGCCATGAGAAATTAGTGAACTTATTTTATAAAACTTTGCTGGATTATTTTTGTGTGTAAGTCGGGTTGATTCATTATTATTCAAAAATAAATGACCTTCACCATCTAAAACATAGTCATTAGGATCATACAAATCGGATAAATCTTGACCTATAAATTTACGAAAAGCCATTACTTTCGATTTCTGTATTTCATAGTGCATTTCAAATTGAGATTTTCCAACTACTATATTATCTTCCCTTGGTCTAACTTCTACATTCGGGTTTGGTTCTGCTTCATCTAGTTCTTGTCTTAAAGATGGTAGATTACGACGACGAGACAATAAAGGAATGTCTTCACTCATGTCATCTCCAGCTTCATCGTCAAAGGCATCATAATCGTGGACTGCTTCTTTTCCTTCCATGTTTTTATTTATAATTATGTTTTTATTTTATTTCTAAAAAAAGAGAGATGTCGCAATCATACGGGTCGAGTCTTGATCCATACAGACGGTTAAAAGAACCACTCGGTGTAAAAGGAACCAGACAGAGTATCGTGATAAGTAATAATCCTTCAACTATCGATCAAAGACAAATATTATCAGTAAGATTTCCTAGTCTGGGGAGTAATGAAGTCATCGTGCCAGGCACTGCTCGTCTTGCATTTAAAATAGGCCTGGAGTCAGAGACGGATTCAAATATAAGTATAGTTGGCAATCTTGGTAGAGCGATCGTCAACAAGATTACTATTAAACTTGAAGGGAGAGAAGTAATGTCTTTAGATAACGCAGATGCTTTTTTGATTTATAGCGACCTGTGGCTCACAGAAAATGAAAGAAAAGATCGGACTTATCAGGGAATACAGGGGGATAATGGTCTCAGACATAGAATGGATGCTGAAGACAAAAAAGATAACAATAAAGATGAGTTGGTTGCGCAAATATATGGGAGTCGATTTTATATACCTCTTGACTTTGAATTGCTGAACACGCACTCCCCGTATTATCAGGGAGCCTTACAAGATAGGCTTATGTATGAATTGACTTTTAATGATTATAGTCGTGTTATTAAAACAACAGATCCAAATGCAAAATATAGTATCTCAGACATCGCATTAGAGTTTGATGTTGTTCGACATCAAGAATTAGCTCGGTTGATCTCCCAACAATACCAGTCAAGATTAGCAATATACTACAACAGAATTTTAAATCACAGTAAGTTAACTAAAAACACAGCAGACACAATCTGGAACATCGATTTGAATATATCGGCAAGGTCGTTGAAAGGAATTTTGCTGCTGTTTGAAGAAACCAAAAAACCCTTTAATAGATTAAGCGAGAGGTTTTATAATCCAAAAATAACTAAGCTGACTACTGCGATTGAAGGGCAACCGAACCAATTGTTTGCGAGCGGTCTTTTACCTTATCAGCACTTTGATGAAATAAGAAAACTGTTTGGTGGAGGCGGGCAACTAAGAGATCCGTCTGTTGATTTAATTTGCAAAGACCTCCATCTTCATGATGTTAGACTAGAAGATTATTTATCTTCGAAGTATGCTTTGTGGTTAGATCTTAGAACAACTGATGATAACAAACTTCATGGTAGCGGAAGAACAGTAGGTGATGGGTCAGGCGGAATAAACATTCAAATTCATAAAGAAGCAGCGGAAGTGGGCAAACAAATATATGTTTATGTGTATTTACTATGCGATGCTCAGCTGAACATTGAGAATAACAGATTAAAAGATATTGTGTATTAAAACAATGGACTTGAACAGTTTAAATTTCCTTACAAAAGAACCACATTGCGGGTTATTTTGCGGGATGACTGGGTGTGGAAAAACGATATTTATGTTAGATTTAATACAAACGGTTTATCGAAATCACTTTGAACATATAGTAATTTTTTGTACTACTTTAGAATTCAACAAATCATACAAAGAAAGAAAGTTCATTTGGGAGGATGATAAAGTCTATTTGGTTGACCCAAGTAATAAGTTAAGTGAATGTTTAGATCATTTTTATCAACTGTTTAAAGGAACGTCAACATTGTTTATTATTGATGACTGCTCGGCTGAAAAAGACATTGTTAAAAAAAGAAATAGTTTAGCTAAGTTAGCTTTTAGTGGTAGACATGCAGGGATTAGTGTATGGATTTTAACACAAAAGTATAATTCAGTTTTAAAAGACTTTAGAGAACAGTTAAAGACGGTTGTTTTGTTTTTTACTAAAGATAAAAATAGTTTTGATGAATGTCTAGATGAAAATGATGTGATTGAATCAAAAGAAGAAAAAAAGTCGATTAAACAAAAACTGAGGAAAGAGAAGTTTTGTAAGCTAGTGTTAAAAACAGATTTTCCTAGTCAGTACAAATGTTTGTGAAGGCAAAAAAAAAAAAAAAAAAAAAGGTCAATTTTTTTTGGTTTCTTTTTTTTTATACTGGGTCAAATTCAAGGTTAAACTTGTTGTAAATTTCTGATAAAGTATCCATTATTTTGCTTTCAATTTCGAACAAGTATTTACTGACTATTTTATCGTCTTCCATTAATAGCTGAAATAGAACAATTTCTTTCTGCGCATTCCTTAATCTTTTCAATAAAATGTCGTAATTCTTTGTCTCGAGTATCTCTTTATTCTGAGTCTCCATTTAAAAACTCTTTTTTTTTTTTTGTCTAATCAAATCGGAACTGTGTCTGGCGGAATTATCTGTAATTCTTCTTTAACAAAGGCTCTTTTTGGAACGGGTCGTGTTGTTGTATCAGTTTCTCTTAAATAATACACCGGTGGATTCATTTCTATTACACTTTTTATTTCGTACGGTTCAATACTCCAAATTGGATCAGTCGCTCTTACACGTGTGTCTCCTTCCGCTTCTCCTGGTGCATAAAGAAACCTAACTTTGATTCCAAACGGTATCAGCTGTTTTGAAATTAAATGTTCATGAGGTGTGTCTAACGAAGTGTCAATCGTTTTCTTCTGTATTGCTTTTACTGGTTTAAATCCTGTTACTTTAGATTCTTCGTTATTCATGACTCTCAGAACACTACTTAATCTTCTAACCCATTCAGTGTTTCTAGTTGAATCAAGGAGTTCTCTGTGATATTGGTAAGAGAAAAGTCGTTCAGCTAATTGTTTGTTAAAGTTTTCGACTAAGGCTTGTGATCTATGATTTCCAGGAATACCGCGTTTAATAGATACTTTGTGTTTTAACATTAGCTGGTTGAATTGTCCTTTAAATTCTTTTCCTTCATCAACTTGAATTAAACGAGGATAGGTTAATGGACCGCGTCTATAGATTTCTTGTAAAGCAACAGAGACTGAAGTAGCACTTTTATCAGTCAATGGTTCAGCATCTTTATATCTTGAAGCTAAATCAACAACTGTCAACGCGTATTTAAATCTTTTTCTTCTGATTAAATCATGGGGTAAGTATAGAAGATCCATTTGATGAGTGTCATTTGGTGTTGAGTTAACGAAGTGTGGTCTTTTAATTCGTTTAGGTGCTGGTAGATAAATTTGCCATATAGCTTGTTTAGATAACCATTCTTTTGCTGTTTGTTCAGTGACTCCAGCAGCTTGATTTAATTTTTGAATAGCAGTTAAACCTTTCCAATAACCTTTTGGTGAATAATAAATTTTAGATAGTTTATCATTCATTTTAATACTACACGTTTTTTGCTATGAAATAAACAGCAGTCATACCAACTACAATAAAAGCTATTTCCTGGAGTTTTTGTTTTTCGGATGGTTGGTAGAAGTCACTTAGTTTTGGTGGTGGGAGCTGTTGGAGGTCTTCTCCTGTCACTAAATAATACTCTTTAATGGCGTCGTCAACATTCTTAAAAGTGTATGCTGCATGGTTTTGTAGTTTCAATTTGTTGTTAATAAAATCTAACTGAGCGAGTCTTTGTTTTTCATAGGCGTCTTGTGCTGCTGCTAATTGCTCCATTGCTCGATTATGTCTTTGTCTTTCCTTGTTTGTTTCTAGTTTACTGAACATGTAATTACTTCCTGAAAAAGCAAGTGCGTTTACTACAGCACCGCCAATCATCATTGCGAGTGAAGCCATTTTATTTTTACATATATATATTTTCTGGAATTATTCCTTGCTTAACTAGAAAGTCTTTTGTTGCGATTGAAGCAGTGATTATAGCGATTAGTTTACCAGAGTCCTCTAGGTCAAGTTTTCCTAGGTCAGCTGCTTTCATTTTCAATAGTTTCTTACCAACCATCGTGTACGCAACAGAAAGTCCACCAATCAGAGCAGATTGATATACAAGGTTAGCAACAGTTTTTTCGGCACTCATTTTTATTTTAAAAACAAAAATAATAAATCAACTAAAAATGAATTGTGACGAACTGTTGTTAAATGCGCAGGAAGCCGTAATGTCTGATGAAGTGTCGACAAGTGTTATGAATAAAAAGGAAAAGTTGTATTCTCTGGCTGCGTGTGGAAAAACAAAACAATACTTAGGAACAGAATTTAGTATAGAACAGATTCAACAAATGTCTTCTGCTGACATTGAAAAGTACTACACCAGATACGAAGCACAATTAGGATCTAAAATGGTTAAAAGTTTAGGTCAAACTGTAATAGGCTTGTACACTAAGTTAGTTAGTCAGTTTTTTCCACTCGATTCAAGCCAAGATTTAATGTACGATTTAAGTCAAGATCCTGTTTTAACTAAATCATTAGAGTCTCTTAGTTGTGATCTTTTTTATAGGTTTGGCGGGCTTTTATCACCAGTTGTTATGGGGTTAATTACTTTTAATCATATAGATTTTATGGCTATTAAAAATGAACGTGACAGAGAATCAAACGAATCAGACAGAACAGCAAACAAGCCCCATTCTATCGAAGAGTCCGACAGTAACCAAGGTAACGAAGAACCCAGGACGAGTTGAAGCAGGTAAAAGGTTATCAGAGTGGAATCGACAACAAAAAATGAATAAACAAACAAAACAAAAACTGTTGTCAGATGAATCAACCATAAGCGCAATACCAGTTAAAAAAGAAGAAGACAAACAAAACAGTACGAATTACGATGTTGTATTGCTTACTGTTGGTGTGGTTGCTGGTGTTGGTTATTTGTCTTATAAATTATATAAAACACACATGCAACCAAAGCTAAAAAAACGAGTAGAAGTACAAACAGTACAACCAGAAAAAGTAGCAGACAAACAAGAAAAACAAAAGTCAAATAGCTTAAAACCTGAGAGCGATCCATTTTTAATGCAATAAAAACTTAATAAGTACTAAGTAAGTTTTTGTGTAAGAACTTAATAAATACTTGAGAATGACTTGAAGATGACTTAGTAAGAACTTAAAAAGAACTTAAGTAACTTCTTAAAAAAGAACTTAAAAAGAACTTAAGTAACTTCTTAAAAAAGAACTTAAAAAGAACTTAAGTAACTTTTTTTTTTTTTTTTTTTTAAAAAAAAGCCCCAAAGTTTATTTTTTGCTTAAGTTAAAAAAAAAAAAAAAAAAAAAAAAAAAAAAAAAAAAAAAAAAAAAAAAAAAAAAAAAAAAAAAAAAAAAAAGTGGGGAAAAAAATAAAAAAAAAGTTTAACCCAAAAAAGTTTTAAAAGGACCAAAAAATAAAGTTTAAAAAAAAGTGACTTAAGAAAAAGTAAGTTCACCTCGTTTTATAAAAAATAGCAAAACTGTGCTCATCTGACCTTGCTAACTCACCACCAGTTCTCTGAATCTCACTTGAGATCCCACGGGCCCTATGGGACCCCAAGCTAGATCCAAAGGACTAGCGATGAGTTAGCAAGGTCAGTTGTGTACAGTTTTAGGTGTTTGTTTCCTGAATTTCCCTACACACTTAACAACATTAACTATATTTACTCTATTTTCTTACTTTAGAACCCCCATTTAAACAATCTTCCTACGTCTGGGTTTATAGGTGTTTAAACCGTGCCAGTGACCCTTTTGTTAGACGTTTCATAGTGGAAGATTATTTGGAGGTTAAAGTAAGTAGAGTTTTTCTTTTTCTCACTTTATAATCCCCATTTAAACAATCTTCTGACGACTGCGGGTTTACAAGTCTTTAAACTGTGCCAGTGACCCTTTTGCAGACGTACGAAACGAAATAGAAGATTATTTGGAGGCTAAAAGTGAGTAAAGATTGCGTTAATGTTAGTTAAGATAAGGGAAGGAAACAAACACCTAATCACTTTTACTAAACACAGTATTATATAACTAACAAATCTTGCAAAATATCTATGATGGTTTACTTGTTATTTATTTGATTAAAACAATAATAATTTAACTTATTTACTTAGTTCTTTATTCTAAAAGTTTTAATCAAATAGTACAACAACTAAACAATAATGTCTTTATTCAGTTTCCACAATAGTTTATAAAACAACCCGCTTTTTAAATTAAAAAACAACAACATTAGGTGTAATTTGAGCAAAAGGACTGAGTTATATCCCCTGTTTAATTTGCCTAAAATAGATGGCTACTTAATCGGGAATTCCCTGTTATGTAGGTAGTGATGACTCAATCGGGATTTCCCCATTCTATGACGATGTTTTTTTCCCCGTTTTTTTTTTTTTTTGTGCCCCCTAAAAGTAGTGGCTTTTTTTTTGATTTGGCAGAATAAAGGGGAGACGAATTTTTACTTTTTTTACCCCTTAAAGTAGCGTTTTTGTATCTAAAAAGGGGTTTAAAAAAGTTAGATTTTTTGCTTTTTTTATGCCTTAAAGTTGCGAATTCGTGTCTAAAAGGGGGCAAAAATAGTCTTGAGCCAGACGCCCCCTTTTACTGTTCTCTCACATGTAATGTTAAAATAGGATGCACTTGCACACCAATCCGACAAGTTTTAACTTCTAGCACCATGGGTGAATACATTTGCCCAAGATACTCCCACCAAAGGCAGACATTTGCCTCCAAGCACCCTGCCATATATATTTTCAGAGCTGATGTGACGGTCTTTTCCAGTAAAAGCAAAGCATGCTCACTTGGAATTTATTATTTTAATTGCTCTCTTGTCGGTTGAGATGCATCAAATAACCAAGTGTCATTAAATATACATGGCGCTAAGAGTTATTGGTAGTCAGACATGACAAGTGAATAAAACCTATATAATTATATTGTCTATCCTAGCTTGCAATTTGTGTGGAAAAGAAATCCAAAAACTTAGCCTAGGAGAATGAAATCTGGCCATCAGCCATTTTGAGGCTGATGATGTCAGAGAGGTTGGAATTGCAATGAAAGTTTACGTTGCCACCATATTGGATCTCTAATAAAATTTCAACTTGATTGATTTGATGAATAAGAATCATGCCCAAAGTCATCAATGCAAGGCAAACCCACCTTATTGGGCAGTCGTGTGATTTTTGACACTTAAATGCAGCTGTGCAATATGTCCAACGTTTCCTTGAAGGAAACACAGCATTATATACACACACACCCCTGGATACCGGGCCCGGGGGGTCTTTTGTATAAACAGTTCCCCCACCTTCTGGAAGTTCTGTGTTTGTAACTTCCTCTATTCTGTCACTCTTTGACTCTGCCTTTTCCCTTTGCTTACTGTCATCTACTATCTTTCTGCCTTAATGGTCCATTCTCCTTTTTTTCTAGAAACTCTTAAAATATTTTCTCCAGCCAAAGACGGACATGCTGGCCCTAACTATTTTTGTTGGGTGCATAATGGCAGCATGACGCATCTGTGCTCAAATAACAGGAAACTGAGCGATGAAAGAAAAAGATGATATATTTATCAATTTTTGAAGTTTATTTACCACATTGATTTGTAATAGCGCTTAATCACGTGACCCAAGACACATTCATCCTAGAACACCCCAGTCTTCTTTCCCCAATGATTCCGCTTTCAATGCTCACATTCAAAGAACACAATTGCTTGCTTTCATTTAACATTTTCTTTAATAATAGATAGCTTGCATTTGACAAAATGTAATTAATTTGGGCTTCTTTTGGAAGCGAGTATATTTTACACCATTGCTCTCTTTAACACAATGCCTGTACATGCACACGCCAAGCGGATAATTTATTCATTATACACACATACCATTCACACAGACGAAGAGAGAAAACACACCCAAAAGAAACTTTCAAGCTGCATGAAAGAGAAAGAACTAAATATAACAGCTTCAGACCCACTCAAAGTAATGCAAAAACGTAAGAAAGAAAAAAATATGTACATGATTTGGATATTCTGAAGCAGAAAACAATAAACCATTTTCTAGTGCAAGCTATAGTTTAAGGTGATATAATAATATAGGACAATCTTGACTAAAAATCTTACTGATTGTACCATATATATTGTTCACATTCATTAACATAATCTTCGCAAATATTAAATTAAAACTTTACAACAAATGCATAAACACTATATTGGTTGCATTCATTTGCATCTATAGACAGATGGACTTGTTTACATCTATCAATGATTGGTCTGTCGATAAAATATAAAAACAAATGCAAGCTGTTAAGCTAAAGTATTTGTAATGCAGGAATATCTCTAGAATGTTGCAAACCTTTGCATGTACATAACAGATTATGGACCAGCCGCCGTGGTGTAGTGGTTAGCGTCGCGGACTACTGGCTGGGAGGTCTTGGGTTCGAATCCCATCAGAGGCGAGGGTTTTTTCGGTCCTGGACCGACTCCTACCCAGAGTGAGTGGCTATGGGCTCAATGGGAAGACTGAAACCACACAGTCGAGTTTCATCCGCTTAACGGATGCGATTCTGAGAGTGTTGCTCTAATTGCAAGACCAACACTGCAGGTGTTGTAGTTCTCGGGCCTGGTTAACGCCGGGATATCATTATGAAAGGAAGCGTAGAATACAGCCCTGCCATGCAGTCTCAGACCGATACGGAACTCCATAGCATCATCATCATAGTTATCATCGGCCTCTTTTTCCATCAATCATAAAATTAAAAAATGTCTCAAATTCTGTGGCTTTGCATGCCCTGCTCTCATGGTGACCTCAGTTTCGGTTTCCAATCCAGTCTATGCCTTGGTGCGTTCGGGTCAAAATCATGGGGATCAGTGTGTTCTGGGGAGCTGTCGGTGGACGGTCGTGGTGGCGCCCTCGGAGGAGGACCTCACTCACGCTGGCTCCGCGACTAAGAGAATAGTGTCGTCAGTAGGGGGCTTAGTAGGTGGTGTCCTGAACAGGCTCCACCGAAGTGACTCGGCAGAAGTGCAGTGTCTCCTCGGTTGGTTGCCTCCTGACGGCCTAACATAGATTCGCTCCCCTTGGACTGCTGGTCTCAGTTTCTGCGACTTGAACAAACCCGGGTTAGCTGCGAATTGGGATTCGGAACGAGCGGCGTGGGAGCAATGCCACTGTACAGCCCAGAAGATGGGACAGCAAAAAAAATATAAAAAAATAACATTATGGAAAAGGGACTGTCCACAATAACAAATGGAACACTGGGTGTGAAGACCCTATTCCTCAAGTTAAAATATTTACCACGTGCTCACTTTCACTGGAAGAAGTAACAACCTTTGAATCTCCTGGTTCCCTTACTGTATGTCTGTATTACTAGAAATACTAAATTTTAACCACTCTGATCAGATTTCTTTGACGTTTAATTGTCTTTCCTTATTTTAAGACAAGAGAAACTCGTTTCTGAGCCCACAAAGTAGATGGCTGGACAGTGGCAAGGGGAACATGGGTGATCAGATTGCTGTCCTGTTGTAACGCTAAATCTGAACAAGAGAACAGGGGACAGGTGTATTGAGACGATCTTGCTGTTTTCTGACCGTCACTGCTGGCACTGGCTGGTCTGATCCATACTGGGGGCATTGGTTGAAAAGATTCATCACCAGGAAGCAGGTCAATCAGCACAGAGTTACTGGAGTCCCACCGGGCATTAGCCAAGTACAGCCCATGCACATACACACCATCAGAAGGCTTTTCTGTGGCTACAAATCCCACAGGCATCACCTGGAAATGAAAAAAACAAATTAAAGTAAAGTAATGACTACCTTTCTCCTTGCATTCTACATTTCTCTTCTAGTACCATGGGCGAATGTATTCGCCCAGCATATCACACTTCACTCCCACTAAATGCAGGCATTCACTGCCAAGTGGCCTGTTGTGTGTTTGTATATTTTTAGAGCTTATGTTAGTGATTTTTTTTAAAGTAATGCATGCACACTCGAAAAAATAGTTACTCCCCTCTTGTCGGTTGAGATGCAATGGACAACCAAGAACATAAAAAAATACATGGTGCTAGAAGTTGTTTTTTTAAAAAGCCACTAGACATTAATCAAAAAAGTAACATTCAAAGATTAATATCTTTGGGGAAAAAAATGAAACATCATTGACTGGTAATTCTCATATCTACAAAACCCAAGGAGATTACCGTATTTTCCGGGCTATAAGCCGCTACTTTTTTCTTCAACTTTGACCCCTACGGATAATTTGTGAATACTTCCCCTCCTGTATTTTAGGCTGGTCGTCAACTCCAGCCTGTGCGTGTTGACATCGTCAATCTCGGTAAAAACGAACCGTTCTCATGCCAAAACTGAAGAATTTAATCAGCGATATCATGATCTGACCACTAAATTTCACTACTTTTATGCACATGTATTATCACTGAGCAGTTTATGATCCAAGTTTGAACTGAAACAGTCACGATTGTGTCGATCTTTATGAACTCTGTGCACACGTAAATGCGAAGTCAACTTCCAAGTTGAAACTAGGTGATCGGTCTCACTCCATAAGTTGGAACTCAGTGAATGGTCTCACTGTACCAAAAAAAAAGTTGAAAAGCAGCTCCTTTCCGTTATAAATCGGCATTAGTGTGTGCACTGAAACACTTGCTGAATGCAAAAACTCACAAAATCCGATAAATGAAAGCAGCTGGCGCATTAGCGTTTGCAGTGATTTCGTATGCGGTGTGCGCTGCGCCATTTTGTCAGCCGAATTGTATGCGCGGTAAAAGATTTGTGTGTGCAAACTGTGACTGAAAATGAACTGCCAATGCGTTACTTTGTCATGTTTTGTGTTGTGTTGTGTCGTTGTGCAGAATCCAGTATTTAGTAGGTCCGTTATGGCGAAGATTAGGTCTGTACTGTTATGTGTAGTTTGTGTGCGAGTGCAACACGGGCCGTCGAAGTTGCCGTGGCTTTCGATCACGAGTTCGTCTGCTCGTCTTCTCAGGTTCGTTTTTCTTGTTCAGTCTCTTGCAGCTTAGACACTGAATGTGGCTTTATCGTTGTTTTTTCCAGAATTTTAATAAAATTCAGGGGGTGAGGCTTAGACAACTGTGCGCTTTGTAGTCCGGAAAATACGGTAGACAGTCACTAATTTTCATTATCTCTTGTTGGGACAATTCCATTGGCCTAACTTCATAGCTAATGCAAGTGTATCTTTCTACATGACTGTAGGTGGTGCTTCAACAGGGATAATTTTTAAGGCTAACAAACTAGTTGTTCAGAAGAACACCAAGGAACCACAGCCTCCACTTGCCATCAGCTATACAAAATAACTTGTGCATTGTTGAATTGTAAAACTTTTATCTTCAGCCAGTTCAGAAATCCTTCATTTTATAAGTAAACTTTCCGTTAACAGAAGGCAAACGATGAAGGCATAGAATCTGACACTTTACGGTTGACTAGTGTACGTTGTTGCTAATCTTTTCTGAAAGTATTGGTCAATAACTCTTCATTTTTGTGATTTGTTTCCGAACCCAATTGTAAACGTAGCAGCTTATGGTCAGCATTTTAGGGTTGTTATAAATTTGCCTCTATATTGCTCATTCTTAAATGAATACATAAGCACATCATTAATTACAATCCGACTCACTTCAAAGGTCAACATGATGTCTGCTACATCTTTAAACATGTGCTTTGCATGGGTTTGAACCACTGCAGGGAAGAGACGATCTGGCCGCAGAAAGGCTGGGAGCCACAAAGAGGCTGGACGGGAACAGTAGCAATCCTGCACATAGTTGACCCTCTCTTCCATGGAGCTGAGCCAGTGGTGCGCACTGCTGCATGGTGTGAAGGTTTCACTGAGCCACGCTGCTGGAATATGGTCACAGGACAGGCCCTCCAGCATCTCACACAGAGAGGAGGTCAAGGCTATTTCTCCCCGAAGCCCACGCTGCAGCAGGTTCAAGTCCTCTTGAATCTGAAACGAATGTTGCTCATGCTCATTATTTACCACCATTACTTATGCACAGACCTAAATATCATCTAATCCATCAGCCATTATTCTATAAACCTTTAGTTTCTATCACAGAAAGAAAGAACAAAATAAATGTAACAGAGAAAAAACAAGGGCGAGGGGAGGGACACGAAGGCAGAGACAAACAAAAGAAGGGAGGGAAGAAAGAAAAGGGATGAGTGGGGAAACAGACAAAAAAGGTGGGACATTGTTTTTTCTTCAGAAGTCATGACAGGAAGGGGAAAAGAGAGGAATACAAAATGAATATGATGAAATGCAAAAATCAATTTTGGTACAGTGGAGTACTCTTAACATGAAATTCGGGGGACAAAGATTTTTATGTGCGTTAACCATTATATGTTAAGCATGAAGTAATAATAAAGAGGAGGTCGTCTGTTCAAACAGATTTTTGTGCTATAACCCATTTACCACCCAAGCGCCCGGCAAAAAATCGTAGTCCGTTACCGCGGAGCGCCCGCTAGCGCCTAATTTGCACTTGCCGACTACAACCACAGACTGTACTGTTTACATATGCGAGAATATTGCAGCGCGAGAATTGCCTGTCGGCCACTTCCCTATGCTGCCATTTGCAGTTTACTGTATAAAAATTGATAGAGTTTTCACCAAGTTATGAATTTTTTAATTCAACAATAAAAATTTTGTTGTCCGATGAAGAATTATGGCGTCTGCTGAACGATATCGTCGCCCATTACGGCGATTTTGACGGCTTTTTAGCGAGGTAACTTGTAGAAATTGAACAAGTAGGGGGCGAATGTGACCTAGATAACAGACTTCGAAGCTCTCAAAGCCAAAATCGATGATCTGATACCAAAAATGATCGCGAAAGTGGATGCCGTCAGCCGAATGGCTACAGTATAGAAATCATAGAGAAACTGTTGCGATGGGCATTGTTTTGCACAGTTTCATGACACATTGCTGTAGTAGATTGAATATTCTGTTCTCCGATTCCAAATTGGGAGCCTTCTTGATTCATTTTTGACATTTATTAATTAACTTTTTTTTTTTTTAGCATATTTTGCTTTCACATGTGACTTCCTTTTTTTAAAAAGTAATCATTACCATGAATTTGAAATTAGTGTTTCTTTGTTACTTTTTCAGAGTATCAAGAACATAATAGAAATAATTCAATGCATTTTCAGACTGAAATTATATTTTTAATTATTTTTTTAAAGTACCTACTGATGTGAATTGCGCGAGTTATTTCCCTTGACATGGGATTTCATAGTAAGGTTAGCATCGGGCGGCTGGGGGTAAGAGGGTTAACCAATATTTCACGTTATCCAGTTTTGCGTTAAGTGTACTCCACTGTATTTGAATTTTCCTACTGATTAACTTAGTGCATTCACATTGACTCCAAATCAACCACAAAGCTATGGTTACACTAGCAACAACTGAAAACAACAAAAGCCATGTCAACTGATTGTTTATACAAACACCTTAGCCAATTTATTGAATCAATGGTGAACCCCCTCACCTGATCAATCAGTCTGCTGTATGTCTGCAGTTCAGCATGGAGGAACTGGTCCAGTGGCATGATCTGCTGACTGTCAGACTGCAGGGGGCGAGGACAGGCTGCCACAATGGCCAGCAATTGGGAGATCAGAGAATGGGGTTCCGACACAACCGCTCGAGGGGTTAGCTGGAACTGCAGAAGCAACTCGGGAGCTCCACTTGCTTGGACCATGTCACTCAGGATGATCCTGTCAAAATGGGAATAAAACATAACATTCTGTAAAGTTTCTTGTAGACGTACATCTTTCCTTTACAGCAATTTGTTAACAAAGTGGAAGTCGGGGTAGGGGGTGGGGTGGGGTTAAGCATTTCCTAATGTACACATTTTTGGACCACAGTCCAATGGATCATTTACAAAGAATGTACAAAATACATATCTTCTGATTTCTGGTTTAAACTGAATGGAATAAATAGGTTAAGTGCGTGTGCTCACCTGCTTTTGCAAGCCATCAGTTCATACTGTGCTTTTGCTGGCAAGGAGAATGCACGGGCCGATGTGTCTTCAATAGCATCCAGGGTGCGCTTCAGAGTGGACCTCTCTTTGCCAGCCTCCAGGAGCTGTTTGAGCAGATGAGCCACGCCTCCGCATTCTGTTCCTTTCTGCAAACAGTCATCAATTTTTGGCTTTAGCCAATCACAGATACATGGATGCAACTGGAGAAAATCAAAAAATTGGCAAGGCAGGGGTTCAGGGGCCGCCCAGGCCCCTGTCAGGGTACAGGGGCGGAGTCAGAGGGGAACTGCCCCCCCTGAAGCTGAAGAAAAAGTAAAATCATACTCGAATTCTCACTTTACAAGCCTGGGATAAGCTTCAAATTGAGTATGATTTTACGTTTTCTTCAGCTTCAGGGGGGGCAGTTCCCTTCTGACTACAATTTGAAGCTTATTCCAGGCTTGTAAAGTGAGAATTCAACACTTTTTTCCCCTTGAACTTTGAATCAAATTTTTGGGGTGGTCAAAATTTTGAAAAACAGGCGCCGCCTTGTATCCGAGGCAAGGTTGCATCCGTGCAGATACATAAAGAAATAACATGAACAGTCATGCGTTTGCACACATACAGAAACTTGCACCCAGAAAGACACCCAAACAGATACACAGACACAGAAACACACCATGCAATTGTGCACACACTTACTCAAACACAAACCAAATGCACACACAGCATTCTCACTTACACACCATGCAAACACTTTCGCAGACAGTCAATCTATGTATGAGAAAGAACAGAGGAAGATTTAAGTGCAATCATTTCACAGATTCTACAAATAAATGTCATGCAGATTTTTTTTTACAGTAAAACTGGAAACAAATCTGAAATCGGGGACAAAACTACAAGGCATTTGCTTTGCAATAGGATAAACAAGTTTAAGAAAAAGCATAAATTAAACATATTGAGCAAGCATAATCCCCCTGTGGGGATACCGGGGGGGTCTTTTGTATAAATAGTTCCCCCACCTTCTGGAAGTTCTGTGCTTGTAACTTCCTCTAATCTATCACTCTCTTTGATTCTGCCTTTTCCCTTTGCTTGCTGTCATCTACTATCTTTCGGCCTTTCCGGTCCATTCTCCTGCCTTTTTTCAAGAAACGCTTTCAGAAAGATTTCCTCCAGCCGAAGTCGGACATGCTGGGCCTAATTATTTCTTACTTAGGTGCATAACGGCAGCATGATGCATCTGTGCTCATAATTGACAGGAAACTGTCTGAGTGATTGAAGAAGAAGAAGAAGACAAATTTTAAATCAGAACAAGAGGAATAATAATAATGGATATTTGTTGCGCTCTTTCTCCAAAGAGCTGAGCGCTTACAAAGTAAACTTTAGACAATAACAATAGTAATAAACATAAAACAATCACAAATATATATATTAAATACAAATCCGATACTTAACGCATGCGCACATGCACACGCACACACACACAAACACACGCACAGCACACACACAAACACACAGAAAAGATATTCTTACCCAAAGGCTACTTTACATGCAAGCGCGTACCGAAATCATGAGTGCGACTCAGTCAGCCAACACGGGTAGCAAAATGCAAACCAGACCAAACTGCCAGTCGTTCTGCCAGCCTAGTCCAATCCACATCACACCACCCGCATCAACCGCCCAAGACGCACCCACGACCACGGTACCAGGACCAAACAGGGCTCGGTGCAAGTAGGGGTAAGACGGAGAGAAGAGGTGAGTTTTACTGCTGATCACACTTTCAAATTATCATTTTTCCACTCTAAAGTGCTGAATGCACATAAGAAAAGTAACATTTCCACTGAATTAAACAACCGCTTGCTTTTAACTCACTCGGGATTGGCCGAATTATTTCCCTTTGTTCTGTGGGGACTGGGCATTTGACTAGGTTTATAAAATAATCACCAAAACCAAGTTATGAAGAGTTAGGCATCAATATTTTCAGAAAAGATTAGCAACACCATGCACTAAACGATCGTAAAATATCAGATTCCTTACCTTCGTCGTTTGTCTCCTATTGACAAAAACAGCTAACACATAGAAAGAAGGAAAAGTTCACATTCCAATCTTTGACCCCCCTCTACAACCAAAGCTGAATGTAAAGTTTGCAATGATTGGTTGATTTCAAGAGAGGCAAGGTCAAAGCAAACTGAAAATAGGTTATGACTTCGCACCGGAAAGCTAGTTACACGCCAGAAATCAAAACCTCTTGAAAACTCTTATGAGCCGGATCCGGGCCATTCGTCCTAAACGGTTGTGCGAGCCCCATGAGCCGGATCCGGCTCATTCGCCCCGAGTGAGTTAAACCAAAGGCCCACCTGTGAAGGGTAAGCAGCCTGCAAGGCCAAATCATGCACAATGGCATGGACCACCCTTGCATCTGTGGAGTCGGCACAGTGGTGGGAGTAGATAGCAGCAATGAGGTCCGTGGCTTCGTGGGAGGGCAAGGACTGCACCAGCAAGCGGAATGCATCCACAGCAGAGCTGAGGTCACTCAGGGTCCAGTAGTGCGGGTGGACGAAGGCAAAGCGGCCAAAGTACGACTGCTGCAGCAGGACAGCGTGAAGCAAGGCCAAGGGCATCACACGGCCCAACCGCTCCACCGACTGCAACACAAAGTCTCGTACGTTATTAATCACACAAGTCAAGTCAAGTGCACTTTTTTTTTTATCTCAGCAGATAAATTAATTTAAGTTAATATACCAACTTGTAAAAATATGGTACTGTGAGTGTGATTATGTGAAAGATTATGGCCAAACAAATATACAAATTTCAGGTCTAAGTCAACTAAGAAATAGTTACCTGCTGGCACACATCAGCTTCATGGAAAATATCATTGTAGAAAATTTAAAGGAACTGTGTAGTAGATCACAAGATTTTTATTTTTTGTTGTATTTGGTATATTCTAGTCACAGACTGATCTCTGAAATTCGGGTTGTTCCCACGTGGAGAGTGTGTCACTGTGAGCACAGCGCCACCCATTTGATAACATACAGACAGACATATAAAAAAAAATCCAAACCACCAACAAACAGACAGACATGAGTCATTGCATACGCCCTCTATAGAAGAGTGGAGGACTAATCAGACATGACCATAGCCACCAACTTTCCAGAATCAAAAAACGGAGAAGCTGAAGCATTTTTTTAATATAAAGAAGCAAAGTCTTCATCTCCTGACAAGAAAACATCATCTTGCACAAGCCGAATAAAAGACATGCTTACCTCTCCACTGATTGTGTTGTTTTAGCAACGAAGCACTATATCATGACTATATCATCACGATCGTTTTCACAACTGAACTGAAGACGTCTGCTTTCAGTTTCACGGCACAAGCTTCTCGTGAACAGCGATGTTATTTCAGATCCCCGTAGGAAATTTTGAAGTTGCGTCGGCACACAGTGCAGAAAGTGTAAATACAGCTGGATACTTATAAGTCGACACATGCTTAAGTCGACGGATTTATCATTTCCCGGCCAAAAGTGCTCTTTAAAAGACTTTGATAACAATGGATATCTCGACAACGTATAACTCGACGTTCGTCTATGTCGACGAGATTTTTTCGACTTCCTGACTTCCTGACGTTTGTTTTTTCCCCCTGACTTCCTGACCTAAGTCACACCAGTCTTGTTCTATTTTGATCTGTCTCTTTTTGAATGTGCGCGCGCGTGTGCCGTGAATGTGTGTGTGTGTGTGTGTGTGCACGCGCACATGTGTGTGTGTGTGTGTGTGTGTGTGTGTGTGTGTGTGTGCGTGTGCATGCGTGTGTGTGTGCGTGTGTGTGTGTGACGTTTGCAATTATGCTTGACAGTTTTATTGTCGTGTGACGTCAACAATTTCCGGTGGGAGAAAATAGGGACGTTCGCGTACCGTAAAATACTGAGTTTAAGCCCCCAACCCCACCATCCTTTGCACAGTTTGAGGCCCCAAAAGGGGGTGGGCTTATACACGGTATTTGCCCTTGTGCTCGAAACATAATTGTAAAAGGAAAGATACACAGCCTGTTACAGGGTGCTGCAGATTATTTTTTACCCTAAAGGGCCTGCTACACTACATGTAACATCCCCAATGCCCGGTGAATCCATTCACACAGGCAGGCACGCGCGCGCGCACACACACACACACACACGCACGCACGCACACACATACATAATTATGTCACAGTAGAAATGGGAATCCAGTAGGATTCGGAATCCTACTAGTACAAATCGGAATTCTGATTTCTACTAGTACAAATCGGAATTCCGATTTTGTACTGACAGCCAGTAGAAAATGGAATCCAGTACACATTAGAATCAACATATTGTTTCAGTTGTAAGAGAAGAAAGACAAAACAAAGGGATTAGGTTGTACTGTCTTTTCTCAGAGTGCTGCAGCCAAATGGATTAGGTTGTCTTTTCTAGTGCTGCAGCCAAGTGATTAGGTTGCACTGTTTTTTCTAGTGCTGCAGCCAAAGGGATTAGGTTGCACTGTCTTTTCTAGTGCTGCAGCCAAAGGGATTAAGTTGTCTTTTCTAGTGCTGCAACTAAAGGGATTAGGTTGGACTGTCTTTCCTTGTGCTGCAGATAAAGGGATTAGGTTGTCTTTTCTAGTGCTGCAGCCCAAGGGATTTCACCCTTTTACAAGGTATTTCACCCTTTTACAAGGTATTTCACCGTTTGTATAGTGTTTGCCTCCAAATGTGGGGTGGGCTTATACTACTAGATGGGCTAATACTCGGTATTTTACGGTACATAGTTAAAAGATCTTTTCTTTTAGACACTTTGAGTTTACCATGGCCACTGATGGCCAGTCATAGCATAACTTGCATTCTCGCCGTTTTGCCATGGAAAAGAGTGAGCATTTTTCAAACGTCTGGCAAAATTTCATCCACCGGACCGGCCCTTTAAGAAACGTCTTTACTGTATATATTATCTCTCTCTCTCTCTCTATCTCTCTCTCTCTCTCTCTCTCTCTTCCTGGTATAAAAACACCTACCTACCTACCCCATACACACACACGCGCACACACGCACGAACACACACACAAAGAGTAGGCCCTATAAGTCCAAAAACATTTCTGAAAGTCTGTGAAGTCGAGATATCTGACTGACGGATAAGTCGACATTTTTTTCTGAAAACGTCTATAAAGTCGAGATATCCGACTGACGGATAAGACGACATTTTTTTTAAAAAAACGTCTGTGAAGTCGAGATATCCAACTGACGGATAAGTCGACTGACGCATAACTCGACATAAAATCCATTGCCGCTGGCACGTCGACTTAAGCGTATTCGACTGTATCCTCTTCATCAGACACATTGTTGATGGGAAATTGTTCTCTATACCGAGGAACAAACTTTGGTAAACTCGACGCAACTTCGCGGTTTTGTTAGACGCCATCGTTTGTTCAGCAGAAAAGCTTATCGCACATGCGCAGATTATGGTTTCCGGGATAATAAATATTGGATTGACATTTAAAATGGCTGTGGAAACGGCACACACGTTGACTTCCACATGGATGAGTCATGATTTTCTGGGGGGTTTTCCTTGCGATTTCAGAATCCTGAATTTTATTGTCATAATCGGAAATGCAGAATTGTGGCTAAAAACCGGAAAAATTCCAGGAAATTTGGAATGGTTGGCAGCTATGCATGACTAGTGCATAGTACTACTAAAAATATAATACCTCTTGATCAGCAGAGTGATGTCTGTTGAGGAGGAAGGCTGTGGAGCGGTAAGATTTTTGCAGAGTGCTGCGGAAGTTGATTGTGGCCTCAACTGTCACCCGTAATCCATGCTGAATCAAAATACCTAAACGCACAAAGGATGGAACATTTACAAACTTTCCCAAGTAATGAGTGCAAACTATAGAAAGCAGATGTATAAGAATACGTAAACAATAAAACAAATCTCTCTCTCTCTCTCTTTTGGTTTGATTTAACAATTTCCCCTTCCCACAGATGGCCCGGTTCATTAAAACGTTGTTCTTGTTCTTCTCTCTCTCTCGCTCTCTCTCTCTATCTCTCTCTCTCTTTTTCTCCCTCCCTCCCATCTCTCTCTCTCTCTCGTGACTACTCAATATGACTGATGCAATAATCTAACTTGTTAAGAATTTCCTCTAATAACTTAATGAAGATAGAAAAGACTGTAATACCTCCTAATTTTATCCAACTTGTTCATATTACAAATCACAATCCATATTTTGCTCAGAACTCTCACATTTGAAAGAAAAGAGCTGGTGCCTGGTCAGAAAAATCTTTGAAAAAAACCGACTTCCATACAAAAATATTTGTAAATCTTTAATTAGCTATACTTGTTTTGACTGTACAATCACTTGAACTTTTAACATCCAAGATAAGTCATTTGCTGAAACCTAACATAGAACAAAAAGTTATTTCAAATTTTTATTTAATATTTTGGATATTGCTGAAGTACATAAAAATAGAACATGCCCTTACAATAAATTTGATTTTTATTTTTAGGATGTTTGACTATTTTTATGCTTTTGCTCAATATCATGTTGTGCGACACATGCAGGGATTTTAATGCACACTCACATGTACGCAAAACAGTTATATAAAACTTTATGATTATTTAGCACAGAGAGACAGAAGCAGAGAGGAAGAGGGGGGGGGGGGGGTGGGGGGGGGGGGGGGGGGGGGGGGGGGGGGGGAATTGCATAGTAAATTACATGAAAATCACAATAACACTTTTGACCAACCCAAGCTTTTAGCTTTAAAAAGATTCTTTTTATTTTCACTCAGATTTTTGTTATAGAAAAGGTAAAAGTCATTTAAATGCATTTGAATTTTTTTTTTAATTCATGAAATTTGATCAAGATGTGCTGTCCCTGTGGCAAACCACTAGATATGTTCCTGTCACCTGGAATGATGCGCTGTCCGTCAGCCCGAGTGGTTATCCACAGGCGGAAAGAGGGGTGAATAAAAGTGTGCTGCACATGCGTGGAGGGCCGTGATCGGGTCACCAGACTGTGTTCTTCCTCCTCCACTTCCGAAGTCTCTCGCCGCATGCTCTCCTCAACCCACCGTGCGTACACAAGATCCTGCACAAACAATCACACCCACTGTTTTCCACGTTCGTAAGTCGACATGTGCACCTGCACAACACATCTTTCAATGTCTTTCAACGCAGCAGAGAATCAGCCTTCAATCAGTTTTGAAAAGGTGGTTGGGTACATCAGAAAAAGCAGTTTACTGAGCACTACTGGTGTACAATTAACTCTTTCAATCCTGCAGACCGGTTTTCCGGTTTCAAGGCTTAATACCTTTCAATCCTGGAGAACGGAAAACCGTTCTGGAAGAAATAACTCCTTTCAATCCGAGAGACCGGTATTCCGGGATCGTACTTTGGACTTACCGCAATTCGCGCCATCAAAGTACGTCATTTACCCTTGACCCAGCCCTAACGGGACTGTTTATGAATGGAATGTGATGCCAGACCCCCCAGCCGTTTACCCTTCCCTTTCCTCCACCACCTCCTCCTTCCAGCTCTGTGGGAAAGGGGTCGTTTTGAGTGAATGCGTGTAGTAGGTGTGTACTGTGCACGTGGCAGTTTTTGTTGGTAGTGAAAATAGAAGGTTGAGAAAATTCTGATTCTGACCAATTTGACAGAAGAAGAGTGAGTTTAGTTCGTGGCAGCTATTGAAGCGCATATAGGTGGTGATGATGCTAGTGGTGAGGAGTTAGATTATCAAAACTTACCTTTGTTCTACACTCGACCGAGTTTTGAGGATTAGGGGGAATTATGTCACACCAAAACCGAAACTAGGACGGAATTCAAACATCGATCAGGGCCTGTGTGTGTGTTAGACACATCAATGAAAGCGCAAGATTATTTTCAGTTATATTACTCTGATGAAATGCTCAGTTCTCTGCTAGAATATACCAACAATAACACCTAAAAAACCGCACCGAGGAGCCAGAGAAAAACAAAGGTGTAGGTGACAAGCACACCTGTGTGTTGTGCACGGCACGACACCCCAAGTACAAGCATGCACACACTGGTGTCAGCTATACCGACACCCCTTCAAAACGTGTCAAACTACAATGATGTGTGAAAAGTGTGATATCTGTGCTCCAAACAGCGTCACAGTGACTGCTTCAAGGTGTGTCACACACGTGTCACCTATGTGTGACATGTGATGTGATGACTGTGACAGGGGTACATACATGCGTAGATAGGGAACGTGAAAATATTATCTGTGTAAAAAAAAGTGTGCAAAATAGTGTGGTGCTTGTCCTCTATATATTTGTGTTGTATCCATACATAATCGTCAAAACAGACAATAAACTGTTGATGTGTTGGGGACAATTATGGTGACAATGGTGACACTTATCTGTGGAGTAATGACAAGCACAATACATGGGGATGTACAGGAGGCATCGCTTGGTGAGTGCGTGCATGAAATATACAATTTGCTTTAAAAACACTGACCTGCATGTATGGCATGATGGTATGTTTTATGTTAAATTGTAAACTTACCTGTTTTACACCTGTGTGTCATCTGTCATGTCACCATAATGTGTCAACATGGTCACAAACAGCTTCTCACATCAATTCCCTACACAACGGTATATGACATTCTTAGGTTCGTGTAATGTGGGTTACTACCGTAAGTCTCTAAAATAAGTACCCCATTATCACATTTTCAACCCTCTATAAATCCAGGAATGAAGGGAATAGATAGATAATAGAAACATAGGAATAAGGGGAAGTAACAGTTAGTGTAAAACCAGGAATGAAAGAGTTAACGGGAAGTGTGTCTTGTTACTGTCTTTTTTTGTATTAAGTGATAAGGCCTGAAATCTTAGGCCATAAGGTCTGGAGAACTTATGCCTTTCAACCCTCCTGGGGTATGGGCCGTCAACAAGAGGCCTCCACAGTGCTTTGTTCTGAGCTGCTTCTCTGGCTGGTTCCAACAACGGTCGATGTCAGCCTGCAGGTCTCTTTGCCGGGTGTTTCTAACCTGGCTTCTCTTTTTCTTCAGGGCAACAGAGGACGAGGCAATGTCTCAGAGCACCCACTGCCAGGTGACTCAGCTTAGGTCTGTGTCACAGGGCAACAGAGGACGAGGCAATGTCTCAGAGCACCCACTGCCAGGTGACTCAGCTTAGGTCTGTGTCACAGGGCAACAGAGGACGAGGCAATGTCTCACAGCACCCACTGCCAGGTGACTCAGCTTAGGTCTGTGTCACAGGGCAACAGAGGACGAGGCAATGTCTCACAGCACCCACTGCCAGGTGACTCAGCTTAGGTCTGTGTCACAGGGCAACAGAGGACGAGGCAATGTCTCACAGCACCCACTGCCAGGTGACTCAGCTTAGGTCTGTGTCACAGGGCAACAGAGGACGAGGCAATGTCTCACAGCACCCACTGCCAGGTGACTCAGCTTAGGTCTGTGTCACAGGGCAACAGAGGACGAGGCAATGTCTCAGAGCACCCACTGCCAGGTGACTCAGCTTAGGTCTGTGTCATTTGTACCTCATTTTAAGCTGTGTTTGATCTGCTTA
This sequence comes from Phymorhynchus buccinoides, assembly GCA_017654935.2. Lineage (NCBI taxonomy): Eukaryota > Metazoa > Mollusca > Gastropoda > Neogastropoda > Raphitomidae > Phymorhynchus > Phymorhynchus buccinoides. The sequence goes on along the minus strand of CM065683.1, from coordinate 58,397,395 downwards.
CTTTTAAAAAAAAAAGATTATCTCAAACAGCATGCGCCTTGGCTTAAGGCTGTGTCAGACAAATTGACATAGGCTAGAACACCAAGGATACATCAAAATGTTGCTATGCTCTAGACAGTTATGCGGGGATTGCCTTTAGCCATGAAAAGCTTCTAGCATAACATCATCAGTCTCCAAAATCATCTGAAGTCGGAGTGTGGCTGCTCATGTGGCGGGGTAATAAAAAAAATGGTCACACACATAATGTTCACATCCCTAGCCGGTGCATTTGTACCATAGTGTTCAAATGCTTCAGCTGTTGGGATGATCCCTGTAGTCTTTTAGCCAGGGTATGACAACAAGAACAACATCAAACAGCACAATTTTTATAGCATGAGCTCTCTATATTGTACCCAAAACCTCCTTCTTCTTCTCCTTAGGCAGCCAACTTCATCATGTTGAAGATTCTGCAGTAAAGTATCTTTCCCAAGGATACAATACTGTAACCAGCTGGGTTCGAACCAGTGCACTCGCAAACCCGTTGGATTACGAGCGGCAACTCTAACCAACCGGCCATGTTATTTACATCTTGTGCGCGCAAATAATAATCTTGTGGGTTTTATCCTTACTCTTACCTGATGTTTAATGGTTTTCATAAGTAGTATCCAAGTGACTAGTTACAAGTATTCAACAGACAGAGTACACTAGTACAGTGGTAGCACTCCTTCATTCCTATTCCCAGCACTGCTACACTGCTAGTACAGTAGTACTACTAGCAGTAGCAGTCTGAGAGCAGTGTCGCTCCACTCCAGTTGTGTCAACATTGCTACCCTTTTCATTTAATCACTGTCACTTGTTTCTGATGCCCTCCCAACCTCTATAACCCACAAACAATCACTTTCTTAAACCATCAGATGAAGAATTGTCTCCTTTCGATGCTTACTCTGATATGCGGCAACTGTTGAGTTAGCTTCCGGTTGTTCGAGTGGTTGCATTCCACAAATTCAAAATCCGACAAAACGTTTATTAAAACAAAGGTTGTTTCTCAAATTCTCATAATCTGGCAATCAATAAAAAAAAAAATCTGGCACTTCAGGACATCCGGAAAGCAGGAGCATCCATGGTTTCATGAAAATTATCCAAGGCTGATCCTAACCCCGTCCCTTTCTCGAGAATGGCAGAATGTTGCTTCTCAGTGAACATTTTCAATGCGAAAATTTGAAAGGGGTGGGGGGGAGGGTTGCGTAAAGTACAAGATAGCCCCACACTATACCCCACCAACAGAGCTAGAGAGTCATTGTGTCAACAGGTAAGTACAAGATAGCCCCACACTATACCCCACCAACAGAGCTAGAGAGTCATTGTGTCAACAGGTAAGTACAAGATAGCCCCACACTATACCCCACCAACAGAGCTAGACAGTCATTGTGTCAACAGGTAAGTACAAGATAGCCCCACACTATACCCCACCAACAGAGCTAGACAGTCATTGTGTCAACAGGTAAGTACAAGATAGCCCCACACTATACCCCACCAACAGAGCTAGACAGTCATTGTGTCAACAGGTAAGTACAAGATAGCCCCACACTATACCCCACCAACAGAGCTAGACAGTCATTGTGTCAACAGGTAAGTACAAGATAGCCCCACACTATACCCCACCAACAGAGCTAGACAGTCATTGTGTCAACAGGTAAGCAAGCAGAAAGCCTGTGCAGTGGCTCACTTTGAGCATGGCGAAGAAGGGTGGGCTGGGCTGGTCGGCCAGGTGGTAGTTCTGCAGCAGCAGCCAGTTGCCGGTGTGGATGCACTCCTCCAGGGCCTGCTGCACCTCCAGCCCCTGGGAGCTGACCCCGAAGTTGATGATCTGCACCTTGCCCTCCATGCCAACCTCCCGTGACAGCCGCTTCACCTCGTGCACCGGGCTCACATAGGGCTGGCCTGAACACGCCCCAACACACTTCATTACAACACCATCACTTCATGACAGGGCTCACATAGGGCTGGCCTGAACACGCCCCAACACACTTCATTACAACACCATCACTTCATGACAGGGCTCACATAGGGCTGGCCTGGCCATTATGAACTGAACACGCCCCAACACACTTCATTACAACACCATCACTTCATGAAAGGGCTCACATAGGGCTGGCCTGAACACGCCCCAACACATTTCATTACAACACCATCACTTCATGGCAGGGCTCACTCACTTCATAGGGCTGGCCTGAACACGCCCCAACACACTTCATTACAACACCATCACTTCATGAAAGGGCTCACATAGGGCTGGCCTGAACACGCCCCAACACACTTCATTACACCATCACTTCATCACTTCATTTCATTATAACAGGGCTCACATAGGGCTGGCCTGAATACGCCCCAACACATTTCATTATAACACCATCACTTCATGAAAGGGCTCACATAGGGCTGGCCTGAACACGCCCCAACACATTTCATTACAACATCATCACTTCATAGGGCACATGAACACGCCTGATTACAACACCATCACACACCATAGGGCCAATTACAACACCATCACACTTCATAGGGCTTTACACGCCCCAACACATTTCATTCACTTCACATAGGGCTGGCCTGACAGGGCTCACATCAGGGCTAGGCCAGACGCCCCAACACACATTATAACACATCACTTCATGAAACATAGGGCTGGCCTGAACACGCCCCAGCATTTCATTACATCATCACTTCATGTGGCCTGAACACACCCCAACACACTTCTTTACATTTCCATTTTTTTCACTCATGACCAGGGTCACATGTGTGAACCACACTCAACATGTGTGTTGTGTGGTGTGTGTGTGTGTGTGTGTGTGTGTGTGTGAGAGGAGAGAGAGGAGAGAGAGAGAGAGAAGAGAGAGAGAGAGAGAGAGTTTTGTGTGCATTGTTTCGTTTCTGTATAAGTGCCTAATTGTGCACAATACAAGTGTGATTGTAAGCGTATGTCTACTAGATAATGGTGCTCATGTTCCTTCCTGTCATTCATACTTACATACAACAAATACTTTTTTTTCACATGGAGCTGGTCATGACTTTTGATAACTAGATGAACAAACAGCAAACTTGTTTTTCCTTTTCATATCTAATATGTGTACACTCAAACATATTCATATAAAAAAAAATGTTTTGTTTTGAACTGTGTACAATAAATACATACTTTATTCTACCATTTATTGTGTGTGGATCTCTTTCTCAGTTTGCAGTCATGTTGTATATTGTTTCACTTTCCATTAGTTGAATTCTTTCACACAGTGCTGTTAATAGCACAACACCCAAGCCGATTAGTAACCTGTACACCGAGTGCACTTAAATTCATTAATGATCTACCACACAAACCTGCACAATTTGTTGAGCAGAGAAATGATTCAGATAGTAAACGGCTAAAAACAACCACCAATATTTAACACTGATAAGTCCAAGGTGACTATAATAGCAAGAAAGGTGTTTGCCAGTTTAGGCACACTAACCTTTAGAATTCATTCACCATACTGCTCATTTTGCTCCTAAGTACAAAATGCCATTGTTTATTCTGTAAGCACAAAGCAGAGGCCAAACAAATAGAAATGTCCAGATATCTTAACTTCCAGACCTTTCAATGGTTCTTGGAGGATGCTTTTGCCGCTTGCTGAACAGTTTAGATCATTCCAGACTCATAACAAGTTTGCTTCTCAATTGCTTCTTTCCTCCTTTTTTTCATCTTGCTAACACTTGTACCTCATTTGAAAATTTTCGCAATCGATTCAAATAATAAAAGTTTAGCTATACCGATACAATACAGCTTACATCCAAAATTATTTCAATAAGATATCTGACACTGAGAAAACAACAGCAAAACAGTTTGAATCAATATTACAATTTTAATGTTGCAATACAAAAATGCTTCAATATCGTTTTCAAAACACGAACAAACTTGACCTGTTTCTGAAGGGTGAATAATTTCCAAACTGGAAACAACTGATTGTTAGTTGTGAATTGCTCCCTTTGAAAATCAAAACCAAAATCAACATCAATCCATGTGGAATTAAACATTGTTGAAAATAATGTACATTCGCTCCCAAAGTTTTAATGCCCTGCACACAGCCTGCAAACCCCTTTTGCTTTCTCAAAAGTGCCAATCCACACCAGACAACACTTTACCATTTCCTGTCACTGATAGTTCATCAAGCTCTGAAAGTAAGGAACAAACAGTTACATTTTGCCTACCAATTCACATAATATCATATCAATGGTTCTGTGCAAATCCAGTGACAATGCTTTTGAAATGTTAAGCTTGCATTAAAACATTTACTATGCTTTAAACTGTATAATAGTTAATACACTATTCCAATCTCAAAACATGGCAAAAAAGCAAAGCTGAATGTGTGTTATGTCTGGTATCTTAAATATAGAGAAAAGGTAAAGTGCTTATGGCTCAAACCCTGGTTCCAGAATGAGGATGTTTAACTTCCTTAAAAGAAATGGGGGTTTTTAGCCCGAAAGGGATTCAATCAAAAAAGAGCTCTTTTCTACAGCACAGAGAACGATTAACATGCCAGGTGTAACGATCCCTTCTCTCTCTATAAAGTCCTATGTTTGTCACGTTTAATTACAACTAACTAAATAAGCAAGAACTGAACCACATCGACAGGTGTTCCTGTGTTCTTATTACATAAATGAGAACTACATTGAATGATTAACACCCCAACGCCCATTGTAGTTTTCCTGCTGTAATTTTTCAGAAATAAACTGTTTTCTTTGATGAACAACCATGGAATGACGTCAACATTTGAATTACGTAACCAAAAAATGAGAACCACAAGACATAACAATATGTATAAAAGATATACTAAGTAAAAAATATTGATATCGTAAAACTGTGCCTGTACAAAATCTTTTTTAAATGTATCTGTAGTTATCATAATTTATTTACTGACTTAGTGTAAAGCAAGTGAAACAGAGAAAAACAATACACTCTCATTACATAACTTCCATGCAAGATGTAAGCTTGCTCCTTCTAGGCAAACACAAACTCCAGAATCTACAGTGAAAAACACTCAAAATGTAAAAAAAGACAAACCTATTCCTAACTATGCTTTTCATAACAGCAATGAACATGACAAGACGACTTTGTTGCCATGAAAACCAACACATATCCCAAAGTGAGTCTGAACCTGGATCAATTGTAGCATTATTTCATGAAGCGACGGACTATCTGGCAAATATAATCAGCGTTTGGTCACCATTTATAATTCACAAACCTATTTCAAATGTCTTCTTACATGGGTACGTTGGCAGATGTTTTAGTGACAATGAGATGCTAACACCCACTAAGCAGCACATAGGTGTGCCTGTACCTTGTGTGGCGTCCCAGGCCGGCCCCTGGAGTTCAGCGGGCAGGATGAAGATGGTGGGGGTGTACTGGTCAGCACTGTTGTACACCTCTCGGATGCTGTAGTGGTCTGCTGCGGCCACCGAACTGCCCAGTTCAAAGGTCACGATGGCCTGGCTCAGCTCGGCCATCTGAGGACATCAGCATGGAATTCATCACTTTGTGGTCATGGTCAGTGTTCTTCCCCTCATCCAGTCGGACACAAAGAGGCAAAATACTCTGTCGCTGATGTTTGTGTGTCCGACTGGTTGACCCAAGTTATGTGTATGTATGACCACAAAATGTACCTTTCTGCTCAACTGCTTTGCCTGTTAAATTTACTGCTACTTGTGAGATATTATTCTAGATGTCACCCTTGTTGATTTATGAAGCAATCAGTCTGTTACCATATCTAGCTGTGTAGTCAGTCTCACAACACTAAGGCCTGGTACACAGTACATCCAGATTTTCCGCGCGGAAATAATAAGAAAGTAAACGAAAGAAGGAAACAAATATATGGATTAGGGTGAAATATGGACATGTGCATATATTTTTTCCCTTCTTTCTTTTGACTTATTTATGGATTACGCATGGGTTTCTGCACAGAACAGTCACATTATGTGTACACGGCCTAATAATTCTATAAAATTAAACAAATAATCTATGTAGATGGACTTTTTTGTTATGTACCGTAATTGTTTTTACCATAAAGGCGATATTTTTTTCTCCAATTTTGACCTATGCGACCTAATAAACAAGGGGCGCCCTATTAGTGAACAAAATCATGAGAAGAGAGGCAACGATAGCCGTACTCGGTACAGTCTACTGTGAGTCACAACATCGAAAGTGGTAATGAGTCGCCGATACGATGAATACTCACGTTAAAATGCTTCAAAATCCCTATTATCGTCTGAGATACCGTCCAACAGATGCCATAACCCTTCATTGGATGTAAAAAGCATCGTTGTAGAGCTTAAAATGCCATAATTCTACCAGTTTTCGCGAAAAGAAAAGTCCAAACACAACAACCGGAAGTCGCAAAAACGGAAATTCGATTATTTGAGAAGGGAGCCAACTCTCGTTTATGACAGCAGTAATGGCGGTCGGTAAGCGTTTACAGGACGTGTATGGACTTCAAACTTCTACTTTCTTTTTCCTGACTTTCTTATAAACAAGGGCGCCTTTTACTTTAATTTTTTCAGATTTTTCTTGAAAATTGCCCTATTCGCCTTATGCACACAAGTGCCTAATGATCCGAAAAATATGGTAATGCTGCTGTGTACTAAGTCTAATAACACTGTTGATTCTCACAAACCGTCTACCTCAATGGAATAGAGTACATGAGTGAACAGACCACAGCCGACTCACTCTGTCAGGACAGCAGAACTTCCACAGCAGACACTTCTGGAAGATGGACAGCTCCTGGAGGGTGGTTCCAGGCACAGGGTTCAGCAGGGCAATGGGGTGCTGTCATCACAACAGGGCATCACTTACATATCCATGGGTGCAACTCCCAAAAATGAAAATAAATGAAAGGCAGGGGTCCAGGGGCAGCCCAAGCCCTGGCGGGGTACAGGGGCAGAGCCCTGTTGGACGATTCAGGGGGGCAATGCAAGAGAGAGAGATAATGAGACAGACAGACAGTTACAATGATGGACTGAGACAGTTTGAGTCCGATAAGCCTTGTAAAATGATTACATTGCCTTTGAAAACAATATGGCATCACCATGCTGTTTTCAAGATTCCCCGAGAGAGACTTTCAACCAAGTTCAAAACGCCCCAAATTGTTTGTGGTCGATTAATTTTGGGATGCATTTAAAAAAAAACAAGTTCAGTTTCTGGTAAAAGCAAAAAAATTGTTGTAATGAGATCAGCATGAAACTGAAAGAGTAGCACCCATGCATATCATGATTCAAGTATCATACACAACCATACATTGAATCACGATAAAACAAATTGGGAAGCACTGACACTTTACTTCAGTTGCAATATGATTTGAAGGAAGTAATCAGATCTGATTTCAGAACATGTTTAAAGATTCTAAAAGGGTAAGATGGACTACTTAAGAGTTACAGCGAACCGGGCTGATAGAGTTATCGTTAGTGGGGTAGTTATACACCATTCACAGCGGCGGCTATCCAAAAACTCAGACTGGAATTTGAACGGAGAATTCAACTGGCCTATCGACGTGTAAAATGTGTCACGTTTAAAAAAAGGGACATAACCAGTGTTTCTGTCCTCACTACTCATATAGGGAAAAGAGACCGGATGCTTGTCTTCCCCTATACAGTCTTTGACATGATGTAACCTTCAAGACTTGAGAATGCAACACCCTTTGTTGTTCAGTCTGCAATGGAGCAGTTTTCTCCTAGAAAATCAGGTCTTTTGAATTATTTTAAAATCAATCTGTTCTAAGAAAAAAAAAGTCTTCCACATACCAAACAGAGCTTCTGGTCGCTCCAACGGGAACCAGTCTACCAGCTTATATTCCTTCCCTTTGTCAAATAAGAGGCAAAATATCTTTTTTGGTGCGCATAGGCGAGAAAGAGAGCGAGTTTCACGTCGCTAAGAAATGTCCTCTAAATGTAACGCCACCTGGTGTCAAGGGCTAAGGACGATAACTCTAATAAAACATCCCATTTTGACCAGGTGTTCTGTCCCCCAGGCCCAAAGAGCGTGGTGCAGTGTTGGGCGATCCTCACCTGGAAGTACTCTGCCCACTGCTGGCTGTGGGCCACCAGGGAGTGACACAGGCCGTGCAGCGGGTGGTGCAGCGACTCCACAATGCTGCAGTCTATCCACGCCTGCACACACACACCACACACACACACACAAAACGCATGCACAAACACACACACACACACATATGCGCATGCACACACACACACACACATATCACACCAAGGTAATAACATAAATCGCCAAGCTCCTCCCAATAACATTCATTTTGCCTCAATGCCTAAATTCATATCACTACTTTTTTGCGTTTTTTTTTTATGTTTACAGACAAACCTCTATTTTAAGACTTCCAAAATGTCTGGAAAAATCGGTCGTAAATTGGAGGGGTCGTATGACGGAGGTTTTCACTGGCAGCCGTAGAAAGAAAAAGTTCAGCACAGTTCATACTCTCTTCTTCATGCACACATACAATGACATATTAAAACTGGATTTGGGTCTTTCCAACTCCATAGGATTGTGCAATCGATGTATTACAGTTTCACTTCGCCGACTTCTGTTAATCACCTCCACTCTCGTCCAAAGTCAGTGGTTTTCTTTTTCAAAGTCAGTGGTTTTTCGTGCTTTTCCTACGCTTTCCGCCATCTTTTCTACAACAAGGGAAGCGACTCCGCTTTCAGGCCCTTGACCGTGGTTGTTTCCCTTTGCTCGAAGTCTATGCAGACGACAACAACGGTCGTAAAAACCAACAAAATGGCGGTCGTAAGTCGCGTTTTGGAGGAAGTCGTTTAAGAGAGGTTGTTTATATAGTAAAATGCATCCGTGCCCAAATGTTTTGTCTCAAATGAGAGGTGGTCGCTTAAAAGAGGGTCGTAAAATAGGTTTTTTTCCTGTATCAACAAATGGAGACATCTGTCAAAAATATTACGTATAAAAAGTAAAAATAAAAAGTTCACTATTTTAGACAAGACTGAGCACCAAAAAAAACTTGAGCGAAAACATAACTTATCATCATGTTTCTCTGGAAAAGATTGTTCATGTTTCTGTGGTAAAGCTTAAGCCCAACCATTACAACAAAAAAGGGGGTTAAAAGTGAAGGGCGCAACATCGGTGTACTGACGTTCTTGTCCATCCAGGCCGGCTTCTGTTCCAGGATGGCTCCTGCGTCAATGCCGCGCTTCTCAAAGCCGTTGACGAAGAGGGAGAGCTCCTTGAGGGAGGCCTTGCGGGAGATGCGCAGGCGCTCCAGGGAGACCAGCAGGGCCAGCAGGTTGTAGTGCTGCTCAAACATCATCATGGACACGTGGCGGAACACCGCTGACGTCACTGCATCCGACAGCTCCTGGGCCCGGGCCTCAGGGGCTCCTGCACATTGTGTACAGGGACAGGGTGTAGAGTACTGTGGTACAATATACTGCTGCACATTGTGTACAGGGAAAGGGTGTAGAGTACTGTGGTACAATATACTGCTGCACATTGTGTACAGGGACAGGGTGTAGAGTACTGTGGTACAATATACTGCTGCACAATGTGCAGCAGTATATTGTACCACAGTACTCTACACCCTGTCCCTGTACACAATGTGCAGCAGTATATTGTACCACAGTACTCTACACCCTTTCCCTGTACACAATGTGCAGCAGTATATTGTACCACAGTACTCTACACCCTGTCCCTGTACACAATGTGCAGCAGTATATTGTACCACAGTACTCTACACCCTGTCCCTGTACACAATGTGCAGGAGCCCCTGAGGCCCGGGCCCAGGAGCTGTCGGATGCGGTGACGTCAGCGGTGTTCCGCCACGTGTCCATGATGATGTTTGAGCAGCACTACAACCTGCTGGCCCTGCTGGTCTCCCTGGAGCGCCTGCGCATCTCCCGCAAGGCCTCCCTCAAGGAGCTCTCCCTCTTCGTCAACGGCTTTGAGAAGCGCGGCATTGACGCAGGAGCCATCCTGGAACAGAAGCCGGCCTGGATGGACAAGAACGTCAGTACACCGATGTTGCGCCCTTCACTTTTAACCCCCTTTTTTGTTGTAATGGTTGGGCTTAAGCTTTACCACAGAAACATGAACAATCTTTTCCAGAGAAACATGATGATAAGTTATGTTTTCGCTCAAGTTTTTTTTGGTGCTCAGTCTTGTCTAAAATAGTGAACTTTTTATTTTTACTTTTTATACGTAATATTTTTGACAGATGTCTCCATTTGTTGATACAGGAAAAAAACCTATTTTACGACCCTCTTTTAAGCGACCACCTCTCATTTGAGATTGTTGGCACGGATGCATTTTACTATGTAAACGAACTCTCTTAAACGACTTCCTCTAAAACGCGACTTACGACCGCCATTTTGTTGGTTTTTACGACCGTTGTTGTCGTCTGCATAGACTTCGAGCAAAGGGAAACAACCACGGTCAAGGGCCTGAAAGCGGAGTCGCTTCCCTTGTTGTAGAAAAGATGGCGGAAAGCGTAGGAAAAGCATGAAAACCACTGACTTTGAAAAAGAAAACCACTGACTTTGGACGAGAGTGGAGGTGATTAACAGAAGTCGGCGAAGTGAAACTGTAATACATCGATTGCACAATCCTATGGAGTTGGAAAGACCCAAATCCAGTTTTAATATGTCATTGTATGTGTGCATGAAGAAGAGAGTATGAACTGTGCTGAACTTTTTCTTTCTACGGCTGCCAGTGAAAACCTCCGTCATACGACCCCTCCAATTTACGACCGATTTTTCCGGACATTTTGGAAGTCTTAATCAATAGAGGTTTGTCTGTAAACATAAAAAAAAAGCAAAAAAGTAGTGATATGAATTTAGGCATTGAGGCAAAATGAATGTTATTGGGAGGAGCTTGGCGATTTATGTTATTACCTTGGTGTGATATGTGTGTGTGTGTGTGTGTGCATGCGCATATGTGTGTGTGATGTGTGTTTGGATGTGTGCATGCGTTTGTGTTTGTGGTGTGTGTGTGTTGGTGCGAGGCGTGGATAGTACTGCACCATTGTGGAGTTCGCTGCACCACCCGCTGCACGGCCTGTGTCACTCCCTTGGTGGCCCACAGCCAGCAGTGGGCAGTAGTACTTCCAGGTGAGATCGCCCCAACACTTTGCCACGCTCTTTGGGCCTGGGGGACGACAGAACACCTGGTCAAAATGGGATGTTTTATTAGAGTTATCGTCCTTAGCCCTTGACACCAGGTGGCGTTACATTTAGAGGACATTTCTTAGCGACGTGAAACTCGCTCTCTTTCTCGCCTATGCGCACCAAAAAAGATATTTTGCCTCTTATTTGACAAAGGGAAGGAATATAAGCTGGTAGACTGGTTCCCGTTGGAGCGACCAGAAGCTCTGTTTGGTATGTGGAAGACTTTTTTTTTCTTAGAACAGATTGATTTTAAAATAATTCAAAAGACCTGATTTTCTAGGAGAAAACTGCTCCAATTGCAGACTGAACAACAAAGGGTGTTGCATTCTCAAGTCTTGAAGGTTACATCATGTCTCAAGACTGTATATGGGAAGATTAGGGAATACAAGCATCCTGTCTCTTTTCCCTATATGGGTAGTGAGGACAGAAACACTGGTTATGTCCTTTTTTAAATGTGACACATTTACACGTCTATAGGCCAGTTGAATTCTCCGTTCAAATTCCAGTCTGAGTTTTTGGATAGCCGCCGCTGTGAATGGTGTATAACTACCCCACTAACGATGACTCTATCAGCCCGGTTCGCTGTAACTCTTAAGTAGTCCATCTTACCCTTTTAGAATCTTTAAACATGTTCTGAAATCAGATCTGATTACTTCCTTCAAATCATATTGCAACTGAAGTAAAGTGTCAGTGCTTCCCAATTTGTTTTATCGTGATTCAATGTATGGTTGTGTATGATACTTGAATCATGATATGCATGGGTGCTACTCTTTCAGTTTCATGCTGATCTCATTACAACAATTTTTTAACCAGAAACTGAACTTGTTTTTTTTTAAATTCATCCCAAAATTAATCGACCCAAACAATTTGGGGCGTTTTGAACTTGGTTGAAAGTCTCTCTCGGGGAATCTTGAAAACAGCATAGTGATGCCATATTGTTTTCAAAGGCAATGTATCATTATACAAAGCTTATCGGACTCAAACTGTCTCTGTCCATCATTGTAACTGTCTGTCTGTCTCGTTATCTCTCTCTTGCATTGCCCCCCTGAACCCTCCAACAGGGCTCTGCCCCTGTACCCCGCCAGGTCCTTGGCTGCCCCTGGACCCCTGCCTTTCATTTTTTTTTTCCATTTTTTGGAGTTTGCACCCATGGATATGTAAGTGATGCCCTGTTGTGATGACAGCACCCCATTGCCCTGCTGAACCCTGTGCCTGGAACCACCCTCCAGGAGCTGTCCATCTTCCAGAAGTGTCTGCTGTGGAAGTTCTGCTGTCCTGACAGAGTGAGTCGGCTGTGGTCTGTTCACTCATGTACTCTATTCCATTGAGGTAGACGGTTTGTGAGAATCAACAGTGTTATTAGACTTAGTACACAGCAGCATTACCATATTTTTTTTCGGATCATTAGGCGCTGCTGTGCATAAGGCGAATAGGGCAATTTTCAAGAAAAATCTGAAAAAATTAAAGTAAAAGGCGCCCTTGTTTATAAGAAAAGTCGGAAAAAGAAAGTAGAAGTTTGAAGTCCATACACGTCCTGTAAATGCTTACCGACCGCCATTACTGCTGTCATAAACGACAGTTGGCTCCCTTCTCAAATAATCGAATTTCCGTTTTTGCGACTTCCGGTTGTTGTGTTTGGATTTTTCTTCGCGAAAACTGGTAGAATTATGGCATTTTAAGCTCTACAATGATGCTTTTTACATCCAATGAAGGGTTGTGGCATCTGTTGGACGGTATCTCGGATGATAATAGGGATTTTGAAGCATTTTAACGTGAGTATTCATCGTATCGGCGACTCATTACCACTTTCGATGTTTTGACTCACAGTAGACTGTACTGAGTACGGCTATCGTTGCCTCTCTTCTCATGATTTTGTTCACTAATAGGGCGCCCTCGTTTATTAGGTGCATAGGTCGAAATTGGAGTAAAAAAAAATATCGCTTTATGGTAAAAACAATTACGGTACATAACAAAAAAGTCCATCTACATAGATTATTTGTTTAATTTTATAGAATTATTAGGCCGTGTACACATAATGTGACTGTTCTGTGCAGAAACCCATGCGTAATCCATAAATAAGTCAAAGAAAGAAGGGAAAAAATATATGCACATGTCCATATTTACCCTAATCCATATATTTGTTTCCTTCTTTCGTTTACTTTCTGATTATTTCCGCGCGGAAAATCTGGATGTACTGTGTACCAGGCCTTAGTGTTGTGAGACTGACTACACAGCTAGATATGGTAACAGACTGATTGCTTCATAAATCAACAAGGGTGACATCTAGAATAATATCTCACAAGTAGCAGTAAATTTAACAGGCAAAGCAGTTGAGCAGAAAGGTACATTTTGTGGTCATACATACACATAACTTGGGTCAACCAGTCGGACACACAAACATCAGCGACAGAGTATTTTGCCTCTTTGTGTCCGACTGGATGAGGGGAAGAACACTGACCATGACCACAAAGTGATGAATTCCATGCTGATGTCCTCAGATGGCCGAGCTGAGCCAGGCCATCGTGACCTTTGAACTGGGCAGTTCGGTGGCCGCAGCAGACCACTACAGCATCCGAGAGGTGTACAACAGTGCTGACCAGTACACCCCCACCATCTTCATCCTGCCCGCTGAACTCCAGGGGCCGGCCTGGGACGCCACACAAGGTACAGGCACACCTATGTGCTGCTTAGTGGGTGTTAGCATCTCATTGTCACTAAAACATCTGCCAACGTACCCATGTAAGAAGACATTTGAAATAGGTTTGTGAATTATAAATGGTGACCAAACGCTGATTATATTTGCCAGATAGTCCGTCGCTTCATGAAATAATGCTACAATTGATCCAGGTTCAGACTCACTTTGGGATATGTGTTGGTTTTCATGGCAACAAAGTCGTCTTGTCATGTTCATTGCTGTTATGAAAAGCATAGTTAGGAATAGGTTTGTCTTTTTTTACATTTTGAGTGTTTTTCACTGTAGATTCTGGAGTTTGTGTTTGCCTAGAAGGAGCAAGCTTACATCTTGCATGGAAGTTATGTAATGAGAGTGTATTGTTTTTCTCTGTTTCACTTGCTTTACACTAAGTCAGTAAATAAATTATGATAACTACAGATACATTTAAAAAAGATTTTGTACAGGCACAGTTTTACGATATCAATATTTTTTACTTAGTATATCTTTTATACATATTGTTATGTCTTGTGGTTCTCATTTTTTGGTTACGTAATTCAAATGTTGACGTCATTCCATGGTTGTTCATCAAAGAAAACAGTTTATTTCTGAAAAATTACAGCAGGAAAACTACAATGGGCGTTGGGGTGTTAATCATTCAATGTAGTTCTCATTTATGTAATAAGAACACAGGAACACCTGTCGATGTGGTTCAGTTCTTGCTTATTTAGTTAGTTGTAATTAAACGTGACAAACATAGGACTTTATAGAGAGAGAAGGGATCGTTACACCTGGCATGTTAATCGTTCTCTGTGCTGTAGAAAAGAGCTCTTTTTTGATTGAATCCCTTTCGGGCTAAAAACCCCCATTTCTTTTAAGGAAGTTAAACATCCTCATTCTGGAACCAGGGTTTGAGCCATAAGCACTTTACCTTTTCTCTATATTTAAGATACCAGACATAACACACATTCAGCTTTGCTTTTTTGCCATGTTTTGAGATTGGAATAGTGTATTAACTATTATACAGTTTAAAGCATAGTAAATGTTTTAATGCAAGCTTAACATTTCAAAAGCATTGTCACTGGATTTGCACAGAACCATTGATATGATATTATGTGAATTGGTAGGCAAAATGTAACTGTTTGTTCCTTACTTTCAGAGCTTGATGAACTATCAGTGACAGGAAATGGTAAAGTGTTGTCTGGTGTGGATTGGCACTTTTGAGAAAGCAAAAGGGGTTTGCAGGCTGTGTGCAGGGCATTAAAACTTTGGGAGCGAATGTACATTATTTTCAACAATGTTTAATTCCACATGGATTGATGTTGATTTTGGTTTTGATTTTCAAAGGGAGCAATTCACAACTAACAATCAGTTGTTTCCAGTTTGGAAATTATTCACCCTTCAGAAACAGGTCAAGTTTGTTCGTGTTTTGAAAACGATATTGAAGCATTTTTGTATTGCAACATTAAAATTGTAATATTGATTCAAACTGTTTTGCTGTTGTTTTCTCAGTGTCAGATATCTTATTGAAATAATTTTGGATGTAAGCTGTATTGTATCGGTATAGCTAAACTTTTATTATTTGAATCGATTGCGAAAATTTTCAAATGAGGTACAAGTGTTAGCAAGATGAAAAAAAGGAGGAAAGAAGCAATTGAGAAGCAAACTTGTTATGAGTCTGGAATGATCTAAACTGTTCAGCAAGCGGCAAAAGCATCCTCCAAGAACCATTGAAAGGTCTGGAAGTTAAGATATCTGGACATTTCTATTTGTTTGGCCTCTGCTTTGTGCTTACAGAATAAACAATGGCATTTTGTACTTAGGAGCAAAATGAGCAGTATGGTGAATGAATTCTAAAGGTTAGTGTGCCTAAACTGGCAAACACCTTTCTTGCTATTATAGTCACCTTGGACTTATCAGTGTTAAATATTGGTGGTTGTTTTTAGCCGTTTACTATCTGAATCATTTCTCTGCTCAACAAATTGTGCAGGTTTGTGTGGTAGATCATTAATGAATTTAAGTGCACTCGGTGTACAGGTTACTAATCGGCTTGGGTGTTGTGCTATTAACAGCACTGTGTGAAAGAATTCAACTAATGGAAAGTGAAACAATATACAACATGACTGCAAACTGAGAAAGAGATCCACACACAATAAATGGTAGAATAAAGTATGTATTTATTGTACACAGTTCAAAACAAAACATTTTTTTTTATATGAATATGTTTGAGTGTACACATATTAGATATGAAAAGGAAAAACAAGTTTGCTGTTTGTTCATCTAGTTATCAAAAGTCATGACCAGCTCCATGTGAAAAAAAAGTATTTGTTGTATGTAAGTATGAATGACAGGAAGGAACATGAGCACCATTATCTAGTAGACATACGCTTACAATCACACTTGTATTGTGCACAATTAGGCACTTATACAGAAACGAAACAATGCACACAAAACTCTCTCTCTCTCTCTCTCTCTCTCTCTCTCTCTCTCTCTCTCTCTCTCACACACCCACACACACACACACACACACACATGTTCTGGCAGCCCGATGTGGCACTGTCACACACTGAAACAGGCCACACATTTTTTGGGGTGTGTTCTGGCCAGCCCGATGTGAGTGGCCGCTTGGGGCGTGTTCATGTGTCATGGCCAGCCCTATGTGCGCCCTATTCATGAAGTGATGATGTAAAGAAGTGTGTTGGGGTGTGTTCAGGCCTATGTGAGCCCTCATGAAGTGATGATGTAGTGTGTGTTGGGCCGCGTGTTCAAGGCCAGCCCTATGTGAAGCACCTGTCAGGCAGTGATGGTGTTGTAATGGTGATGAAATGCTGGGGCGTGTTCAGGCCAGCCCTATGTGAGCCCTTTCATGAAGTGATGGTGTTATAATGAAATGTGTTGGGGCGTATTCAGGCCAGCCCTATGTGAGCCCTGTCATGAAGTGATGGTGTTGTAATGAAGTGTGTTGGGGCGTGTTCAGGCCAGCCCTATGTGAGCCCTTTCATGAAGTGATGGTGTTGTAATGAAGTGTGTTGGGGCGTGTTCAGGCCAGCCCTATGAAGTGATGATGTAATGAAATGTTGGGGCGTGTTCAGGCCAGCCCTATGTGAGCCCTGTCATGAAGTGATGGTGTTGTAATGAAGTTGGGGCGTGTTCAGGCCAGGGGCGTGTTGTTGTAATGCACAGTGTATACTCCTCCTTGTTGCAGGCAGGCCCACATGGAGGTGATGATGTAATGAAAGTGTGTTGGGGCGTGTTCAGGCCAGCCCTATGTGAGCCCTTTCATGAAGTGATGGTGTTGTAATGAAGTGTGTTGGGGCGTGTTCAGGCCAGCCCTATGTGAGCCCTGTCATGAAGTGATGGTGTTGTAATGAAGTGTGTTGGGGCGTGTTCAGGCCAGCCCTATGTGAGCCCGGTGCACGAGGTGAAGCGGCTGTCACGGGAGGTTGGCATGGAGGGCAAGGTGCAGATCATCAACTTCGGGGTCAGCTCCCAGGGGCTGGAGGTGCAGCAGGCCCTGGAGGAGTGCATCCACACCGGCAACTGGCTGCTGCTGCAGAACTACCACCTGGCCGACCAGCCCAGCCCACCCTTCTTCGCCATGCTCAAAGTGAGCCACTGCACAGGCTTTCTGCTTGCTTACCTGTTGACACAATGACTGTCTAGCTCTGTTGGTGGGGTATAGTGTGGGGCTATCTTGTACTTACCTGTTGACACAATGACTGTCTAGCTCTGTTGGTGGGGTATAGTGTGGGGCTATCTTGTACTTACCTGTTGACACAATGACTGTCTAGCTCTGTTGGTGGGGTATAGTGTGGGGCTATCTTGTACTTACCTGTTGACACAATGACTGTCTAGCTCTGTTGGTGGGGTATAGTGTGGGGCTATCTTGTACTTACCTGTTGACACAATGACTGTCTAGCTCTGTTGGTGGGGTATAGTGTGGGGCTATCTTGTACTTACCTGTTGACACAATGACTCTCTAGCTCTGTTGGTGGGGTATAGTGTGGGGCTATCTTGTACTTACCTGTTGACACAATGACTCTCTAGCTCTGTTGGTGGGGTATAGTGTGGGGCTATCTTGTACTTTACGCAACCCCCCACCCCACACCCCTTTCAAATTTTCGCATTGAAAATGTTTCACTGAGACCTCTTTCAGCAACATTCTGCCCCATTCTCGAGAAAGGCAACGGGGTTAGGATCAGCCTTGGATATTATTGTCATGAAACCATTGGATGCTCCTGCTTTTTCCTGATGTCCCTGAAGTGCCAGATTTTTTTTTTTATTGATTGCCAGATTATGAGAATTTGAGAAACAACCTTTGTTTTAATAAACGTTTTGTCGGATTTTGAATTTGTGGAATGCAACCACTCGAACAACCGGAAGCTAACTCAACAGTTGCCGCATATCAGAGTAAGCATCGAAAGGAGACAATTCTTCATCTGATGGTTTAAGAAAGTGATTGTTTGTGGGTTATAGAGGTTGGGAGGGCATCAGAAACAAGTGACAGTGATTAAATGAAAAGGGTAGCAATGTTGACACAACTGGAGTGGAGCGACACTGCTCTCAGACTACTACTGCTAGTAGTACTACTGTACTAGCAGTGTAGCAGTGCTGGGAATAGGAATGGAAGGAGTGCTAACCACTGTACTAGTGTACTCTGTCTGTTTGAATACTTGTAACTAGTCACTGGATACTACTTATGAAAACCATTAAACATCAGGTAAGAGTAAGGATAAAACCCACAAGATTATTATTTGCGCGCACAAGATGTAAATAACATGGCCCGGTTGGTTAGAGTTGCCGCTCGTAATCCAACGGGTTGTTTGCGAATTGTACTGGTTCGAACCCAGCTGGTCACGGTTTTGTATCCTTGGGAAAGATACTTTACTGCAGAATCTTCAACATGATGAAGTTGGCTGCCTAAGGAGAAGAAGAAGGATGTTTTGGGTACAATATAGAGAGCTCATGCTATACCAAATTGTGCTGTTTGATGTTGTTCTTGTTGTCATTACCCTGGCTAAAAAGACGACCAGGGATCATCCCAACAGGCTGAAAGCATTTGAACACTATGGTACAAATGCACCGGCTAGGGATGTGAACATTATGTTTGTGTGACATGTTATTTTTTATTACCCCGCAGCCACGTAGGCGGCCACACTCCGACCTTCAGATGGATTTTTGGAGACTGATGATGTTTTATTATGCTAGGAGGCTTGTCATGGCTAAAAGGCCAATCCCCGCATAACTGTGTAGAGCATAGCAACATTTTGATGTATCCTTGGTGTTCTAGCCTATGTCAATTTGTCTGACACAGCCTTAAGCCAAGGCGCATGCTGTTTGAGATAATCTTTTTTTTTTAAAAGTAAGCAGATCAAACACAGCTTAAAATGAGGTACAAATGACACAGACCTAAGCTGAGTCACCTGGCAGTGGGTGCTCTGAGACATTGCCTCGTCCTCTGTTGCCCTGTGACACAGACCTAAGCTGAGTCACCTGGCAGTGGGTGCTCTGAGACATTGCCTCGTCCTCTGTTGCCCTGTGACACAGACCTAAGCTGAGTCACCTGGCAGTGGGTGCTGTGAGACATTGCCTCGTCCTCTGTTGCCCTGTGACACAGACCTAAGCTGAGTCACCTGGCAGTGGGTGCTGTGAGACATTGCCTCGTCCTCTGTTGCCCTGTGACACAGACCTAAGCTGAGTCACCTGGCAGTGGGTGCTGTGAGACATTGCCTCGTCCTCTGTTGCCCTGTGACACAGACCTAAGCTGAGTCACCTGGCAGTGGGTGCTCTGAGACATTGCCTCGTCCTCTGTTGCCCTGTGACACAGACCTAAGCTGAGTCACCTGGCAGTGGGTGCTCTGAGACATTGCCTCGTCCTCTGTTGCCCTGAAGAAAAAGAGAAGCCAGGTTAGAAACACCCGGCAAAGAGACCTGCAGGCTGACATCGACCGTTGTTGGAACCAGCCAGAGAAGCAGCTCAGAACAAAGCACTGTGGAGGCCTCTTGTTGACGGCCCATACCCCAGGAGGGTTGAAAGGCATAAGTTCTCCAGACCTTATGGCCTAAGATTTCAGGCCTTATCACTTAATACAAAAAAAGACAGTAACAAGACACACTTCCCGTTAACTCTTTCATTCGGGTTTTACACTTACTGTTACTTCCACTTATTCCTGTGTTTCTATTATCTGTCTATTCCCTTCATTCCTGGATTTATAGAGGGTTGAAAATGTGATAATGGGGTACTTATTTTAGAGACTTACGGTAGTAACCCACATTACACAAACCTAAGAATGTCATATACCGTTGTGTAGGGATTTGATGTGAGAAGCTGTTTGTGACCATGTTGACACATTATGGTGACATGACAGATGACACACAAGGTGTAAAACAGGTAAGTTTACAATTTAACATAAAACATACCATCATGCCATACATGCAGGTCAGTGTTTTTAAAGCAAATTGTATATTTCATGCACGCACTCACCAAGCGATGCCTCCTGTACATCCCCATGCATTGTGCTTGTCATTACTCCACAAATAAGTCACCATTGTCACCATAATTGTCCCCAACACAAAAACAATTTAGTGTCTGTTTTGACGATTATGTATGATACAACACAAATATATAGAGAACAAACACCACACTATTTTGCACACTTCTTTTTACACAGATAATATTTTCACGTTCACTATCTACGCATGTATGTACCCCTGTAACAGTCATCACATCACATGTCACACACAGGTGACACGTGTGTCACACACCTTGAAGCAGTCACTGTTATGCTGTTTGCAGCACAGATACCACACTTTTCACACATCAATGTAGTTTGACACATTTTGAAGGGGTGTCAGCATAGCTGACACCATTGTGTGCATGCTTGTGCTTGGGGTGTCTTGCCATGCACAACAGACAGGTGTGCTCGTCACCTACACCTTTGTTTTTATCTCCTCTTGGTGGCCTCCAATCGGTGGTGCGTTTTTTTATTCTTGTTTTTTAAGGTGTAATTGTTTTAGGTATATTCTAGCAAAGACGAACTAAACGCCTACTTCATATCAATCAGAGTAAAATACACATACTTGAAGTAATAATCTTGGCTTTGGTTCGTGTGTGCTAACACATTGTGTGTCAATGATTGATGTTTGAACTCCATCACACATTATGTTGGGCCACATTCATGAAATGAAGACAGATAGGGTACAAAAAAGGAAATTCAGTCGAGTGTTTTATCGAGGCCCTGATCGATGTTTTGCACACTCTAACTCCTAACCACTAGCATCATCACCACCTATGTGCACTTCAATAGCTGCCACGAACTAAACTCACTCTTCTTCTTTCAAATTGGTCAGAATCAGAATTTTCTCAACCTTCTATTTTCACTACCAACAAAAACTGCCACGGGCACAGTACACACCTACTACACGCATTCACTCAAAACGACCCCTTTCCCACAGAGCTGGAAAGAGGAGGGGGTGGGGGAAAGGGAAGGATAAACGGCTGGGGGGTCTGGCATCACATTCCATTCATAAACAGTCCCATTAGCGGCTGGGTCAAGGGTAAATGACGTACTGTGATGGCGCGAATTGCGGTAAGTCCAAAGTACGATCCCGGAATACTGGTTTCTCGGATTGAAAGGAGTTATTTCTTTCAGAACGGTTTTCCGTTCTCCAGGATTGAAAGGTATTACGCCTTGAACCGGGCAAAACGGTCTGAGGATTGAAAGAGTTTAATTGTACCCAGTCAGTAGTAATGCTTTTTCGATGTACCAAACCACCTTTTCAAAATTGATTGAAGGCTGATCCTCTGCTGCGTTGAAAGACATTGAAAGATGTGTTGTGCAGTGCACATGCGACTTACGAAGTGGAAAACAGTGGGTGTGATGTTTGGCAGGATCTTTCGTGTACGCCCGGTCTGGGTTGAGGATAGCCTGCGGCGAGAGACTTCGGAAGTAGGAGAAAGAACACAGTTTGGATGACCCGATAACGGCCCTCCACGCTGTGCAGCACACTTTATTCACCTCTTCCCGCCTGTGGATAAACCCACTCGGCTGACGGACAGCGCATCATTCCAGTGGTGGACAGGAAACATATCTAGTGGTTGCCACGGGACAGCACATCTTGATCAAATTTCATGAATAAAAAAAAAAATTCAAATGCATTTAAATGACCTTTTACCTTTCTAAAAAAAATCCTGAGTGAAAATAAAACAGAATCTTTTTGAAGCTAAAAGCTTGGGTTGGTCAAAGTGTATTGCGATTGTCATGTAAATTTACTATGCAATTACCCCCCCCCCCACCCCCCTTTTTTTCTTCCTCTCTGCTCTGTCTCTCTCTGTGATCTAAAATAATCATAAAGTTTTAGATAACTGGTTTTGCGTACATGTGAGTGTGGCATTAAAATCAATGCATGTGTCGCACAACATGATATTGAGCAAAAGCATAAACAATAGTTCAAACATCCTAAAAATAAAAATGCAAATATTTATTGTAAGGGATGTTCATTTTTATGTACTTCAGCAATATCCATAAACATTAAATAAAATTTTGAAATAACTTTTTGTTCGATGTTAGGTTCAGCAAATGACTTATCTGGATGTTAAAAGT
>CM065683.1:58339134-58374437 GCA_017654935.2 Phymorhynchus buccinoides | reverse complement strand
GCTGTTTATGGCAGGCATGGAACATGCTTGGGCCAGCTGTTTATGGCATGTCCGCCTGTCCCCGGACACTGGGTGCCTTGGAAGCATCCCTGGTTAGGGAGTGGAGAGCTATATTAGTTGCCTCAATGCCACACCGCATCCAAGCCTGCATTCATGCCAACGGAGGTCATATTAGCTGTTAATGACGATCTGAACTATTTGCACCCTGTCATCTTTAAATATGAAATTGACAGTTGTGAGTTGACTTTCTTTCACACTTGTTTTTGAATTTCTTTTGTTGGTTAGTATTCTGAGATTCAGATGAATTTTCTGTGTGATTTACTCGGTTTTACTTTATGAAATGTTGGAAGATGAATTCTCAACAGTTAAAATATACCTAGTATGATTTATGATAAAAGTTAATTTGCAGTGAAGTTTTGTTGCTTGACTTTTTGTGAGGAGTATATATGGTGACTTTCCCCAACATGCCAAGTAATTTTTCCAGGGTTATGAATTTAACCATCTACTTCTTTTTTTTTTAATCCTGAAAAGAGGTTTCTATTCAGTAGTCATTAAACTTGATGGACTAAAGTAAAAATGATGTAGATTATTTTGAAGGTTCAAAGAGAATTGTAGAACTGACTGAGATGTGTAGGTGGTGGAGCTGATGTAGCATGTAAAGAAAATGAAATGTTACAAGTTGGTTGTCAAATGTGTTGGTTTTTAAATGTCTTTGCTACTGACACGTGTATAGTATATCCTAATTCCTCTTGTTTGGATGGGGGTTTTGGGGTTTGCTTTTTTTATTTTTTTTAAGGGGGGTGGATGTCAGAATTCGGCAGAATTATTAATACATTTTACCCCATCCATGCAGCAGTATTTATCTTCCCTGGCCAGGCTGTGCAGAGAGCTCTGAGCATTGCATGGATGGATGAAAATTAGCAAGTGTCAATTCTTGCTTAATTTATGGTATATGCATCATTGAAAGCTTGTGCTAAAATGTCTTGTTATGCATTCTTTTTTTAACTAATCTTTTTGCTTTCTAGCAAGTGATTCATCGTTAGTAAAGACTACTATATCATATATATGTTAACATGTTTTTTTGTGATGCATATGTTTTTATAAAAAATATTTTTTTTCTTGATCAGGTGTTGCCAAGACCATATGGTAAGTACTTCAGTTAAAATATGCAAAGGTATATGGGTTACGCTTTTGAAATACACAACAAAAGGGTATACACAGAAAAAGGGACTTGAAATCAGAATGAATTGAAATTCTGATATATGCAACTGCACTTGTTTTATTTAATTTGGTGAAAACACTTGTCAGAATAAAGAAAATGCCAAACTTAAAAATATATCTCACAGTAGAAACTGGAATCCAGTTGGATTCGGAATCCTACTAGTACAAATCGGAATTAGTACAAATCGGAATTCTAATTTCTACTGGACTTTTTCTAGTAGAAATTGGAATTCTGATTTCAACTAGTACAAATCAGAATTCTGATTTGTACTGACAGCCAGTAGAAAATGGAATCCAGTACAAATTGGAATCAACATATTGTTTCAGTTGTAAGAGAAGACAGACAAAACGAGGGTGGAGTTGATAGTTTAACCTTTAGCACGCTGCAGGCACATTCAGTCGCCGAGCCAATAGTCTCCCCTGTAGCTGCAGGCGCATTCATGCACCCTCAGAGGGGTACTCAAAATCAATGCTTCGCGGTCCTTATTTCTGTTACTAATAATAAAAACAACCTTACTTTCGCTTCAGAACTAGGCTCGACTGCTTTCTCTTCCGGCAAGCCGCCATTTGCTTTTTAGTTGTATTGAATTTTTCAAAGTGTTGATCGGTCAGAAAGTAAAGTTCCCTATCAAATATGGCGGATTTTCGTGTTGGCGAAGCTTTCCTACTGGAAATTATCGTCGATGTTTGTTTAAATAATGAATTTTTAGGCTTTGTTAGGTCGGATATCGACAGTGAAAGGGTGATAGAAGATCGTAATGCAGTAGAAGTGGGGGTAGCCGATGTCAGTGTGACTCGATGAAGACGATCCGATATTGATTCGAGCTGCGATTGTGATTCGGTACCGATTTTGACTACTAGGTTGAATTCAAAGAAAATTTTGCCTTTCATAATATTCTTAATGATATTTCTGTGAGTTATTTCTTTAAAGGGATCTTAGACATGAGTTAATTAGTCAGTGGGCGAACTTTGAAGCAGACAGCACCGAAACAGTAAGTCAACGTTTTCGCTTTGTTGATTTTGCTTCTTTTTTTTCTTTCTTTTCAACAACAAAACATACACGGACAATAAAATGAATCATATCAAAATTTTCCTCAACCATCTCTTTATTAGTAATCCAATAATTAAGTCTGCACACAACACACAGAGAAAATTAGAGCATTTTTCAGGCATGAAAACTTCTGCGCCTATTTTTTTTTCTCAGAAATCGACCAGTCTCCACCTATAAAAAATAATAATCGAAAATCGAATAAAAACTCGGCATGCTGGGTCTTTAAATGGCACGATCATCATTTCGCGGATCATCATTTCGCGCCTTCTCCCGACGTCACTTCCAAAATGGCATCTGAAGAGCAAGCCGTGCACGAAGAATGGGTGAAAAAGAAGAAATATCAGGCATGAAAACAGCTCCGCCGTTTCCAACAGATTAGTGCCCCCCCTCCCCCCCCCCTTAAAAGTTCTGACGTTAGTTATGTGTGGCGGAAAAAAAATTGGGTAACTCTCTCTCCCTCCCCCCCCACTCATGACGTCAGCTGAAAATCCAGCTGGAAGGATTTCTCGGCTGAAAAAATCTCTTTTGGGGGAACAGTAGTTTTCATGCCTGATTTTTAATCAAGTGGGTGTAAGCGTTTTTCACCGCCTCAAAAAGAATGCAGTGGCAGAGTACGGAACGTCAGAAAAAAAGCAGGGTGCTAAAGGCAGTAATCATTGAATTCTAATCCCTTTGACTGCAGAACTACAAAAGACAACCTAATCCATTGGGCTGCAGCACTACAAAAGACAGCGCAACCCAGTCACTTGCACTGTCTTTTCTAGTGCTGCAGCCAAAGGGATTAGTGGCCAAAGGTATTAGGTTGCACTGTCTTTTCTAGTGCTGCAGCCAAAGGGATTAGGTTGTCTTTTCTAGTACTGCAGCCAAAGGGACTAGGTTGCACTATCTGTTCTAGTGCTGCAGCCAAAGGACCTGTTTAATTACCCTCCCTGCTTTGCGGAATTATCCCAGAAATTTGCCAAAAAATTCTGGGTGAACGCTGAAAATCCTTGGATTTTGAAAAAAACACGTCTATTATGTGTTTTCGTTTCTATGAAAAGATGCAAGGGTTGACCGAAACCTTGGAGCTCTGAGACACAATTTTTCATTGGTCCGTGGACCCCCCCCTCGACCAATGATAGTACAGTCGAACCCGTTTATAAGAAACCTGCTTATACGAAAACCTGCTTATAAGAAAGCAATTTTTTTCCCCCGGCCGAACTCCTTGTTTCTTATGTATTATCAAAACTCGGATATAAGAAAACCGCTTATAAGAAAACTCAGTTATAAGGAAGCAATTTTTTTTAAATTAGGGCATGAACTGAAAGGATGTTCCAAAAAGTGCAGTGTTCCAACAAAACAAACAAAAGAGGAAAATTTACGTCAGAGCAGCTACATCACAGACACTCTAACCTTAATATAGAAATATACAGCCGAATCCGCTTATAAGAAACTCGCTTATAAGAAAACTCGCTTATAATGAAGCAAAAACATTTCCCTGCCGAACTTCTTCTTTCTTATCTATGATCAAAACTCAGATATAAGAAACTCGCTTATAAGAAAACTCGGTTATAAGCAAGCAAATTCCTTCTCCCATCTGCAATGGAAACTTGGACATAAGAAAAGTATGTCATACAAGTGAGTTGGTTTGCAGTTCTTTTTTTTAATAAGCAAGCTCTATTTTCTTATAAGCGAATTACCATTGACAACATTTTCTTAACTCTTGTGCGGTGAACGTTCAAAAAAAAATCGGATCGGAAACATCTAGAACGTTCGGGAACGTACGGATTCCACGTGGCCGGTTTGGGCGCTTCCATTTTGTTTCTATCACATGGCAGTCACGTGAGCGCTTCAGCCTCGCTTTCGCTATAGATTACACTTCCGTCCTGTTGCTTGCAATGGCTTCTAGGCCGATTGGTTTGAAAGATATGAATTTTTGAAAATTAGTGACCGACTTCGGCATTTTCGCGATTTTTCCAATATGGATGACGAACAGTTATGGCATCCATTGACTGAGGAAAGCGATGAATAGTCCTATTTTTGTGAAAGATGGGACTTATGAGATCGCGAAGTGATGAGTAAGGAGTGTATTCTGACCTATTTCGGCAGCGAGCTTGTGTTTGTTCGATCGATGCGAATTTTTGAAGTTGTGTTACCGACATCGGCATTTTCCCGACTTTTACATCATGGATGATGAGTCGTTATTGCATCCACTGAGTGATGACAGCGATGAAAATTCCCTTTTTGTGTGAAAGATAGGAATTATAAGATCGTGAAGTGAAACTTACTGAAAGGGTAAGTGAATGGTTTTGATCTACATTTCCATTTCAGTCGTCTTAGGCTTCAACAGTCTGCAAAAGTAGGCAGTGAATGACTAGTGAATGCAGTTTGCGAATACACTTTGGCATTTTGATTTTTTTTGTGGAGCCATGCATCCCCATAACATCTTGGAATTCCTTTTGCAACTCGGACAGACATCTCGGCAACACATTCAAAGCAAAAAAAACCCACAAAATCTGGTAGGGTATATTTTATTTTATTATTTTTCCGACGCTACCCCGCCTTTTGTACGGAGTGACGTCCCTTGGGTTAGGATTTCAGAGGTGATTCAGAGCGTCGGGCACAAGAGGGTTAATAGGAAGAGATCGGCGCAAACCATTTTGCTGTCGTGACCTTGACGTACGACCTTGAAAACCGAAAATCTATTTTTAGCCATATCTCGGGCACCGATCGACATAGGATGTTGAACAAACCATTTTGCCGTCGTGACCTTGACGTACGACCTTGAAAACCGAAAATCTTTCAGGGGCCATAACTCCCACACCGTTAGTGTTAGAGTCTTCAAATTTGGCATGCAGGTACTTTGGCGTATGCCCGTTCTGATGGTGGCATACTGATCAAGGTCAATGTCACGGTCCGGGAGATCGTAGGCCTTGAAAGTGGTAGGGGTCTACAAATTGGGTTTTCAGCCATATTTTCCACATTTGTACTTAACAGAAGCGCTTCATATTGTGTCTGGCACTGTATACCCTAGAGTAGAAAACATCCGAGCATAAATTATTGCCATGCTGACCTTGACCTTGAAGTGTGACCTTGAAAACCGAAATTTCCTTCTTTGCGCTATATATTATTGTCCAAGCTGTATCTCGTGAACTACAAGACATAAGCTCTTCAAATGTTGTGTCAGGATGTGGATGAATGAAAATGTGTTTAACGTCCTCCAGAGAGAGAGAAAGGGGGGGGGAGAGAGAGAGAGACAGACAAAGACACACACAAAGAAAGAGAGACAGACGGAGAGCAAAGAGGACAACTGCTGTTCCAGTTGGATGAATAAAAATGTGTTTAACGTCCTCCGCCCCGGAGCAGGCACAGAGGCAGACAGAGAGAGAGAGAGAGACAGACAGAGAGACACATAGGCATACAGATACATGAGACACATAGAGAGAGATAGACAGAGAGAGAGAGAGACAGACAGACAGCGAGACATAGGCCCTACAAACAAAGGCAGAGAGAGAGGGGGGGGGGACAGAGACAGAAAGCGAGAGAGAGAGAGACACAGACAGACAAACATACACAGAGAGCCCACCCACAGGGAGGCGATAGAAGATCAGAGCAACCATAAGACACTCGGCCATTACGGGAAACGGTGAACGGCAGACATGTCCGTCACCAGCAATGACACGCCGTAGCATAATTGTCCGTCACCGTAGGTGATGGGACTTTGCAGTGGTCTGGTTTGTATTTTTGTTTTTGTCCATCACCATAGGTGATCGGACTTTGTGGTCGTCTGGTTTGTATTTGTCCGTCAAAATAGGTGATCGGACTTTGCATGGGCTGGTTCGGTTTTTTGTTTGTTTTTCTGTCTGTCCCAAGGATATCTCCCGAACCGCTTGACCGAATCGCGTCAAATTTTGTCTGCTGGTGTGTCACCATGAGAGGAAGGCATCCGCGCAAAATGTTTCGCCGTCGTGACCTTGACCTTGGCGTACGACCTTGAAAACCGAAAATCTTTAAGGGGCCATAACTCCCACACCGTTGGTGTTAGAGTCTTCAAATTTGGCATGTAGGTACTTTGGCTTATGCCCGTTCTGATGGTGGCATACCGATCAAGGTCACGGTCCGGGAGATCGGTAGGCCTTGAATGTGGTAGGGGTCTACAAACTGGGTTTTAAGCTTTATTTTCCACATTTGTGCTTGACAGAAGCGCTTCAGATTGTATACTGTATACCCTAGAGTAGAAAACATCCCAGCATAAATTATTGCCATGCTGACCTTGACCTTGAAGTTTGACCTTGAAAACCGAAATTTCCTTCTTTGCGCTATATGTTTCTTCTTCAAGCTGTATCTCGTGAACTAGAAGACAGAATCCCTTGCAATTTTGTGTCAGGATGTGACACTCGACGGGGTGTCGCAAGTGCGTGGCATTGCTGGTGACGGACATGTCTGCCGCTCGGCGACTCCCTTGTATTTTATTATTTTTCTGACGCACTCCCCCTTTTGTACGGAGTGACGTCCCTTCGGTTAGGATTTCAGAGGTGATAGAGCACAGAGCGTCGGGCACAAGAGGATTACAGGTCCTTTTTTTTCTTTTCTTTTTTTTAATATTTTACTCGTGCCCCAAACCTGGGAACCCTGTATGAGATCGCGAAGTGATAAGAAAGAAGTGTATTTTGACTTATTTCGGCAGCGAGCTTGTTTTTGTTCGATTGATGCAAAAAATTGAAGTGTTACTGACATCGACATTTTCCCGACTTTTGCATCATGGATGATGAATCGTTATTGCATCCACTGAGTGATGACAGCGATGAAAATTCCTTTTTTTGTGAAAGATAGGAATTATAAGATCGTGAAGTGAAAGGGTAAGTGAATGATTTTGATCTACATTTCCATTTCAGTCGTCTTAGGCTTCACCAGTGGTGACCAGTCTGCAAAAAGTAGGCAGTGAATGACTAGTGAATGCAGTTTGCGAATACACTTTGGCATTTTGATTTTTTTTTGTGGAGCCATGCATCCCCATAACATCTTGAAATTCATTTTGCAAATCAGACAGACATCTCGGCAACACATTAAAAAAAAACACACACAAAATCTGATAGGGTATATTTTATTTTATTATTTTTCTGACGCTACCCCCCCTTTTGTACGGAGTGACGTCCCTTGGGCTAGGATTTCAAAGGTGACTGAGCGCACAGAGCGTCAGGACTTGAAGGGTTAAGCTAATCAACTCCACCCTCGTTTTGTCTTTCTTTTACAACTGAAACAATATGTTGATTCCAATTTGTACTGGATTCCATTTTCTACTGGTTGTCGTACAAATCGGAATTCCAATTTGTACTAGTAGAAATCAGAATTCCTATTTCTACTAGAAAAAGTCCAGTAACAATTAGAATTCCGATTTCTACACCGATTTGTACTCTTGATTCCCATTTCTACTGTGACATATAAGAATACAGGCATGGTACTTTTCAGCTAATTCTTTTAATTCAAAGAGGTTAATAAGGAAAAACATACCAGAGGATGGTTTAAGCTTGGGGAGATGCCATTTTCGATTAAGAAAAAAGTTTTATATGTTCATCTTCAAAAGGAATTGCTCTGTAATCACCATCAGTGGCTCTTTACTCCTTGACCACACCAATTAACTCTCTTGTGCGGTGAACGGTCGTGAACGTTCAAAAAAAAATCGGATCGGGAACGTACGGATTCCACGTGGCCGGTTTGGGCGCTTCCATTTTGTTTCTATCACATGGCAGTCACGTGAGCGCTTCAGCCTCGCTTTCGCTATAGATTACACTTCCGTCCTGTTGCTTGCAATGGCTTCTAGGCCGATTGGTTTGAAAGATATGAATTTTTGAAAATTAGTGACCGACTTCGGCATTTTCGCGATTTTTCCAATATGGATGACGAACAGTTATGGCGTCCATTGACTGAGGAAAGCGATGAATAGTCCTATTTTTGTGAAAGATGGGACTTATGAGATCGCGAAGTGATGAGTAAGGAGTGTATTCTGACCTATTTCGGCAGCGAGCTTGTGTTTGTTCGATCGATGCGAATTTTTGAAGTCGTGTTACTGACATCAGCATTTTCCCGACTTTTACATCATGGATGATGAGTCGTTATTGCATCCACTGAGTGATGACAGCGATGAAAATTCCCTTTTTTGTGAAAGATAGGAATTATAAGATCGTGAAGTGAAACTTACTGAAAGGGTAAGTGAATGGTTTTGATCTACATTTCCATTTCAGTCGTCTTAGGCTTCAACAGTCTGCAAAAGTAGGCAGTGAATGACTAGTGAATGCAGTTTGCGAATACACTTTGGCATTTTGATTTTTTTTGTGGAGCCATGCATCCCCATAACATCTTGGAATTCCTTTTGCAACTCAGACAGACATCTCGGCAACACATTCAAAACAAAAAAACACACAAAATCTGGTAGGGTATATTTTATTTTATTATTTTTCCGACGCTACCCCGCCTTTTGTACGGAGTGACGTCCCTTGGGTTAGGATTTCAGAGCACAGAGCGTCAGGCACAAGAGGGTTAAGAGACTTCTCCTGAACCCTATATGGTACTAATCCGCAAATTCACTGAATTAAGCAAAATTCAGAAGGGGAAAAAATGAAGTCTGCAGTGAATGAAACTGCCTTTTAGGTTGCTTCAGGCCGTTCACTTTAGTTTGTTCTGCAGAAAACAGTTCCCAACAAGAATGACCACTTCTGCACATGCGTAGTAGTCGTGTTTTTCGTTGTTTTTCCATTCTCTAAAAAGATGAAAAATGCCAAAGCAAGTGGGCACGGTTCCGCCAAAGTCTTATTATACAGGGAAAATTGAATCAGAAAAGTGGAGATGGATCTTGTAGATCTATATAAGCCTCAAAGAGTCGTATTCAATGTGCTTTGAAAGCTGCAAACGTTGCTGTACCGTTTGCTATTCTGAAATATGCTGCAATTGGAAGACCTTGTAACTATTTTCAATCTCTTTGTGAACACATTTTGCTTTGTTTACATCAGAATAATATTGATTATACAGTAAAACCCGGTTATAAGAAAATCGAAGGGAGATAATTTTTTGTTTTCTTATA
The DNA here is from genome assembly GCA_017654935.2 of Phymorhynchus buccinoides. Classification (NCBI taxonomy): domain Eukaryota; kingdom Metazoa; phylum Mollusca; class Gastropoda; order Neogastropoda; family Raphitomidae; genus Phymorhynchus; species Phymorhynchus buccinoides. The sequence continues at coordinate 58,365,108 of CM065683.1, read as the reverse complement.
TCCGATAAGAAAACATTTTGAATTTGTTTTCTTATAACCGATTTGAATGGGGAAAAGGGAAAAAATAAAAGAGAAAAAAGAAAAAAACTAAGACAAACAGAAACAAAACAAAGAGAAAATGCTTTTACCTAATTTGGTGCATGAAAAAATGCAAAACGGAGGAAAAAAAGAAAGAACGGAACAGAAAATTGAAAACAAAAATGAAGGCAGACGTGGTGTGAGTTGCATGATGAGCGAGCAAGATAGCGGAGAGCAGATGAATGAGTGGGTGTGGTGTGAGAGTAACATATTTGTTTAAATGTAAATTTCTGTTTCTTGTTTTTAATCAATATTCTAATTTGGATGTATAACTCATTTTACACAGTGGAAGACAATTTTGTATTTGCGTTTGTACAATGCCAATGGACAATAAAGAAACTTGCGACCTATGACTCATGTTTTACATCATAAAATCAAAATACAGCAAAACTCGGTTATAAGAAAATCGAAGGGAGATCATTTTTTGCTTATTACCATATTCGAGTTTTCTTATATCCTAAACAAAATGAAGAGAACATCCTTTTTCCTAATTTGATGCATTTCTTACATCATAAAATCAAAATTGTCTACTAAGAAGATTTAAAGGTGCCTACAACCACTCAAACTAACAAGCTTTTTTTTTCTTTTCAATGTTATCAAATACGTACCCCTTCACCTTTCTTGTACTGAACTATTGCCATTTACTGTCCACCCATGCAGCTTTTTATCAATCGCTTGCATTTGTTTATGTGGATTTTCGTCCACATATTCAGTTATTTGTATTTATCTTAAAGAAATGGATTGCCTTTTCCTCTCTGCCATTGCTGCTGAAAATTGGACAATCTCTACCACCAACACAAAAGTACCGGCACTCATATTTTTTTCTTCTGCTCAACACTTATTTTTGCACAGAATACTGAAGGAAAGTATAGGATAAAGGAACAAAAACAACTCAATTAGTCTTGCAATCAAGTGCCTGTACTGTTTAAACTGTCTGTGATGCAACTGGTATGAGGTAAACTTTCCCTTTTTGGAACGACTTCAATTTTCTCGGAACATCCTTTCAGTTCAGGTCCAACTCACTTTTAAAGACACACTGACCCAACACGATTAAGTCCCTTGTTTTTTCTGGGTAGCTGTGATGTGACCCACATACAAATTCCCCCACTTCAAATTGAGGCTGCTCTTTAAAATGTTTTGTTTTCAATTTGGGGGCATTTGTATGGGAGTCAAACCTGGTCAAAACAAGATTTCATACCAGCTATAAGAGGTGGAACTCGTGATTTTGACATGTGATCTGGTGGGTCTTTAAGAAAATGTTGTCAATGGTAATTCACTTATAAGAAAATAGAGCTCGCTTATATAAAAAAATGAACTGCAAACCAACTCTCTTGTATGACATACTTTTCTTATGTCCAAGTTTCCATTGCGGATGGGAGAAGGAATTTGCTTGATTATAACCGAGTTTTCTTATAAGCGAGTTTCTTATATCCGAGTTTTGATCATAGATAAGAAAGAAGTGGCAGGGACATTTTTTTGCTTCATTATAAGCAAATTTTCTTATAAGCGGATTCGGCTGTATCTTTCTATATTAAGGTTAGAGTGTCTGTGACGTAGATGCTCTGACGTACATTTTCCTCTTTTTTTGTTTTTGTTTTGTTGGAACGACTGCATTTTTTGGAACATCCTTTCAGTTCATGCCCTAATTTTAAAAAAAATCGCTTATAAGAAAATGAACTGCAAACCCAACTCCCTTGTAATTGTATGAAATCATTTTCTTATATCCGAGTTTACATCGCGGATGGGAGAACGAATTTGCTTCATTATAACCGAGTTTTCTTATAAGCGGTTTTCTTATATCCGAGTTTTGATAATACATAAGAAAGAAGGAGTTCGGCCGGGGGGAAAAAATTGCTTTCTTATAAGCGGGTTTGACTGTAAGACCTTTAATTTATTTTAAACTTGAAGGGACAGGGGATCATTGATATATAAATGCCTGTAATAGATCTAGAGCCAAGGTGCACTGCCTGTACCTACCCCATTGAGACCAAGGTACCAATATATCCCTACGCTCCATTAAAAAAATAATATTTCTAAGGTGTAACCCTTGTATCCCGTACGGAGTGCGAGGGAGATCTATTGTGTTAAGGCAACTGCAGACCTGTTTACTCTTTTCGAGTAGTATTCTACTCAATTTGGATCTCTACTACTCTTCAAAATTGAAAATGATGCTAGATTCTACTCATTTTCAGTGAACATTGTTTGGTGGTTTAATGAATAAAACTACACATTTTGCACCAAAACTACTCATTTCAGCTATCCAGACTACTCAAGAATCGTATAGGGGGTAAACGGGTCTGCAACTGGGTGAATGGTTATATCTTTTTAAAAATAATGTTCAGGGATCCTGTTTTTCATGTCTGTTCATAACTGTTTTTGTGTGTGTTTTCCCCTGTCCAATCTGGGCTGTACAGTGGCGTTGCTCCCACACCATTCATTCCGAATCCCAACTCGCAGCAACACCCTGGCTTGTTGGGTCGCTGAATCCGAAATCGTCAGTCCAAGGGGAGCGAATCTATGTTAGGCCATCAGGAGGCAACCATCCGAGGAGACGCTGCACTGCTGCCGAGTCATTTCTGTGGAGTTAAGTCAAGCCTGTTCTGAGTTAACATATGCAAGACACCAACTCCTAAGCGGCAAAAATGTCTTAGTCGTTGAACTAGCGTGAGGTCCTCTAAAGGTGCCACTGTGTTCATCCATTCACAGCGGCCCAAATGCACTAAGGCGTAGACTGGATTGGAAATCGAAACTGATGTCACCATGAGAGCAGGGCATGGAAGATCACAGAATTGGAGATTTTTTTTCTTTTGGATGATTAACTTCTCATGTCCTATGCCGCTTGAAACAGCTCCTGACCCGTAGTCCTGAACCGCTCGAAACCACGCCGATCCACCCACATTGTTTAGTCATATTACTAAGGAAGTGTGAGCTCTCCAGTGCAGAGAGGAAACTTTAACGACAGCCGGAAAGCGTTTAACTTCCTGTTGCAATGGCCATTTGCATGGTCGATTGAAGGTTAACCCTAGTAGTGCTGTTCCCGGATTGATCCGGGATAGCCCCCCCTAGAGCCAATAGCGGTTCCCGGAATATTCTGGGAAGCCCACATGACATCACAAAGCACTTAATATAGCAGCCAATCGTTGAATACTTGTGTACCTAACACACTACGTCATCAAAAAAGGGGTTGCGCTTGACATCACATGCATTAAATGCTGCATTTTCATGGGGTGAAATAAAAAAAATTATTTGGGTCAATCTATTTCGGGGTCAGACTGAGCTGAATACAAATGGCGGCCAGGCTTTTACTGTCGATTCGAAGAGCTTTCCAGGCAGTTTTTTGATGGTAGAGATTGTAATTAGGGCTTGAAATGAGTCAATTTAGATTATATTATCACTGGAAAGTACGATGATGTGAGAATTTTGAACTTTTCAACTGAAAATGAAGTGTTAATTGATTGCGATAGTGCCGAGTTGCAACTTAGCGGCCGACCGAGTGATTTTCTCTGTGCGATCGCGAACATTTCCATGTATTTTGCTTTTTTCAGCTTGTTTTATACTAAAATCAACTAAGAATTAATGACTGAAGGTACTAATAAAGCTTTTGTGACGAAATTGAGCCAAAAAATCATCGAAAATCGACGCCAATGTTCGCGGAAACCGATCTTGCTACGGTTACAGCTACCGATCAAAGACTTGACTTCGATTAGGCCTACCTTTATTTTAAGCAAATTACCCAATAATTCCAAAGATGCCAGTGTCTAAATGTCTTTGGATGATTCTTTTATTATTTGCACACCATGCATCCATCAATTCAAGTTAACCTTTAGCCAACCGGAGGCGCAATTCTGCGCCGAGAGCGTAGTTATCTTCCACAGCCGGAGGCGCAATTTTGCGCCGAGAGAGTGTTGCTCAGCGCTTGAGCGTATTGCCGAATCTCTGGACTACAACCAAGCTAAATGAAACAATGCTTAGGGGTTTTATCTTTCTTCTTTTCCGGATTACGGCGGACATTGTGGTTTTTCTTCTAAGTTTACAATTTTTCGAAGTCGATAAAAGTTTTTGTGAGCTTTAGTGAAAAATTTCAAGATGGCAAATTTCGACGATATTGTGCTCGAGGAGATTTTCTTCGATTCTGACAGTGATGAGGAGTTTTTAGGGTTCACTGAAGCTGACATCGAGCAACATGTGGCTGATAGGGCAGAGAGGGAAAGGATTCGTGATGCAGAAAGGGTTGAATCGAGTGACGAGAGTGATTCGGATGAGAATGATGGTAAAGTTTCGGATGGTTACGATCATGACTGGCTTCGAGATTTCGATTCAGAGTACGGTCCTCTCAATGTTCCAGATGATATTTCTGAAGCTGAGTTGTTTCGTTTATTCATCAATGATGCTGTCATTGATCTGTTTGTTGCTGAAACAAACCGGTATGCTGCCGACATAGCACGAGTTCGAGGTGCTGATGCATCGGTTCACCCGCGAGTCAGTCGGTGGAAGGAAGTCAAGTTTGATGAGATGAAGGCATTCATTTCCATTTTGCTTCTCATGGGGATTTCTCAGCGCTCTTCTTATGAGCTGTACTGGTCTACAGATCATTATCTTGAAATGCCAGGGTTCAGGACGATCATGTCAAGGAATAGGTTCCAGGCTATTCTGACTTTTTTTCACCTGGCTGACAATTCCACTGCCAGACCCAAAGATCATCCGGAGCATGACAAGGTACACAAAGTTCGTCCTATCTTTGAGCTTCTGGTTCCTTTGTGGCAAAGCTATTATGCTCCATCAAAGGAAATTTCTATTGATGAGAGCATGATCCCATTCAAGGGCAGAACAAATCTTCTTATATACATGCCCAACAAGCCAACCAAGTGGGGTCTCAAGGCGTGGGGTCTGGCTGATTCGAAATCTGGCTACATGTGGAATTGGAAGTTGTATCTTGGCAAGGAGGTGATTGCTCGGGTTCTTCAGGATGTTGGGCTGGCTCATAGGGTGGTTGCCAATCTTGCTGAGCCACTATAACAAGGGGCATGTCCTGTACATGGACAATTTCTTCAGTTCTGGCCCCCTTTTCGATGAGCTAGCCCAGAATGAAATGGGCACTTTCAGGCTCAACAGGCGGGGTGTTCCTCAAGGCATCAAGGATGCTAAACCTCGTGCCCATCACAGAGTTGGCCACACTCTGTTCATTGCCTGGTATGACAAGAGAGCTGTCAATGTGATGACCAGTGCTCACTCTGGAGAGACTTTCAGGAAGGAGGTCAGGTCAAAACGTGATGCTGGCCACATGCGTGTTGTGCAGAAACCCTGTGCTGTTCAGGCCTATTCCAAGCACATGGGTGGGGTTGATAGAGCTGACAAGGCCATGTCATTCTATATGGTTCTTCACAAGAGCAAGAAGTGGTGGAAAAAGGTCTTCTTCTACCCCCTTGAGGTATGTTTTTGCAATGCTCTTGTGATCTGGCGGCACAAGCATGAGGGGCATGTTTGTGCCCAAAAGTTCCGTCTAAAGATTGTTCACCAGCTTCTGGGAGGCTACGAGTCTGGTGTAGGTGCAAGAAGAGGCAGACCAGTTGATAATCCTCCTGACAGAATGGTGAACATGGAGCACACTGTGGTCATCACAGACAAGCGCCTGGCTAGTGGGAAGCATTCTCGGCCCGATTGCACTGTCTGTTCTGATCGGGATTTCAAGCGTCACCAGACAACCTTCATGTACTCAAAATGCCGAGTACCTCTCTGCCCATACCCCTGCTTCACTAGATACCATACCATGGTGAATTTCAAGACCAGGTGTACCCCAGACTTGCATGACTCCTAATGGTAGGAAAATGTTTTACATTTTTCGTTGTTTTGTTTTGTCATTTTGCAGCATGCAAACATACACAAACCCCAGAATGTTTGATATCATTGTAATCTGCATTCATTTGCCTGCATTTTCATTTCCTATTATATGCCTCTACAAGCAGTACCTTAGGAGCTACAGCCACTTGAAGTAGGTAGGGGTGCACGTTTTTTTTTGGTGACATCAATTTATTTTTTCACCATGAAAATATTCACAAAATACAAAGGTTGATATTATAGTAAAGCTTATTCATGTATCTATATAACCTCCAAATTTGAGCAGTGTATAAGCAATAGCATGGACAGTACAACCTCTGAAAGTAGGTAGGGTGCCTGCATTTTTTTGGCTAGCCAATCTGATTTTTTTTGGGCTATGCAAATAGCCAAAAATTACTAAATGGTTAGTACCACCATAAACTATAATCATTCAGCTACATTCACTGCAAATTTCAAGACTACATGCAATAGAACAGAAATGACAGCAATTCCAAGAGAACAGGTGGGCAACATTTTCAGTCTCGAAAATAATCTGGTTATGGGAGATAGAGAACCGAAAAATAATCTGGTTGGCTAAAGGTTAAAGGCACAAAAATAGCCCGGAGAGGTTGCATTTTTTTTAAATTTCAACACCTGTCCGTTCATTTTTTAAAATTTTTATTAATGAATCACATACAGTCTTACAATTATATTCATGCCAACGTCTAACCTCTTAAGCTTTCCAATGACATATAACTTTACTTATTTAATTCTGCATAATATAGAAAAAAGAAGGGTTCTTTGACACAACTACTTCCAAAATGCAATTCCCAAAGTTAATTCAGCTAACGTCGCTGAAAGAGCTGCCGGCTTATTCAGCGCTACTAGGGTTAATTTTGATAGATTTTCTTTGCGATTTTTTTGGACAATCTTTTTTCATCAAAATGGCAGCGTTCCAAACGATAGACGACAATGTTATCATTGTTTTTACTGATAAATTGTGTGCCAATCGTGCTTCTGGACTTAGTTATAGGGGCCACAGTGAAGTGACTGTTGAGACTCATGCTAGTGCAGTGCCTACTATTACTACTATGGTTAACTTCGACTATCGATCGCTAGTGCAGTGCCTACTATTACTACTATGGTTAACTTCGACTATCAATCAACAGAAAATCAATCAAATGATTCCGACAACCGGTCATCTGCCGAGCATTCAGACATTATTTTAGACAGTGAATTGGATAGTTTCATTGATTTTTTTTTATTGGACTTAGAGTGATTTAACACTTATATACAAAGCATAGAGATACTTTTCACACGAAAATTTCGATTGCGAATGATCGGCAATGAACTGTGTGCGTATCCGAACATAATTTTTACCTGTTGATTGCATCACCAAAATACTACAGAAAGGCAAGTACTAAATGTATTTTGTGCTTTTAGTGTTTCTCTGATCATGTAAGTGACTTGTGTCTGCAATGTTTTAATAAGCACATCACACTTCTTTTTTTTAGCATCTTTGTTGAACACACCTTTATTTTTTTATTTCGTAATAATAAACAAAATGTCAGATTGGCAAAAATAACATTGTCAGCACAGAAAACAATATAGCAAGATTACTACAACATTTCATTAACTTTTATTCACAAACAATTTCAATATAATATTTTAAATAAGCATACCCATTTCTAGCTCATTCTGCCAAATACTTTCAGGATTGTGGGCTTGGCTCAGTCACTTATAGGATGTAATAAGTTAATGATGATGCTATGAAGTTGCTTATTGGTCTGAGATTACATGACAGTGCTGTACTCTACGCTTTCGTTCATACTGATTTCCCGGCATTAACCAGGCCTGAGAACTACAGCACCTGCAGTGTTGGTCCTGAAATTGGAGCAACTCTCAGAATCGCAACCATATGCAGCTTGACTGATTTTAGTATTCTCATCGAGTCTATAGCACACTCACTCTAGGAGTCAGTCCAGGACTTTTAATAGGGTGCGCATTATAGTCCGTAAAATATAGTATGCTTAATATATTTTTTTAATTGTGTGTAAAATCAGGGGGAGGTGGTGGGTGCCTTATTCCGTAAAATATGGTATGCATTTAAAATTTAAAAAATCGAAAATATTTATGAATAAAAGTTTAGGAAATTTGTAGTACAGTCGACCCCCTCTTTTAAGACATTCAAAAATTGGTCGTATAAGAGGGGGGTCTTAAATCAGGGGTGACCAAAACAATGCACTCAGTGACTCACTACACCGTATATGACGCACAGCAAATGCATAAACTAAAACATGCTTTCTCCGTCATTCTTGAGTGAAACATCCGCGGTCTAGCTAATATACGAAAACGAGCGAAAACAGAAAGTGTGCTCGACGGCCCGTGTTGCACTCGCACACAAACTACACATAACAACAGTACAGACCTAATTTTCACCATTTTACGTTCTGGCAGTTCATTTTCAGTCACAGTTTGCACACACGGAACTTTTACCGCGCATACAACTCGGCTGACAAAATGGCGCCACACACACCGCAAATACGAAATCACGGCAAACGCTAATGCGCCAGCTGCTTTCATTTATCGGATTTTGTGAGTTGTTTGCATTCAGTGAGTGTTTCAGTGCACACAATAACGCCAATTTATCAGTCTGATAGTGGAAAGGAGCTGCTTTTCAACTTTTGTATTGTAAAGTGAGACCATTCACTGAGTTCCAACTTATGGAGTGTGACCGATCACCTAGTTTCAACTTGGAAGTTGACTTCGCATTTAGGCCTACGTGTGCACAGAGTTCGTAAAGATCGACACGATCGCGACTGTTTCAGTTCAAACTTTGATCATAAACTGCTCAGTGATGACACATGTGCATAAAAGTGGTGACATTTAGTGGTCAGATCGTGATATCGCTGATTAAATTCTTCAATTTCGGCATGAGAACGGTTCGTTTTTAGCGAGATTGACCTAACAACAGTGCTACCCCAGCTGAGCGTCGGCTCGAACTGAGGCCGAGAAGGATAGATATCATACGTTTTTGCGACTGATAATTGTCAGAATGTGTTGCATCGGTCGTAAAATCAACAAGATTTACGGTCGTAAAACGCGTTAGAGGGGGAGTCGTAAATGAGGAGGCAAGTTTAGAAGAAAAACGATAAGTCGTAAAAGAGGGGAGGTCGTAAATCAGAGGGCCATTCGTGAGGGGGTCGACTGTATTGTTGCATGATTGTTTTCTGCATTGACAGCGTTATATTATCCAATCTGACCCAAGTGTTTAGTTTGATTATTACAGCATGTTTATTTTGATTATTACAGCAACAAAAAATGAAAGTTCAAGTGTACTCAATAAAGATGCGAAAAAAGATGTGTGTTTGTTATTGAAACATTGCTGACATTTAGTCAATAACAAGATCAGAGTGGAGAAACACAAGCACACTGGCTGATTTTTTCAAGATCTTATTTGGGAGATTCCACTAGTACATGTACAATGGAACCTCCCTACCATGAAAAATTGTCCCAAACCAGGTCTTAATATGGAGGGGCTCAGACCTGCCAACCTTCCAGCTTTGAGCGGAATTTCTTCCGCTCGGACTACATTTATTTTGCTCAAGTCCATAAAATTCCGCTTTGAAAACTTAATTTTAAAAAAATAACACAAATTCATCGTCTTAGTGATAGAGTAGCACAGCTGCTGTTCGTATAACCGAGTTTCTGTTTGCGCACTTCTGTCAAGATGGCGATTGGCACATCGATGTGTGTGAGACTCATGGGGATAAAAGAAAGAATAGACCAATATCTCTGCCAAGATTACATGGAAAAGTATCTGTGCATTCAGAGATCAAGAAAAGTGCATCATGCTTGATGTACGATGTGCTCACTACACTTAAAAGTCTCCTATGGAGTGTGTCAAGACATCAAATGCCACATTACTTCTCAGCGTCTTATCGAAACTGCAAACTCCCAGACTTCATCTTCCACCGTTGCCGACTTTTTCAAGCCAACAGAAGGAAAGGAGAACAAAGATGAACTTGAATTGATTCATGATCTTCCTTCCAAGTCTTATTATTTAACCCTCTTGTGCCTGACACTCTGTGCTCTCTATCACCTCTGAAATCCTAGCCCAAGGGACGTCACTCCGTACAAAAGGGGGGGTAGCGTCAGAAAAATAATAAAATAAAATATACCCTACCAGAGATTTTTTTTTGTTTTGAATGTGTTGCCGAGATGTCTGTCTGATTTGCAAAATGAATTTCAAGATGTTATGGGGATGCATGGCTCCACCCAAAAAATCAAAATGCCAAAGTGTATTAGCAAACTGCATTCACTAGTCATTCACTGCCTACTTTTGCAGACTGTTGAAGCCTAAGACGACTGAAATGGAAATGTAGATCAAAATCATTCACTTACCCTTTCACTTCACGATCTTATAATTCCTATCTTTCACAAAAAAAGGAATTTTAATCGCTGTCATCACTCAGTGGATGCAATAACGGTTCACCATCCATGATGTAAAAGTCGGGAAAATGCCGATGTCGTTAAACGACTTCAAAAGTTCACATCGATCGAACAAAAACAAGCTCGCTGCCGAAATAAGTCAGAATACACTCCTTACTCATCACTTCGCGATCTCATAAGTCCCATCTTTCACAAAAATAGGACTATTCATCGCTTTCCTCAGTCAATGGACGCCATAACTGTTCGTCATCCATATTGGAAAAATGCGAAAAGTCGAAGTCGTCACTAATTTTCAAAAATTCATATCTTTCAAACCAATCGGCCTAGAAGCCATTGCAAGCAACAGGACGGAAGTGTAATCTATAGCGAAAGCGAGGCTGAAGCGCTCACGTGCCATGTGATAGAAGCAAAATGGAAGCGCCCAAACCGGCCACGTGGAATCCGAACGTTCTTGGCTTTTCCTATTCGATTTTTTTCTGAGCGTTCACCGCACAAGAGAGTTAAGTCATCTATGGCACGAACCGTCTTGGTCTGCCCAAATAAAAAGGGCAGAGGAACAAACCAAAAGCTTCTATTGTGTTAGGAATAGTTGTGACAATTCCAGACAAGACAAGTTCACAAGGATGAAAATTGCTTGCTTCAAATTATGTTAATGCGTATGTTGATGCCGCATCAAAATTCCTCTTAGCTCCCAAAAATTCCTCTTTCCTGCTACAAATATTCCTCTTTGGTCTGTTAGGGGGTTGGCAGGTCTGGGGGCTTAACTCTTCTATCACCATGGGCGAAATATTCGCCCACAATATCACTACATGCCCACCAAATGCAAAGACATTCACTGCCAAGCACCCTGCCAATGTGTTTTTAGAGCTTTTGTCACTTTCTGCCATTAAAGCAGTGCATGCGCACTCGAAAAAATAGTTACTTCCCTCTTGTCGGTTGAGATGCAACGACAAAAATTACATGGTGTTAGAATAGTTTGCCTCTACGGTGAACGTTCCAAAATATTGGATCGTAAATGCTGAGAACGTTCGGGAACGTACGGATTCTATGTGGCCGGTTTGGGCGCTTCCATTTTGTTTCTATCACATGGCAGTCACGTGGGCGCTTCAGCCTCGCTTTTGCAATAGATTACACTTCAGCCCTTGCTTACAATGGCTTCTAGGCCAATTGGTTTGAAAGATATGAATTTTTGAAAATTAGTGACCGACTTCGGCATTTTCGCGATTTTTCCAATATGGATGACGAACAGTTATGGCGTCCATTGACTGAGGAAAGCGATGAATAGTCATATTTTTGTGAAAGATGGAACTTATGAGATCACGAAGTGATGAGTAAGGAGTCTACTCTGACCTATTTCGGCTGCGAGCTTGTTTTTGTTCGATCGATGCGAATTTTTGAAGTCGTGTTACTGACATCGGCATTTTCGCAACATTTGCATCATGGATGATGAATCGTTGTTGCATCCACTGAGTGATGACAGCGATGAAAATTCCTTTTTTTGTGAAAGATAGGAATTATAAGATCATGAAGTGAAAGGGTAAGTGAATGATTTTGATCTACATTTCCATTTCAGTCGTCTTAGGCCTAGTAACCCTTTTACCGCCAGCCATATTTTAGCAAAAAATTTCCCATTACATTTACCTGAGTAGAGAACAACTTCATCTGCAGTATTGGGGATTCTTCTGTGACATAATATAAAACAAAGTCTATCCTTACTTCCCAAAACTAAAACAATAGGGTCTTTGGATAATAGACCCCAATTTGATGCCTTTTAGTGACATCGAAGCTAAATCATCGTGGTGCTAAAATGCGACTGGCGGTGAAAGGGTTAACCAGTCTGCAAAAAGTAAGCAGTGAATAACTATGAATGCAGTTTGCGACTACACTTTGGCATTTTGATTTTTTTTTTTTTGGTGGAGCCATGCATCCCCATAACATCTTGAAATCATTTTGCAAATCAGACTTCTCGGCAACATATTCAAAACAAAAAAAACACCACAAAATCTGCTAGGGTATATTTTATTTTTTTATTTTTCTGACGCTACCCCTCCCCCCCCCCCCCCCTTTTGTACGGAGTGACATCCCTTGGGCTAGGATTTCAGAGGTGACAGAGCGTCGGGACTTAAAGGATTAATAGGGAGGATGACACCGTGGTATGGATATCACACACACACGCACGAGTCTTGAAAAGAGTAACGGAGAGAAACAGACTGGCTGAAGCCGTTTCATCTTTAAAAGTTTTTTGGGTTTTTTCCCTTTTGTTTGACTCTTATCACCATCTATTTTATGATGTTCTTTCTCTTAAGGGCCAGCCACACGTCCACTAAAATCGCACGACTGTACGATGCGATTCGATCACGTGGTCTCCAAGAACAAAATGTGATTGGCGCATCGAAACCACGTGATCGAATCGTATCGTACAGTCGTGCGATTTTAGTGGATGTGTGGCTGGCCCTTATCACACGAGGTAAATTTCAAGGATTCTAAATTTGACCACCTATTATTGAAAAAAAAAATACAGAAAATAAAGTTCTCGTCAAAAAGCCATGAACCTTGGTGGGAAAGTGTAGAAATGATTTATGTTGATAGAGATGTTGATGGTGGTGATTATGTATCATGTAAAGAAAATAAGAAACAAAATCATGCAAACTTTGTGTCACATGTGTTGGTTTGGAACTGTGCCTTGTAGACATAACAAGGACAAAAATTTTCTACTTGGCTGAAAATCAGTTGTTATTGGGCCGTTTTCTGAGTTGGGGTAGGACTTTCGCCAAATCACTTTAAACTCCAACTTCAAGATAGCTTATTATAGCGGGGGTATTATGTTGCAGAATTAACCAGAATTGTGCACTTCGTGCAACAAGCACAATACTTTGGTATATTGTTCTTTACAATGTTATTGATTTCAGATTTGAAGCCACTTCAAAATGGTTTTTTTATTTTGAGAAATAAATAAAAAAGATGAGCCAAAACTGCAGACGATTTTTAATGTGGGAAGAAAGATAAAATAGGACAAACTAATTGCTTTTAAATTTCTGATTGTTGATAATGGTACATTGACACATCTAAAATGCACTCCGACAGTTTTAACACAGAAAAATTGGGGGGATTTAACAAAATTACGCCTTTTGTGTTCGTAAATTAACCTGTCATTATGACTTCTCTCATGCGCCTATTGTTTGACAATGTGGCATCGCCTCTGTCGCTCAACAATGACTCAATGATTCTTTCCACTATAACGTCAGATCTAAAATAAATATCCATTAAACTGTTTTTAAAATATATTGTGATAACTATAATAACACAATTTAAAATAATTATACAAAAATACTTGCTGGTTGAATTAATTAGATATGTTTTAGTTCACAAGCAACGCTTGCAGCCTTGCGTCACAGTAGGCTAGGAATTAAACATAGGTGCCTGATGGCGTACGCTTTTTATGCACTATCTCGGTTTTAAAGTGAGTTTGCCATTTAAAATGTTAACACGTTTTAATCGCTAACATAAATTAACATTGTGTCAAGTCAAAGTCAAAAATACTTTATTATCACGTTAGGTGAAATTATAGTGTGGTCTCGTACAAGCACAATACAATTAAAGAAACCCATTTGCATGCATGAAAAATGGAAACAAAACTAGAAAAATGAATGACAAATCATGCTCCGCAAAAAAACAAAAACAAAACAAAAATTGAACACAGGGTCGATACAAGCGACTATCAAAACATCAAGAACTGCCCTCTTTCCCACCATTTCTATTATCGCATTCATTTGTTCACCCCCACCCTCTCCAAGTCACCCCGAGCTTTCACATAATTATTTTGGGTCCCTTCCCGTTCCCAACAGTTCATGCGCCTCCCTTCTCTCTCTCTCTCTCTCTCTCTCTGTCTGTCTCTCTCTCTCTCTCTCTCTCTCTCTCTCTCTCTCTCTCTCTCTCTCTCTCTCTCTCTCTCTCTCTCTCTCTCTCTCACGTGCACACATACACACAGACATAGAGGTGTGGAGGAGAGAGAGAGAGAAAAAGTTAAACAGTTTATTCATTCCTAATACGAATTAACATGTGCACACGTGTATATATATAGAGAGAGAGAGTAAAAATGATTCACCCCCAACTCTAGAAGGCAGATCACCGCACCACCGAAGACAAGAGCAATAACAGTCATAGCCGAAGACTATATATATAGAAGAAAGGCCGTGGATGGAAGAGAAAGGGGGGGGAGACAAAGAAAGAAGAACAATAACTAAAGAAGGGAGAGAGAGACGAGGAGAGAGAGACAGAGATTCTTAAAAGGTTAGTCAGTTTATTAATTACTGAATTATTAATACAAATTTACACATGTATGCATGCGCATGCAAGTGTGTGTGTGTTGGGGGCTGAAAGCTTTTATTTAAGTTAACCCTCTTGTGCCTGACGCTCTGTGCTCTCAATCACCTCTAAAATCCTAACCCAAGGGACGTCACTCCGTACAAAAGGGGGGGTAGCGTCAGAAAAATAATAAAATAAAATATACCCTACCAGATTTTGTGTTTTTTTGTTTTGAATGTGTTGCCGAGATGTCTGTCTGAGTTGCAAAAGGAATTTCAAGATGTTATGGGGATGCATGGCTCCACAAAAAAAAATCAAAATGCCAAAGTGTATTAGCAAACTGCATTCACTAGTCATTCACTGCCTACTTTGCAGACTGTTGAAGCCTAAGACGACTGAAATGGAAATGTAGATCAAAATCTTTCACTTCACGATCTTATCATTCCTATCTTTCACAAAAAAGGGAATTTTCATCACTCGGTGGATGCAATAACGACTCATCATCCATGATGTAAAAGTCGGGAAAATGCCGATGTCGGTAACACGACTTCAAAAATTCGCATCGATCGAACAAACGCCGAAATAGGTCAGAATACACTCCTTACTCATCACTTCACGATCTCATAAGTCCCATCTTTCACAAAAATACGACTATTCATCGCTTTCCTCAGTCAATGGACGCCATAACTGTTCGTCATCCATATTGGAAAAATCACGAAAATGCCGAAGTCGGTCACTAATTTTCAAAAATTCATATCTTTCAAACCAATCGGCCTAGAAGCCATTGCAAGCAACAGGACGGAAGTGTAATCTGTAGCGAAAGCGAGGCTGAAGCGCTCACGTGACTGCCATGTGATAGAAACAAAATGGAAGCGCCCAAACCGGCCACGTGGAATCCGTACGTTCTGAACGTTCTAGACGTTTCCGATCCAATTTTTTTTTTAACGTTCACGACCGTTCACCGCACAAGAGTTAATATATCTGATTCTCTCTCTCTCTCTCTCTCCCACCACGCACGCACACACACTCACACTCTCTCTCTCTCTCTCTCTCTCTCTCTCTCTCTCTCTCTCACTGGGGGGCGAAGGCCTAAATAAATCATTCTATATCTCTCCGTCTCTATCTTTGTCTGCATCTCTCTCTCACACGCATACACAGAGAGAGAGATAGTGTGGTGTGATGTGTGTGTGTCGAATCTATATGTTTTCTGGCAACAATTAATTCAGAGCAGCTCTTGGTGAGTTTGTCGTCTGCTAGATCTAGACTAATTTAAATTTAATTGATGTAAACCTTAGGCCTCAACTTATTTCTCCAGAAATCTTTGCGAAACATACACAGTAGGCGATTGTCACTGTTGTTGTACACAGAATGGCTAAACAAAAATGCATATAATCTTTTATTTTCCCATAAGTTTTAGCATGCTTCTCTTACTTCGGTAGCCACTGTTTATCTTGGTGACAAAGACTGCTGTATTACTACGCCATTGATGTCGATTCAGAACAAACTGCAATGTTTCATAAAGCATGATAGTTAGATAACTTAGAAACAGTGATTTGATGCAATTTTACTTCTTATTTTTTGAGTTGATGAGATGCTTTTTGTAAAGGGCGTGGGTTTTTTCCAAGACGTCACTACGCACGCAATCACTGTAAGCCGTACAATATCGAAAGGAGCTAAATGCGCAAAAGAAAATAGTGCTTACTTTAATTAGCGATTTACTCTGTTTCCCCCCATTTAATTTTGGTTAAAACTTTCTAGGATTGTTAAAGGCCCATACGCTTCTCGTAAATAACGTGCAGAATGATGCAAAATCGATCTGGATTGTAAACTCTGACATAATTCAAAGTCACAGACAAGCATAAAACTGAACGCAATCATACTGTGAGCTCAAAGTTAGCAAAACTGCGCTGACCTTTTTTCTTCTGTGTACTCTGCTATCTTGAAATCTCGTCTAGGGGTAATTAGCTCAAATGACGCAGCTAAGGGTAGTCAGTAGGCCTAGTTTAGTAGTAGTCCAGGCGAAATTAAGCTTGACCTTGTTTTGTGATATATATTAGGTTTTTATGTCGATCTAACATGATTTGAGGGTGCTGAATCTAAATCCGTTGGAGGCCAAGTTGTAAATGTTGGGCATTTTGAGCTATGACGAAATATTCAAAATGGCCACTATGGGACTCTAAAGAACTGTTAAAACATGCACTTACCATAATTATGTTGTATCTAATGCTTTTATTTGTAAGAAAAATAGTATAGTTTGCTGAAATGATTCAAACTATGTGAACTATATCCTATTTTTGTACTTATTAGCCCCCAGCCACTCTGCAGAGAGGACTATCACGATTTTGTGTCCTTTCATTTGCCTGGCAATTATCTTAAGAACAATGTCACAGGATCACTTCAAATTTGTGTGCTACTATTTTAATGAAGCTGATGAGCCCCTCAGCATACCTTATTGACTTTGACCTTTGACCTTGAGTATGTGATTTTAATGTATCAACTATACTTTTTCAACTTTTGCACTGCTGTGGTAAAATAAGCTATGTGTTTGTTTTTTCCTAAGCTAACGTGTATAGAGAATATTGAATTCCTGATACCTATTTTATTAACCCTCTTGTGCCTGACGCTCTGTGCTCTCAATCACCTCTGAAATCCTAACCCAAGGGACGTCACTCCGTACAAAAGGGGGGGGGTTAGCGTCAGAAAAATAATAAAATAAAATATACCCTAGCAGATTTTGTGTGTTTTTTTGTTTTGAATGTGTTGCCGAGATGTCTGTCTGATTTGCAAAATGAATTTCAAGATGTTATGGGGATGCATGGCTCCACAAAAAAAATCAAATTGCCAAAGTGTAGTCGCAAACTGCATTCACTAGTCATTCACTGCCTACTTTTGCAGACTGTTGAAGCCTAACTCGCCCTAACTTGGGCTAAGACGACTGAAATGGAAATGTAGATCAAAATCATTCACTTACCCTTTCACTTCACGATCTTATAATTCCTATCTTTCACCAAAAAAAAAGAATTTTCATCGCTGTCATCACTCGGTGGATGCAATAACGACTCGTCATCCATGATGTAAAAGTCGGGAAAATGCCGATGTCAGTAACACGACTTCAAAAATTCGCATCGATCGAACAAACACAAGCTCGCTGCCGAAATAGGTCAGAATACACTCCTTACTCATCACTTCGCGATCTCATAAGTCCCATCTTTCACAAAAATAGGACTATTCATCGCTTTCCTCAGTCAATGGACGCCATAACTGTTCGTCATCCATATTGGAAAAATCGCGAAAATGCCGAAGTCGGTCACTAATTTTCAAAAATTCATATCTTTCAAACCAATCGGCCTAGAAGCCATTGCAAGCAACAGGACGGAAGTGTAATCCATAGCGAAAGCGAGGCTGAAGCGCTCACGTGACTGCCATGTGATAGAAACAAAATGGAAGCGCCCAAACCGGCCACGTGGAATCCGTACGTTCCCGAACGTTCTAGACGTTTCCGATCCGATTTTTTTTTTGAAACGTTCACGACCGTTTACCGCACAAGAGAGTTAAACCTTTCATCTTAAATGCTTGACCTTGAATTTGCATTGAATATTTTAACTTTTTTGTTTTTATATGTTTTAAATCTTTGCATTAATGGTCTCATAATTGGTGCATTAGCCAATTTATAGGTGGGTAAAAGTGCCGGCGTGCAATGGAATGTCGGCCATTTTACCCACCTATAAAATAAAAAGAAATATTGACACTGATCGCTGTGTTGTTCTGCTTGGCGCCTAACAACAAAGGCAAAGCGTCAAAATGAAGGCTAGAGATGTCATTGGTACTTAGGTTAGCATCTAGATATGTTTAACCATTGGCTCATGTACCAATTATGAGACAGTTACTGCAATGATTTAAAATATATTAAAGCAAAAAGTTGAAATATTCCATGCAAATTCAAGGTAAAGCATTTCAGATGAATGGCTTAGGCATAAAATTAGGCATCAGTAATTCAACATCCTCTACAAACCTTAGCTTAGAAACATTTTACAACAGCAGTGCAAAGGTTGAAAAAGTATAGTTGATACAATAAAATCACATCAAGGTCAAAGGTCAAAGTCAACAAGGCATACTGAGGGGCATATCAGCTTCATTAAAATAGTAACACACAAATTCGAAGTGATCCTGTGACATGGTTCTTAAGATGCCAGGCAAATGAAAGGGCACGAAAGATCGTGATAGCCCTCTCCACAGTGGCTGGGGGCTAAGAAGTACTAAAATAGGATATAATTCACATAGTTTGAATCATTTCAGCAAATTATACTATTTTTCTTACCAAAAAAAGCATTAGATACAAAATAATTACGTTAAGTGCATGTTTTTACAGTTCTCTAGATACCTATGGCGGCCATTTTGAATATTACGTCATAACTCAAAATATCCAACATTTACAACTTGGCCTTTAACGGATCTGGATTCAGCACCCTCAAATCATGTTAGATCAACATAGAAACCTAATATATATCACAAAACAAGGTACACTTTATAATTTCGCCTGGACTAGAACAAGAAGAGAGGCACTTGAAGGTGTACAACTTAGCGTCATAATAATAATACGTATCCTCTGACAGCGTTACGTCATAAGCTAGGTTCTGAAAGTGTCCCAACAAGTTCTATTATTAAAAACGGGCCACAAACAGGCCAATTAATTTGTCTTCAAATAGTTCAACATCAGTCACAGGTGCCGTATTGATTTCCCCTAATCTACGTCACGCCAAATGGATTATCGCACAAATCCCATTTTTGGTGAGATTCAATGGCAGCTGGCAAATCTGCCCCAGGAGACCGATTTTTTTGCGAAATAAAAGTGTGTGCGCTCACTTTATCTTGACGAATGTGACATAAAAGGTAGGTTACATAGATACAGTTTGTATACTGTGTCTATGTGTAGTAGGAAATAATGCTGAAACGTTTTCCAGAACGTTTTTAGGTCCGAATGGAGATGCGCATGGTCCTTTAAGTATGCTTACGAAAATTCGAAACAATTGAAATAGCTTTAAAAGCAATTAGTTTACGCCGTAAGCATACCTTCATAGTTTTATTCCTACACTATTTCTAGCACGAGGTGCCCGCAGTGAATATTATCAAGCAAAATGAATGTAAGCTAAAATTATTTTCTAATGCTAAAACGTTGGACAATGATATATCGTGTATGAAAATACATATGTTGATCCAAAAATTTGCGGGCCTTATTTTGTTTCCTTAATTTTTTATGACTTTGTAGACCCGCAGCGGGAAAATCAAAATGGCGGCTTCCGATCGCGTGTCCGTAATTTGCCAGTGAAAACTTCGTCTTTAGAGGTGATTTATGGATTTATGGAGAAACTGCCCTGCCACTTGACGTATGGAGAGTGTTCATGGCTGAAAGCAGCCCCACATTTCACTTCTGGGTTCTGATCATGGAACTTGAGGTGCTGCTGTTGGTCTTTCTTACTTCACTGAGAAGCGGCGATTTCCTCCTGTACCTACAGTCAATGACAAGAATGGCACCAGTGTTCTTTGCACTTGATCAGCAGAATTATGCAAGGTGGCTGACTGTACACATAAATGACATGGGGAACATCAGTGCCAGTGAGTCTCATGAGTTCAACAAAGGCCACTTTGTGCTCAAGAAAACTGCTCGCCCATTTTCCAAGATTGCACTAGACCATGCCCATGAGCAAAACAACGCCATAGTCAAAGATGAAGGTGGCGCTGTCGGACTCAAAGACAATCCGTCTGCACTCAGACGGTGGATGGTCGGTGGCCCTGAAGTCTCACATGTCATCAAAGAGTTTGAGACCTCCCTGGAAAGAGATGATAATGATGAGTTATCAATTCACCATGAGCAGTCGAGAGCGTTTCAAGAAGCCTTCCGCAGTGATGTGATGAAGCTGACTGCAACCACCCAAGAGGCAGGCAACCCTTTTTCAGAGAGGAGTGTCAAATTCATCACACTTCACAGTAAGGACATTGTGTGTCCAGCAGAACACGAGTCCATGAAACAACTGATGGCGACTGGAGATCAACAATTCAAGGCTTTCATCCACGATCGACTCTTGAAAAAGACCAAGCTGTTGTCAGATCCCATCAAGAGAAACAACCTGATATTGATTTCAGGCGTAAAGGGGAAGAAGAAAAATGCGAGCTCCTACAAATTATCAAGCCTCAAGAATGACTGCCACCTCTTCTCCAGGCTATACATAGCTTGCCAGACACGCAGTGGAGGCCTCGATGATTTCTTCACCTATGAGAATCAGGCCACTCCTCCCTCACTCTCTTCTGCAGGAAAACTCCGGTTCGCCTCAAAAGCAAGCCTGCTTGAGTGCCTTGAAGCTGTGCATCCACCGAAAGAAAATAGGCCTGCAGCGGATGTGTTGATGGGGCTGCTGTTGTCAACCTGATTAGGCCAGGGGCTGCAAAAACATTTGGATCCTATGCAGAAAGAGTATTCCTGCCTTACATCACAGATGCTGCTGAATGTTGATCGTTTGGATCTTGTCTTTGACATCTACAGATCTGACAGTTTGAAAAGTTGCACCAGGGACAACAGAGGAGTTTGAAAGAGGAGACGAGTCAGCCCTGAAACAGTCATACCACCAAACTGGCACAGTTTTCTCAGGGTTGACTCGAACAAATCTGAGCTTTTCCACTACCTTGCTCAGTGTGCTATCACGCTTGATACTGACAAACAAATCATCAGCACTCAAGGGTCCATTGCTGTCTCCAACAGTCCTGCAGAGCTGAGTGACCTGTCTCCATGCACACACGAGGAAGCTGACAGCCGGATGATGGTCCACCTCTGCCATGCTGCCAAGGACAGCAGGAGGATCCTTCTCAGAACTGTGGACACTGACGTCGTCATCCTAGCTGTTGCTGCAGCATCATGTCGTACGTCACATAAGGTGTGGGTGTCCATGGGTACTGGCAAGGATCTCAGACACATCGCTGCTCATCACATCGCAGGGGCCCTTGGTCCGGAGAAGTCACGTTGCCTGCCCATCTTTCACAGTTTCACAGGCTATGACACTGTGTCTTTCTTCAGTGGAGTGGGGAAGAAGAAGGCATGGGATGTATGGGGTGCCTCTGAGGATGTCACCAGGACTTTTCTGGCACTGTCTGAACCTCCATGTGAGTTGACATCCACAGACAGAGCAGCACTGGAGCGCTTTGTTGTGCTCTTGTATGACAAGACAAGCAACTGTCTCGACGTCAACAGTGCCAGGAGACACCAATTCAGCCAAAAGGGCCGGCAGATTCAGAATGTTCCACCAACCAGTGAGGCGCTGCTGCAGCACATGAAGAGGGCCATCCACCAAGGCAGCTACATTTGGGGCCAGGCAGACCGCCCAGTACAAACTTTTCCAAATCCGTCTGCTTGGGGTTGGTGGTTCGTTGCAGGACAGTGGGAGCCTTTCTGGATCAGCCTTCCAGAAGCATCTAGAGTGTGCAGAGAACTGCTGAAATGTGGCTGCAAGAAGGTCTGCAGGACAAAACACTGTGGGTGCTGGAAACAGAGACTACAGTGCACTGCTCTCTGCAGTTGTGCTTGCCTGTCATCGAAACCCAGCAGCAACTAAGTGAGTCACCCTGCAAACTGCTTGCGCAGAGTACACAAAACTGGTTATGTACACAATATATGTTGTTGTAAAATATCTACATTATGAAGGATTTCTTGCTTGAAGAGAGTCTGGATGACTTGTGGTTGTGCAGATTTGGTTCTGTCATCTATTATCATGAATAGTACTGTAAACTAACTTTCATTTGCGGGAATGATATTCAAAATTGATTTGTTATTCAAAAACATTTTTTGTTCTTTTCTTGATTGCGGCTCATGAGGTTTTCTTCAGGATATAGCACTGTCCTTTATTGCCAGATTTGGTGTTATGGGTGAAAATGAATGATAGTGCAGCATACGATTCCCCTTTTTGCTGGCAGCCATCTTGGAAATTGCTCAAATACTAAAATTTTCCATTTAAAAAAAAATAGACCTGTATCAGGTTATGTTCAAGGCATGAAATTGTCCTTCTCAGCCAGATTTAGTGTTTGTAGCATTAAATGAACAATTATACAAAATATATTCCATTTTTTTGTGTCGGCCATTTTGAAAAATGCCCACAAAACACGTTTTTACACATTTTTCATGGTAGTTCTAAATCAGGTTTTGTTCAGGACATAAAACTGTCCATATCTGCCAAAGTTGGTGCTTGTTGCATGAAGTGCACGATTTTGCAACATAGAACCCCCGCTATTAGTTAATCGCCTCCTCCGACTTCAAACAAGGACTAATTTCCACTCCACCAGTCACTAGTCATGTCGCGAGTATCGGCCCTCGGCCTAATTGACTATAGATTTTGACCGGTCGTGTTACAATATTGTCCGATTGAAATTCTTTCTGGTGACCTTGTTCCGATTGATTTAATGTAACTTGGGACAATGCAACTAAATTCTATAGATCGGCCTTCTTCGATCGGCACAGCAGTCCGTATCAACATATTTTTTCTTTCTTTTTTTTAATAGAATACACACATTCCAGCAGGTTACTACTGAACTTGCCCCAGCTATATAGGCCTGATTACTGAGAAGTAGACGAGGACTGATTAATTGGCCTTTGTGTTTTTTCCCCCAGAATTTGACAAGGGTGAACAATCTCTTGTCTTTAGCGATTTGCAGAACGATCAACACACAAAAACGAAAAAAATGTATGCTATCCCAAAAGACCCTTGACCAAATAAAGGCTACAAGACAGGCTCATTTTTCATTAGGCTTCAGTATGCTTTCTGATCAAGCTGAGGAATGACACGTGATTGATAGTGGCCTTCCACTTCGAGTAGTACTACCAACAAAGTGCTGAACATCCATCAACATCATCCAAACAACTATGCAAAGATGCACACAATTTTTTTCCGAGCTTTATTTTTGCAATGGTTGTTTAGTTTTCTTGTTTTCTGAACTGATTCATGGTGTGATGCATCATTCACATTTCATTGTCAGTGATTGAATTGGTCATTTCTAAAAAGTCAAGTCTTTGTTTTAATGATTTGTTTCTGTTGCTTGACTGAATGTGAACCATGTCAGCTATAACATCTTTTAAACTGATAGTGGTGTAACACAAACAAAAGCTTACCCCACGCTGATGTATATGAAGGGGGGGTAAGGGGTTTGCAGGGTTGTAGAGATAGGGGAAGGAACTTAGAGGTCTCTTTCTCTCCAATTAACACTGGGCACATGGAGTGGTTTATTTGGTGTTTATTTCAAGCTCAGCAGGAAACACTGTAAGACATAAAAAGCAACAAATAACTACTTGCAAAACATAAAACATTGCACGGTAACATAACTTTTCCTGGACTATTAATCCATGCAAACTGGAATGACCAGTTCCAGTTACACAATGAACAAGTATGGTATAGAAACATTATCATGTTTTGCCTTTTCTACTACATGTCTTACAGTTGAACATCTAACACTTCCAGTTGATGCCAGTCCTTCCCTTTAACCCCTCGGGAATCTTTACTGTCTAAACAAGCCGAACACAACCAACAATGACAAGCACACCTGGACACATTGGGGAGGTTAACCACACCCTCACTCTGTCTTGTGGTCCAATTGTCTTTTATGACATTGAAAGATTTTGTGGTCAAATAACATAAAACTAGACATTAACTGGTACATTAGTGAAGACCGAAAGACGTGATCTATTCTTACCCAATAGCACCTTATTATAAAACTATACATTCCTTATAATGGACAGAACGCGACTTTGTAACTGGGTAACTGATGCGTAAGCAAAACCTGTTTAATTCTATTCCAATTTAAAACCAAAACCAGTTTCCCCACTACAATGTCAAACTGCATTGTTGCTTTAACCCACTCTGATTGAATTGATTTGTACATGCATGCATATGTGTTTTCGTACATCCTAGTCACCAGTCCATTAACCAAATAAACACTTTTTTTGTAATGAAAACTTTGTGTTTATACACAACAACTAAGACAAAGATGAAATAAAATGATGAAAACTTCTGATTGAAAATCAGAATTACAAAAGGAATTGAAAATGGAACTGCATGATACACACAGCAAATAGTCATAGATTCTCTTCTAGCTTTATCACTTCTATGTGACAAAGAAAGAGAAGCCCCTCAGGACTTTCATTAGCCGAATGAAGTCACTTAGAATGTCAAAGCATTACACATGACTACATGACGAAAAACTCAAACATGACAAAACCAAAATATCCACCCAAACGATAATAAAATCTACGTGTCTACAACAACAAAATGCTACTTTTGATCCACAAACCGAGCCATAGTTGAGTCTTAAGTACCACCGTTAAACACAAAGAGAGAGAGAGAGAGAACTGCTTACACGTGTCTTACATCAATAGTCCTTGCTAACCCAAAGAATGATTGAATGATTCGCTAGACTTGCGACCTGTACTACTCATTCAAACTCTAAATCTCGGTCCCCGCCCGTGTTTCAACCGGTCATCCAATTATGACGTTTGTTACCGATTTAGTCGAGTTCCTCTACCCATGTATTACGATTCGCAGCCTCAGATTTCTTTACTGCGTTTTCCATCTTTAAAACCCGTACTTACACAGATTTGTAAAATCAACACACTAATTCCTCGCATTCTTTTACTATGACTGTTTTTCCACATGGGATTCATCATCATGCACTAGATCAATGTTGAATCATTTCTGTAGACTTACTTTTCGTTAGTTTTTATAGAGTTATAAAGAAGACCATCCCAAGCTCTCTAAGCTCTAAATGAATTAGCATCTCGGCTAATAGTTGCATCCTAAGTCCGGAATTTAATTTGTTTCTACACGCTCCATCGATAAATAAAATCAGAGTCGAAAATACTGTACTCACAGCCCAACAAAGGATGATCCGCTCTCCCATATATGAGGATGTACAGGTAGTGATCGAGTAGCAGGTCAGAGAGACTGATTTGGCCTAGGGCTACAACTTATATAGCATACCAACAAAGACTTTAAAATGACCTGATTATCTATTGGTCAATTCTCCCAACACATGTAACTTTTACACCTTATAGTCCAATTTAAACTACCATTTTCGTCTTAGTTTCCTGATCAACAACATAAAGAGAACTTCCAACGTATATTCAATTATTATTTGCTGCATTAAGTATTTAATAATGAAATTAATCATCAAGCCAAGACTTCCTGTTTTTCTGATTGGGTTGATCAGAAAAAGATCTCCTCCTTATGTTTCTCATTGTCGAATTACATATTAAACCACCTGAAATGGAATAACCACTTATTCCTAGTCCATTCA
>CM065683.1:58299627-58338634 GCA_017654935.2 Phymorhynchus buccinoides | reverse complement strand
ATTATCAAAACTCGGAATAAAACCGCTTATAAGAAAACCCGCTTATAATCAAGCAATTTTTTTTAAATTAGGGCATGAACTGAAAGGATGTTCCAAAAAATGCAGTGTTCCAACAAAACAAACAAAAGAGGAAAATTTACGTCAGAGCAGCTACGTCACAGACACTCTAACCTTAATATAGAAATACACAGCCGAATCCGCTTTTAAGAAACTCGCTTATAAGAAAACTTTATTATAATGAAGCAAAAACATTTCCCTGACGAACTTCTTCTTTCTTATCTATGATCAAAACTCAGATATAAGAAACTCGCTTATAAGAAAACTCGGTTATAAGCAAGCAAATTCCTTCTCGTTCGGATCGGAAACGTCTAGAATGTTTGGGAACGTACGGATTCCACGTGGCCGTTTTGGGCGCTTCCATTTTGTTTCTATCACATGGCAGTCACGTGAGCGCTTCAGCCTCGCTTTCGCTATAGATTATACTTCCGTCCTGTTGCTTGCAATGGCTTCTAGGCCGATTGGTTGGAAAGATATGAATTTTTGAAAATTAGTGACCGACTTCGGCATTTTCGCGATTTTTCCAATATGGATGACGAACAGTTATGGCGTCCATTGACTGAGGAAAGCGATGAATAGTCGTATTTTTGTGAAAGATGGGACTTATGAGATCGCGAAGTGATGAGTAAGGAGTGTATTCTGACCTATTTCGGCAGCGAGCTTGTTTTTGTTCGATCGATGCGAATTTTTGAAGTCGTGTTACTGACATCGGCATTTTCCCGACTTTTACATCATGGATGATGAGTCGTTATTGCATCCACTGAGTGATGACAGCGATGAAAATTCCCTTTTTTGTGAAAGATAGGAATTATAAGATCGTGAAGTGAAACTTACTGAAAGGGTAAGTGAATGGTTTTGATCTACATTTCCATTTCAGTCGTCTTAGGCTTCAACAGTCTGCAAAAGTAGGCAGTGAATGACTAGTGAATGCAGTTTGCGAATACACTTTGGCATTTTGATTTTTTTTTTGGAGCCATGCATCCCCATAACATCTTTAAATTCATTTTGCATATCAGACAGACATATCGGCAACACATTCAAAGCAAAAAAAAACCACAAAATCTGGTAGGGTATATTTTATTTTATTATTTTTCCGACGCTACCCCGCCTTTTGTACGGAGTGACGTCCCTTGGGTTAGGATTTCAGAGGTGATTCAGAGCGTCGGGCACAAGAGGGTTAATAGGAAGAGATCGGCGCAAACCAATTTGCTGTCGTGACCTTGACGTACGACCTTGAAAACCGAAAATCTATTTTTAGCCATATCTCGGGCACCGATCGACATAGGATGTTGAACAAACCATTTTGCCGTCGTGACCTTGACGTACGATGTTGAAAACCGAAAATCTTTCAGGGGCCATAACTCCCACACCGTTAGTGTTAGAGTCTTCAAATTTGGCATGCAGGTACTTTGGCGTATGCCCGTTCTGATGGTGGCATACTGATCAAGGTCAATGTCACGGTCCGGGAGATCGGTAGGCCTTGAAAGTGGTAGGGGTCTACAAATTGGGTTTTCAGCCATATTTTCCACAATTTGTACTTAACAGAAGCGCTTCATATTGTGTCCTGGCACTGTATACCCTAGAGTAGAAAACATCCGAGCATACAATTATTGCACATGCTTACGACCTTGAAGTGTGACCTTGAAAACCGAAATTTCCTTCTTTGCGCTATATATTTATTGTCCAAGCTGTATCTCGTGAACTACAAGACATAAGCTCTTCAAATGTTGTGTCAGGATGTGGATGAATGAAAATGTGTTTAACGTCCTCCAGAGAGAGAGAGAGAGGGGGGGGGAGAGAGAGAGAGACAGACAGACACAAGACACACACAAAGAAAGAGAGACAGACGGAGAGCAAAGAGGACAACTGCTGTTCCAGTTGGATGAATAAAAATTTGTTTAACGTCCTCCGCCCCGGAGCAGGGCACAGAGGCAGACAGAGAGAGAGAGAGACAGACCAGAGAGACACATAGGCATACAGATACATGAGACACATAGAGAGAGATAGACAGAGAGAGATAGAGAGACAGACAGACAGCGAGACATAGGCCCTACAAAGGCAGAGAGAGAGAGGGGGGGGGGGGGGGACAGAGACAGAAAGCGAGAGAGAGAGAGACACAGACAGACAAACATACACAGAGAGCCCACCCACAGGGAGGCGATAGAAGATCAGAGCAACCATAAGACACTCGGCCATTACGGGAAACGGTGAACGGCAGACATGTCCGTCACCAGCAATGACACGCCGTAGCATAATTGTCCGTCACCGTAGGTGATGGGACTTTGCAGTGGTCTGGTTTGTATTTTTGTTTTTGTCCATCACCATAGGTGATCGGACTTTGTGGTCGTCTGGTTTGTATTTGTCCGTCAAAATAGGTGATCGGACTTTGCATGGGCTGGTTCAGTTTTTTGTTTGTTTTTCTGTCTGTCCCAAGGATATCTCCCGAACCGCTTGACCGAATCGCGTAAAATGTTGTCTGCTGGTGTGTCACCATGAGAGGAAGGCATCCGCGCAAAATGTTTCACCGTCGTGACCTTGACCTTGGCTTACGACCTTGAAAACCGAAAATCTTTAAGGGGCCATAACTCCCACACCGTTGGTGTTAGAGTTCAAATTTGGCATGTAGGTACTTTGGCTTATGCCCGTTCTGATGGTGGCATACCGATCAACGTCACGGTCCGGGAGATCGGTAGGCCTTCAATGTGGTAGGGGTCTACAAACTGGGTTTTAAGCTTTATTTTCCACATTTGTGCTTGACAGAAGCGCTTCAGATTGTATACTGTATACCCTAGAGTAGAAAACATCCCAGCATAAATTATTGCCATGCTGACCTTGGCCTTGAAGTTTGACCTTGAAAACCGAAATTTCCTTTGCGCTATGTATTTCTTCAAGCTGTATCTCGTGAACTAGAAGACAGAATCCCTTGCAATTTTGTGTCAGGATGTGACACTCGACGGAGTGTTGCAAGTGCGTGGCATTGCTGGTGACGGACATGTCTGCCGCTCGGCGACGCCCTTGTATTTTATTATTTTTCTGACGCACTCCCCCTTTTGTACGGAGTGACGTCCCTTCGGTTAGGATTTCAGAGGTGATAGAGCACAGAGCGTCGGGCACAAGAGGATTACAGGTCCTTTTTTTTCTTCTTTTTTTTTTAAATATTTTACTCGTGCCCCAAACCTGGGAACCCTGTATGAGATCGCGAAGTGATAAGAAAGAAGTGTATTTTGACTTATTTCGGCAGCGAGCTTGTTTTTGTTCGATTGATGCAAAAAATTGAAGTGTTACTGACATCGACATTTTCCCGACTTTTGCATCATGGATGATGAATCGTTATTGCATCCACTGAATGATGACAGCGATGAAAATTCCTTTTCTGGTAAAAGATAGAAATTATAAGATCGTGAAGTGAAAGGGTAAGTGAATGATTTTGATCTACATTTCCATTTCAGTCGTCTTAGGCTTCACCAGTGGTGACCAGTCTGCAAAAAGTAGGCAGTGAATGAGTAGTGAATGCAGTTTGCGAATACACTTTGGCATTTTGATTTTTTTTTGTGGAGCCATGCATCCCCATAACATCTTGAAATTCATTTTGCAAATCAGACTTACATCTCGGCAACACATTAAAAAAAAACACCACAAAATCTGATAGGGTATATTTTATTTGATTATTTTTCTGACGCTACCCCCACTTTTGTACGGAGTGACGTCCCTTGGGCTAGGATTTCAAAGGTGACTGAGCGCACAGAGCGTCAGGACTTGAAGGGTTAAGCTAATCAACTCCACCCTCGTTTTGTCTTTCTTTTACAACTGAAACAATATGTTGATTCCAATTTGTACTGGATTCCATTTTCTACTGGCTGTCAGTACAAATCGGAATTCCAATTTGTACTAGTAGAAATCAGAATTCCTATTTCTACTAGAAAAAGTCCAGTAACAATTAGAATTCCGATTTCTACACCGATTTGTACTCTTGATTCCCATTTCTACTGTGACATATAAGAATACAGGCATGGTACTTTTCAGCTAATTCTTTTAATTCAAAGAGGTTAATAAGGAAAAACATACCAGAGGATGGTTTAAGCTTGGGGAGATGCCATTTTCGATTAAGAAAAAAGTTTTATATGTTCATCTTCAAAAGGAATTGCTCTGTAATCACCATCAGTGGCTCTTTACTCCTTGACCACACCAATTAACTCTCTTGTGCGGTGAACGGTCGTGAACGTTCAAAAAAAAATCGGATCGGGAACGTACGGATTCCACGTGGCCGGTTTGGGCGCTTCCATTTTGTTTCTATCACATGGCAGTCACGTGAGCGCTTCAGCCTCGCTTTCGCTATAGATTACACTTCCGTCCTGTTGCTTGCAATGGCTTCTAGGCCGATTGGTTTGAAAGATATGAATTTTTGAAAATTAGTGACCGACTTCGGCATTTTCGCGATTTTTCCAATATGGATGACGAACAGTTATGGCGTCCATTGACTGAGGAAAGCAATGAATAGTCCTATTTTTGTGAAAGATGGGACTTATGAGATCGCGAAGTGATGAGTAAGGAGTGTATTCTGACCTATTTCGGCAGCGAGCTTGTGTTTGTTCGATCGATGCGAATTTTTGAAGTCGTGTTACTGACATCAGCATTTTCCCGACTTTTACATCATGGATGATGAGTCGTTATTGCATCCACTGAGTGATGACAGCGATGAAAATTCCCTTTTTTGTGAAAGATAGGAATTATAAGATCGTGAAGTGAAACTTACTGAAAGGGTAAGTGAATGGTTTTGATCTACATTTCCATTTCAGTCGTCTTAGGCTTCAACAGTCTGCAAAAGTAGGCAGTGAATGACTAGTGAATGCAGTTTGCGAATACACTTTGGCATTTTGATTTTTTTTGTGGAGCCATGCATCCCCATAACATCTTGGAATTCCTTTTGCAACTCAGACAGACATCTCGGCAACACATTCAAAGCAAAAAAACACACAAAATCTGGTAGGGTATATTTTATTTTATTATTTTTCCGACGCTACCCCGCCTTTTGTACGGAGTGACGTCCCTTGGGTTAGGATTTCAGAGGCACAGAGCGTCAGGCACAAGAGGGTTAAGAGACTTCTCCTGAACCCTATATGGTACTAATCCGCAAATTCACTGAATTAAGCAAAATTCAGAAGGGGAAAAAATGAAGTCTGCAGTGAATGAAACTGCCTTTTAGGTTGCTTCAGGCCGTTCACTTTAGTTTGTTCTGCAGAAAACAGTTCCCAACAAGAATGACCACTTCTGCACATGCGTAGTAGTCGTGTTTTTCGTTGTTTTTCCATTCTCTAAAAAGATGAAAAATGCCAAAGCAAGTGGGCACGGTTCCGCCAAAGTCTTATTATACAGGGAAAATTGAATCAGAAAAGTGGAGATGGATCTTGTAGATCTATATAAGCCTCAAAGAGTCGTATTCAATGTGCTTTGAAAGCTGCAAACGTTGCTGTACCGTTTGCTATTCTGAAATATGCTGCAATTGGAAGACCTTGTAACTATTTTCAATCTCTTTGTGAACACATTTTGCTTTGTTTACATCAGAATAATATTGATTATACAGTAAAACCCGGTTATAAGAAAATCGAAGGGAGATAATTTTTTGTTTTCTTATATCCGATAATATAAGAAAACATTTTGAATTTGTTTTCTTATAACCGATTTGAATGGGGGAAAAGGGAAAAAATAAAAGAGAAAAAGAAAAAAACTAAGACAAACAGAAACAAAACAAAGAGAAAATGCTTTTACCTAATTTGGTGCATGAAAAAAATGCAAAACAAAGGAGGAAAAAAAGAAAGAACGGAACAGAAAATTAAAAACAAAAATGAAGGCAGACGTGGTGTGAGTTCCATGGTGAGCGAGCAAGATAGCGGAGAGCAGATGAATGAGTGGGTGTGGTGTGAGAGTAACATATTTGTTTAAATGTAAATTTCTGTTTCTTGTTTTTAATCAATATTCTAATTTGGATGTATAACTCATTTTACACAGTGGAAGACAATTTTGTATTTGCGTTTGTACAATGCCAATGGACTATAAAGAAACTTGCGACCCATGACTCATGTTTTGCATCATAAAATCAAAATACAGCAAAACTCGGTTATAAGAAAATCGAAGGGAGATCATTTTTTGCTTATTACCATATTCGAGTTTTCTTATATCCTAAACAAAATGAAGAGAACATCCTTTTTCCTAATTTGATGCATTTCTTACATGATAAAATCAAAATCGTCTACTAAGAAGAAGATTTAAAGGTGCCTACAACCACTCAAACTAACAAGCTTTTTTTTTTCTTTTCACTGTTATCAAATACGTACCCCTTCACCTTTCTTGTACTGAACTATTACCATTTACTGTCCACCCATGCAGCTTTTTATGAATCATTTGCTTTTGTTTATGTGGATTTTCGTCCACATATTCAGTTATTTGTATTTATCTTCTTAAAGAAATGGATTGCCTTTTCCTCTCTGCCATTGCTGCTGAAAATTGGACAATCTCTACCACCAACACAAAAGTACAGGCACTCATATTTTTTTCTTCTGCTCAACATTTATTTTTGCACAGAATACTGAAGGAAAGTATAGAATAAAGGAACAAAAACAACTCAATTAGTCTTGCAATCAAGTGCCTGTACTGTTTAGACTGTCTGTGATGCAACTGGTATGAGGTAAACTTTCCCTTTTTGGAACGACTTCAATTTTCTCGGAACATCCTTTCAGTTCAGGTCCAACTCACTTTTAAAGACACACTGACCCAACACGATTAAGTCCCTTGTTTTTTCTGGGTAGCTGTGACGTGACCCACATACAAATTCCCCCACTTCAAATTGAGGCTGCTCTTTAAAATGTTTTTCGTTTTCAATTTGGGGGCATTTGTATGGGAGTCAAACCTGGTCAAAACAAGATTTCATACCAGCTATAAGAGGTGGAACTCGTGATTTTGACACATGTGATCTGGTGGGTCTTTAAGAAAATGTTGTCAATGGTAATTCACTTATAAGAAAATGGAGCTCGCTTATATAAAAAAAACAACTGCAAACCAACTCTCTTGTATGACATACTTTTCTTATGTCCAAGTTTCCATTGCGGATGGGAGAAGGAATTTGCTTGATTATAACCGAATTTTGTTATAAGCGAGTTTCTTGTATCCGAGTTTTGATCATAGATAAGAAAGAAGTTTCGGCAGGGACATTTTTTTGCTTCATTATAAGCAAATTTTCTTATAAGCGGATTCGGCTGTATCTTTCTATATTAAGGTTAGAGTGTCTGTGACGTAGATGCTCTGACGTACATTTTCCTCTTTTTTTGTTTGTTTTGTTGGAACGACTGCATTTTTTGGAACATCCTTTCAGTTCATGCCCTAATTTTAAAAAAATCGCTTATAAGAAAATGAACTGCAAACCAAACTCCCTTGTATGTATGAAATCATTTTCTTATATCCGAGTTTACATCGCGGATGGGAGAACGAATTTGCTTCATTATAACCGAGTTTTCTTATAAGCGGTTTTCTTATATCCGAGTTTTGATAATACATAAGAAAGAAGTTCGGCCGGGGGGAAAAAATTGCTTTCTTATAAGCGGGTTTGACTGTAAGACCTTTAATTTATTTTAAACTTGAAGGGACAGGGGATCATTGATATATAAATGCCTGTAATAGATCTAGAGCCAAGGTGCACTGCCTGTACCTACCCCATTGAGACCAAGGTACCAATATATCCCTACGCTCCATTAAAAAAATAATATTTCTAAGGTGTAACCCTTGTATCCCGTACGGAGTGCGAGGGAGATCTATTGTGTTAAGGCAACTGCAGACCTGTTTACTCTTTTCGAGTAGTATTCTACTCAATTTGGATCTCTACTATTCAAAATTGAAAATGATGCTAGATTCTACTCATTTTCAGTGAACATTGTTTGGTGGTTTAATGACTAAAACTACACATTTTGCACCAAAACTACTCATTTCAGCTATCCAGACTACTCAAGAATCGTATAGGGGGTAAACGGGTCTGCAACTGGGTGAATGGTTATATCTTTTTAAAAATAATGTTCAGGGATCCTGTTTTTCATGTCTGTTCATAACTGTTTTTGTGTGTGTTTTCCCCTGTCCAATCTGGGCTGTACAGTGGCGTTGCTCCCACACCATTCATTCCGAATCCCAACTCGCAGCAACTCCTGGCTTGTTGGGTCGCTGAATCCGAAATCTTCAGTCCAAAGGAAGCAAATCTTTGTTAGGCCATCAGGAGGCAACCATCAAGAGGAGACGCTGCACTGCTGCCGAGTCATTTCTGTGGAGTTAAGTCAAGCCTGTTCTGAGTTAACATATGCAAGACACCAACTCCTAAGCGGCAAAAATGTCTTAGTCGTTGAACTAGCGTGAGGTCCTCTAAAGGTGCCACTGTGTTCATCCATTCACAGCGGCCCAAATGCACTAAGGCGTAGACTGGATTGGAAATCGAAACTGATGTCACCATGAGAGCAGGGCATGGAAGATCACAGAATTGGAGATTTTTTTTCTTTTGGATGATTAACTTCTCATGTCCTATGCCGCTTGAAACAGCTCCTGACCCGTAGTCCTGAACCGCTCGAAACCACGCCGATCCACCCACATTGTTTAGTCATATTACTAAGGAAGTGTGAGCTCTCCAGTGCAGAGAGGAAACTTTAACGACAGCCGGAAAGCGTTTAACTTCCTGTTGCAATGGCCATTTGCATGGTCGATTGAAGGTTAACCCTAGTAGTGCTGTTCCCGGATTGATCCGGGATAGCCCCCCATAGAGCCAATAGCGGTTCCCGGAATATTCTGGGAAGCCCACATGACATCACAAAGCACTTAATATAGCAGCCAATCGTTGAATACTTGTGTACCTAACACACTACGTCATCAAAAAAGGGGTTGCGCTTGACATCACATGCATTAAATGCTGCATTTTCATGGGGTGAAATAAAAAAAATTATTTGGGTCAATCTATTTCGGGGTCAGACTGAGCTGAATACAAATGGCGGCCGGGCTTTTACTGTCGATTCGAAGAGCTTTCCAGGCAGATTTTTGATGGTAGAGATTGTAATTAGGGCTTGAAATGAATCAATTTAGATTATATTATCACTGGAAAGTACGATGATGTGAGAATTTTGAACTTTTCAACTGAAAATGAAGTGAAAATTGATTGCGATAGTGCCGAGTTGCAACTTAGCGGCCGACCGAGTGATTTTCTCTGTGCGATCGCGAACATTTCCATGTATTTTGCTTTTTTTCAGCTTGTTTTATACTAAAATCAACTAAGAATTAATGACTGAAGGTACTAATAAAGCTTTTGTGACGAAATTGAGCCAAAAAATCATCGAAACTCGACGCCAATGTTCGCGGAAACCGATCTTGCTACGGTTACAGCTACCGATCAAAGACTTGACTTCGATTAGGCCTACCTTTATTTTAAGCAAATTACCCAATAATTCCAAAGATGCCAGTGTCTAAATGTCTTTGGATGATTCTTTTATTATTTGCACACCATGCATCCATCAATTCAAGTTAACCTTTAGCCAACCGGAGGCGCAATTCTGCGCCGAGAGCGTAGTTATCTTCCACAGCCGGAGGCGCAATTTTGCGCCGAGAGAGTGTTGCTCAGCGCTTGAGCGTATTGCCGAATCTCTGGACTACAACCAAGCTAAATGAAACAATGCTTAGGGGTTTTATCTTTCTTCTTTTCCGGATTACGGCGGACATTGTGGTTTTTCTTCTAAGTTTACAATTTTTCGAAGTCGATAAAAGTTTTTGTGAGCTTTAGTGAAAAATTTCAAGATGGCAAATTTCGACGATATTGTGCTCGAGGAGATTTTCTTCGATTCTGACAGTGATGAGGAGTTTTTAGGGTTCACTGAAGCTGACATCGAGCAACATGTGGCTGATAGGGCAGAGAGGGAAAGGATTCGTGATGCAGAAAGGGTTGAATCGAGTGACGAGAGTGATTCGGATGAGAATGATGGTAAAGTTTCGGATGGTTACGATCATGACTGGCTTCGAGATTTCGATTCAGAGTACGGTCCTCTCAATGTTCCAGATGATATTTCTGAAGCTGAGTTGTTTCGTTTATTCATCAATGATGCTGTCATTGATCTGTTTGTTGCTGAAACAAACCGGTATGCTGCCGACATAGCACGAGTTCGAGGTGCTGATGCATCGGTTCACCCGCGAGTCAGTCGGTGGAAGGAAGTCAAGTTTGATGAGATGAAGGCATTCATTTCCATTTTGCTTCTCATGGGGATTTCTCAGCGCTCTTCTTATGAGCTGTACTGGTCTACAGATCATTATCTTGAAATGCCAGGGTTCAGGACGATCATGTCAAGGAATAGGTTCCAGGCTATTCTGACTTTTTTTCACCTGGCTGACAATTCCACTGCCAGACCCAAAGATCATCCGGAGCATGACAAGGTACACAAAGTTCGTCCTATCTTTGAGCTTCTGGTTCCTTTGTGGCAAAGCTATTATGCTCCATCAAAGGAAATTTCTATTGATGAGAGCATGATCCCATTCAAGGGCAGAACAAATCTTCTTATATACATGCCCAACAAGCCAACCAAGTGGGGTCTCAAGGCGTGGGGTCTGGCTGATTCGAAATCTGGCTACATGTGGAATTGGAAGTTGTATCTTGGCAAGGAGGTGATTGCTCGGGTTCTTCAGGATGTTGGGCTGGCTCATAGGGTGGTTGCCAATCTTGCTGAGCCACTATAACAAGGGGCATGTCCTGTACATGGACAATTTCTTCAGTTCTGGCCCCCTTTTCGATGAGCTAGCCCAGAATGAAATGGGCACTTTCAGGCTCAACAGGCGGGGTGTTCCTCAAGGCATCAAGGATGCTAAACCTCGTGCCCATCACAGAGTTGGCCACACTCTGTTCATTGCCTGGTATGACAAGAGAGCTGTCAATGTGATGACCAGTGCTCACTCTGGAGAGACTTTCAGGAAGGAGGTCAGGTCAAAACGTGATGCTGGCCACATGCGTGTTGTGCAGAAACCCTGTGCTGTTCAGGCCTATTCCAAGCACATGGGTGGGGTTGATAGAGCTGACAAGGCCATGTCATTCTATATGGTTCTTCACAAGAGCAAGAAGTGGTGGAAAAAGGTCTTCTTCTACCCCCTTGAGGTATGTTTTTGCAATGCTCTTGTGATCTGGCGGCACAAGCATGAGGGGCATGTTTGTGCCCAAAAGTTCCGTCTAAAGATTGTTCACCAGCTTCTGGGAGGCTACGAGTCTGGTGTAGGTGCAAGAAGAGGCAGACCAGTTGATAATCCTCCTGACAGAATGGTGAACATGGAGCACACTGTGGTCATCACAGACAAGCGCCTGGCTAGTGGGAAGCATTCTCGGCCCGATTGCACTGTCTGTTCTGATCGGGATTTCAAGCGTCACCAGACAACCTTCATGTACTCAAAATGCCGAGTACCTCTCTGCCCATACCCCTGCTTCACTAGATACCATACCATGGTGAATTTCAAGACCAGGTGTACCCCAGACTTGCATGACTCCTAATGGTAGGAAAATGTTTTTCATTTTTCGTTGTTTTGTTTTGTCATTTTGTAGCATGCAAACATACACAAACCCCAGAATGTTTGATATCATTGTAATCTGCATTCATTTGCCTGCATTTTCATTTCCTATTATATGCCTCTACAAGCAGTACCTTAGGAGCTACAGCCACTTGAAGTAGGTAGGGGTGCACGTTTTTTTTTGGTGACATCAATTTATTTTTTCACCATGAAAATATTCACAAAATACAAAGGTTGATATTATAGTAAAGCTTATTCATGTATCTATATAACCTCCAAATTTGAGCAGTGTATAAGCAATAGCATGGACAGTACAACCTCTGAAAGTAGGTAGGGTGCCTGCATTTTTTTTGGCTAGCCAATCTGATTTTTTTTGGGCTATGCAAATAGCCAAAAATTACTAAATGGTTAGTACCACCATAAACTATAATCATTCAGCTACATTCACTGCAAATTTCAAGACTACATGCAATAGAACAGAAATGACAGCAATTCCAAGAGAACAGGTGGGCAACATTTTCAGTCTCGAAAATAATCTGGTTATGGGAGATAGAGAACCGAAAAATAATCTGGTTGGCTAAAGGTTAAAGGCACAAAAATAGCCCGGAGAGGTTGCATTTTTTTTAAATTTCAACACCTGTCCGTTCATTTTTTAAAATTTTTATTAATGAATCACATACAGTCTTACAATTATATTCATGCCAACGTCTAACCTCTTAAGCTTTCCAATGACATATAACTTTACTTATTTAATTCTGCATAATATAGAAAAAAGAAGGGTTCTTTGACACAACTACTTCCAAAATGCAATTCCCAAAGTTAATTCAGCTAACGTCGCTGAAAGAGCTGCCGGCTTATTCAGCGCTACTAGGGTTAATTTTGATAGATTTTCTTTGCGATTTTTTTGGACAATCTTTTTTCATCAAAATGGCAGCGTTCCAAACGATAGACGACAATGTTATCATTGTTTTTACTGATAAATTGTGTGCCAATCGTGCTTTTGGACTTAGTTATAGGGGCCAGAGTGAAGTGACTGTTGAGACTCATGCTAGTGCAGTGCCTACTATTACTACTATGGTTAACTTCGACTATCGATCGCTAGTGCAGTGCCTACTATTACTACTATGGTTAACTTCGACTATCAATCAACAGAAAATCAATCAAATGATTCCGACAACCGGTCATCTGCCGAGCATTCAGACATTATTTTAGACAGTGAATTGGATAGTTTCATTGATTTTTTTTTATTGGACTTAGAGTGATTTAACACTTATATACAAAGCATAGAGATACTTTTCACACGAAAATTTCGATTGCGAATGATCGGCAATGAACTGTGTGCGTATCCGAACATAATTTTTACCTGTTGATTGCATCACCAAAATACTACAGAAAGGCAAGTACTAAATGTATTTTGTGCTTTTAGTGTTTCTCTGATCATGTAAGTGACTTGTGTCTGCAATGTTTTAATAAGCACATCACACTTCTTTTTTTTAGCATCTTTGTTGAACACACCTTTATTTTTTTATTTCGTAATAATAAACAAAATGTCAGATTGGCAAAAATAACATTGTCAGCACAGAAAACAATATAGCAAGATTACTACAAAGTTTCATTAACTTTTATTCACAAACAATTTCAATATAATATTTTAAATAAGCATACCCATTTCTAGCTCATTCTGCCAAATACTTTCAGGATTGTGGGCTTGGCTCAGTCACTTATAGGATGTAATAAGTTAATGATGATGCTATGAAGTTGCTTATTGGTCTGAGATTACATGACAGTGCTGTACTCTACGCTTTCGTTCATACTGATTTCCCGGCATTAACCAGGCCTGAGAACTACAGCACCTGCAGTGTTGGTCCTGAAATTGGAGCAACTCTCAGAATCGCAACCATATGCAGCTTGACTGATTTTAGTATTCTCATCGAGTCTATAGCACACTCACTCTAGGAGTCAGTCCAGGACTTTTAATAGGGTGCGCATTATAGTCCGTAAAATATAGTATGCTTAATATATTTTTTTAATTGTGTGTAAAATCAGGGGGAGGTGGTGGGTGCCTTATTCCGTAAAATATGGTATGCATTTAAAATTTAAAAAATCGAAAATATTTATGAATAAAAGTTTAGGAAATTTGTAGTACAGTCGACCCCCTCTTTTAAGACATTCAAAAATTGGTCGTATAAGAGGGGGGTCTTAAATCAGGGGTGACCAAAACAATGCACTCGGTGACTCACTACACCGTATATGACGCACAGCAAATGCATAAACTAAAACATGCTTTCTCCGTCATTCTTGAGTGAAACATCCGCGGTCTAGCTAATATACGAAAACGAGCGAAAACAGAAAGTGTGCTCGACGGCCCGTGTTGCACTCGCACACAAACTACACATAACAACAGTACAGACCTAATTTTCACCATTTTACGTTCTGGCAGTTCATTTTCAGTCACAGTTTGCACACACGGAACTTTTACCGCGCATACAACTCGGCTGACAAAATGGCGCCACACACACCGCAAATACGAAATCACGGCAAACGCTAATGCGCCAGCTGCTTTCATTTATCGGATTTTGTGAGTTGTTTGCATTCAGTGAGTGTTTCAGTGCACACACTAACGCCAATTTATCAGTCTGATAGTGGAAAGGAGCTGCTTTTCAACTTTTTTTTTGTAAAGTGAGACCATTCACTGAGTTCCAACTTATGGAGTGTGACCGATCACCTAGTTTCAACTTGGGAGTTGACTTCGCATTTAGGCCTACGTGTGCACAGAGTTCGTAAAGATCGACACGATCGCGACTGTTTCAGTTCAAACTTTGATCATAAACTGCTCAGTGATGACACATGTGCATAAAAGTGGTGACATTTAGTGGTCAGATCGTGATATCGCTGATTAAATTCTTCAATTTCGGCATGAGAACGGTTCGTTTTTACCGAGATTGACCTAACAACAGTGCTACCCCAGCTGAGCGTCGGCTCGAACTGAGGCCGAGAAGGATAGATATCATACGTTTTTGCGACTGATAATTGTCAGAATGTGTTGCATCGGTCGTAAAATCAACAAGATTTACGGTCGTAAAACGCGTTAGAGGGGGAGTCGTAAATGAGGAGGCAAGTTTAGAAGAAAAACGATGTCGTAAAAGAGGGGAGGTCGTAAATCAGAGGGCCATTCGTGAGGGGGTCGACTGTATTGTTGCATGATTGTTTTCTGCATTGACAGCGTTATATTATCCAATCTGACCCAAGTGTTTAGTTTGATTATTACAGCATGTTTATTTTGATTATTACAGCAACAAAAAATGAAAGTTCAAGTGTACTCAATAAAGATGCGAAAAAAGATGTGTGTTTGTTATTGAAACATTGCTGACATTTAGTCAATAACAAGATCAGAGTGGAGAAACACAAGCACACTGGCTGATTTTTTCAAGATCTTATTTGGGAGATTCCACTAGTACATGTACAATGGAACCTCCCTACCATGAAAAATTGTCCCAAACCAGGTCTTAATATGGAGGGGCTCAGACCTGCCAACCTTCCAGCTTTGAGCGGAATTTCTTCCGCTCGGACTACATTTCTTTTGCTCAAGTCCATAAAATTCCGCTTTGAAAACTTAATTTTAAAAAAATAACACAAATTCATCGTCTTAGTGATAGAGTAGCACAGCTGCTGTTCGTATAACCGAGTTTCTGTTTGCGCACTTCTGTCAAGATGGCGATTGGCACATCGATGTGTGTGAGACTCATGGGGATAAAAGAAAGAATAGACCAATATCTCTGCCAAGATTACATGGAAAAGTTATCTGTGCATTCAGAGATCAAGAAAGTGCATCATGCTTGATGTACGATGTGCTCACTACACTTAAAAGTCACCTATGGAGTGTGTCAAGACATCAAATGCCACATTACTTCTCAGCGTCTTATCGAAACTGCAAACTTCCAGACTTCATCTTCCACCGTTGCCGACTTTTTCAAGCCAACAGAAGGAAAGGAGAACAAAGATGAACTTGAATTGATTCATGATCTTCCTTCCAAGTCTTATTATTTAACCCTCTTGTGCCTGACACTCTGTGCTCTCTATCACCTCTGAAATCCTAGCCCAAGGGACGTCACTCCGTACAAAAGGGGGGGTAGCGTCAGAAATATAATAAAATAAAATATACCCTACCAGATTTTGTTTGTTTTTAATGTGTTGCCGAGATGTCTGTCTGATTTGCAAAATGAATTTCAAGATGTTAGGATGCATGGCTCCACAAAAAAAATCAAAATGCCAAAGTGTATTAGCAAACTGCATTCACTAGTCATTCACTGCCTACTTTTGCAGACTGTTGAAGCCTAAGACGACTGAAATGGAAATGTAGATCAAAATCATTCACTTACCCTTTCACTTCACGATCTTATAATTCCTATCTTTCACAAAAAAAGGAATTTTCATCGCTGTCATCACTCAGTGGATGCAATAACGACTTCATCATCCATGATGTAAAAGTCGGGAAAATGCCGATGTCAGTAACACGACTTCAAAAATTCACATCGATCGAACAAAAACAAGCTCGCTGCCGAAATAAGTCAGAATACACTCCTTACTCATCACTTCGCGATCTCATAAGTCCCATCTTTCACAAAAATAGGACTATTCATCGCTTTCCTCAGTCAATGGACACCATAACTGTTCGTCATCCATATTGGAAAAATGCCAAAGTCCGAAGTCGCTAATTTTCAAAAATTCATATCTTTCAAACCAATCGGCCTAGAAGCCATTGCAAGCAACAGGACGGAAGTGTAATCTATAGCGAAAGCGAGGCTGAAGCGCTCACGTGCCCATGTGATAGAAGCAAAATGGAAGCGCCCAAACCGGCCACGTGGAATCCGAACGTTCTTGGCTTTTCCTATTCGATTTTTTTCTGAGCGTTCACCGCACAAGAGAGTTAAGTCATCTATGGCACCAACCGTCTTGGTCTGCCCAAATAAAAAGGGCAGAGGAACAAACCAAAAGCTTCTATTGTGTTAGGAATAGTTGTGACAATTCCAGACAAGACAAGTTCACAAGGATGAAAATTGCTTGCTTCAAATTATGTTTAATGCGAAAGGTAAGATGCCGCATCAAAATTCCTCTTAGCTCCCAAAAATTCCTCTTTCCTACTACAAATATTCCTCTTTGGTCTGTTAGGGGGTTGGCAGGTCTGGGGGCTTAACTCTTCTATCACCATGGGCGAAATATTCGCCCACAATATCACTACATGCCCACCAAATGCAAAGACATTCACTGCCAAGCACCCTGCCAATGTGTTTTTAGAGCTTTTGTCACTTTCTGCCATTAAAGCAGTGCATGCGCACTCGAAAAAATAGTTACTT
The DNA here is from genome assembly GCA_017654935.2 of Phymorhynchus buccinoides. Lineage (NCBI taxonomy): Eukaryota > Metazoa > Mollusca > Gastropoda > Neogastropoda > Raphitomidae > Phymorhynchus > Phymorhynchus buccinoides. Next base: position 58,321,667 of record CM065683.1, on the reverse strand, counting down.
CCCTCTTGTCGGTTGAGATGCAACGACAAAAATTACATGGTGTTAGAATAGTTTGCCTCTACGGTGAACGTTCCAAAATATTGGATCGTAAATGCTGAGAACGTTCGGGAACGTACGGATTCCACGTGGCCGGTTTGGGCGCTTCCATTTTGTTTCTATCACATGGCAGTCACGTGGGCGCTTCAGCCTCGCTTTTGCAATAGATTACACTTCAGCCCTTGCTTACAATGGCTTCTAGGCCAATTGGTTTGAAAGATATGAATATTTAATAGTGACCAACTTCGGCATTTTCGTGATTTTTCCAATATGGATGACGAACAGTTATGGCGTCCATTGACTGAGGAAAGCGATGAATAGTCATATTTTTGTGAAAGATGGAACTTATGAGATCACGAAGTGATGAGTAAGGAGTCTACTCTGACCTATTTCGGCTGCGAGCTTGTTTTTGTTCGATCGATGCGAATTTTTGAAGTCGTGTTACTGACATCGGCATTTTCGCAACATTTGCATCATGGATGATGAATCGTTATTGCATCCACTGAGTGATGACAGCGATGAAAATTCCTTTTTTTGTGAAAGATAGGAATTATAAGATCATGAAGTGAAAGGGTAAGTGAATGATTTTGATCTACATTTCCATTTCAGTCGTCTTAGGCCTAGTAACCCTTTTACCGCCAGCCATATTTTAGCAAAAAATTTCCCATTACATTTACCTGAGTAGAGAACAACTTCATCTGCAGTATTGGGGATTCTTCTGTGACATAATATAACACAAAGTGTATCCTTACTTCCCAAAACTAAAACAATAGGGTGTTTGGATAATAGACCCCAATTTGATGCCTTTTAGTGACATCGAAGCTAAATCATCGTGGTGCTAAAATGCGACTGGCGGTGAAAGGGTTAACCAGTCTGCAAAAAGTAAGCAGTGAATAACTATGAATGCAGTTTGCGACTACACTTTGGCATTTTGATTTTTTTTTTTTGGTGGAGCCATGCATCCCCATAACATCTTAATCATTTTGCAAATCAGACTTCTCGGCAACATATTCAAAACAAAAAAAACACCACAAAATCTGCTAGGGTATATTTTATTTTTTTGATTTTTCTGACGCTACCCCTCCCCCCCCCCCCCCCCTTTTGTACGGAGTGACATCCCTTGGGCTAGGATTTCAGAGGTGACAGAGCGTCGGGACTTAAAGGATTAATAGGGAGGATGACACCGTGGTATGGATATCACACACACACGCACGAGTCTTGAAAAGAGTAACGGAGAGAAACAGACTGGCTGAAGCCGTTTCATCTTTAAAAGTTTTTTGGGTTTTTCCCCTTTTGTTTGACTCTTATCACCATCTATTTTATGATGTTCTTTCTCTTAAGGGCCAGCCACACGTCCACTAAAATCGCACGACTGTACAATGCGATTCGATCACATGATCTCCAAGAATAAATGTGATTGGCGCATCGAAACCACGTGATCGAATCGTATCGTACAGTCAAGCGATTTTAGTGGATGTGTGGCTGGCCCTTATCACACGAGGTAAATTTCAAGGATTCTAAATTTGACCACCTATTATTGAAAAAAAAAAAACAGAAAATAAAGTTCTCGTCAAAAAGCCATGAACCTTGGTGGGAAAGTGTAGAAATGATTTATGTTGATAGAGATGTTGATGGTGGTGATTATGTATCATGTAAAGAAAATAAGAAACAAAATCATGCAAACTTTGTGTCACATGTGTTGGTTTGGAACTGTGCCTTGTAGACATAACAAGGACAAAAATTTTCTACTTGGCTGAAAATCAGTTGTTATTGGGCCGTTTTCTGAGTTGGGGTAGGACTTTCGCCAAATCACTTTAAACTCCAACTTCAAGATAGCTTATTATAGCGGGGGTATTATGTTGCAGAATTAACCAGAATTGTGCACTTCGTGCAACAAGCACAATACTTTGGTATATTGTTCTTTACAATGTTATTGATTTCAGATTTGAAGCCACTTCAAAATGGTTTTTTTATTTTGAGAAATAAATAAAAAAGATGAGCCAAAACTGCAGACGATTTTTAATGTGGGAAGAAAGATAAAATAGGACAAACTAATTGCTTTTAAATTTCTGATTGTTGATAATGGTACATTGACACATCTAAAATGCACTCCGACAGTTTTAACACAGAAAAATTGGGGGGATTTAACAAAATTACGCCTTTTGTGTTCGTAAATTAACCTGTCATTATGACTTCTCTCAAGCGCCTATTGTTTGACAATGTGGCATCGCCTCTGTCGCTCAACAATGACTCAATGATTCTTTCCACTATAACGTCAGATCTAAAATAAATATCCATTAAACTGTTTTTAAAATATATTGTGATAACTATAATAACAACACAATTTAAAATAATTATACAAAAATACTTACTGGTTGAATTAATTAGATATGTTTTAGTTCACAAGCAACGCTTGCAGCCTTGCGTCACAGTAGGCTAGGAATTAAACATAGGTGCCTGATGGCGTACGCTTTTTATGCACTATCTCAGTTTTAAAGTGAGTTTGCCATTTAAAATGTTAACACGTTTTAATCGCTAACATAAATTAACATTGTGTCAAGTCAAAGTCAAAAATACTTTATTATCACGTTAGGTGAAATTATAGTGTGGTCTCGTACAAGCACAATACAATTAAAGAAACACATTTGCATGCATGAAAAATGGAAACAAAACTAGAAAAATGAATGACAAATCATGCTCCGCAAAAAACAAAAACAAAACAAAAATTGAACACAGGGTCGATACAAGCGACTATCAAAACATCAAGAACTGCCCTCTTTCCCACCATTTCTATTATCGCATTCATTTGTTCACCCCCACCCTCTCCAAGTCACCCCGAGCTTTCACATAATTATTTTGGGTCCCTTCCCGTTCCCAACAGTTCATGCGCCTCCCTTCTCTCTCTCTCTCTCTCTCTCTCTCTCTCTCTCTCTCTCTCTCTCTCTCTCTCTCTCTCTCTCTCTCTCTCTCTCTCTCTCTCTCTCTCTCTCTCTCTCTCTCTCCGTGCACACATACACACAGACATAGAGGTGTGGAGGAGAGAGAGAGAGAAAAAGTTAAACAGTTTATTCATTCCTAATACGAATTAACATGTGCACACGTGTATATAGAGAGAGAGAGAGAGTAAAAATGATTCACCCCCAACTCTAGAAGGCAGATCACCGCACCACCGAAGACAAGAGCAATAACAGTCATAGCCGAAGACTATATATATAGAAGAAAGGCCGTGGATGGAAGAGAAAGGGGGGGGAGACAAAGAAAGAAGAACAATAACTAAAGAAGGGAGAGAGAGACGAGGAGAGAGAGACAGAGATTCTTAAAAGGTTAGTCAGTTTATTAATTACTGAATTATTAATACAAATTTACACATGTATGCATGCGCATGCAAGTGTGTGTGTGTTGGGGGCTGAAAGCTTTTATTTAAGTTAACCCTCTTGTGCCTGACGCTCTGTGCTCTCAATCACCTCTAAAATCCTAACCCAAGGGACGTCACTCCGTACAAAAGGCGGGGTAGCGTCGGGGGGAAAATAATAAAATAAAATATACCCTACCAGATTTTGTGTTTTTTTGTTTTGAATGCGTTGCCGAGATGTCTGTCTGAGTTGCAAAAGGAATTTCAAGATGTTATGGGGATGCATGGCTCCACAAAAAAAAAATCAAAATGCCAAAGTGTATTAGCAAACTGCATTCACTAGTCATTCACTGCCTACTTTGCAGACTGTTGAAGCCTAAGACGACTGAAATGGAAATGTAGATCAAAATCTTTCACTTACCCTTTCACTTCACGATCTTATCATTCCTATCTTTCACAAAAAAGGGAATTTTCATCACTCAGTGGATGCAATAACGACTCATCATCCATGATGTAAAAGTCGGGAAAATGCCGATGTCAGTAACACGACTTCAAAAATTCGCATCGATCGAACAAACGCCGAAATAGGTCAGAATACACTCCTTACTCATCACTTCACGATCTCATAAGTCCCATCTTTCACAAAAATACGACTATTCATCGCTTTCCTCAGTCAATGGACGCCATAACTGTTCGTCATCCATATTGGAAAAATCACGAAAATGCCGAAGTCGGTCACTAATTTTCAAAAATTCATATCTTTCAAACCAATCGGCCTAGAAGCCATTGCAAGCAACAGGACGGAAGTGTAATCTGTAGCGAAAGCGAGGCTGAAGCGCTCACGTGACTGCCATGTGATGGAAACAAAATGGAAGCGCCCAAACCGGCCACGTGAAATCCGAACGTTCTAGACGTTTCCGATCCAATTTTTTTTTTAACGTTCACGACCGTTCACCGCACAAGAGTTAATATATCTGATTCTCTCTCTCTCTCTCTCTCTCCACCACGCACGCACACACTCTCTCTCTCTCTCTCTCTCTCTCTCTCTCTCTCTCTCTCTCTCTCTCTCTCTCTCTCTCTCACTGGGGGGCGAAGGCCTAAATAAATCAATTCTATATCTCTCCGTCTCTATCTTTGTCTGCATCTCTCTCTCACACGCATACACAGAGAGAGAGATAGTGTGGTGTGATGTGTGTGTGTCGAATCTATATGTTTTCTGGCAACAATTAATTCAGAGCATATCGGCGATATCTTTTGCATGGTCTGACAGCTCTTGGTGAGTTTGTCGTCTGCTAGATCTAGACTAATTTAAATTTAATTGATGTAAACCTTAGGCCTCAACTTATTTCTCCAGAAATCTTTGCGAAACATACACAGTAGGCGATTGTCACTGTTGTTGTACACAGAATGGCTAAACAAAAATGCATATAATCTTTGATTTTCCCATAAGTTTTAGCATGCTTCTCTTACTTCGGTAGCCACTGTTTATCTTGGTGAGAAAGACTGCTGTATTACTACGCCATTGATGTCGATTCAGAACAAACTGCAATGTTTCATAAAGCATGATAGTTAGATAACTTAGAAACAGTGATTTGATGCAATTTTACTTCTTATTTTTTGAGTTGAGATGCTTTTTGTAAAGGGCATGGGGTTTTTCCAAGACGTCACTACGCACGCAATCACTGTAAGCCGTACAATATCGAAAGGAGCTAAATGCGCAAAAGAAAATAGTGCTTACTTTATTTAGCGATTTACTCTGTTTCCCCCCATTTAATTTTGGTTAAAACTTTCTAGGATTGTTAAAGGCCCATACGCTTCTCGTAAATAACGTGCAGAATGATGCAAAATCGATCTGGATTGTAAACTCTGACATAATTCAAAGTCACAGACAAGCATAAAACTGAACGCAATCATACTGTGAGCTCAAAGTTAGCAAAACTGCGCTGACCTTTTTTCTTCTGTGTACTCTGCTATCTTGAAATCTCGTCTAGGGGTAATTAGCTCAAATGACGCAGCTAGTTTAGTAGTAGTCCAGGCGAAATTAAGCTTGACCTTGTTTTGTGATATATATTAGGTTTTTATGTCGATCTAACATGATTTGAGGGTGCTGAATCTAAATCCGTTGGAGGCCAAGTTGTAAATGTTGGGCATTTTGAGCTATGACGAAATATTCAAAATGGCCACTATGGGACTCTAAAGAACTGTTAAAACATGCACTTACCATAATTATGTTGTATCTAATGCTTTTATTTGTAAGAAAAATAGTATAGTTTGCTGAAATGATTCAAACTATGTGAACTATATCCTATTTTTGTACTTATTAGCCCCCAGCCACTCTGCAGAGAGGACTATCACGATTTTGTGTCCTTTCATTTGCCTGGCAATTATCTTAAGAACAATGTCAGAGGATCACTTCAAATTTGTGTGCTACTATTTTAATGAAGCTGATGAGCCCCTCAGCATACCTTATTGACTTTGACCTTTCACCTTGAGTATGTGATTTTAATGTATCAACTATACTTTTTCAACTTTTGCACTGCTGTGGTAAAATAAGCTATGTGTTTGTTTTTTCCTAAGCTAACATGTATAGAGAATATTGAATTCCTGATACCTATTTTATTAACCCTCTTGTGCCTGACGCTCTGTGCTCTCAATCACCTCTGAAATCCTAACCCAAGGGACGTCACTCCGTACAAAAGGGGGGGTAGCGTCAGAAAAATAATAAAATAAAATATACCCTACCAGATTTTGTGTGTTTTTTTGTTTTGAATGTGTTGCCGAGATGTCTGTCTGATATGCAAAATGAATTTCAAGATGTTATGGGGATGCATGGCTCCACAAAAAAAATCAAATTGCCAAAGTGTAGTCGCAAACTGCATTCACTAGTCATTCACTGCCTACTTTTGCAGACTGTTGAAGCCTAACTCGCCCTAACTTGGGCTAAGACGACTGAAATGGAAATGTAGATCAAAATCATTCACTTACCCTTTCACTTCACGATCTTATAATTCCTATCTTTCACCCAAAAAAGAATTTTCATCGCTGTCATCACTCGGTGGATGCAATAACGACTCGTCATCCATGATGTAAAAGTCGGGAAAATGCCGATGTCAGTAACACGACTTCAAAAATTCGCATCGATCGAACAAACACAAGCTCGCTGCCGAAATAGGTCAGAATACACTCCTTACTCATCACTTCGCGATCTCATAAGTCCCATATTTCACAAAAATAGGACTATTCATCGCTTTCCTCAGTCAATGGACGCCATAACTGTTCGTCATCCATATTGGAAAAATCGCGAAAATGCCGAAGTCGGTCACTAATTTTCAAAAATTCATATCTTTCAAACCAATCGGCCTAGAAGCCATTGCAAGCAACAGGACGGAAGTGTAATCCATAGCGAAAGCGAGGCTGAAGCGCTCACGTGACTGCCATGTGATAGAAACAAAATGGAAGCGCCCTAACCGGCCACGTGGAATCCGTACGTTCCCGAACGTTCTAGACGTTTCCGATCCGATCTGATTTTTTTTTGAACGTTCACGACCGTTTACCGCACAAGAGAGTTAAACCTTTCATCTTAAATGCTTGACCTTGAATTTGCATTGAATATTTTAACTTTTTGTCTTTATATGTTTTAAATCTTGGCAGTAATGGTCTCATAATTGGTGCATTAGCCAATTTATAGGTGGGTAAAAGTGCCGGCGTGCAATGGAATGTCGGCCATTTTACCCACCTATAAAATAAAAAGAAATATCGACACTGATCGCCGTGTTATTCTGCTTGGCGCCTAACAACAAAGGCCAAGCGTCAAGATGAAGGCTAGAGATGTCATTGGTACTTAGGTTAGCATCTAGATATGTTTAACCATTGGCTCATGTACCAATTATGAGACAGTTACTGCAATGATTTAAAATATATTAAAGCAAAAAGTTGAAATATTCCATGCAAATTCAAGGTAAAGCATTTCAGATGAATGGCTTAGGCATAAAATAGGCATCAGTAATTCAACATCCTCTACAAACCTTAGCTTAGAAACATGTTACAACAGCAGTGCAAAGGTTGAAAAAGTATAGTTGATACAATAAAATCACATACTCAAGGTCAAAGGTCAAAGTCAACAAGGCATACTGAGGGGCATATCAGCTTCATTAAAATAGTAACACACAAATTCGAAGTGATCCTGTGACATGGTTCTTAAGATAAATGAAAGGGCACGAAAGATCGCGATAGCCCTCTCCACAGTGGCTGGGGGCTAAGAAGTACTAAAATAGGATATAATTCCCATAGTTTGAATCATTTCAGCAAATTATACTATTTTTCTTACCAAAAAAAGCATTAGATACAAAATAATTACGTTAAGTGCATGTTTTTACAGTTCTCTAGATACCTATGGCGGCCATTTTGAATATTACGTCATAACTCAAAATATCCAACATTTACAACTTGGCCTTTAACGGATCTGGATTCAGCACCCTCAAATCATGTTAGATCAACATAGAAACCTAATATATATCACAAAACAAGGTAAACTTTATAATTTCGCCTGGACTAGAACAAGAAGAGAGGAACTTGAAGGTGTACAACTTAGCGTCATAATAATAATACGTATCCTCTGACAGCGTTACGTCATAAGCTAGGTCTGAAAGTGTCCCAACAAGTTCTATTATTAAAAACGGGCCACAAACAGGCAAAATTAATTTGTCTTCAAATAGTTCAACATCAGTCACAGGTGCCGTATTGATTTCCCCTAATCTACGTCACGCCAAATGGATTATCGCACAAATCCCATTTTTGGTGAGATTCAATGGCAGATGGCAAATCTGCCCCAGGAGACCGATTTTTGCGAAATAAAAGTGTGCGCTCACTTTATCTTGACGAATGTGACATAAAAGGTAGGTTACATAGATACAGTTTGTATACTGTGTCTATGTGTAGTAGGAAATAATGCTGAAACGTTTTCCAGAACGTTTTTAGGTCCGAATGGAGATGCGCATGGTCCTTTAAGTATGCTTACGAAAATTCGAAACAATTGAAATAGCTTTAAAAGCAATTAGTTTATGCCGTAAGCATACCTTCATAGTTTTATTCCTACACTATTTCTAGCACGAGGTGCCCGCAGTGAATATTATCAAGCAAAATGAATGTAAGCTAAAATTATTTTCTAATGCTAAAACGTTGGACAATGATATATCGTGTATGAAAATACATATGTTGATCCAAAAATTTGCGGGCCTTATTTTGTTTCCTTAATTTTTTTTGACTTTGTAGACCCGCAGCGGGAAAATCAAAATGGCGGCTTCCGATCGCGTATCCGTAATTTGCCAGTAAAAACTTCGTCTTTAGAGGTGATTTATGGATTGATGGAGAAACTGCCCTGCCACTTGACGAATGGAGAGTGTTCATGGCTGAAAACAGCCCCACATTTCAATTCTGGGTTCTGATCATGGAACTTGAGGTGCTGCTGTTGGTCTTTCTTACCTCACTGAGAAGCGGCGATTTCCTCCTGTACCTACAGTCAATGACAAGAATGGCACCAGTGTTCTTTGCACTTGATCAGCAGAATTATGCAAGGTGGCTGACTGTACACATAAATGACATGGGGAACATCAGTGCCAGTGAGTCTCATGAGTTCAACAAAGGCCACTTTGTGCTCAAGAAAACTGCTCGCCCATTTTCCAAGATTGCACTAGACCATGCCCATGAGCAAAACAACGCCATAGTCAAAGGTGAAGGTGGTGCTGTCAGACTCGCAGACAATCCGTCTGCACTCAGACGGTGGATGGTCGGTGGCCCTGAAGTCTCACATGTCATCAAAGAGTTTGAGACATCCCTGGAAAGAGATGATAATGATGAGTTATCAATTCACCATGAGCAGTCGAGAGCGTTTCAAGAAGCCTTCCGCAGTGATGTGATGAAGCTGACTGCAACCACCCAAGAGGCAGGCAACCCTTTTTCAGAGAGGAGTGCCAAATTCATCACACTTCACAGTAAGGACATTGTGTGTCCAGCAGCACACGAGTCCATGAAACAACTGATGGCGACTGGAGATCAACAATTCAAGGCTTTCATCCACGATCGACTCTTGAAAAAGACCAAGCTGTTGTCAGATCCCATCAAGAGAAACAACCTGATATTGATTTCAGGCGTAAAGGGGAAGAAGAAAAATGCGAGCTCCTATTATCAAGCCTCAAGAATTACTGCCACCTCTTCTCCAGGCTATACATAGCTTGCCAGACACGCAGTGGAGGCCTCGATGATTTCTTCACCTATGAGAATCAGGCCACTCCTCCCTCACTCTCTTCTGCAGGAAAACTCCGGTTCGCCTCAAAAGCAAGCCTGCTTGAGTGCCTTGAAGCTGTGCATCCACCGAAAGAAAATAGGCCTGCAGCGGATGTGTTGATGGGGCTGCTGTTGTCAACCTGATTAGGCCAGGGGCTGCAAAAACATTTGGATCCTATGCAGAAAGAGTATTCCTGCCTTACATCACAGATGCTGCTGAATGTTGATCGTTTGGATCTTGTCTTTGACATCTACAGATCTGACAGTTTGAAAAGTTGCACCAGGGACAACAGAGGAGTTGGAAAGAGGAGACGAGTCAGCCCTGAAAGTCATACCACCAAACTGGCACAGTTTTCTCAGGGTTGACTCGAACAAATCTGAGCTTTTCCACTACCTTGCTCAGTGTGCTATCACGCTTGATACTGACAAACAAATCATCAGCACTCAAGGGTCCATTGCTGTCTCCAACAGTCCTGCAGAGCTGAGTGACCTGTCTCCATGCACACACGAGGAAGCTGACAGCCGGATGATGGTCCACCTCTGCCATGCTGCCAAGGACAGCAGGAGGATCCTTCTCAGAACTGTGGACACTGACGTCGTCATCCTAGCTGTTGCTGCAGCATCATGTCGTACGTCACATAAGGTGTGGGTGTCCATGGGTACTGGCAAGGATCTCAGACACATCGCTGCTCATCACATCGCAGGGGCCCTTGGTCCGGAGAAGTCACGTTGCCTGCCCATCTTTCACAGTTTCACAGGCTATGACACTGTGTCTTTCTTCAGTGGAGTGGGGAAGAAGAAGGCATGGGATGTATGGGGTGCCTCTGAGGATGTCACCAGGACTTTTCTGGCACTGTCTGAACCTCCATGTGAGTTGACATCCACAGACAGAGCAGCACTGGAGCGCTTTGTTGTGCTCTTGTATGACAAGACAAGCAACTGTCTCGACGTCAACAGTGCCAGGAGACGCCTATTCAGCCAAAAGGGCCGGCAGATTGAGAATGTTCCACCAACCAGTGAGGCGCTGCTGCAGCACATGAAGAGGGCCATCCACCAAGGCAGCTACATTTGGGGCCAGGCAGACCGCCCAGTACAAACGCTTCCAAATCCGTCTGCTTGGGGTTGGCGGTTCATTGCAGGACAGTGGGAGCCTTTCTGGACCAGCCTTCCAGAAGCATCTAGAGTGTGCAGAGAACTGCTGAAATGTGGCTGCAAGAAGGTCTGCAGGACAAAACACTGTGGGTGCTGGAAACAGGGACTACAGTGCACTGCTCTCTGCAGTTGTGCTTGCCTGTCATCGAAACCCAGCAGCAACTATGTGAGTCACCCTGCACCTGCTGGCAGTACACAAAACTGGTTATGTACACAATATATGTTATTGTAAAATATCTACATTATGAAGGCTTTCTTGCTTGAAGAGAGAGTCTGGATGACTTGTGGTTATGCTGATTTGGTTCTGTCATCTATTATCATGAATAGTACTGTAAACTAACTTTCATTTGCAGGAATGATATTCAAAATTGATTTGTTGTTCAAAAACATTTTTTGTTCTTTTCTTGATTGTGGCTCATCAGGTTTTCTTCTGGATATATCACTGTCCTTTTTTGCCAGATTTGGTGTTATGGGTGAAAATGAATGATTGTACAGCATACGATTCCCCTTTTTGCTGGTGGCCATCTTGGAAATTGCTCAAATACTCAAATTTTCCATTTAAAAAAAAAATAGACCTGTATCAGGTTATGTTCAGGGCATGAAATTGTCCTTCTCAGCCAGATTTGGTGTTTGTAGCATTAAATGAACAATTATGCAAAATATATTCCTTTTTTTTTTGTGTCGGCCATTTTGAAAAATGCCCACAAAACACGTTTTTACACATTTTTCATGGTAGTTCTAAATCAGGTTTTGTTCAGGACATAAAACTGGCCATCTCTGCCAAATTTGGTGCTTGTTGCATGAAGTGCACGATTTTGCGACATAGAACCCCCGCTATTAGTTAATTCTCCTCATCCGACTTCAAAAAGACTAATTTCCACCTAGCACTGTCATGTCTCGAGGTATCGGCCCTCGGCCTATTGACATAGATTTTGACCGGTCGTGTTACAATATTGTCCGATTGAAATTCATTTCTGGTGACCTTTGTCCGATTGATTTATGTAACTTGCGGACAATGCAACTTAAATTCTCATAGATCGGCTCTCGATCGCAAAGCAGTCCATAGCAACATCTTTTTTCTTTCTTTTTTTAATAGAATACACACATTCCGAGCAGTTTACTACTAACTTGCCCCAGCTATATAGGCCTATTAACTGAAAGTAGACGAAGGCTGAATTAATTGGCCTTTTGTTTTTCCCCCAGGAATTTGACAAGGGGAACAACTCTCTTGTCTTTAGCGATTTGCAGACGATCAACACACAAAAACGAAAAAATGTAATGCTATCCCAAAAGAAGCCTTGACCAAATAAAGGTCTACAAGACAGGCTCATTTTTCATTAGGCCTTCAAGTATGCTTTCTGATCAAGCTGAGGATGACAACGTGAGTGAGAGTAGGCCTTCCACTTCGAGTAGTACTACCAACAAAGTGCTGAACAGTCCATCAACATCATCCAAACAAAATGCAAAGATGCACACAATTTTTTTCCGAGCTTTATTTTGCAATGGTTGTTTAGTTTTCCTTGTTTTCTGAACTGATTCATGGTGTGATGCATCATTCACAATTTATTGTCAGTGATTGATTTCATTTGCTAAAAAGTCAAGTCTTGTTTTAATGATTTTGTTCTGTTTTTGACTGAATGTGACCATGTCAGCTATAACATCTTTTAAACTGATAGTGGTGTAACACAAACAAAAGCTTACCCCACGCATGATGTATATGAAAGGGGGGTAAGGGGGTTTTGCAGGGTTGTAGAGGAGGGGAAGGAACTTAGAGGTCTCTTTCTCTCCAATTAACCACTGGGCCACATGGAGTGGTTTATTTGGTGTTTATTTCAAGCTCAGCAGAACACACCTGTAAGACATAAAAAGAAACAAATAACTAACTTGCAAACATAAAACATTGCCACGGTAACATAACTTTTCCTGGACTATTAATCCATGCAAACTGTAATACCAGTTCCCAGTTACACAATGACAAGTATGGTATAGAACCAATTATCATGTTTGCCTTTCTACTACATGTCTTACAGTTGACACTAAACACTTCCAATGCACATTCCTTCCCTTTAACCCTCAGGGAATCTTTACTGGCTAAACAAGCCAACACAACCAACAATGACAAGCCACACCTGGACACAATTGGGGAGTTACCACACCCTCACTCTGTCTTGTGGTCAATGTCATTTTATGACAATGGAAAGATGTTTGTGTCAAAATAACATAAAACTAGACATTAACTGGTAATTAGTGAAGAACGAAGACGTGATCATATTCTTACCCAAGAACCTTATTATAAGAAATACATTCCTTATAATGGACAGAAAACGCGACTTTAACTGGTAACTGATGCGTAAGCAAAACCTGTTTAATTCTATTCCAATTTAACCAAAACCAGTTTCCCCACATACAATGTCAAACTGCAATTGTTGCTTTAACCCACTCTGAATTGAATTGATTTGACATAGCATGCATATGTGTTTTCGTACAATCCTAGTCACCAGTCAATTAAACCAAAATAAACCCTTTTTTGTAAATGAAAACTTTGTGTTTATACACAACACACATAAACAAAGATGAAAATAAAAATGATGAAAACTTCTGATTGAAAATCAGAATTACAAAAAGGAATTGAAAATGGAAACATGCATGATACACACAGCACAAAATAGCATAGAGTCTCTTCTAAGCTTTATCACTTCTATGTGACAAAGAAAGAGAAAGCCCCTCATGGACTTTCATTAGCCAATGAAAGTCACTTAAATGTCAAGCATTACACATGACACATGACAGAAAAACTCAAACATGACAAAACCAAAATATCCAACCCAAAAACGATAATAAAATCTACTTGTCTACAACAACAAAATGCTACTTTTGATCCACAAAACGAGCCATAGTTTGAGTCTTAAGGAAAACCGTTACACACAAAGAGAGAGAGAGAGAGAACTGGCTACACGTGTCTTACAATCAATAGTCTTGCTAACCCAAAGAATGATTGAATGATGCGCTAGACTTGCGACCTGTATACTCATTCAAATCTAGAAATCTCGGTCCGCCACGTGTTTCAACCGGTCATCCAATTATGACGTTTGTTACCGATTTTAGTCGAAGTTCCTCTACGACATGTATTACAGATTCGAAGCTCAGATTTCTTTACTGACGTTTCCAATCTTTAAAACCCGTACTGTACACATAGATTTGTAAAATCAACACACTAATTCCTCGCATTCTTTTACTAGGACTGTTTTCCACATGGGATTCAGTCATCATGCACCTAGATCAATTTGATCATTTCTGTAGACTTACTTCGTTAGTTTTATAATGAATTATAAAGAAGCCATCCCAAGCTCTCTAAGCTCTAAATGAATTAGCATCTCGGCTAAATAGTTGCAATCCTAAGTCCGAATTTAATTTGTTCTACACCTCCATCATGAAATAAATCAAAGTCGAAAAATACTGATACTCACAGCCCAACAAGGATGATCGCTCCCCATAGGAGGATGTACAGGTAGTGATCGAGATAGCAGGTCAGAGAGACTGATTTGGCCTAGGGCTACAACTTATATAGCATACCCAACAAAGACTTTAAATGACCTGATTATCTATTGGTCAATTCTCCAACACATGTAAACTTTAACACCTTATAGTCAAAATTAAACTACCATTTTCGTCTAGTTCCTGATCAACAACATAAAGAGAACATTCCAACGTATATTCAATTATTATTTGCTGCAATTAAGTTAATTTAATAATGAAATTAATCATCAAGCCAGACTTCCTGTTTTTCTGATTGGTTGATCAGAAAAAGGATCTACTTCCTTATGTTTCTCATTGGTCGAATTTTACATATTACCACCTGAAATGGAATAACCACTTATTCCTTAGTCATTCACCCCAACCAGGTTTAGGCCTATGGTGTACTTTTCGTGTCAAAATTGAACGAAAAGTTCACATTATAACATATAAACATGTAAACAACATTTAACACTCGAGCAGTTAACATTGATTATTTATATTCACCTGAAGCAGATAATTATTACTCTGCCTGAAAAAATAGTTTATCAAACCCCCCTGAGTGTGGGGGTTTTCCCAATATAACATCAAATTGTCCTATCTCGAAGGTCCAGAACATTTTGACCTATCACTTTTCAAACCTTGGTGCATCAGTGTTAACTCTTTATTTGCTTCGTTTCAGCAATGTCCTCAAGTTTTATTTAAAAAAATCTTCATTTCTTTCATCGACAAGAATTAACTCCATTTGGGAAATGGAGGCGCTGTCCGTCATGAGAACTGTGCAAAAATTATTTTGGAAATCGGATCAATCTGCTACTACCCCCCCTTCTGCCAGCCACTGAGTTCAACCAGTTTCAACTTTTCATAATCGCCTATCAACTCCACTTGTGACGAGTTACCACCTGCCAATCCCCCAAAATCATCTCTTTTTTTTTAACCTCTTTTTCCCACACTCAATTGGTTGGACTGGAAGTTTGTGCATTGAGAGGAAGGAAATAGCCATTTTGATTTGACAGTGCATGTGTGAAAAAGGCGAAAATGCAATGATGTAAACCTCTTAAAATAAGAAAGCACATGGGCAACCACGTGGCAAGCGTGCCGACAGTAGCTACCGCCGATGGTGTGAGCGTATAGGTGACGTCAACATTGGTAGCTCCTGCCAATGGCGTGAGAAGAGTTAATCCACCGTTGATCGTTTCTCTTGACTCATTTTCTGTTTTAAGCGTTTATATTTCATTTTTCTCATATTAAAACAAACACTATAAATCAATAGTTTAACAAATAAACTAGTACTAACATTTTACTAGTTTAATTATTTAGCATATCTTTCACTCGAGCATAAAAATCTTTCCTTTTAATTCTTCTGCTGCCGTCGGCGGGTTGAACCGCCCGGTTTACTGTATGCCGTTGCTAGCCATGGGCGGGTTTGACCGCCAGATACTAGGGAAACACCGGTGTCC
The DNA here is from genome assembly GCA_017654935.2 of Phymorhynchus buccinoides. Taxonomy (NCBI): domain Eukaryota; kingdom Metazoa; phylum Mollusca; class Gastropoda; order Neogastropoda; family Raphitomidae; genus Phymorhynchus; species Phymorhynchus buccinoides. The sequence continues at coordinate 58,305,872 of CM065683.1, read as the reverse complement.
CCCTTTGCGCTATTTATATGAAGTGACATCACATCCTTTGCTTCCGTGACATGCTCAGTTCGCTCAGGGAAAGCACAATCTTCCGCCATCTTCATTTGTAGGCTAAATTTTGTAATTTTCAACGATGGAAACGATGGACTGACTTTTGGCGTGAACCTCTACAAGATGGCGACAGTGACGACGAAGCATTCACTGTGGAAGAAGTGGCAGAATCTGAACTTAGGCGAATAAAAAAGAGGCATTGAAAGTGTTGAAACGATCTTGGGTTTGCAGAAGCAGATCGACACAGGTAATTTTCGTGATGATTCGAGCGAGTATTTTTTTAATGAATTTTTAAAGTGAGTGTGCGAAAATCAGTGCAGCGGCAAAAATTACTTGGTGCGCAACAGTAAACAGTCTTAACTCTCTTGTGCGGTGAACGGTCGTGAACGTTCAAAAAAAAATCGGATCGGAAACGTCTAGAACGTTCGGGAACGTACGGATTCCACGTGGCCGGTTTGGGCGCTTCCATTTTGTTTCTATCACATGGCAGTCACGTGAGCGCTTCAGCCTCGCTTTCGCTATAGATTACACTTCCGTCCTGTTGCTTGCAATGGCTTCTAGGCCGATTGGTTTGAAAGATATGAATTTTTGAAAATTAGTGACCGACTTCGGCATTTTCGCGATTTTTCCAATATGGATGACGAACAGTTATGGCGTCCATTGACTGAGGAAAGCGATGAATAGTCCTATTTTTTTGAAATATGGGACTTATGAGATTGCGAAATGATGAGTAAGGAGTGTATTCTGACCTATTTCGGCGGCGAGCTTGTGTTTGTTCGATCGATGCGAATTTTTGAAGTCGTGTTACTGACATCGGCATTTTCCCGACTTTTACATCATGGATGACGAGTCGTTATTGCATCCACTGAGTGATGACAGCGATGAAAATTCCTTTTTTTGTGAAAGATAGGAATTATAAGATCGTGAAGTGAAAGGGTAAGTGAATGATTTTGATCTACATTTCCGTTTCAGTCGTCTTAGCCCAAGTTAGGGCGAGTTAGGCTTCAACAGTCTGCAAAAGTAGGTAGTGAATGCTAGTGAATGCAGTTTTGCGACTACACTTTGGCATTTTGATTTTTTTTGTGGAGCCATGCATCCCCATAACATCTTGAAATTCATTTTGCATATCAGACAGACATCTCGGCAACACATTCAAAACAAAAAAACACAAAATCTGGTAGGGTATATTTTATTTTATTATTTTTCTGACGCTACCCCCCCTTTTGTACGGAGTGACGTCCCTTGGGTTAGGATTTCAGAGGTGATTGAGAGCACAGAGCGTCAGGCACAAGAGGGTTAAGTAATACTTAATAGTAGAAGAGTTAATGTTCTCTAATGACCTAGAGAAAATATATGCTTGGTCGAAAAGCTGGAAAATGAAATTTAATGACAAAAATCTACTAAATATTACTCGCAGCACACATACTGTTTTACCATTCACATTTGGCTCAGCAGTACTGCAAAATACTGAACAACACAAACACCTAGGCATTACACTCCAACTTAACTGTAAATGGGACATTCACATAAAAAGTATTATTAAGACTGTTACCATGTTGATATCCTGTTTAAAAACATTTAAGTACAAGTTAACCCTTTAGTTCCGTGAACGTTCGGGAACGTTCAGAAAAAAACCGGATCGTAAATGCCGAGAACGTTCGGGAACATACGGATTCCATGTGGGCGCTTCCATTTTGTTTCTATCACATGGCAGTCACGTGGACGCTTCAGCCTCGCTTTCGCAATAGATTACACTTCCGCCCTGTTGCTTGCAATGGCTTCTAGGCCGATTGGTTTGAAATATATGAATTTTTGAAAATTAGTGACCGACTTCGGCATTTTCGCGATTTTTCCAATATGGATGACGAACAGTTATGGCGTCCATTGACTGAGGAAAGCGATGAATAGTCGTATTTTTGTGAAAGATGGGACTTATGAGATCACGAAGTGATGAGTAAGGAAGTGTACTCTGACCTATTTCGGCAACGAGCTTGTTTTTGTTCGATCGATGCGAATTTTTGAAGTCATGTTACTGACATCAGCATTTTGATTTTCCAGACTTTTGCATCATGGATGATGAATCGTTATTGCATCCACTGAGTGATGACAGCGATGAAAATTCCTTTTTTTGTGAAAGATAGGAATTATAAGATCGTGAAGTGAAAGGGTAAGTGAATGATTTTGATCTACATTTCCATTTCAGTCGTCTTAGGCTTCAACAGTCTGCAAAAAGTAGGCAGTGAATGACTAGTGAATGCAGTTTGCGAATACACTTTGGCATTTTGATTTTTTGTGTGGAGCAATGCATCCCCATGACATCGTGAAATTCATTTCGCAAATCAGACGGACATCTCGGCAACACATTCAAAACCCAAAAAAAAACACTCATAATCTGCTAGGGTATATTTTATTTTATTATTTTTCTGACGCTACCCCCCCTTTTGTACGGAGTGACGTCCCTTGGGCTAGGATTTCAGAGGTGATTGAGCGCACAGAGCGTCAGGAATTAAAGGGTTAAGTAGAAAAGCATTAGAAATTATGTACAAATCTTTCATATTACCCCATTTTGATTATGCTGACATTATATGGGATAATTGCACCATCACTCAGGCGGCTTCCCACGAAGATTTACATCTTGATGCCATTAGAACTATTATTGGAGCTGTCTGTGGCACCAGTCATCGGAAATTGTACAATGAATCTGGTTTCCCTCCACTAAGTGAAAGAAGGCGTAGACATAAACTCGTATTTTACTTTAAAATGGTCCATGGATTGTGCCCTGAATATCTGTCGGCCTTAGTGCCAAATTTGGTTTCAGACAGAAATCCTTATCATAGACGGAGACCACTAGAAAGAGTTGTTCCATCTTCTAAAACTGAACTGTACCATAAATCTTTTATTCCGGCCACCACAAAACTCTGGAATACTCTTCCAGACGAAATTAAAACATGTGACTCACTTGGTGCTTTTAAACGTTGTTTATCTATGCAAGACCCGATTGTACCTGCATATCTCTATTTTGGTGATAGGAAAGAACAAATAATACATTGTCGTCTTCGCCTCAGTATTAGTGACCTAAACCATCATCTTTTCCTACGTCATTTGCAGAATGATCCTACCTGTACTTGTGGCTATGCTCACGTGACCTGCCAATTGATATTAACACAGCAATATTTAAATCTGTGCACCTCTTCATAACCAGTTCAAATCGATTTTAAATTTTGTGCAATGTTATTCATAAATTAAAACAAATTGTATTGTATAAAAATGCGCAGACTCACTTAAAAATGTTCCTATTTTATTGCTAGACATATAGTACTTATGAATGTGTGGTAGACAAGCCTGTAAAAACTTGGCAAATGTTAATTCGATTTATTATAAATTGTTGATCCTCTCGTCTCTCATTATTATTATTATTGTTATTATTATTATTCATTGTCATAATGTTGTTCATCCCTTTTTTTGCCTTCTTTTTGAAACTCCTAACTTGCTCAAATCATATATTGGTGTATCTAAATGCTGATTGGAAATGTTTATGTGCTGTTTATGTTCGGTCTCATAAATTTTAAATTGTGTAATGTGTACGGGCACGATATAAGCCGAAGGCTTGTTGCTGCCCTTTGTTCTCATATTTATTATTTTGTTACGTTATAAGAAATAAATAAAGAAGTTTAAACCAAGAGGTTAATGTTTGTGTTGTGTTTCTTTTCGTTCCTTTCTTTTTCTTTTTCTTTTGTAAAAAAAGTGGGACGGGCTGCGTGCTACATCCGTGCAATTCAGGTTATTGTGTGTAAAAGTCATTGTTTTCTCACATAGACAATATTATATGCAGACCTGTTTTGTGTACGAAATTACAATCTCAAAATTTCACAAATAAAAAATATGACATTCCCAACATAGATCATACAAATTTGTATCCACATGCAGAATTCATTTGCGGGTCCTTTTCACCTTTTGTCGGTTCTACTTTTTAGCAAAGGACTTTGATTTGATGAGAGTGCCCATTTGTAGTTCTCTTTTTTTGAGATTTCGCGTGATTTTGTGGCGGACATTTTTTTCACTTTAGGGAACTCTGTTTTTGTTATTCAAAAGTAGGCCTACACACAACAAAAGTGGCAAAAGGTAGGCCTAATGCGGCTGCATTGAATCACAGGATTAAGAAGTCCAGGCCTTCTAACCTTTCCGCTTTGAGCAGAATTTATTCCGCTCAGATTACATTTCTTCCGCCCTTCCGCTCAAGTCCATAAAATTCCGCTTTCAAAACTTTTAAAATAAAGTTTTTTGGAACGCACAAATTCGTCTTATATACAGAGCAGCACAGCTGCTGTGCGTATAACCGACGTTCTAGTTTCTGTTTGCGCACTTCCGTCAAGATGGCAATTGACACATCGATGTGTGTGAGACTGGGGAGAAAAGAAAGAGAATAGACCAATATTTCTGCCAAGATTACATGGAAAAGTATCTGTGCATTCAGAGATCAAGAAAGTGTGCATCATGCTAGATGTATGATGTGCTCACTACATTTAAAAGCCTCCTATGGGGGGTATCAAGACATCAAATGCCACATTACTTCTCATCGTCTTATCGAAACTGCAAACTCCCAGACTTCGTCTTCCACCATTACCGACTTTTTCAAGCCAACAGAAGGAAAGGAGAACAAAGATTCATTATTTTCCTTCCAAGTCTTATTATTTAAGTCATCTATGGCACCAACCGTCTTGGTCTGCACAAATAAAAAGGGCATAGGAACAAACCAAAAACTTCTATTGTGTTACGAATAGTTGTGACACTTCCAGATAAGATTAGTTTTAAACAAGACAAGTTCACAAGGATGAATATTGCTTGCTTCAAATTATGTTTACATGCTAAAGGTAAGATACCGCGTCAAAATTCCTCTTAGCTCCTTTCCGGGTACAAATAGTGTTCTCTGTGGATGATGGCTAGGGGATTGGCAGGTCTGAATGAGGAGGCCGTCAATCGTGACAGATGGCGTCATACTACATGAAAGTGAAACCAAGGGGAAAATGTCAGCAGTCCGGTCTGTTAGCACTGACGTTTCTAACAAACAACGGGACACATATGGTGAAAAGAATACCCAGTTTGTCATTCTGGAGTGCAGAAAGCGTGAGCACTGAATTACTTTCTCTTCATACCCTTGGGTTGGATCATGCATCAACAGTCCTCTAACATTTTCATTATAATCTCTCATGCGCCATTAGTATTAGTATTTTTTATCTAATGCCACCCCCTTGGCATTAAGGCTTGTAAAAAGCTCATTGTCAATAAAAACGTCCCCTCTCTTGTCTCTTGGATTGGTAGTATTACACACAAGCAAAAACACTTACAGAGACACTTGAAACACACACACTTGCATGACATGGCATGGTGAGTATTAAACCGGAGCAAAGCTCAACCTGTAGCCGTAGCAGCAACGAATAGCGTCGCAACAGCTCCTCGTCCCCGTGGTTGGACCCAGTTATCACCAGAGTTCACTCTTTCCCCGGGACAATCAGGGCGTGGAATGGATACCTGCATACATACAGCAAGTGGAGGCCAGAACTTCCAGAGGAGGTGCGCCATCCAGAGTGCGGAAGCATCCGAATGGACACCCGCCTGCTGCACCTGTCATTTCTGATGGCCCACTCAGGAGTCATTGGGCTAGCAACCCAAACTCTTCTTCTTTCCCCCCTTCTCTTCTGCTTTTGCCTTGTTGGTGGAAGTGGGGCTTCTTCCTTCCCAGCTGAACTGGGGGGTTTAAGGTTCGGTGCAAACACTTAATCCTTTCTTTTTATCTGTCCTCCTCGTTCTAAGGCCAACTTTTCAGGCTTTGAGCCTTTGCTTCCGACATAAAGTGGTAGAACCTCCCAGTTCCATGGGCAAAATAATCAAGAGCTGATTGTGCCACGCACAGCGAAGAAGAAGAGATGTTGCATGAACACGTGGCAGGCACACTTTTGCAAGGGCTGGGATTCCCATAATTATTTGAACTCATGATCAAGGATAAAGTGTGTGTCTATTGCGATCAGCAATCTTTTTACACACAGTGCCCTAACTAATTTATCACGCTATATAAATTCAAACAAAACGCACAGGCCTCGTGTTCCCATTCTAAAGGGACTCCAGCTCTTTTTTTAGAAACTAGAAGTCCAAAATAAGTTCACCTTTATTTTAACCCATTTACCATGAAGTACGCTAGCGCCCAG
>CM065683.1:58209270-58299127 GCA_017654935.2 Phymorhynchus buccinoides | reverse complement strand
GGGAGAGATTGTATGGGCAGCCATACTATCTACTTGCATATTTTATTAGTTGATCAGGCTGTGTTAAAGCGGTCTATGAACCTGACCCCTGTGCTGTGGTCAATCAGTTGTATTGTGAGTGAGAGAGGTGAGAGAGGTCAGCCTGTGGCTGTGACCCTGACCCCTGTGCTGTGTCTGTGAACCTGACAGGCTGTGGCTGTGCTGTGTGCTGTGGTCAATCAGTTGTATTGTGAGTGAGAGAGGTCAGCCTGTGGCTGTGTCTGCGAACCTTACTAAATACTTCGACTAAATACCTTTGTGCTGTGGTCAGTGTGGCTGTGTGTGTTAAAGCAGGCTGTGAACCTGACCCCTGTGCTGTGGTCAATCAGTTGTGAGTGAGAGAGGTCAGCCTGTGGCTGTGTTGTGTTAAAGCGGGCTGTGAACCTGACCCCTGTGCTGTGGTCAATCAGTTGTATTGTGTGTGAGAGAGGTCAGCCTGTGGCTGTGTTGTGTTAAAGCGGGCTGTGGCTGTGAACCTGACCCCTGTGCTGTGGTCAGTCAGTTGTATTGTGAGTGAGAGAGGTCAACCTGTGGCTGTGTTGTGTTAAAGCGGGGTGTGAACTGTGGTCAATCAGAACCTGACCCCTGTGCTGTGGTCAATCAGTTGTATTGTGAGTGAGAGAGGTCAGCCTGTGGCTGTGTTGTGTTAAAGCGGAAATCAGTTGTGTGAGTGAGAGAGGTCAGCCTGTGGCTGTGTTGTGTTAAAGCGGGCTTGTGAACCTGTGTGCTGTGGTCTGTGGTCAATCAGTTGTATTGTGAGTGAACCTGACCCCTGTGCTATGGTCAGAGGTCAACCTGTGGCTGTGTTGTGTTAAAGCGGGCTGTGAACCTGACCCCTGTGCTGTGGTCAATCAGTTGTATTGTGAGTGAGAGAGGTCAGGTCACCTGTGGCTGACCCCTGTGCTGTGGTCAATCAGTTGTATTGTGAGTGAGAGAGGTCAGCCTGTGGCTGTGTTGTGTTAAAGCGCGGGTGGCTGTGAACCTGACCCCTGTGCTGTGGTCAATCAGTTGTATTGTGAGTGAGAGAGGTCAACCTGTGGCTGTGTTGTGTTAAAGGTCAGCCTGTGGCTGTGAACCTGACCCCTGTGCTGTGGTCAATCAGTTGTATTGTGTGTGAGAGAGGTCAGCCTGTGGCTGTGTTGTGTTAAAGCGCGGGTGGCTGTGAACCTGACCCCTGTGCTGTGGTTCTGATGACAGGTACTGCAAGCTGGTGGTGGACACCACTGCCGAGGAGTCCTTCCGCAGAATGAAGTACTGCGAGGAGCAGGTCAAGAAGAAAACATTCTTGTAAGTTCACTGCTTCAAATTGGCATGCATCCATTTGTCCAGAAAGAAAGAAAGACACGAGCATAATGAAGAAGATTTAGATCTTTTCACTCAACCTGAAGACGTACTACTCACGTGTAGCTTTCACCAAGCGTCCGTTTGGCTTCCTTGGTGCTTGCACGCTGCACAAAAAACAAGCAAACAAATACAACAAACCAATATAAAAAAATGGAGACAAAACATACAAAAATGTGGGTAGGTGAGCCTGTGTTTAGTCTTAAGTGCAATGGAAATGAAAAGGTATTAATGAAGATTGATTATTTGAAAAAAAAGGCTTATTGTGATACACATGGAGCAACACATACCCTTACAGAAAAAAGAAGTGCTCAAATCCGGTGTCTGTTTGCAAGGTATTGTGAATTTTACTGAGCAGCGGATGTAAAAACAGCAATAATACAATGTTGCCAACTAGTTTTAAGCCAACGAGGCACTGAGATTGTGACTTATGTTTGTGTATGCTTTTTGTTGTTGTTGCAATTATTGGTTGTTGTATGCTTTTAGAATGTTTTGAATTTTTATTTGGCGTGTTCTTTTCTTTCACTGCCAGTGTTTTCTTGTGATTTTATGTGTTTCTGAACTCATTTCCTTGTGGTCTGCTTGCAGCACAAAGGATTCCTTGCACTTGCAGAAGGTGAAGAAAGATGAGAGGGAGAGAAACCTGCAGAAAGCGAAAAGAGAAACCGGGTAATGTGCTTTCCTATTTTATTACATAGTAATGCAAGTTTTAATAGTTTTCTTATTCATTTTAAGTGCTTAGAGAGGAGAGACTGAGCACAGAGAAGCACAGACACAACTGCAGTGACACGGAGTCAGACACGACAGTGTACCATGTGCTTGTAAAAGTTGATGATGTATGTGTTATACACTGTTGGTGTATGTTTGACTTGTGTGCCATATTGATGTCAGGTGGTTGGCACACAGAAGCAGAGTCAGACATGATTGAGTGATTTCTGATGTGGTATATCTGTGGGTGTATGTCTGAACTATGTGTGTTTGGTGCCAGGTGACTAATTTCTGATGTGGTATAACTATGGGTGTATGTCTGAACTATGTGGTTTTGGTGCCAGGTGACTAATTTCTGATGTGGTATAACTGTGTATGTCTGAACTATGTGTTTTTGGTGCCACGTGACTAATTTCTGATGTGGTATAACTGTGGGTGTATGTCTGATCTATGCGTTTTTGGTGACAGATGACTAATTTCTGATGTGGTATAACTGTGGGTGTATGTCTGAACCGTGTGCTGTTGGTGTCTGACTAATTTCTGATGTGGTATAACTGTGGGTGTATGTCTGAACCATGTGCTGTTGGTGTGATTGGCTAATTTCTGATGTGGTATAACTGTGGGTGTATGTCTGAACCATGTGCTGTTGGTGTCATTGGCTAATTTCTGATGTGGTATAGCTTTGGGTGTATGTCTGAACCATGTGCTGTTGGTGTGATTGACTAATTTCTGATGTGGTATAGCTGTGGGTGTATGTCTGAACCATGTGCTGTTGGTGTCATTGGCTAATTTCTGATGTGGTATAGCTTTGGGTGTATGTCTGAACCATGTGCTGTTGGTGTGATTGACTAATTTCTGATGTGGTATAGCTGTGGGTGTATGTCTGAACCATGTGCTGTTGGTGTGATTGACTAATTTCTGATGTGGTATAACTGTGGGTGTATGTGTGAACCATGTGCTGTTCGTGTCATTGGCTAATTTCTGATGTGGTATAGCTGTGGGTGTATGTGTGAACCATGTGCTGTTGGTGTGATTGACTAATTTCTGATGTGGTATAACTGTGGGTGTATGTGTGAACCATGTGCTGTTCGTGTCATTGGCTAATTTCTGATGTGGTATAACTGGGTGTATGTTTGAACTATGCGTTTTTGGTGTCATTGGCTCATTTCTGATGTGGTATCGCTGTGGGTGTATGTCTGAACCATCGCTGTTGGTATCAGGCGGCTGGGGAACTTTGTGAAGCTGGTGGACCAGATGGTGGTGGAGCACCTGTTCGACATCACCAAGACCCAGGTGCTGGCCTTCACCCACAGCGTGCTGGCCATCGGCCCCGACGCTCCCCGCAACGGCTTCTTCAAGGCCAACCTGGTCTTCAACAAGCAGGGTAGGTACAGTGTGTGCACACCTCAATGGAAGTCAGTGCTTCTTCAAGGCCAACCTGGTCTTCAACAAGCAGGGTAGGTACAGTGTGTGCACACCTCAATGGAAGTCAGTGCTTCTTCAAGGCCAACCTGGTCTTCAACAAGCAGGGTAGGTACAGTGTGTGCTCACCTCAGTGGAAGTCAGTGATCTTCAAGGCCAACCTGGTCTTCAACAAGCAGGGTGGGTACAGTGTGTGCACACCTCAGTGGAAGTCAGTGATCTTCAAGGCCAACCTGGTCTTCAACAAGCAGGGTAGATACACCTTTAACCTTTGTAGAAGCAGGGTGTATACAACTTATTGTCTACAAAAATAGCTGGCATTTGTGACTTATTCTCCATACAAGACAAGATTCTACAACTTTTCTTCCTGGACAAATAGACACCTTACTCTCTATTCAAGCAGGGCATGTATACATGTACTTAACCGGTTGTGTATGTTTCATCAAGCAGAGTCTGTAGTATGTATCTCTCTGTTGCTCGATCCTCAAAGTATCAAGTAGTTGAATTACAAAAATTCAGTCAGAGAGAGGATCCATTGCAGAAATACTTAATCACGAGATGAATTGTATGTATTGATTTGGAAAAAAAGACACAAAATTCCTATCACATTCTTTCCTTTCCCAGATGTTCTGTGCCTGTCTCCGTCCAAGGAGAAGTTCCAGCGCACCCTGAGCAGCACGCTGCGCGGCATCCCTGCGGTGCTGTGCAGCAAGAGTGTCCCCATGGACGGGGCCATCGGGGACCAGCAGGAGAAGGAGTCCATCCAGCAGAGTCAGGATCCCAAGTATGCCTTTCTTTTTTCCCCAGATATACTGCCACTAAAAGAGAAACTCCAGAAACCCTTGTTTAACCCATTTCAATTTACTATAAAAAACAACAACTCTTGTAGTGTTCAGGTTCTTTCAAACTTAAAAAAAAGAAAAGAAAATCTGTCTTTTGAAGCAAACAGAGCACCATACAGTTACCATTGCATCATTGTAAGTGAGAAGTTTCTTCATAGTGTGTACATAAAAAGCCTGAAATTTGTGTGTGTTTGAAATGCCATCCGAGGGGGACTCAGAGTGGGGGTAAGGTACGGCAGTTTAGGTGGCTTGAATACATGGAGGCATCTTCCGGCTGGAAATGCAAGAGGATTAAGCCATTCTAGACCCATCATCATCACTATTCAGTGACCTTGTAACCTGATTTGAACTTCGTTGTAAAAAGTTGGTCAGCATCTCTGCCACTTGGCAGACTTTTAAATTATTATTATAAATAAATTGCATCCCTTTAATCAACATATCAACCAGACGAATTTAAAGACTTTTTGAAAAAAAGAGCCTTTTTTCCCCTACAACAAAAAAGAAACATCCAAAGGTGCTGATGGGACCCAGAGACACACGGACCAACCCACCCTACCCTCACAAGAGCAGCCCCAGAGCAATGCTGGAAGCCTGTGCTGTGTTATGTACCAGATACTGTGGGCACACACAGGACATTCCTGTGACTAACAAGGGTTTATAGTTGCTCTCAACTCGGTGACCACTTAGATACACAGATGATGTCATGTGCAGAACTATACATTTTCAAAAGGAACAAGTTCAAAAAACATTTGTTTCTATTTATAATTTTATGCCAGTATTGCTCCTGCGCACTACTGGTAGAGTTCCTTTGCTCACCCGTGTCACTGTGCGGACCAGTTCCTACAGCGGCCCCTGCGCTGCGCCCTTGGTTTCAGGTCATCCAGCAGCCAGACCCACGTGGAGCTGAAGAGCATGTCGGCCTCCCAGATCAGCTCCCGCAAGCACGACAGCACCACGGGGGCCACCTCAGAGCGGGAGTCCCAGGCCTGGGGGGAGGGCGGGGCGGAGGGCAGCCTGGCGGACCAGGAGGCCTCGGGGGCCACGGTGCAGGTCAGCCTGAGCGGCATGGACGACAGCTTCCCCGCCCCCACCCTGCCGCACATCGGTGAGCCTCGTCAGTGCTGCATGTGGGATCTGATGGCTTTCTGTGACGCACCTATTATTGTTACACCCCTTTGCATCTCCCTAAGAACGCTAACAAAGAACAATTTCATAGAACAATAACTCTGGAGGAACTCTAGGAAACGCAAAGAACAATATTTCAGACTGCATCCCATCCCATAGGGTGGTTTTCATGTTCCTCTCCTACCCCCTGTGGGGGGATACGGGGAGGGAGGGGGGTTGTTGTGTCTTTTGTAGAAAGACCTAGAAGTTATGTACTCATAACTTCCTGTAATCTGTCAATCCCTTTGACTCTGCTTTTTCCCTTTGCTTACTGTCATTTACAACCATTAATTCATCATGTGTTACCAATCAGGTACTCATGTGTATCAAGTACCAGTTGTGTTATCAAATAATAAAACTGTCCATTGACTTTATTGCTCCAGTTGTAGTAATGTTTTTTTTCCTCACAAAATAAGATTGAAAGTAGGAAGAGCACACATAACCCAAGTTGACCGTTGTGTGTTTTTAGCCACGCCCAGCAAGCTGGATGACGACCTTGGCGTGGCGACCCCTGACCTGGTGCTGACCTCCAGGAACAATGAGGGCCTTGCGGTGGAGGGGGAGGGGTTCCTGGGGCAGTACTCCCCTCTGTCACATGCCAGTCTGGAGGACAAGCTGGCCATGGAGTGAGTCAGCCCTGCAGCCTGGTGTCCTTGACATTAGGGTTGTCTCCAGCCATTCTGATTCAGTGGAGGGCCTAGGGTTGTCTCCAGCCATTCTGATTCAGTGGAGGGCCTAGGGTTATCTCCAGCCATTCTGATTCAGTAGAGGGCCTAGCTAACCTAGGACAGGTTCTTATCACCTCTGACGAATAGGTTATATGATTTGTTGTGTTGGTTTTTCTTCTCTCTATCTCTTTCGCTCCCTCTCTCCCTCTCTTTCTTTTACTCCCTCTCTCTCTCTTCTCTCTCTCTCTCTCTCTCTCTCTCTCTCTCTCTCTCTCTCTCTCTCTCTCTCTCTCTCTCTCTCTCTCTCTCTCTATCTCTCCCTCTCTTTCTTTTACTCCCTCTCTCTCTCTTCTCTCTCTCTCTCTCTCTCTTCTCTCTCTCTCTCTCTCTCTCTCTCTCTCTCTCTCTCTCTCTCTCTCTCTCTCTCTCTCTCTCTCTCTCTCTCTCTCTCTCTCTCTCTCTCTCTCTCTCTCTCTCTCTCTCTCTCTCTCTCTCTCTCTCTCTCTCTCTCTCTCTCTCTCTCTCTCTCTCTCTCTCTCTCTGAACAGATTGAATGAACATTTAGGTTGAAGTCTAAATTTGATTTTATTATTGGTGAGGGGGGGAAGACGAGGGTGGCCCTCCAGTGCTGCTCCATTACCATTCACTCCAAGACACCACTCGGCCACATCCTAGTTTGTCAGGTCACAGACTCCAAAACCAGCAGTCCATGGGGAGTAATCTAAGTAAAGCCATTGAGAGGCAACCATCAGAGGTGAGGCTGCACTGCTGCTGAGTCACTTCGGTGGAGTTCTGAGCTAACACCACCCACTAAGCCCCCTACTGGCAGTTGAATTTGATTTTAGGGAATATGATGGTTTTCTTATGCTTTTATTTGTTGTTTTCGGATTCTGTACTATTTTATGTGTTTTTTGTGTGCTGCAGTGCTGAGTCCTGTAATATTTGACCTATTTGCTCTCTCTCTGTGTGTGCAGTGCTGAGTACCAGGCGGCACTGATGGCACAGCAGAGCAATACTGAACCCTGTAATGTTTGGTGCACCGTCTCTCTGTGTGTGCAGTGCTGAGTACCAGGCGGCACTGATGGCACAGCAGAGCAATACTGAACCCTGTAATGTTTGGTGCACCGTCTCTCACTGCCTCTCTCTGTGTGCAGTGCTGAGTACCAGGCGGCACTGAAGGCACAGCAGGGCAATACTGAACCCTGTAATGTTTGGTGCACCGTCTCTCTGTGTGTGCAGTGCTGAGTACCAGGCGGCACTGAAGGTGCAGCAGGGCAATACTGAACCCTGTAATGTTTGGTGCACCGTCTCTCACTGCCTCTCTCTGTGTGCAGTGCTGAGTACCAGGCGGCACTGAAGGCACAGCAGGGCAATACTGAACCCTGTAATGTTTGGTGCACCGTCTCTCTGTGTGTGCAGTGCTGAGTACCAGGCGGCACTGAAGGTGCAGCAGGGCCTGATGCTGACAGCCCTGGAGGAGGTGGACGCCTACTGCGAGTTCAACCAGTGGCTCAACGAGATCCACATCTACTGCCGCCGGTGGAACGACAAGTCCGTCAAGGAGTTCAGGGGGGCCGCTGCGTTCACCATTGAGGTACTCTTCTGATGTGCTGTAATGGTTGTAATGGATAAATTCTTTGTATCTAAAGTTAACGGTTTTGAGTCTCAAGGAGCTGGGAGACATTGCTTGCTCCTGTAATTCAGCAACTTGGAGGCTTGAGTTGGGAATGATTTGAAGGCGGGGGCCTTGCCAGCAGACATGCTATGTCGATCGGATGTCCGCACTAAGCCCGGCATCAATATGGACCCTTGGGGGGAGCTGTGGGAGCCCAGTTGACTAAAGAGAGCCACACTGGTCCACCTGGAACTCGGAGCAGAAATCTGGAGGAAATTGTTGATTTTGAAAATAATCTATGAAATGAAGAAGAAAATCATTAATAGTCAAAAATTGTGTGTATGAGATATTACTTTCAGGATCAGAAATTGAGGTTCAGTGTTTGCTTCTGCTTAGACAATAGTGGCTCCATATTGTTGTTTTCCATCAAAGAAATATTGTTAGTTATTTATGACAATTTTGTATTCCCTGTTTGACAAAGTATTCATTATTGATGTGCAGTTGTAGTCTTGAAAGCAAGTGATGTCAAAACCGCTTAAGTTTAATCAAACTACAAAATTATTTTTTGTAAAGTGCCTGCCTGTGCACAGATATCTACAGTAATCTTAGTCCAAAATATGTAACACTGCAATGAAGCATATCTCTGCCATAATCTTGCTTTAAATACAGTAAATTGGTTATTGAAAGAAACGAACTGACAATCTTTGTGTTGCGACAATTACTTTGCTGTCAAAAAACATGTGAAAGCTGTACACTCAGTTAACATGATCATTTTCAGCAAAAACTGACGGAGCTGAGGCAGTGGTCGGAGAAAGTGCGGAACTTTGACAACAGCTTCATCTCTGAGAACGGCATGTTCTTCGTGGACTGCTCGGCCATCCACGAGGGCCTGCTGCCCCGCCTCAACGACATCTACCAGGAGCTCATCACCTTCGTGGCCGACGAGGCCCGCAGCCTGGCCACCAGCTTTGAGAACGAAATGAAAGTCATCTCTGAGGTAACATTAATCATGGGTGTTGCCATTGCAGCAGCTTGACTCCCATAGCCTGTAGTGTCCCCTGAAGTCGGAGTATGGCCGCCCATGTGGCGGGGCCCTTTACAAGCAGCCATGCACATAGTCTTCCCACCCAAGGCCATGCAAAATGTTCATATGGCACTGGGTGTGCTCCCAGAGCGTTTAAGCTGGGGAACGAAAACAACTACATAGCCTGTAGTGACCAGAAACTAATGAACATTTACATGGGTGCTTCTCTTCAGGCTATGTGCCTGAGTTCAGGGTTTGTGTGTATGTGTGTGTTGTTTTATATTTTTAAACTGTGGCCTCTGCCTGCAGATCAGGTTTAAATTATTTTAAATTGAGGAGCCAGCTCCGTTTTTAACCTTCCCATGGTCGACTTTGACTGACTGTGGCCTACTGCTTACTACCACCCATTCTCACTGCCCATGTTGTGCCTTAGCTTTGTACTTTGACTGACAGTGGCCTACTACTTCCTACCACCCATTCTCACTGCCCATGTTGTGCCTTAGCTTTGTACTTTGACTGTGGTCTACTACTTCCTACCACCCATTCTCCCTGCCCATGTCATGCCTTAGTTGTACTTTGACTGACAGTGGTCTACTACTTACTACCACCCATTCTCACTGCCCATGTTGTGCCTTAGCTTTGTACTTTGACTGTGGTCTACTACTTACTACCACCCATTCTCACTGCCCATGTTGTGCCTTAGCTTTGTACTTTGACTGTGGTCTACTACTTACTACCACCCATTATCACTGCCCGTGTTGTGCCTTAGCTTTGTACTTTGACTGACAGTGGCCTACTACTTCCTACCACCCATTCTCACTGCCCATGTTGTGCCTTAGCTTTGTACTTTGACTGACAGTGGCCTACTACTTCCTACCACCCATTCTCACTGCCCATGTTGTGCCTTAGCTTTGTACTTTGACTGACAGTGGCCTACTACTTCCTACCACCCATTCTCACTGCCCATGTTGTGCCTTAGCTTTGTACTTTGACTGACTGTGGCCTACTACTTCCTACCACCCATTCTCACTGCCCATGTTATGCCTTAGCTTTGTACTTTGACTGACAGTGGCCTACTACTTCCTACCACCCATTCTCACTGCCCATGTTATGCCTTAGCTTTGTACTTTGACTGACAGTGGCCTACTACTTCCTACCACCCATTCTCACTGCCCATGTTATGCCTTAGCTTTGTACTTTGACTGACAGTGGCCTACTACTTCCTACCACCCATTCTCACTGCCCATGTTGTGCCTTAGCTTTGTACTTTGACTGACAGTGGCCTACTACTTCCTACCACCCATTCTCACTGCCCATGTTGTGCCTTAGCTTTGTACTTTGACTGACAGTGGCCTACTACTTCCTACCACCCATTCTCACTGCCCGTGTTATGCCTTAGCTTTGTACTTTGACTGACAGTGGCCTACTACTTCCTACCACCCATTCTCACTGCCCATGTTGTGCCTTAGCTTTGTACTTTGACTGACTGTGGCCAACTACTTCCTACCACCCATTATCACTGCCCGTGTTGTGCCTTAGCTTTGTACTTTGACTGACAGTGGTCTACTACTTCCTACCACCCATTCTCACTGCCCATGTTATGCCTTAGCTTTGTACTTTGACTGACTGTGGCCTACTACTTCCTACCACCCATTCTCACTGCCCGTGTTGTGCCTTAGCTTTGTACTTTGACTGTGGTCTACTACTTACTACCACCCATTCTTACTGCCCGTGTTATGCCTTAGCTTTGTACTTTGACTGACTGTGGCCAACTACTTCCTACCACCCATTCTCACTGCCCATGTTATGCCTTAGCTTTGTACTTTGACTGACAGTGGTCTACTACTTCCTACCACCCATTCTCACTGCCCATGTCATGCCTTAGCTTTGTACTTTGACTGTGGCCTACTACTTCCTACCACCCATTCTCACTGCCTATGTTATGCCTTAGCTTTGTACTTTGACTGACAGTGGTCTACTACTTCCTACCACCCATTCTCACTGCCCATGTTGTGCCTTAGCTTTGTACTTTGACTGTGGCCTACTACTTCCTACCACCCATTCTCACTGCCCATGTCATGCCTTAGCTTTGTACTTTGACTGACAGTGGTCTACTACTTCCTACCACCCATTATCACTGCCCATGTTGTGCCTTAGCTTTGTACTTTGACTGACTGTGGTCTACTACTTCCTACCACCCATTCTCACTGCCCATGTCGTGCCTTAGCTTTGTACTTTGACTGACAGTGGTCTACTACTTCCTACCACCCATTCTCACTGCCCATGTCATGCCTTAGCTTTGTACTTTGACTGTGGCCTACTACTTCCTACCACCCATTCTCACTGCCCATGTTATGCCTTAGCTTTGTACTTTGACTGACAGTGGCCTACTACTTCCTACCACCCATTCTTACTGCCCGTATTATGCCTTAGCTTTGTACTTTGACTGACAGTGGTCTACTACTTCCTACCACCCATTCTCACTGCCCATGTCATGCCTTAGCTTTGTACTTTGACTGACAGTGGCCTACTACTTCCTACCACTCATTCTCACTGCCCATGTTGTGCCTTAGCTTTGTACTTTGACTGACAGTGGTCTACTACTTCCTACCACCCATTCTCACTGCCCATGTCATGCCTTAGCTTTGTACTTTGACTGACAGTGGTCTACTACTTCCTACCACCCATTCTCACTGCCCATGTTGTGCCTTAGCTTTGCTCCAAGAAGAGCTGGTCAAATAAGATAGCATATTTCCTTCAGGTTTATCGTGGCAATGCATTTTTTGATAATTAAGGTAGTGGGTAATAATTTGATCTTTTCTTGTTGCTGTCCAGATAGAGATAATTGGTAGTTAATGTCATAGGTTTTTTGTGTGCTTTCTTTTCCAGAACATGAAGAACAAGCAAGAGAGTGTGGAGTCATTTGCCCAGTTTGCCAAAAACTACCAGCAGTACAAGAAGAACACCATGCAGTATCAGCAGCGCGTGGAGTACATCAAGTCGCTGTACGAGGTCAGTGCCATGCCCAGGGCTGTGTGGACCATGAGCTCTGTGTCATTATTGGGAGGGCTCTGAGGTGTGCATGTACATCAAGTCGCTATACGAGGTCAGTGCCATGCCCAGGGCTGTGTGGACTAAGAGCTCTGTGTCATTATTGGGAGGGCTCTGAGGCATGCATGTACATCAAGTCGCTGTACGAGGTCAGTGCCATGCCCAGGGCTGTGTGGACCATGAGCTCTGTGCCATTATTGGGAGGGCTCTGAGGCATGCATGTACATCAAGTCGCTGTACGAGGTCAGTGCCATGCCCAGGGCTGTGTGGACCATGAGCTCTGTGCCATTATTGGGAAGGCTCTGAGGTGTGCATGTACATATATCCCCAAGACTTTTACTATAAGTATACACAAGTATTTTTTTACCAGCAGCACAAGTGAAGCTGGTAATGTTTTCAGTGACGTGTGTCTGTTTGTTCTGGGCTGGCTGTCTGTTGCTGGCTAGCTGACTGGCTAACTATGTATGTATGTTAACACAATAACATTTGGACCTAGGAGGCTACAATTTTGCATGCATATTAGTAGTTAGGATATCTAGGCCAAGTTTGAAAATGAAGGTCATTGGTCAAAAGTCAAGGTCACTGGAGCAGAAAATGTGGCATTTTGGAGGTGAAAATGTTTAGCGTGGCTGGTGATACAGCGTCTTACCGCTCTAGTTTTGACAAAGTTTTGGAAAGTTAAGGTAGCAAAAGCAGGTAATTATCACTTATGAGACCTGGTAATCATGCTTATTAAATGTCAGTTTGGCAAAACATTCCTTTTTTTATATTTTGTACATTAAAACCTTCTGAATGATATGAATACTTTTGTTACGGCGTGTGGAAGAAACAAATGTTTCCAACATGAATCGAAAAGTTAAAACAGATTCTGTAGAATTCTGTAGAAATGCTGTGTGTGGCAGGTGATCCGCATGAGTTTCCGGCAGCTGACGCCTGAGGAGGAGAAGGTGGAGGAGGGCGTGTGGGCAGCCTGGGAGGCCTTCCTGATGCTCACCCAGGACGCCGGGGAGTTCATCAGCACACAGACGCCCCTCATGACGCAGCAGCTGGAAACTGCTTTCCAGGTAACTGGCAACTGCGCAGGGCAGTTCGGGCTCTGTGGTGTAGAGTCGTGTGACAATCTACTAACAGAATAACATGGATGCAACCTTGCCTCGGATACAAGGCGGCGCCTATTTTTCAAAATTTTGATCACCCAAAAAAATTAATTCAAAGTTCAAGGGGGAAAAAGTGTTGAATTCTCACTTTACAAGCCTGGAATAAGCTTCAAATTGAGTTTGATTTTGCTTTTTCTTCAGCTTAAGGTTGCCCCCTGACCCCCCACATGGGGCCTGGCCGTCCCCTGGTCCCCTGCCTTGCCTGTTTTTGGATTTTCTCCAGTTGCATCCATGGAATAGTCAAACAGTAAATGTGCTTTGGGTTTGCATTTATTTCAGCGTATGAAATGAAAAAGAAACAATTGTCATATATTCGCATATTCCATTAGTTTTCATTTTGTTGTTTCAAATATTGTACATAATTTGATGGGGTATGTTCTTCGCATTTTAGTCACATTAAATCAGGACAAACTGTGGTATTTTACTGTCATGGCTATGTGGATGTTTCGATGCTCTTCAGTTTTAGGCTGATGGAAAATGTAAAGCAGTAGGTGATTACGAATGCTGTAGAAGATTTTTAATGATTTTGAATCCTAACATACTTTTTGTCGTCTTTATTTTTGTTGTTGTTGTTGTAATGTACGGTACAGTGAGTCTTGCATTTGTTCTCATTATTCAGAATAGCGACACAATGTTTAAGAAATGGCTTGAACTTGTTTGCCAGTAAATCATAATTGCTGAAATAAATGATCTTTTTACCGTTTTAAACTTCTTCTGTTTGTAGATTTAAAGCAAAAAGTGACAGTTTCTTGGCAATTCACAGCTACAATCTACTCTTTCTCAATCAAAAAAATGATAAGTTCTGACGGTAAGAATTTGGAGGACTTTTTTATGCATGCGTGTTTTCAATCCCCCTCCCCCCCTACTCTGGTTGTTCATTGATTCCTGTTGTTCCATTTGACCATGATTGCCGTTGCTGACAGAGGGAGTAAGTTAATTACTTGTGACGGTGGTTTGTTGTGATGTCACACTCACGACTGTGTCAGCATTTTGTCCGTCGGTCTTTGCCGCAGTTCACCATGTAGTTGTCTCATCCCAGTCATGGGGAGACTGCTGGCTGACAAGTCACAGCACTCACTGCTTCATTGAGGGGGGTTCCCCAAACAGTTTGATGGTCACTGCTCTTCGTCAAAAGGCTTTTGTTTCGTTTTGGGCATGCTATTTTCTTTGAAGATGTTATAGTGTGTGTGTGCATGTGTGTGTTGTTTCTGTGCAACTCTACATGTGAGCATGCAAATGTGTGTTTTGCCGTTTGATTGCATGATGCTGAATATTGGTTCTTGTTATTCTTATTTTTACAGTCTCATCCTTTGCGCTCTGATGTATTTTGAAATGTCCAGATTATTCTTTTTGGTGTGTTTTTCGTACATGAGCAGATTTGCTGTACATGAGCAAATTTTGCCATATTCTTGTCCGTTGCTTTAATGAAAGAAACTGTGACATAAGCTCTAAAGTAAAGATAGGCAAACACATGGCAGGGTGCTTGGCAGTGGATGTCTTTGCATTTGGTGGGTGTGTAGAGTAATGTCTTGGGCGAATGTATTCACCCATGGTGCTAGAAGAGTTCAGTGGAAAATATTTTAGCGAAACAGGAAGTTTGCCTATTGTTTTGATTATGAATTCCTTTCTACAGGCTAAAGACTTCTATGCAACTTTCTAAATTGTTGATTGATCATTAAAGACAACAATCATCCACATCACAAAATTATTGTACATGTATAAGAAATCTATTATTGAAAGAAATTTAAAAGCTTTGTGAAGCATTCAAAAAAGAAGAATGAAACTAGTTTGTCTTTCACTTACATTTTATTGTCTGTAATATCTCTGTATTTCACATTCATTGTTTAATTCTTCATGACCACCAAAGAGCAGTCAGTACTTCAATACGAAGAGCCCTACACTTTTTGACAATATAATCTGGCAGTTATTGGTGGTGTTCCTCTAAGATCTGAGACTGTTTTTACACTCTTTTCATTCAAATAATTTTGGTGCTTGACACTGAATTGGCAACCTGATGTTAAGAGTTTCCCTTTGGAATTTGATTTCCACAGGCTCTGAAGCTTGAAACTGTTTTATTATTTTGTTTATGGACAGACATATAGAGGCAGGCAGGTAGAAGAAAGACAGACTGAAGAGCATGACGTTGCTACTGAAAGTGACCGTGTGCACTTATTGTGCTGTGTCAGTCTATTCTCAATGACTATTTGGTTGAGTTTACATGGCTTTTAGTACTGCTCACTTGGTAAGTGCACATCACTTATTGTGTTGTGTCAGTCTATTCTCAATGACTATTTGGTTGAGTTTACATGGCTTTTAGTACTGCTCACTTGGTAAGTGCACATCACTTATTGTGTTGTGTCAGTCTATTCTCAATGACTATTTGGTTGAGTTTACATGGCTTTTAGTACTGCTCACTTGGTAAGTGCACATCACTTATTGTGTTGTGTCAGTCTATTCTCAATGACTATTTGGTTGAGTTTACATGGCTTTTAGTACTGCTCACTTGGTAAGTGCACATCACTTATTGTGTTGTGTCAGTCTATTCTCAATGACTATTTGGTTGAGTTTACATAGCTTTTAGTACTGTTCACTTGGTAAGTGCACATCACTTATTGTGTTGTGTCAGTCTATTCTCAATGACTATTTGGTTGAGTTTACATAGCTTTTAGTACTGCTCACTTGGTAAGTGCACGTCACTTATTGTGCTGTGTCTCTCTATTCTCAATGACTATTTGGTTGAGTTTACATAGCTTTTAGTACTGCTCACTTGGTAAGTGCACATCACTTATTGTGTTGTGTCAGTCTATTCTCAATGACTATTTGGTTGAGTTTACATGGCTTTTAGTACTGCTCACTTGGTAAGTGCACATCACTTATTGTGTTGTGTCAGTCTATTCTCAATGACTATTTGGTTGAGTTTACATAGCTTTTAGTACTGTTCACTTGGTAAGTGCACGTCAGTTTTGAGATGCATGCTTGAGTCAGGATGTTTGTTTTTATGCGCATTATGTGAGATTCACACGTCTGCAGACATGTTCATTTTAAGATAAGCGTAGAATTATGTGCATTGTTAACAAAATGCTCTTCTGTTCTGAAGACAAGGCACCCACATGGCCTCTGTATTCTTGTACACTAAACTTCACAAAATGATTATCTATGCCAGCAATTTATAATGTATCAGAACAGCATGACTGCTAAATGAGTAATTTTAAATTGAGCACTCATGTCAAGTTCATGAAGCAGACAAGCCTAGACGCACAATGCCTTTAAACAAGTACTTTTGTGTAGATCACTTTTTAATGTGTGTGTGTGCGTGCGTGTGTGCGTGCGTGCATGCTTACGTGTGTGTATGTTGTTTGTGTTTGAGTTAGTGTGAGTACTATGTGTTGTGCCTGTAAAGAAACATGTACTGATGCAGGTTGGTTGGTGATGGTCCTTTAGTTAAGCATAATTACTGTGGCGACTGGAACATCTCTGCTGTGTTTTTTCTGTTCCTCACCTGCAGACTGTGACTGTTCAGTGGACCAAGAAGTGCCTCGTTGTTGGGAACACCATTAGCACACTGTTTCACCAATATGCTTCCATCGCCAAGGAATACTCTTCATGCTCTCATATCCCATCCATTCATTTGACTATTGAGTTCTTAATGAAGATTAATGGAGAAAATAAAGAAAAATGGAGAAAATACTGATAAATGGAGAAAATACAGATAAATGGAGAAAATAAAAATAAATGGAGAATACAGATAAAAACGAACAAGCTTGCCTCCCTTTTCCTTTTCCTGCTCCAATTTCCTTCTCTTGAAGGGAACAACAGGGATGAAAGTTGCTTCAAAAGCTGTTCAAACCAGTGGCACTGAATGTTTGTGAAAAATATGATGTGATCAAAAATATATGAATAACCATTGAAACTAATAAAAAAAAAAAAAAAAATTGACAAACATTTCTTGATGGTAATACACATGAATGAACACTTTCAAACACCAGAGTATTCTTTCCAAGAGAAATCTTTCTCGGACTATAAAGTTGCTTGAAAGATTTTGAAACTATTTCTTTCTGTTTGCTTTATTTTCGTTTGACTATTGTCTTTGTGAAAGTTTGGTTGTGGGTGTTGCTGTTGAAAAGAAAACAGTCATAGACGAGGAATGCTATGTTATGGACAATGCCTGTTGATTTTCTCTTTGTTTCATTTCTTGATTATTGGTCTGCTTTGTTCTGGTAAATGCAATAGTTGTGAAACTGACATTACATTTGAGTTAATATTCCCTTTTTGGGGGCCTCTTGTTTTTTTCTTTCCTTTCATTGACTGTTGAAGGCATGCACGATTAATGGCAAGATGCATGTGGACTATGTCTATTTGATGCTAAGAATGGTGCTTTGACAAATGGGCTGTAAATAGAATTGGATGGATAAAGACATTTGAATGCCTTTTAATTTACCATGCAGTCCATACAAACATATTCTCTCTCACACGCACACATGCTTGCATGTTCACATGCATGTGTGCATGCATGCACGCAGAGATGCATGCACAGACACATACATGCTCAGATTGAGATACACACACACACTTACTCATACTTACACACATACTTACACACACACACTTACACACACACACACACACACACACACACACACACACACACACACACACACACACACACACACACACACACACACACACACACACACACACACACACACACACACACACACACACACACACACACACTCACATGGTCCATAGTTTATCCTTCATAAGACTGGGATGGCTTTTAAATGTTTTTAAATGTTACATTTTAATTTGCTTAACATGTTCCCTTGGCATTTTGCTCACAATAATAGCAGCATTATACATATCATAAACTAAGATTCAATTAGTAAGAGCAAGGGCATGTGTGGGTGTGTTTATCTATATTTCATATATTCATTAGTCAGTGAAATGTAAATATAAATGTATTAATTCATTCATAAGGCTTACATTGCATTTTGTTTTAATTAGTAAGAAACATGGCAACATTTTCCTGTACCATTTTTTGACCATATTTTTTTTTTATGTGAGTATAACTCTTTTGCTTAGTACAGTGTATTTATTTCCATGAAATAGAATGAATTGTAACTTCGAATAGTACAAAAAGAATATACCTGTTCTCAAAACTTTTAGAGCTAATCATACTGTACAACTTATTCCAAATAATGATGGTACCAGTAATTTGTTTTTCTTTGTTCTGTATGAAATCGATGAGACAAATTGTTTAATAATGCAAGTTAATGAATTATACAGCAGACATGTGTGGTGGTGATGTGTGTGTGTGTGCGTGCGCGCGCATGTGTGTGTACAGACTCTGGAAAGGGAAGCCCGACTGCTGGCAGAGCAGGCTACCTCCGGCATTTTCCTTGATCCAGCACAACCCCCACTGCCTATCCTGCGCTCCATGAAAGAGGTCAGTTCAGTGCGATCACCAACAATAGGAGCTAACTAATTAAGACTGCTTATATAGGCATCCACCCATTTCTAAGCACATTTTGAACTTATTCCATATGCATATCAAAACATAGACGTGTGTTGAGAAGATTGTATCTTGAAATCTATTATGCCTTAATCATTTTAGAATATCTTTGAGACAATCACAAATTTTCAAGCAGTTGTGATTTCTTCCAAGTATTATTTTGTTTGTTTATATTAAATGTGTTGAACTTGATGGGCATCAATTTATGATGACTGATCATGTTATGAAAATGTTTGTTCGGTTTAATCAGTGGTATAGCCAGAGGAGTGTGAACCATGTGTGTGTGTGATCGTATGTTCCTTTGTAATTTAGACTGTGGGTTTGATCAGTGTTAAAACCAGAAACACTTGACCCATGTATGTTTGATTATGATTGACTGTGTGATGCGGACTGTTGGAATCAGGCTGTTGGAATCTTATCAGTGCTAAAACCAAAAGTGTAAGAACTGCATGCGTTTGACTGTTTTATGCAAACTTTCAATGTATCAAAAATGACTATATGGACCTGTTTGTGCAACGTTGTGTGCTGCAGCTGAGAGAGAAGTTCTTCAGGACGCAGATCCAGCTGCGTGAGGCCAGCCAGTGGCGGGAGACCATCGTGGGGGAGCCCTACAACCTCAAGTTCCTCAACGAGATCACCGTCAAGATGGACGTCAGGCAGGAGCTGTGGAAATACGTGGAGGCCTCTGAGACCACCATCCAGGACTGGAAACAGATGCTGTTCAGGAAGGTCAGACACTTGACATTTTGTTCTGTGGGCTGGGCTGGTTATTTGGGTTATTTTTATAGTTGTTTTAGAACTGTTAGATGGTTAGTTGTAGTTAGTGTTAGTGGGTATTGTGGATATCAGTCATGACAGTCTGTAAAACAAAAGTTGTAATTTTTAGATAATTTTTTACATTTCTTGTCAAATGACCTCTGTACTTGAAACAGTTTAAACAGTACCAAGTCACCAGTCTTTCTGCCCTTGCAAAGGTCAGACACTAGTCATAGTTGACTTTGTAGTTTAAAAAATGTTCCTTTATTATGTGGAGTTGAAACGTGTGATCGATATGAATGTGAATGCGAAAGGTTTTTTTTTGTGTTATCCATGACCAAATAACAATGTTTTTCTAGAGCTTTTGCGACACATTTTATGGGTTGCCGTATTTTTCGGTAAGGCGATGCTTTTTCCCCCAGACGAGTGAGACCCCTGCGCCTTATAATATGACTGCTATGTGTGTGTGTGTGTGTGTGCGTGTGCGTGCGTGTGCGTGCGTGTGTGTGTAAGAATGTGAAGGATATGGGGGGAGGGTATGTAAGGGGTTGTTTTTAATATGAATCATTTTAGTGGAATTGTAAAGCGCTTAGAGCTTAAAGGTGAAGCGCTATAATGTTCTTAAATAAATAAATACTAATAAAGTAAGAAAAAATAATAACAAAATCTGAATTTTGTGTAAAATGTGGAGGGTGCGCCTTATAGTCCGAAAAATATAGTATGTCAGTTTGTAAGCCAGAAACTACAATCTAGATTTTGATTAATAAAGTTTGATGGTTATGTCTTAGACACGAGAGTGACAAACACAGAGCATCATATGTAAAGAAGGATAGATTTCCTGATGTTCCTAGGTATGCGCGAGTGATAGTGTTTTGCATGATGAAGATGCATTGTGTGGTGGGGTGTTGCTCTCCAGATGAACATCCGCAAGGCCCTGGAGAAGGTCCTGGAGTGGCAGTCTGCGGCAGCTCAGCTGAAGCCACACCTGCCTGACGGGGACGAGGTGCTGACCACCTGGTACCGCACCCTGCAGGACTTCAGGAAGGACCTGCCCGTGCTCTACAAGCTGGCCAATGACGCCCTCAAGGTAAGGACTTCAGGAAGGACCTGCCTGTGCTCTACAATGATGCCCTCAAGGTAAGGACTTCAGAAAGGACCTGCCTGTGCTCTACAAGGGCCAATGGACCTGCCTGTGCTCTACAAGCTGGCCAATGACGCCCTCAAGGTAAGAACTTCAGGAAGGACCTGCCTGTGCTCTACAAGCTGGCCAATGACGCCCTCAAGGTAAGGACTTCAGGAAGGACCTGCCTGTGCTCTACAATGATGCCCTCAAGGTAAGGACTTCAGGAAGGACCTGCCTGTGCTCTACAAGCTGGCCAATGACGCCCTCAAGGTAAGAACTTCAGGAAGGACCTGCCTGTGCTTTACAAGCTGGCCAATGACGCCCTCAAGGTAAGGACTTCAGGAAGGACCTGCCTGTGCTCTACAAGCTGGCCAATGACGCCCTCAAGGTAAGGACTTCAGGAAGGACCTGCCTGTGCTCTACAAGCTGGCCAATGACGCCCTCAAGGTAAGGACTTCAGGAAGGACCTGCCTGTGCTCTACAAGCTGGCCAATGACGCCCTCAAGGTAAGGACTTCAGGAAGGACCTGCCTGTGCTCTACAAGCTGGCCAATGACGCCCTCAAGGTAAGAACTTCAGGAAGGACCTGCCTGTGCTCTACAAGCTGGCCAATGACGCCCTCAAGGTAAGGACTTCAGGAAGGACCTGCCTGTGCTCTACAAGCTGGCCAATGACGCCCTCAAGGTAAGGACTTCAGGAAGGACCTGCCTGTGCTCTACTAGCTGGCCAATGATGCCCTCAAGGTAAGGACTTCAGGAAGGACCTGTCTGTGCTCTACAAGCTGGCCAATGATGCCCTCAAGGTAAGGACTTCAGGAAGGACCTGCCTGTGCTCTACTAGCTGGCCAATGATGCCTTCAGGAAGGACCTGCCTGTGCTCTACTAGCTGGCCAATGACGCCCTCAAGGTAAGAACTTCAAAGGGAAAATTCCCATTCAAAGCAGTTCTAAAGAAACATGACTATAACAGGGTCTTGAGTGGTTCTCACATGCTTCATTTCTTCTTGTCATAAGGACCAAAATAAAACATGCTGAATTGAGATGGAAAGCAAATGGCCAAGGGGATTTCTCTGAAATGTTTGTTAATCTTTCTCATGTGTTCCTTTAGCTGGTAAAAGTCTTTGAAGCTTTTACCATAGGTAGAAAGCAACACAAAATATCTGTCAGTATTTCTTCACACTAAGAAAGCTTGAGCACGTCCACTACAGTGAAATATGTGTGTTTACAGGAGCGACACTGGCAGAGCATCTTCCTGGGGATCAACGAGCCGTACATAGACAGCGGTCAACTGACGGTGGCCGAGCTGACCAGCTACAACCTGCCGGACAACGCTGACCTGGTGCACTCTGTGTACCTTTCCGCCGTGGCTGAATACGACCTGGAACAGCAGATGGCCCGCATCAAGCGCCTGTGGCAGGACAAGAACTTCAAGCTGGCCAAGCACATCCCAGACAGCATGTTCATCAAAGGTTGGTGTGTGTGTGTGTGTGGTGCATCAAGCGCCTGTGGCAGGACAAGAACTTCAAGCTGGTCAAGCACATCCCAGACAGCATGTTCATCAAAGGTTGGTGTGTGTGTGTGTGTGTGTGTGTGTGGTACATCAAGCGCCTGTGGCAGGACAAGAACTTCAAGCTGGCCAAGCACATCCCAGACAGCATGTTCATCAAAGGTTGGTGTGTGTTTGTGTGTGTGTGTGTGTGTGTGTGTGTGTGTGTGTGTGTGTGTGTGTGTGTGTGTGTGTGTGTGTCATCAAGCGCCTGTGGCAGGACAAGAACTTCAAGCTGGCCAAGCACATCCCAGACAGCATGTTCATCAAAGGTTGGTGTGTGTGTGTGTGTGTGTGTGTGTGTGTGTGTGTGGTGCATCAAGTGCCTGTGGCAGGACAAGAACTTCAAGCTGGCCAAGCACATCCCAGACAGCATGTTCATCAAAGGTTGGTGTGTGTGTGTGTGTGTGTGTGTGTGTGTGTGGTGCATCAAGCGCCTGTGGCAGGACAAGAACTTCAAGCTGGCCAAGCACATCCCAGACAGCATGTTCATCAAAGGTTGGTGTGTGTGTGTGTACATCAAGCGCCTGTGGCAGGACAAGAACTTCAAGCTGGCCAAGCACATCCCAGACAGCATGTTCATCAAAGGTTGGTGTGTGTGTCTGTGTGTGTGTGGTACATCAAGCGCCTGTGGCAGGACAAGAACTTCAAGCTGGCCAAGCACATCCCAGACAGCATGTTCATCAAAGGTTGGTGTGTGTGTGTGTGTGTGTGCAGACCTGCCTACTGCTACGATTTGGCCGTAGCAGCTACGAAAAATAAAACTTTGCTACGGAGCTACGGCAACCTTAACATTGCTACGGAGAAAACAAAATGCTGCCGCATTTTATTTTTGCTTATGCCGTTCCCGGTTTTGTCTGTTTCTAAGAGCAGACGCCGTGTCACGCGCGATAACCTAGTCACTTTCGTTTTTATCAGTGACTGCGCATGCGTTCTTATTACTTTCTCTGAAAAAAATGGCGGACTCCAGCAGCAGTAGCGATTCGGGAGATGTTTCAAACGGAAAAAAACGAACACAAACCAGAAATCGAAAATCATCTGGTACACCATCTTGTTCTAAGAAAAAACATCGGCCTGACGCACAAGTTTTCAAAATAGCTTACACGGAGGAGTGGCCTTGCATCGTCAGAAGTCGACTTCGTGCGAACCATGCTCACTGCAACCTCTGCCATGCAGACTTCTCTGTGAATCATGGCGGTAGAGACAACCGTCAACACGTCCAATCGGCGAAACATAAACAGTACGTTTCGGCTCAGGAAGAGAACAAATCGATTACCGTCGTTTGCAGATGCTACGAAAAAAATTGCCATGCTACTGAAAATTGATGGCTGGGCTACTGATTGGGAAAATTCCAAGTAGGCAGGTCTGGTGTGTGTGTGTGTGTGTGTGTGTGTGTGTGTGTGTGTGTGTGTGTGTGTGTGGTACATCAAGCGCCTGTGGCAGGACAAGAACTTCAAGCCGGCCAAGCACATCCCAGACAGCATGTTCATCAAAGGTTGGTGTGTGTGTGTGTGTGTGTGTGTGTGTGGTACATCAAGCGCCTGTGGCAGGACAAGAACTTCAAGCTGGCCAAGCTCATCCCTGACAGCATGTTCATCAAAGTTTGGTGTGTGTTTGTGTGTGTGTGGTGCATCAAGTGCCTGTGGCAGGACAAGAACTTCAAACTGGCCAAGCACATCCCTGACAGCATGTTCATCAAAGGTTGGTGTGTGTGTGTTTGCACCTGTGCGTTCTTACATGTGTGTGTCATAATGTATGTGTTTCATGTTTGCGTCAGAACATGTTTATGCATTCGTTTGCGTAGGTATTTGTTGCACGGACTGATTGAACTGGTATGTCTATGTCTTGGCACACTTTCAATCCTACATCTACACAGTAACATCCTTTTTTTGCTGCAAACTTTGAACAACCCTTGAGCGCTTCATCACAATTATTTCATGTCTTTTTGTTCCATCTAGTCCTGTGTCTGTGTATGCTTAAATCAGACTAACTCCCCTTTTGGCAACATGACTTAAGTATTTAGGGTTTTACTTTTGGCAATATACCATCAATAACTCTTCAGGGTTTTACTTTTGGCAACACACCATCAATAACTTCAGGGTTTTACTTTTGGCAACACGCCATCAATAACTCTTCATGTTTTACTTTTGGCAACACACCATTAACTCTTTGGGTTTTACTTTTGGCAACACACCATCGATAACTCTTCAGAATTTACTTTTGGCAACACACCATCAATAAATCTTCAGGATTTTACTTTTGGCAACGCACCATCAATAAATCTTCAGATTTTACTTTTGGCAACACACAATCAATAACTCTTTGGGATTTTACTTTTGGCAACACGCCATCAATAACTCTTCATGGTTTTACTTTGGCAACACGCAATCAATAGCTCTTCAGGGTTTTACCAACATCACTTTGTGTCCTTTCACCCCCAGACACGGTGAAGCGTGCCTCCTCTCCGGGGCGCAGGGCCACCAAGCTGGAGCGCTATCGTCAGGAGCGGGCGGCGGCAGCAGCAGGTCAGGTCCGGGGCCTGGATGTGGCCAGCGATGACTTCTACGTGCTGATCGACATCGAGGAGCTCAAGTACCAGCTGGAGGTACAGGGGAGAACAAGGAAGGTGGCAGGATAGTTAAGGCACTCACCTGCCATTTCAGTGCATGATCGACTGGGATTTCAATCTTTGCCTTGCCCTTTCTTTCTGGTTGGGCGGGAAAAATCAAACTGAATGCTGAGTCCTTCGGATGGGGGCTTAAAGACCCACCCCATCACGTGTCAAAATCACGGTTTTCACGTGTTATCCCTCTTATAGCTGGTAAGAAATCTGAACAAATCTTCCTTGCATAAGAGGGAATGTAACACGTGATGTGGGGGGTCTTTAAAGCAAGTCTGAGCAGTGCGTTTCATGCCTGTAAAACATCCCACAGCAGTGAAAAGTCAATAAGAGCAGGATGATTCTGGCTGCTTGGTATGAACTGAATTGATAGCTAGGTTTCCTAAGTTCAACTCTTCCCTCCCCCCTCTTCTCAACCAAAAAAGAAAAGGGTGGCGCTGCTCACACACACACACACACACACACACACACACACACACACACACACACACACACACACACACACACACACACACACACACACACACACACACACACACACACACACACACACACACACACACACACACACACACATACACACTCTCTATCACCAGTGGTGCACCATGTGTTTTCAGGACAGTCGCATCAGTTCGGAGGCTGCGTTGCAGTCGCCCTATGTGGGGGACATGAACACACACACACACATTCACACTCTCTATCACCAGTGGTGCACCATGTGTTTTCAGGACAGTCGCATCAGTGTGGAGGCTGCGTTGCAGTCGCCCTATGTGGGGGACATGAACACACACACACACACTCACACTCTCTATCACCAGTGGTTGTGTTTTCAGGACAGTCGCATCAGTGTGGAGGCTGCGTTGCAGTCGCCCTATGTGGGGGACATGAACACACACACACACACACACACACACACACACACACACACACACACACACACACACACACACACACACACACACACACACACACACACACTCACACTCTCTATCACCAGTGGTGCACCATATGTTTTCAGGACAGTCGCATCAGTTCGGAGGTCGCGTTACAGTCGCCCTATGTGGGGGACATGAACACACACACACACATTCACACTCTCTATCACCAGTGGTGCACCATGTGTTTTCAGGACAGTCGCATCAGTGTGGAGGCTGCGTTGCAGTCGCCCTATGTGGGGGACATGAACACACACACACACATTCACACTCTCTATCACCAGTGGTGCACCATGTGTTTTCAGGACAGTCGCATCAGTGTAGAGGCTGCGTTGCAGTCGCCCTATGTGGGGGACATGAACACACACACACACATTCACACTCTCTATCACCAGTGGTGCACCATGTGTTTTCAGGACAGTCGCATCAGTGTGGAGGCTGCGTTGCAGTCGCCCTATGTGGGGGACACATGAACACACACACACACACTCTCTATCACCAGTGGTGCACCATGTGTTTTCAGGACAGTCGCATCAGTGTGGAGGCTGCGTTGCAGTCGCCCTATGTGGGAGACATGAACACACACACACACACACTCACACTCTCTATCACCAGTGGTGCACCATGTGTTTTCAGGACAGTCGCATCAGTGTGGAGGCTGCGTTGCAGTCGCCCTATGTGGGGGACATGAACACACACACACACATTCACACTCTCTATCACCAGTGGTGCACCATGTGTTTTCAGGACAGTCGCATCAGTGTGGAGGCTGCGTTGCAGTCGCCCTATGTGGGAGACATGAACACACACACACACACACACTCACACTCTCTATCACCAATGGTGCACCATGTGTTTTCAGGACAGTCGCATCAGTGTGGAGGCTGCGTTGCAGTCGCCCTATGTGGGGGACATTCTCAGTGAGGCGGAGGAGTGGTGCAGCTCCCTGCGCGCCATCGAGGAGATCACCGACCTCTGGACCATCTGCCAGAAAAAGGTGGGCAAGGTTTGAGGCCAGTGGTGCCCATTGTTTTAGTGTTTGGTTTATCATGGCACAGATACTGTCCATTGCTTTATGTTTTTGTGACGCAAGTATTTTCTATTTGCTTTATTGTTTGGTTTATTGAGACACAGATATTGCTTTATTTGAATTATTGTTTGGCTTTATTCAAATTCTTGTTTGGCTTTATTCAAATTACTGTTTGGTTTATTCTCAAACAATCTCCCATTTGTTTGATATATATTTTTGTTTTGTTTAGCATCAGTCTGCTCTCACTCTCTTTGGCTGTCTCTGTCTGCTCATCTGTCTTTCTTTTCCTGTCTGTTTCATTCAGCACTAGAAGGCAGTGCATTAAAGATAAGACATGGTGTAGATGTGAATGTTGCAATGCATATACCTCTCCTTACTGTTGCAGTGGCTGTATTTGCTGAAGATTTTTGAGCAGCCAGAGCTGTACCGCAGACTGAACCAGCAGGCCTTCAAGTTCGAGGGGGTCCACAACAAGTTCAAGGTGCGTTGAACTGTCTGTTTTCAGTGCATGAACTGTGCTTAGCAAAATGTCAAGTATTTGACATACCTACTCTGGCTAAATATTGTTTTTGATGAAACAAGCTGAAAATATACATGTCCTTACTTCATAATACACCATTTAATGTAAGTCAGTCATTAGCTGTAAGATTAATCGAGGACATTGTTTTTTAAGTTTTAAAGATTGTTCCCCTGATGAAGTTGTTGAAGTTTCTTGCAACGTTGATTTTTTGGGTGTGATTTATGTATACTTAGGACACATGTTTTTCTTTCTCTTGCCTTTTTGTTTTTTAAAGTATGTCCAGACTGCTAATAAATTGAACTCAGACTTGCTTAGTGTAGCTGTCATGTACACACAAATTGAAGGGCACATAATGCATTAAGAATTGTGCTACATGACAAGCATTTGTTGTTGGGTGTTTTTTTGCTTAAGGTGACAAATCTTTACGTCATTGCATTTACATCTGATTCGATTTCCTTTTGTTCCCCTCATTGCAGAGCATTGCATTGTACTGTATGTTTGTTGCAGGACTGGATGCGTGTGGTGTCCAATGACTCCAAGGTGTTGTCGGTGGTCAACCGCCGTCGCGGGGAGAAAGGCTACCGCTTGTTACAGGGAGACAACCTGAGGTCCCTGCTTCTGTCTCTGATCCAACAGCAGGTGAGAGTCGACGACACTATGATAGGCTGCTTCCATTGTGATAGTCAAAGGGAAACGTCTTAAGTATGGCATTAACCCTTTCGCCGCCAGCCATTTTTCAGCCCAAAAATACCATTAAATTTCACTGGGTAGACAACAACAAAAATCTGCAATATTGCGAATTTCTCTGTGACATGTATATCATTAGGCCTATCCTTACCTCCCAAAATGAAGAAAATAGGGTCTTCAGATAATAGGCCCTGATTTGATGCCTTTTAGCGACATGGGTGTTAAACCATTGTGGTGCTAAAATGCGACATTGGCGGTGAAAGGGTTAAAAACAGCAACAGTTGAATTGTTATCTTCTGAAACAATTTTTAATAACATTTTATTCTGTGCTGAACTTTATATCTCTCTATCAGTCAACACCCAATTTATTATCAGAATGTGAAAAAGAGAAACTCTTTGGAATGACTTTGACTTGAAAGCCCTTGCGATCCAGAATGAGCATAGGGCTCCAACACCATTCCTCCAATGGCTTTAGGAGAACCTGTTCAGCTGTGTCAGTGTCATTCCTCCAATGGCTTTAGGAGACCCTGTTCAGCTGTGTCAGTGTCATTCCTCCAATGGCTTTAGGAGATCCTGTTCAGCTGTGTCAGTGTCATTCCTCCAATGGCTTTAGGAGACCCTGTTCAGCTGTGTCAGTGTCATTCCTCCAATGGCTTTAGGAGAACCTGTTCAGCTGTGTCAGTGTCATTCCGCCTGCCTTTACTGTTTTGCATCAGTGCTGCTGTGTTAAGTCTGTTTTTGTGTGTGTGTGGTTTTTTCCCCTCCCCTCCACCACCCCTGCCTTTGTTAAGTCTGTTGAGGTCTGCCAACCTTTTGCTTTCTCTGTGGATTGCAATTGAAGGGCTGTCAAAGTTTTGCCATCCTACAAATTCCTGATTTGTAGGAGATTCTGAAGAATTTTGACTTCCTGGAGCAGCACAATGAAATAAATATGAAATTCAAGGTTTTGCATTGCTCTGGTTGAATGTGACTTGCAGGAAGATATCCTGAAGGACAGAGTTTCACCTGCATTGTCACTGTTGTAGGATATATTTTGAATACATCATGGAGTTTAACCCTTACGCCGTCAGTGTCGCATTTCTGCACCACAATGATTTAACTCCTAAGTCAGTTGAAGCCTTGAAATCAGGGTCTGTTATACAATGATCTTGTATTCTTAATGTTGGGAGGTAAGGATAGGTCATATTTTATACATGTTTTAGAGGAATGAGACAAAATCTTTTTCTCTACCCATGGATGTTTAAAGGAAATTTTTGACTAAAAAATGACTGCCAGCGAAAAGGTTACGGTTTTACATGCAAAGCTATAGTTTCCTGTGATTCGCTGGAGGAAATTGTAATGGACATGGAGGTGCACCATTCCAAGTTATGTTTGGGACACATACAATATGATGTTTATGCTCTGGTTTCCTGTGACTTGCAGGAGGAAATCCTGAAGGACCTGGAGCGGCACCGGAGCCAGTTATGTTTGGAACACTTCATGACAATGACGGTTTTGCAATGCTCTGGTTTCCTGTGACTTGCAGGAGGAAATCCTGAAGGACCTGGAGCACTACCTGGAGCGGCACCGGAGCCAGTTCCCGCGGCTGTACTTCCTGTCCAACGGGGACCTGGTGGACATGGTGGGCATCTCCCGCAACCCCCAGGCCCTCGTGCCCTTCGCCAGGAAGTGCTTCCCCGGCATCACCACCCTCACCTTCACCCTCCCTCCGGGTCTGGGGGGGCTCAACTCTGCTCTGGACTTCGCCCTCAATGGTCAGTACGCTGACAGCGAAAGAGAGAGAGAGAGTGATGACTAGTAATTTTTTGTTTTGATTAGAGAGAGAAATCAGATCAGATATTTTTTAAATCATGGAAGCTCTGCCGAACCTACCTTCTCCGTTTAGTGAAATTTAAACAGTACTTTTTTGTTGTTTGTTTTATTATTGAAAACAAGCTTAGCTAAACCTTTCTCAGCCTTCTTTTAATAATGTTGAAGTGTCTCGTTCTGTTTTGCATCAGACAAATTGTCGGGTAAAACAGTAAAAGTACTAGTGTCTGTGCTCAACATCTCGTTGACAAAGACAGTGCTGACTCTCTCTCTTACAATAATGATAATTATGGACATTTATAAAGCACTCTACTCCCCCCGCAGGGGGCTCAGAGCGCTGTACATCAACATTAAAATAAACACAATGAACAAGTCCAAGACACATGAGACGAAAACACCCTGAAGATGGAGTGTGGCTGCCCACATGGTGGGGAAATAAAAAACGGTCACACACATAATGTTCTCATCACTAGCTGATGCATTTGTACCATAGTGTTCAAGTGCTTCGGCTGTTGGGATGGTCCCTGGAGTCTTTTAGCCTGGGTACGTCAGCAACAACAACCCTCTCTCTTAGGCCAAGTAGGCGGTTTTGAAGTAAAATCTGTCAGGGCACGAAGAGTGAACTGTCTAGAGAATGAAAATCTCAAAGAAAAACATCTGTTTTCCATCAGTGAAGGGGGTGGTTGCCTGTTGCAGGGGACAAGCTGCAGGTGGTGTCTGTGCACGGGGCCCACAAGGAGGAGGTGAGCCTGTACAGCCGGCTGGAGGCCCACCCCGAGGCCAGCGTGTGGCTGAGGGGCCTGGAGAGCATCATGAAGAACACCATGATGATGGTGCTGCAGGCCTGCGTACAGACACGCATGGAGGAAGGTCAGAGCCACTCTGGAACCTTAAGCGTTATCCGTCATCAGTTTGGTGGGAGGAGTGTGGGAAAGCTGTTTGCCTCTGAGTTTTGTTGTTGTTGGTGGATTGGTAGGAAAGTATGGCGTGGGTGGGGAAAGGGGGTGTAGGAAGGAAATACAGAGGATGGGATAGTGCGAGGTTATCTTGAAGAATACTGTGGCAATCTTGCTGCACATTTTTTATTTTTGTTGTTGTCCCCTGTGGGGATACAGGGGTTGGGGGGGGGGGGGGGGTGGTGGTATCTTTCGTATAAATAGTTCCCCCACCTTCTGGAAGTTGTGTGTATGTA
The DNA here is from genome assembly GCA_017654935.2 of Phymorhynchus buccinoides. NCBI lineage: Eukaryota > Metazoa > Mollusca > Gastropoda > Neogastropoda > Raphitomidae > Phymorhynchus > Phymorhynchus buccinoides. Next base: position 58,268,369 of record CM065683.1, on the reverse strand, counting down.
GCTTCCTCAAACCTGTCTCTCTCTTTGCCTTTTCCATTTGCTTTCTGTCATCTACTATCTTTCTGACTTATTGTGGGGGCAGACCAGTGAAAACTGAAAAATGGACACATAATATGTACCTCACCCATTATAGCCTGATGGCCTGAGAACTGAGAGAGAAGAAGTAGTAGTAGCAGTAGTTGCTGTTGTTATTGATTGTTATTTGCACTTGCTGCTCATGTTATGGATTTCTGTTTCATGTTGTCATTCTATTTTTAATATTGCTATGTGTAAAGCGCCTTGTAGCCTACTTAGTAGGATGGGCGCTATGTACATTTTTCCAATTATTATTTATTATTATTATTAAGCTGCAATTTTTGTTGTTGTTTTGTCAGGCACCTGTCAGCCCATCCTGATCCTGGAGGAGCTGTCCCGGCTGGCCCGGTCCCCGCCCGGCGTGGCGGAACTGACCTCGGAGATCCACCACAAGTACCGGCACTGGCTGCTGCACTTCCCCGCCCAGTGCGTGCTGCTGGCCGAGTGCATCCTGTGGGAGAGGGCCATGGCCAGGACCCTGGAGAGGGCCGACGCAGAGGACCTGCAGGTCTTCAGGTGGGTCACACAGCGCTGTGTATGGGAGTGCATGCTGTGGGAGAGGGCCATGGCCAGGACCCTGGAGAGGGCCGACGTCGAGGACCGGCAGGTCTTCAGGTGGGTCACACAGAGCTGTATGGGAGTGCATCCTGTGGGAGAGGGCCATGGCCAGGACCCTGGAGAGGGCCGACACAGAGGACCTGCAGGTCTTCAGGTGGGTCACACAGAGCTGTATGGGAGTGCATCCTGTGGGAGAGGGCCATGGCCAGGACCCTGGAGAGGGCCGACACAGAGGACCTGCAGGTCTTCAGGTGGGTCACACTGCGCTGTGTATGGGAGTGCATCCTGTGGGAGAGGGCCATGGCTAGGACCCTGGAAACGGCCAGCACCGAGGACCTGCAGGTCTTCAGGTGGGTCACACAGCGCTGTATGAGATGCAGCTCTATCATTTTCACACTACAAGACTTTCTTCGTGGGGATACTGAGAGGGTCTTTTGTACAAATAGTTCTCTTACCTTCTGGAAGTTCTGTGCTCGTATCTTTATCTAATCTGTCACTATCTTTGACTCTGCCTTTTCCCTTTGCTTACTATCATCTACTGTCTTTCTACCCTACTGGTCCATTATTCTTGCCTTTGTTCTAGAAACTCTTACAGAGATTTTCTCCAGCTGAAGACAGACATGCTGGGCCTAATTATTTCTTAGTTAGGCGCGTAACAGCAGCATGGCGCACCTGTGCTCATATGACAGGAAACTGACTGATCAGCGAAGAAGAAGAAGACTATGAGGCAATACTTTTTTTTTTACCTGACTGAGATGAGACCTCTGAGCTGTATAATATTATTAATAATATGTAATGTGTACTCTACTAGCTGTCCTCAAATCCTTTTGATGGAGAGAGTGGGTATATGCCCTGGGCATGGCATCTCCACAACAAACTTCTTCTAGTCCAACCATCCAGAATAGCAGGTTCCACCTCTGATATCTGGCAGTCATAGTGGAAACAATAGAATGGCATTCACAATGAGCAAAAAAAAGATGAGATTTTATAGAATGTGCCTTACAATACAAAGCAACTTATAGATATTTTTTGTTATCTTCAATGTGCCCAAGAATGTCTGGGTAATAGGACACACTGTAAAATTTGTTCATTCAGTGAAATTCGAATCTATCTATTAAAGACTTTTTAGGGGAAGTCTGTGACAGGTGCGATGTTTGGTGTTCTCATAGTGCAATGTGTTTGCACGACACACCTGCAGATCCAATGTGAACGCCAAGGTCGACCAGTATGTGGACGTGCTGAGGGAGTCTGTGATAGGTGCGATGTTTGGTGTTCTCATAGTGCAATGTGTTTGCACGACACACCTGCAGATCCAATGTGAACGCCAAGGTCGACCAGTATGTGGACGTGCTGAGGGAGTCTGCGATAGGTGCGATGTTTGGTGTTCTCATAGTGCAATGTGTTTGCACGACACACCTGCAGATCCAATGTGAACGCCAAGGTCGACCAGTATGTGGACGTGCTGAGGGAGTCTGCGATAGGTGCGATGTTTGGTGTTCTCATAGTGCAATGTGTTTGCACGACACACCTGCAGATCCAATGTGAACGCCAAGGTCGACCAGTATGTGGACGTGCTGAGGGAGTCTGCGATAGGTGCGATGTTTGGTGTTCTCATAGTGCAATGTGTTTGCACGACACACCAACAGATCCAATGTGAACGCCAAGGTGGACCAGTATGTGGACGTGCTGAGGGAGTCTGTGATAGGTGCGATGTTTGGTGTTCTCATAGTGCAATGTGTTTGCACGACACACCAACAGATCCAATGTGAACGCCAAGGTGGACCAGTATGTGGACGTGCTGAGGGAGTCTGTGATAGGTGCGATGTTTGGTGTTCTCATAGTGCAATGTGTTTGCACGACACACCAACAGATCCAATGTGAACGCCAAGGTGGACCAGTATGTGGACGTGCTGAGGGAGTCTGTGATAGGTGCGATGTTTGGTGTTCTCATAGTGCAATGTGTTTGCACGACACACCAACAGATCCAATGTGAACGCCAAGGTGGACCAGTATGTGGACGTGCTGAGGGAGTCTGTGATAGGTGCGATGTTTGGTGTTCTCATAGTGCAATGTGTTTGCATGACACACCAACAGATCCAATGTGAACGCCAAGGTGGACCAGTATGTGGACGTGCTGAGGGAGTCTGCGGTGAACGGGGATGTGACGCCTGACGTCAGGGGGAGACTGCACTGCCTGCTGTCCTCCCTCATCACCCAGAACATCCACCACAGGGACATCATGCATTGTGAGTCTTCATCATCATCATTGTCATCATCATCATCATCATCATCATCATCATTGTCATTGTCATCATCATCATCATCGTCATCACCCAGAACATCCATGACAGGAACATCATGCATTGTGAGTCTTCATCATCATCATTGTCATCATCATCATCATCATCGTCATCATCATCATCATCATCATTGTCATCATCATCGTCATCACCCAGAACATCCACCACAGGAACATCATGCATTGTGAGTCTTCATCATAATCATCATAATCATCATCATCATCATCATCATCATCATTGTCATCATCATCGTCATCACCCAGAACATCCACCACAGGGACATCATGCATTGTGAGTCTTCATCATTGTCATCATCATCATCGTCATCGTCATCATTGTCATCATCATCACCCAGAACATCCATCACAGGGACATGCATTGTGAGACATAATCATTGTCATCATCATCATCATCATCATCATCATCATCATCATCATTGTCATCACCCAGAACATCCATCACAGGGACATGCATTGTGAGACATCATCATTGTCATCATCATCATCATCATCATCATCGTCATCACCCAGAACATTCATCACAGGGACATCATGCACTGTGAGACATCATCGTCATCATCATGATCATCATCACCGAAATGGGTACTGTGTGGGTTCTGTGCATGTGTTGACATGCGTGCGCACTGTGTGGTTTTTGTCCTGCAGCCCTGGTGAAAGACGGGGCGGTGTCAGACAGCAGCTTCGACTGGCTGCGGGTGCTCAAGTTCCGTATGGACATCCGCAATGTGCTGCGGGCCAAGACCACGGTGAGCGAGACGGCCAAGACTCAGCCCAGCCCTGCGGTGTCCACCAAGAGCACTCCGCGCAGGGGGCGACTGAAGAAACAGGCGGAAGGTAAAACATGGCTGACATAGTTCAGTGGCTGTGGAGCACTGTGATGAAGGAATTCTAGAGATGTGTATTCACCACCCTCTCCCTCACTCAGGCCCTCAAGGTCAAGCGTACAGTAGAACCTCCCATTCAAGACCTTGAAAAATCATTGAAAAATAGTCTTAAGTGGGAGGGAGGGAGTTGTATAAGGGAGGTAACTTTAATACTTACTAGGAAGGGCAATGTCTCATGAGAAGTAGGTCTTAAGTGGGAGTGAGTCTTATAAAGGGGGGGGGGGGGGGGGTCTTATAAGGGAGGTTCCACTATGCAACAAAATTGCTGACCTATTTCCTTGGATGTGAAGCACTGTGGTTAGCTGTCGTTATTTTACAGACTAAAAGGCAATACAGTTGAACCTCCCAATACCTTCCCTATTAAGATTCCCTCTAAGATGTGATCCAAAAATGTGTTACTGGTTTCCCCTTCATGTCCAGACAAATGACTGTCCACCTCCTTATTAACTCCCCTTTTTTGCCTGATTTTCCAAGGAGGTTCCTGTGTAATTTTTTTCCATGACTGAGACCCCAATGCTTTAACTCTTCTAGCAGCATGGGTGAAAAGACATCACTCTACACTCCCACCAAATGCAAAGACATTCACTGCTAAGCACCCCGCCATGTGTTTGTCTGATTTTAGAGCTTTTGTCACTGTTTCTGCCATTAACCTTTTCATCGCCAGCCATCTTTAAGCCCAAAATTTCCATTTATGCTACTTGGCTACAGAAAAGATTTTGTCTGCAATACTGTTGGATTTCGCTGTGACACATTAAGAATGGGGTCAATTCTTACTGCCTAAATTTAGGAACACAATATCATTGAATAACAGACCCTGATTTCAAGAGCTTTTATGACATGGTTGTTAAATCATTGTGGTGCAAAAATGCGACATTGGCGGTGAAAGGGTTAAAGCAATGCGTGCACAATTAAAAGTAATAATATGTACTTTTGTCAGTTGAGATGCAGCAACCAAGAACATAGAAAACACATGGCGCTAGAAGAAATAATATATGACCTGTTATAATTTACAAGGTAACTATGTATTACAAAACTAAATGTTTGTAAATGTAGAGGGTGAACCTGTAATATGAACCTGTATACTGAGAGTAAATAATGTCAGTGTGTCATTTATTTTGACTTAAAGAAAAGTTTAATTGTTGGCTTGGAATTACATTTGCAAGTAAACCACACAGGTAGCTGGCAAGCTATATTTACTCCTGGTGAAACCTTTTTAATAAAAGAAAAAAAGTCTTCCGATACTAAAAAGGCTTCCAATTACCACAAGTTATTGAGCTGATAATAGTTAATATTGGTGGATGTCTTGGTGTCTTGAATTTGATGCTCATTGCTTTGGTTTACCCAGTTACAAAGTCATGCCAATTTCCTTTCAGTAAGTTGAATTTGTTTATGAAAATGCATATTGTCAAGGGTGTTGCGCCAGTGATAATGAAACTTGGTAGAGTTGCACCTTACTTCCTCACAACGGTGCCTGACCATCATGCCTTATAAACATACTTCCATACATTGACAAATGTTTTGGAAGTAGGATGATAATGGCTTGCCCTCTTATTAATAAATTGTTTTCTTGTAATTATTAAAAAGCGTGTGTGTGTGTGTCACCCTGTGTGTGTTTGCATGCGTGTCACTCTGTGTGTGTGTGTTACTCTGTGTGCATGAATTTGTGTGTGTATCTGCGTATGTGTCACTCTGTGTGTGTGTGTGATTGCATGTGTGTGTGTGTGTATGTGACTATGTGCGTGACTTTGTGTGTGTATCTGTGTATGTGTCACTTTGTGTGTGTGTGTGTGTGTGTGTGTGTGCATGTGTGTGTGTGTGTGTGTGTGTGTGTGTGTGTGTGTGTGTGTGTGTGTGTGTGTCACTCTATGTGCATGACTTTGTGTGTGTATCTGTGTATGTGTCACTCTGTGTGTGCATGTATGTGTGTGCATGTATGTGTGTGCATGTATGTGTGTGCATGTGCACCACCTTGTTCCTTTGCTGTCGACCCCGTCGATCAGAGGAGCCCCCGGTGCTGACCCGCACGAAGACCACAGTGTCCACAGACCACCAGTTCAGCCCCTGCTACATGCAGCAGCTCAACAGCTCCTTCTTCTACGACTACGAGTACATGGGGCCCTTCACCACCCTGGTCATGACCCCCCTCACCCAGCGCACCACCCTCTCCCTCACCCAGGCCCTCAGGAACTTCCAGAGCTGCACGCTCGTTGGTCCGGCTGGCACGGGGAAAACCGACACCATCAGGAACCTGGCCAATGTACGTCTGTTTTACTTCGCTTCCTTGCTCACATAGGCATTTCCGCATTCTGGTGCATGATTGATAACTGTCCATTGCCCATACATGGGTGCTACTCTTTCAGTTTTACACTGATTTCAGTATTTTTAATTTTACCAGAAACTGAATTTAATTTTTTGTAATTCATTAAAAAAAACTGACCACAAGCGATTTGGGGCGTTTTGGAAGTTTACAAAGGCATTGTAATAATTTTACAAGGCTTATCAGATTCAAACTGTCTCTGTCTCTCATTTTAACTGTCTGTCTGTCTCGTTATCCCTCTCTCTTAAGTTGCCCCATTGAATCATCTGACGGGGCTCTGCCCCTGTACCCTGCCGGAGCCATGTGTCCCTGGACCCCTGCCTTTCATTTTTTTTCATTTTGGGGAGTTGCACCCATGCCCATACATCTAGTAACCGTGACAAGTTCTGACCCCTTTTTGTGAGGTTTCTTTCTATTATGAAGGAGAGAGAGAGAGAGAGAGAGAGAGAGAGAGAGAGAGAGAGAGAGAGAGAGAGAGAGAGAGAGAGAGAGAGAGAGAATGCGTGTAGGTTGAGTAGTGGGCTGTACAGTTTACCTCTTCCCGCACCATGGGCGAATACATTCCCCCAAGACATCACTCAACACTCCCACCAAATGCAAAGACATTCACTGCCAAGCACCCTGCCATGTGCTTGTCTGTTTTTAGAGCTTTTGTCACTGTTTTGTGCCGTTGAAGAAATGCATGCGCACTCAAAAAAATAGTTCCTCCCCTCTTGTCGGTTGAAAGGCATCGGACAACCAAGAACGTAAAAAAATACATGATGCTGGAAGAGTTAAATCAGTTAGGAAGACAAAATACTTTTGTTAATGATCTTTTTTAAACATGAATAGATTAAGGGTTTGTTGTCATTCATTTTTTATCTGTCCACTGGGCTTTTCTTTAGTTTCTCAATCTTCTCCATTCTATCATCTGTCTGCTTTTCTTGACCTTTCATTCATTGCCTCCTCTCTCTTTCTCCCATTGTTACTTGTGTTACCTTAGCTGTATGTTAGTATTCATTTAGATTTAAATATATTTCTGTTCTGTTGCCTTTGGGTTTTTTTAAATTTTCATTGCCTATCTCTATTTGTTTTGTTTTACTTTCCATCGATTCTTTCTATTTCTGGTTGTCTCTTACATTTTTAAAATTTCATAACGTAAGTGCTAATTCTTTCTCTTTTGCACATCCCTCACAGTTGTATATTTTCTTGCCTTTTTTGTTTTGCTGTCTGTATTTGTCCCTCTTTATAATTATCATGGGTTCTTTACTCCTTTCTTTGTTTCTTTCTCTTTACACCTTAGCTTAACCACCGAAGCATTATTATGACTGTGATTGCCACACTGACATCAGAAAGTTGATGAAACCAGAGAGCGGCATATGCCGGTTTTTACCGATATTTTTTGGTCTAGTACCGATAAAAATTAATGTCATCGGTATCGCGTACCGGTACCTGAGACTTTCTTTCGAGCTGGTAAGGAAAGACCCTGCGTCACACACCTACGTCAGGCAGATGCGCGATAAAAGTTTTGCGTCATGCTTACGTAAATAGCAAGGTTGTGTTCCCGCTTGTGGGCTTCCCGCTCTGTCGTTCTGTTTGTCTGATGATGACGACAACATCACAAAAGTGACGTAATATACAATGATGCATTACGATCGCATAGATCTATGTACAGATTTTTTTCTGCACAGCGAAGTTTGATTGCACCGGCTGTGTGATGGCCAGTACCGGAATATTTTCCTGTTGCCGGTACTGTCCACCGAAACTTTTGGTGGGCTAGCGGAACCTCTGTGAAACATAGCGCTGCATAATGTTGCGTGATATTGTACTTTACCATTGTAATACGGATATAATGCAGTGTAACGCAGTGCAACATAATGCATTGCATTACGGAGCAACAAAGCAATCAGTGGTGGGCGACATGTCACATACTACAACGCTACTCACCCATCAGAATGCCGTGATCTTCGTGTTGTCTGTGGCAGATGTTGGGGCGCTGCATGTTCACGGTGACCTGCTCACCCATCAGAATGCCGTGATCTTTGTGTTGTCTGTGGCAGATGTTGGGGCGCTGCATGTTCACGGTGACCTGCTCACCCATCAGAATGCCGTGATCTTCCTGTTGTCTGTGGCAGATGTTGGGGCGCTGCATGTTCATGGTGACCTGCTCACCCATCAGAATGCCGTGATCTTTGTGTTGTCTGTGGCAGATGTTGGGGCGCTGCATGTTCACTGACCTGCTCACCCATCAGAATGCCGTGATCTTCTGTTGTCTGTGGCAGATGTTGGGGCGCTGCATGTTCATATGACCTGCTCACCCATCAGAATGCCGTGATCTTTGTGTTGTCTGTGGCAGAGGTTGGGCTGATGTTCACTGTGACCTGCTCACCCATCAGAATGCCGTGATCTTTGTGTTGTCTGTGGCAGATGTTGGGGCGCTGCATGTTCACTGACCTGCTCACCCATCAGAATGCCGTGATCTTTGTGTTGTCTGTGGCAGATGTTGGGGCGCTGCATGTTCACGGTGACCTGCTCCGAGAGCACCACCCTTCCCATGATGCTGCAGTACATGATGGGCATGGTGCAGTCTGGGTGCTGGATGCTGTTTGATGACACTGACCACTTGACCAAAGGTAGACTGAGTCACTGGGCTAGTTAATATTATCTTACCAAAGGCAGACCACTTGACCAAAGGTAGACTGAGTCACTGGGCTAGTTAATATTATCTTACCAAAGGCAGACCACTTGACCAAAGGTAGACTGAGTCACTGGGCTAGTTAATATTATCTTACCAAAGGCAGACCACTTGACCAAAGGTAGACTGAGTCACTGGGCTAGCTAATATTATCTTACCAAAGGCAGACCACTTGACCAAAGGTAGACTGAGTCACTGGACTAGCTAATATTATCTTACCAAAGGCAGACCACTTGACCAAAGGTAGACTGAGTCACTGGACTAGCTAATATTATCTTACCAAAGGCAGACCACTTGACCAAAGGTAGACTGAGTCACTGGGCTAGCTAATATTATCTTACCAAAGGCAGACCACTTGACCAAAGGTAGACTGAGTCACTGGACTAGCTAATATTATCTTACCAAAGGCAGACCACTTGATCAAAGGTAGACTGAGTCACTGGGCTAGCTAATATCTTACCAAAGGCAGACCACTTGATCAAAGGTACGCTGAGTCACTGCACTAACATTATCTTGCCTAAGGAATACCGCTTGACCAAAGGTGCATTGATTCACTGCTCCATTCACAACTTAAATTGCTCGACCAAAGCTTTGCTGCCCCATACAAAGTAGATTTACTTTGCTGAAGTTAAACCACTTGATCTTAGGTACAGTGCTTCCTTGCCTTACTCGCAGCAAAATTACTTGACCAAAGGTAGATCATTTTATGCGAAATTGCTGAGACTTTGTTATCTGACCATAGTTAGATCATTTGACCATAGATCAAATTTCAGTGCCATGCTCACAAATAGAATTACCTGACTTTTGTTAGGTGATTTTGTCTTTAGAACAAATTTGACCTTCAGTGGTGAAGACGGGGAAGAAATGAGGGGGCGGGGTGTTGGGGAGTGAGCACCTGACAGTAAAAAACGCCTTACAGTGGCCAACATTTGTTAGTTAAAGCATGGTGTTGTTGGCATCAAGACTGACGTCGGTGGTGGCTCGGCTGGGGGGAGGGGAGGGGTGATTTAGTGAAGGAGGGTCTGACAACAAACTCACTGTGACCTAACCCTGTGAAATCTGTTGTTGCTGGCCCAGCTGAAAAGTGTGTGTGTGTGGGGGGTGTGGGGGGTGAGGGGGGGGGGGGGGTAGGGAAGGAGTGCCTGATAAGAAATGCCTTACTGTTGCCAAAATCTGTAAAACCGTCTTGGGTAAAATTGTAGTATAGACATCTCCATCATGTTTACGACTCCCAGTCTCAAAGTCTGGTTCCGTATGTTTTATGATAATGATCTGAGGTTGATTCTAAACCTGTCCCTTTCCCAGAGAACGGCAGAATGTTGCTTCTCCGTGAAGATGTGTACAACCTAGCCGTGTGTTGCTGTGTTGCTCAGGCCTGATGTCAGCCGTAGCTGTGTGTTGCTGTGTTGCTCAGGCCTGATGTCAACTTTGCCGTGTGTTGCTGTGTTGCTCAGGCATGATGTCAACTTTGCCGTGTGTTGCTCAGGCCTGATGTCAACTTTGCCGTGTGTTGCTGTGTTGCTCAGGCCTGATGTCAACCTAGCCGTGTGTTGCTGTGTTGCTCAGGCCTGATGTCAACCTAGCCGTGTGTTGCTGTGTTGCTCAGGCCTGATGTAGCCGTGTGTTGCTGTGTTGCTCAGGCCTGATGTAGCCGTGTGTTGCTGTGTTGCTCAGGCCTGATGTAGCCGTGTGTTGCTGTGTTGCTCAGGCCTGATGTAGCCGTGTGTTGCTCAGGCCTGATGTCAACCTAGCCGTGTGTTGCTGTGTTGGTCAGGCTTGATGTCAACTTAGCTGTGTGTTGCTGTGTTGCTCAGGCCTGATGTCAACTTAGCTGTGTGTTGCTGTGTTGCTCAGGCCTGACGTAGCCGTGTGTTGCTGTGTTGCTCAGGCCTGATGTCAACCTAGCCGTGTGTTGCTGTGTTGCTCAGGCCTGATGTAGCCGTGTGTTGCTGTGTTGCTCAGGCCTGATGTCGGTGGCGGCCCAGCAGCTGGACTACCTGCACACTGCCCTGAGGGCCCTGGACGTGTCCAGCCAGAACCAGTACCTCATCCGGGGTCAGCCCCGCTTTGACAAGGTGACCCTCACGCTATGTACCCCTCTGTTTGGGAGACTAGTGTCACTGTGCACCCCTCTATTTGGGGACTAGCGCCACTGTTTCTTGCCATTGCCGCATATGTTTGTTATGGATTTTGCTTTCAAAATCCCTTTATTGGGTTAGGTGGAAATCAGTTTTTCTGACTTTTCCGTTAATGTAATTTACTAATAATACTCAAACTCTGCTTGTGTGTGCCGGTGTCTAAATCTGATGTTTTAACAAATGTTTATTGTGAGGAATAGTTCTAACATTTAAAAAATAAGTACTAAATTTAATCATTCCTGTTAATCCAAATGGTTTAAGATATTCTCATATCTTATCATTTGTTTGTTTCTGTTTGTTTCTCTGGCTCATAGTTTTGATGTTGAGGTATGGCATTAGAAGGATGGAGCGTGTTCCTAACTAACTACTGTAATTCGCGGACTATAAACTGCAGCTTTTGTTTTACCCTCCTGCGGCTAGTTCAGTGCCGCGGCCTAAACGTTACCGAAAGTGAAAGTAAACTTACTCAGTGGCATCCTTGATTCAGATCTTTGATCTGTGACCTTGTTCACGGTTGATGACAAAAAAATCACCTTGATTTCGGTTTATTTTTCACAAAATGACGATCTGTTTCGCGGTCCGACACTTTTGTTTTGGCAGTCAACACACACGCGATCAACTCTAGACTCAGCCAGAAGCGGACATCGTGCATCGCCACTACTTCCGCGGCTTATGCTTCAACACGGCTTATGCGTTTTTTTAAAGATGAAAATGATGTTTTACGTCCTCTCGGTCATAGACACATATGGGACATTTGTAAATACAAAGATGGTGGGAACAATACTGGCTGCAATGCCCACTAATAGTGCAACACCAGTAAAGTCCGGTGAGTTTTTTTAACAATATAGATAGGTGTAGCGGTAACCACGCCTCGGTTAAACCTCATCGGCTATGGTACTACCACATTGTCTAGTGTATTTTGTGTTTTTTAAAGTAGGGGGTGCGGCTTATATTACGAAGCGGCTTGTAGTCCGTGAATTACAGTACAACTGATTTCTGTGCTCACTGGTGTTAACCTTTAACATACTAGAGTGCCTTTAACTATTGACAACGTACTGTGTTCGTGTGCACAGAGTGCCTTTAACTATTGACGACATACTGAGTCCGTGTGCACAGAGTGCCTTTAACTATTGGCAACATACTGTGTTTGTGTGCACAGAGTACCTTTAACTATTGGCAACATACTGTGTTTGTGTGCACAGAGTGCCTTTAACTATTGACAATATACTGTGTTCGTGTGCAGAGTGCCTTTAACTATTGGCAACATACTGTGTTTGTGTGCACAGAGTACCTTTAACTATTGGCAACATTCTGTGTTTGTGTGCACAGAGTGCCTTTAACTATTGACAATGTATACTGTGTTTTTTAAAGTGTGCAGAGTGCCTTTAACTATTGACAACATACTGTGTTCACTGGTGTGCACAGAGTGCCTTTAACTATTGACAACATACTGTGTTCGTGTGCACAGAGTGCCTTTAACTATTGACAACATACTGTGTTCGTGTGCACAGAGTGCCTTTAACTATTGACAACATACTGTGTTCGTGTGCACAGAGTGCCTTTAACTATTGACAACATACTGTGTTTGTGTGCACAGAGTGCCTTTAACTATTGACAACATACTGTGTTCGTGTGCACAGAGTGCCTTTAACTATTGACAACATACTGTGTTTGTGTGCACAGAGTGCCTTTAACTATTGACAACATACTGTGTTTGTGTGCACAGAGTGCCTTTAACTATTGACAACATACTGTGTTCGTGTGCACAGAGTGCCTTTAACTATTGACAACATACTGTGTTCATGTGCACAGAGTGCCTTTAACTATTGACAACATACTGTGTTCATGTGCACAGAGTGCCTTTAACTATTGACAACATACTGTGTTCGTGTGCACAGAGTGCCTTTAACTATTGACAACATACTGTGTTCATGTGCACAGAATGCCTTTAACTATTGACAACATACTGTGTTTGTGTGCACAGAGTGCCTTTAACTATTGGCAACATACTGTGTTTGTGTGCACAGAGTGCCTTTAACTATTGACAACATACTGTGTTTGTGTGCACAGAATGCCTTTAACTATTGACAACATACTGTGTTTGTGTGCACAGAGTGTGAAGTGCATGTAGACATTCTGTATATTCTATTTACATTTAATTCTTTCTGTTTCCAAATACTTAATGCGGGTTTCAGTCAATTAGATTTCTTAAAAAGAGATTAAGATTTTAATTGTTTTATGCTGAATGCATGGAATGTCGTTTTGCTAATATATATTTTTGCAGTTAGATTATTAAAAACATTTTCTTTAGGAAAACAAAATTGTTGAATAAAAAATTCTTGTCTTTGTATTTGATCTGGTAAATATAGATGTAGAATTTTTTTTCTTAAATGATAACCACGAGATAACTGATTTAAAACAAAAAAATCATTTAACAATATGCAAGTGTGTTCGTGTGGTAATACTCCTGTTTCCCGTGTAACAAATGGAAGCTTTAATTAATTCTAGCAAAATTTGTAAAGGGCGGTTTACTAACTAAGATAAAATCAAATTTATTGTGTATTGTTTTGGTTTCTAATTCAGGTTGTATTTAGTTAAAATGTAGACTGACCATACTAATGCAAACTAACATATATGAAACATGTCTTTTGTTTTTGCAGGTGTTGTCTATGGTATGTAAGCAGATATTTTCTGCTGGTTTGTATAGAACTCTTTGAATGCCTAGTTTCTTTTTTTTGTTTTGTATCCTGTACTTTTTTTTACCTTTTCGTTTAACTCTTAATGTCTTAAAGATATATCATTTACTTTCATGGTCTAATGAGACCAGATATTTTTTGATTTTGTTGTTCACCATCGTGTTAAAATTGTAATCTACTTAAAGCTATTTCTTGTTGCAATATGAAAACATATTACAGACAAACCTCTATTTTAAGACTTCCAAAATGTCCGGAAAAATCGGTCGTAAATTGGAGGGGTCAATGACGGAGGTTTTCACTGGCAGCCGTAGAAAGAAAAAGTTTCCACAGTTCATACTCTCTTCTTCATGCACACATACAATGACATATTAAAACTGGATTTGGGTCTTTCCAACTGCATAGGATTGTGCAATCGATGTATTACAGTTTCACTTCGCCGACTTCTGTTAATCACCTCCACTCTCGTCCAAAGTCAGTGGTTTTCTTGTTCAAAGTCAGTGGTTTTCGTGCTTTTCCTACGCTTTCTGCCATCTTTTCTACAACAAGGGAAGCGACTCCGCTTTCAGGCCCTTGACCGTGGTTGTTTCCCTTTGCTCGAAGTCTATGCAGACGACAACAACGGTCATAAAAACCAGCAAAATGGCAGTCGTAAGTCGCGTTTTAGAGGAAGTCGTTTAAGAGAGGTCGTTTACATAGTAAAATGCATCCGTGCCAACAAATCCGGTCTCAAATGAGAGGTGGTCGCTTAACAGAGGGTCGTAAAATAGGGGTTTGTCTGTACAACATTGTTTCCAAATCTTTGAAATATTTTGAAAAAAACACCCACAAACAAACAAACAAACAAAATGTTATCAGAAAAACAGAAATGAAAATGAAAAGCATGTTCAACAAAGCAAGCAGAAAACCCAAACAAACAAACAAACAAAAACCCAACAGGGTTAGAATAATGATAAGTATTACAGGAAAGGTTTGCATGTTGCCTCAGAGTCTCAGTCACAGCGTTTTCCTAATTTCTGTATGGCTTACTCTTAAAAGAAATCTCTAACGGTTTCTGTTGCTGCTTAAGTTTTTGTTTGTGTTTTTTTCTGCATTCCATTTTTCTCTTTCTTTCTAAATGTTGAATTATCTGATTTACCTATCACTTCCTTTTGTTGTGGTTGTCATGTTTTGATATATTTGTTCTGCCAGTGTAAATGTCATTGTTGCATTAGTTTAGTTGTTTACTTTATACAGAACCTTAAAAAACAGTTCATTTGAAATTTGTTCTTTTGTACTGTAGAGCTAGATCTCAGAAAGAAGACCAGCACAGTTTGTATGGTAGATATGCTGACACAAGTTTTTGATGCATGCATTGTCAAGATTTTTGTTGTTGTCTCCAGCAATTTTTATGTTGTCTATTTCTGTCTTTTTGCATGCATTTTACTGTGTATGTATAGATTAATTAAAATATGCAAGGTCATTGTGCCAAGCATTGAAAGATCTACTGATTCAAGTGTCTACTTCTGTCACTTCTGGAAAGGAGGAAAGTAAGTTTGATTGTCCATGTAACATGATCCAGGGATATGTTAGTCAACAATCATGCTTGGAATCATTGAGGGAAATTGGGAATTTGTGCAACAATAAATCTCTAAGTGACAACCATTTTCCAGCACAACTCGGAGTCTGTTGATCGGTTTTATCCTTTGGATTCCAAGAAAACTGCATTTGGAGAATATTATCTGTAAACCTGTAAGTAACAGAATAACGGTAGTTCAGTCAGTATTGTTTTTGAAAACCATGCAAGAACACTTGTGGATTAATTGGTGTAGCTTTCTGAATACTTATGAATGTCGGTCAGATGTCCGAACTGTAGTATTTTTATATTACTTATCTCTCTTTATCCCACTCCATCTCTCTCGCTTTAACCCTTTCACCGCCAGCCATATTTCAGGCAAGAATTCCCATTAAATTTACCTGGGTAGAGAACAAAATCCATCTGCAGTATTGGGGATTGTTCTGTGACATATATAAAATAAGGTCTATCCTTACTTCCCAAAACTAAGACAATAGGGTTTTTGGATAATAGACCCCAATTTGATGCCTTTTGGTGACATAGGTGTTAAATCACTGTGGTGCTAAAATGCGACTTTGGCGGTGAAATGGTTAATGTTCTCTACAAACCAGTGAGTGAGTGTGCAGCTGTGAAAAGGCTACAAAATGCTGTAGTGCTACTTTACACCGTCTTTAGCAGGTTGTTTTTCCTGATGGTGTGCATGTTGCTACATGCTGTACACCGTCTTTAGCAGGTTGTTTTTCCTGTGTTGCTACATGCACACCGTCTTTAGCAGGTTGTTTTTCCTGATGGTGTGCATGTTGCTACATGCTGTACACCGTCTTTAGCAGGTTGTTTTTTACACCGTCTTTAGCAGGTTGTTTTTTCTGATGGTGTGCATGTTGCTACATGCTGTACACCGTCTTTAGCAGGTTGTTTTTTACACCGTCTTTAGCAGGTTGTTTTTTCTGATGGTGTGCATGTTGCTACATGCTGTACACCGTCTTTAGCAGGTTGTTTTTTACACCGTCTTTAGCAGGTTGTTTTTTCTGATGGTGTGCATGTTGCTACATGCTGTACACCGTCTTTAGCAGGTTGTTTTTTCTGATGGTGTGCATGTTGTCTACATGCTGTACACCATCTTTAGCAGGTTGTTTTTTACACCGTCTTTAGCAGGTTGTTTTTCCTGATGGTGTGCATGTTGCTACATGCTGTACACCGTCTTTAGCAGGTTGTTTTTTACACCGTCTTTAGCAGGTTGTTTTTCCTGATGGTGTGCATGTTGCTACATGCTGTACACCGTCTTTAGCAGGTTGTTTTTTACACCGTCTTTAGCAGGTTGTTTTTTGTGATGGTGTGCATGTTGCTACATGCTGTACACCGTCTTTAGCAGGTTGTTTTTTACACCGTCTTGTGCATGTTGCTTTTGCTGTACACCGTCTTTAGCAGGTTGTTTTTTACACCGTCTTTAGCAGGTTGTTTTTTGTGATGGTGTGCATGTTGCTACATGCTGTACACCGTCTTTAGCAGGTTGTTTTTCCTGATGGTGTGCATGTTGCTACATGCTGTACACCATCTTTAGCAGGTTGTTTTTTACACCGTCTTTAGCAGGTTGTTTTTCCTGATGGTGTGCATGTTGCTACATGCTGTACACCGTCTTTAGCAGGTTGTTTTTCCTGATGGTGTGCATGTTGCTACATGCTGTACACCGTCTTTAGCAGGTTGTTTTTCCTGATGGTGTGCATGTTGCTACATGCTGTACACCATCTTTAGCAGGTTGTTTTTCCTGATGGTGTGCATGTTGCTACATGCTGTACACCGTCTTTAGCAGGTTGTTTTTCCTGATGGTGTGCATGTTGCTACATGCTGTACACCGTCTTTAGCAGGTTGTTTTTTACACCGTCTTTAGCAGGTTGTTTTTCCTGATGGTGTGCATGTTGCTACATGCTGTACTCTTTAGCAGGTTGTTTTTTACACCGTCTTTAGCAGGTTGTTTTTCCTGATGGTGTGCATGTTGCTACATGCTGTACACCGTCTTTAGCAGGTTGTTTTTCCTGATGGTGTGCATGTTGCTACATGCTGTACACCGTCTTTAGCAGGTTGTTTTTCCTGATGGTGTGCATGTTGCTACATGCTGTACACCATCTTTAGCAGGTTGTTTTTTACACCGTCTTTAGCAGGTTGTTTTTCCTGATGGTGTGCATGTTGCTACATGCTGTACACCATCTTTAGCAGGTTGTTTTTTACACCGTCTTTAGCAGGTTGTTTTTCCTGATGGTGCATGTTGCTACATGCTGTACACCATCTTTAGCAGGTTGTTTTTCCTGATGGTGTGCATGTTGCTACATGCTGTACACCGTCGTTAGCAGGTTGTTTCTCCTGATGGTGTGCATGTTGCTACATGCTGTACACCGTCTTTAGCAGGTTGTTTTTCCTGATGGTGTGCATGTTGCTACATGCTGTACACCGTCTTTAGCAGGTTGTTTTTTACACTGTCTTTAGCAGGTTGTTTCTCCTGATGGTGTGCATGTTGCTACATGCTGTAGTGCTACTTTATACCGTCTTTAGTAGGTTGTTTCTCCTGATGGTGTGCATGTTGCTACATGCTGTAGTGCCAGCCAGCTTGCATTCCTACTTTCTCACTTCGGAAGTGTCACTTCTACCTTTTATTCTTCCTTTCTTTTTCCCTCCTTACGTAAATTTACTTATCCAAATCAATCCACCCACCCTCTCTTTCACTGAATCACTTTCCATATGATTTGTGTAATGCTATATTGATTTAGTTTGATTGGAAACTCAAACTTTTTGTGTGGTTTGTTTGTTGGTTTTCGTGCTGTTTGAATTCTTGTTCTTTGGTGTTGAATTGAGTTCAAGCCATTACCTGAAACTTTTTTGTCTTGTTTGGTTTTTGTTCGTTTCCTCTCTCAGTGATGTCCCGAGGCCCCGGTCATTGGCCACTGACCTATTAAAATTGAAAATGTACTGTTGTGTTCTCCCCTATGAGGACAAATGTCTGATTAATTTTTATAATTTTAGCTTTGTCTTATTGATTTCTGCAAGAGCCAGGACATTGTCCTATTGATTTCTATCCTCTCAGGACAGTTTGCCTTATCACTTTTCGATCCTCGGTACATCACTCTCTCTCTCTCTCTCTCTCTCTCTCTCTCTCTCTCTCTCTCTCTCTCTCTCTCTCTCTCTCTCTCGACAAGTCAAGTTTCAAGTTTCTCTCTCTCTCTCTCTCCACCCATGTCTGCCCCCACCCCCACCCTCTTTTCCACCCTTCCCCATTATCCACTTCATTTTCGTGTTTGTATTTTGGCCTATGGCTGATGTACATTAAACACTCAGACTCTCTCTCTCTCTCTCTCTCTCTCTCTCTCTCTCTCTCTCTCTCTCTCTCTCTCTCTCTCTCTCTCTCTCTCTCTCTCTCTCTCTCTCTCTCTCTCTCTCTCTCTTTTTAATTATGTTGGTGAGAAAATCTCTCCCATCTTTATAACAACGAATATTTGTGTGTAATGCTGTGGAATTGACCAACATATTGTTGCAGGTGTTTATATTGTGTAAGTTGTCCTAGTTATGAACAGAATACTCTATCACTGCATATTTTATAATGCTTATATATCCCGGCACATTGTCTCATTAAGCCTAAAGGTGTAGAAGTTTAAAAATAATCAAAATTATAACCTATCATTTTAGCCGATTTTACGCAATGCATTAAATTTCTTTTTTTTACTGTTGCAACCTAGTTAATACAGGAACAACACATCAGTCTGTCTAGTTAATATTTTCTATCCTGCCAATAGGACTGTGTGTGTGTGTGTGAAGTCAAAAGTCAAAAGTTATTTCCACATGGATGTGTGTGTGTGTGTGTGTGCGCACGTGTGTGTGCATGCGTGCGTTCTATTGTTAGGCTTCAGGCTAGAAACTATCACTGTGCAGGATAGGTGACAATGGCAATGTGTAGGATTGACTTAGATAAGACTTCATTGGGTGGAACTCATCTCTGATAACTAGGACAGCTATTCCGGACAAATTCTCTCTCTCTCTCTCTCTCTCTCTCTCTCTCTCTCTCTCTCTCTCTCTCTCTCTCTCTCTCTCTCTCTCTCTCTCTCTCTCTCTCTCTCTCTCTCTCTCTCTCTCTCTCTCTCTCTCTCTCTCTCTCTCTCTCTCTCTCTCTCTCTCTCTCTCTCTCTCTCTCTCTCTCTCTCTCTCTCTCTCTCTCTCTCTCTCTCTCTCTCTCTCTCTCTCTCTCTCTCTCTCTCTCTCTCTCTCTCTCTCTCTCTCTCTCTCTCTCTCTCTCTCTCTCTCTCTCTCTCTCTCTCTCTCTCTCTCTCTCTCTCTCTCTCTCTCTCTCTCTCTCTCTCTCTCTCTCTCTCTCTCTCTCTCTCTCTCTCTCTCTCTCTCTCTCTCTCTCTCTCTCTCTCTCTCTCTCTCTCTCTCTCTCTCTCTCTCTCTCTCTCTCTCTCTCTCTCTCTCTCTCTCTCTCTCTCTCTCTCTCTCTCTCTCTCTCTCTCTCTCTCTCTCTCTCTCTCTCTCTCTCTCTCTCTCTCTCTCTCTCTCTCTCTCTCTCTCTCTCTCTCTCTCTCTCTCTCTCTCTCTGCATCTGTAGATGTTTTACTGTCTGTCATTCTCACATTTTTATTTCTCTCCATGCCATTATCGCACTTCTAAAGAAAACAGATGCTCAAAGGGAATTGCCGAAAGACTTCTCTTTACATGCTGTTTTATGTTTATGATGAAACAATAGCTGTCAAGTGTTCAAATATTTAGCTGCTCAGTTCAGGTTACATGGGTCTTGATGTAGTTAACTTTATTGCATTGATTTCAGGTTTAGGTGTGTGTGTATTACCAGAGGTTGTGTATTGTGTAGTGATGAAAAGAAAATGTAGTTTGATGATAAAAAATAATTTATGGTGTGTGTGTGTTGATGTGTGTGTGTTCATGTGTGTGTGTGTGTATGTGTGTGTGTGTGTGTGTGTGTGTATTCATGTGTGCATGTGTGTGTCTATATGCGTGTCTTTATGTGTGTGTGTGTATCTTGCTGTATGTGTCTGTGTCTGTGACCCTGTGTGAGCAGAAGACCGGGGCAGGGGACAAAGTGATCCGCCGTAACTCGCTGACCACCCTGCACCCTTTGCCCAGGAAATCCTCTGACTCCCAGGACTCCCCCGTCCTTGAGAGACAGCGCACCGTGCCACACGGATTTAACGTACGTCGCACAAACACACCCCAGACCCTTCCCCACTTTCCCTCTATATTCATATAACCTATATTCATAGAGCTCAAGTCCTTCTCTTTCTTTGTCTGCCAATGCCATATGGATTTAACGTAAGTCACACAGAGCTGTGGAGATCATAAACCCACCCGCAGCTTCCTAATAAATTGATGTGGCTCTCTGTTATTTTCTTTTCGGCTTAAGTTATTTTGTAGGCATCACCAAATGAAACAAGAAACTACAACCTTGGGGGAAGATAATCATTGATCTCTGGACAGTTATGCATGTGTTTATGTTGACAGTTCAATTTACCAGTCATGCGTTTCTTTGTGAAACATTTGGATACATAATACATGTTTTTCTTTAAAAAAATATTTTTTAAAGATACGAATATCAGATAGATTTATTTATGTGTTCTGTGTATTGCTACATTTTAAAACAAATGTGTGAATTTGTTTTCTTCTAAAAGACTACTATTCGAATTCAGACAGATGTACACTCCTACAAGTTTTCAAAAATATCCATTGTCATCTTTGTGTTGTAAAACCTGAAATAGCCAATACATTGCTTCACAAAGTAGTCATCTCTGGCTGTTATATGCGCTCCAAGAGACTAATTATTTTTTAACTTTTAAATTCAATACCACTGCGCACAATTAAAGTCAGTTTTGGCCTCTTCTGCCAGCCTAAATGCAGTTGCCGACTAGGTTCTTTGGAAGCATGATACACGAAGATAGGGAGCTGAATGTTGTTGGCCTCTTCTGCCAGCCTAAATGCAGTTGCCGACTAGGTTCTTTGGAAGCATGATACACGAAGATAGGGAGCTGAATGTTGTTGGCGTCTTCTGCCAGCCTAAATGCAGTTGCCGACTAGGTTCTTTGGAAGCATGATACACGAAGATAGGGAGCTGAATGTTGTTGGCGTCTTCTGCCAGCCTAAATGCAGTTGCCGACTAGGTTCTTTGGAAGCATGATACACGAAGATAGGGAGCTGAATGTTGTTGGCGTCTTCTGCCAGCCTAAATGCAGTTGCCGACTAGGTTCTTTGGAAGCATGATACACGAAGATAGGGAGCTGAATGTTGTTGGCGTCTTCTGCCAGCCTAAATGCAGTTGCCGACTAGGTTCTTTGGAAGCATGATACACGAAGATAGGGAGCTGAATGTTGTTGGCATCTTCTGCCAGCCTAAATGCAGTTGCCGACTAGGTTCTTTGGAAGCATGATACACGAAGATAGGGAGCTGAATGTTGTTGGCATCTTCCCCGGTGTTCAGGAGAAAGGTTTGGTGACCTACTTTGAAGACACGTGGGTGGCTGAGCGGGACCAGCGGCGGCACTCCATAGAGAGGGAGGTGGAGATCAAGGAGTCTGACCTCTACAAGAACAACAGGCCCCCTCCTCTCTTCTATGGTCAGTGCACACACACACACACACACACATGCGCACACGCTCTCACACACACACAGACACACAGACATACAGACACACACACAGAGACACACACACACACACACACACACACACATGCAGACACACAGACACAGGCACACACACACACACACACACACACACATACACACACACACACACACACACACACACACACACACACACACACACACACACACACACACACACACACACCTCAAAGGCTGTAATGGTCCTTTCTCCATTAGACTCACAGTAATTTATATACTGGAGTTATGCAGCATAAAAGATAAATAGATCTCTCTCCCTCTTTTCCATGATATTTCGCTCACACTTAAGCAACTCATTGTGTTCCTTTCTGTCATGGACTCACAGTACACAGTTGATATATTTGACTGTCTCAATGCCTTTGGAACATTTAAGCCAACCAACCAACCAACCAACCGTTCATGTATTATCAATCATATTATAAGGCGCAGGGGTCTCAATCTGAGTAAAAAGTATCGCCTTATAGTCCGAAAAATATCATAATTAAATAATAACAACACCATTAACCTGCAGGCTGGGAATGCAGCCCGCAGGTAAAATAGCTAAGACACAAAGGGTTAAGGAAGACATTCTTATGAAATATAACAGACAGTTTTATATTGAGTGTGTCTAAGCTTTCATTGACCTCTGACAATTGAATATGCAATGACAAAACTGTCTCTGATGATGTTTGCATATTGGTGGTACGCTGCTAATTCCTTTGCTGTGTGTGCACTGTGTCCTGTTGACAGAGCACGTGAAGTCCAGTCGGCGGCGCCATGCCCCTGACTTCAGCAAGCTGGTGGCGGGGCCCATGTACGAGCACCGGGTGCTGGGCAACATCATGTTCAGCGGCAAGCTCATCACGGCCAGCGCCAACTTC
This sequence comes from Phymorhynchus buccinoides, assembly GCA_017654935.2. Taxonomy (NCBI): domain Eukaryota; kingdom Metazoa; phylum Mollusca; class Gastropoda; order Neogastropoda; family Raphitomidae; genus Phymorhynchus; species Phymorhynchus buccinoides. The sequence continues at coordinate 58,245,626 of CM065683.1, read as the reverse complement.
GGCTGCTTCATGACCATGGGAGCCTCTGGGGCCAGCCCCGTCAACATCCCAGACAACTTCAGGGTCAGTCGATGCTTTGCAGGCGTGGTCCCAGTTCTTCTTGTTGCTTCTGAAATATTTATCGATGTGATGCGTCTGTTTTGTTAAGTTCTTACGCTTTTGTGTTCAAAGCATATCTTAGAAATTCAGAATGAACATTTCACTTTAAAAATGTTTGTTTCTTTTGATTTAGAGATTCTCTTTTTTTTCTGCTGCCTTGTATTATTTTTTATTTTTTTTGACTGGAGAGTTAGAGAATGGGCAAAGTTGTTTTTCTGTTTGAACTAACACTTGACAGTGCTATCAGCTTCCATAGATACTAAGCAGATTCCTGGGATAAAAGTGTCTGTTAAAGAAATTTAAATGATTAGCATCCATGCAATTAACAGTCAAAAGTATAAATCAATTACATGCAAAGGGGAGAATTCGATGAGTGGAAACTCCTATTGTTCTTTTTTTTTATCAGAGTGCTAAGAGAGTGGGTTTTTGACAGGGCAGATTCCTATTTCCCTGCGTGTCTTTTTGTAGATGCTGATGCGTCCGTGTGCGCTGATCAAACCAGACACGCGTCAGATCCTGTCGGTGTTCCTGCAGACCTTTGCCTTCCAGCACCACGCGCTGTGGGCCCAGAAACTGACCCTGTTCTTCAGCCTCCTCGAGTCACAGGTGATGCACCACAGCAAAGCTTCCTTTGTCTCACCCTTCAGTCTTTTCCTTCACAAAAATATTTTAACTTTGACTTACAAAAAAAAGAGAGAGAGAAAGGTACACTGTTTACATTAAGATTTTCTGCTATTTACATAGGTAGGATCCGAATGTAAAGTATTTGAGAAACAATATTGAGAGTTACCTGCCAAAACCGCCTTTCTCAAAAAGAATGAATGTAGTGTTGTTGAGAGCAGTTTGCACATGACCGAGCAATTCACACGAAGACCAAGAGACGGACGGCTTTGCTCTTTATTCTCAATCACATCAATCTGACTTGCTGTGTTGGGAGTTGGGGCCTGACTGAGCTTTCTCACGCACGCTCTCCACAATTACACTTCCGATCGCTCAGAGTTCATTCCCATCATTCTGAATTCATTCACTCGTACGTGCACGACATTCTAAGCATTCTCACTTTTCGCCCTCTCACATGAAGAAGGCAGGTGAGCAGCTTTGGCTTGCAGATCTCGAATTGGTGGTAATGGTGAACTGAACCATTGATAGAGGAAACTTTGTGCTTTAAAGATTGGAATTATTTGTTCATTAAAGTGATGGATGTGTACCAAGTTATAGTTGACAGTAGTTGGGTGGAGGAGAGAACTACATACCATTGGAGATGATCACGATGGTTAGGTAGCTACCTTATGGGTGCATAAGGAGAATGGTGAGGAGAAGGAGGGAAAGGATAAGGATTTGTGAACATGATGATGATGAAGACAGTTGTACCGTGGAGTGTTTTACAGTGTTTCTCTACAGGACATGAAGGTGATAGTGATGGGGATGATAATAATGATGATGACAATAATGATGATGATGACAGTTGCCCCGTGGAGGTCTGTATCGGGTACCCCTGCAGGACATGAGGATGGTGATGATGATGATAATAATAATGATGATGATAATGACAATCATGGTGATGATCAAGAAGACAATGGTGATGTTGATGATGACAGTTGCCCCGTGGAGGTCTGTATCGGGTACCTCTGCAGGACATGAGGATGGTGATGACAATCATGGTGATGATCATGATGATGATTGCCCCGTGGAGGTCTGTATGATGAGGATGGTGATAATGATGATGATGATAATGATGATGATAATGACAATCATGGTGATGATCAAGAAGACAATGGTGATGTTGATGATGACAGTTGCCCCGTGGAGGTCTGTATCGGGTACCTCTGCAGGACATGAGGATGGTGATAATAATGATGATGATAATGATGATGACAGTTGCCCCGTGGAGGTCTGTATCGGGTGCCCCTGCTGGACATGAGGATGGTGATAATAATGATGATGATAATGATGATGACATGGTGATCTGATCGGGTGCAAGAAGACAATGGTGATGTTGATGATGACAGTTGCCCCGTGGAGGTCTGTATCGGGTACCTCTGCAGGACATGAGGATGGTGATAATAATGATGATGATAATGATGATGATTGCCCCGTGGATGATCGGGTGCCCCTGCTGGACATGATGATGCTGATAATGACAATCATGGTGATGATCAAGAAGACAATGGTGATGTTGATGATGACAGTTGCCCCGTGGAGGTCTGTATCGGGTACCCCTGCTGCAGGACATGAGGATGGTGATAATAATCGGGTGCCCCTGCTGGATGAGGATGGTGATAATAATGATGATGATGATGATGATTGCCCCGTGGAGGTCTGATCGGGTGCCCCTGCAACATGACCCCGTGGAGGTCTGTATCATGCAGGACATGATGGTGATAATAATGATCAATAATGATGAGACAATGGTGATGTTGATGATGACAGTTGCCCCGTGGAGGTCTGTATCGGGTGCCCCTGCTGGACATGAGGATGGTGATAATAATGATGCTGATAATGATGATGACAGTTGCCCCGTGGAGGTCTGTATCGGGTGCCCCTGCTGGACATGAGGATGGTGATAATAATGATGCTGATAATGATGATGACAGTTGCCCCGTGGAGGTCTGTATCGGGTGCCCCTGCAGGACATGAGGATGGTGATAATAATGATGCTGATAATGATGATGACAGTTGCCCCGTGGAGGTCTGTATCGGGTGCCCCTGCAGGACATGAGGCGGATGGTGCTCCTGGCCTCCACCAAGGTCCAGGACGAGGAGTTCCTTCACCAGATGCCAGACTCTCCCAATGGTAGGTTTGCCGCACCATGCCCCTTGCTGTATTGTGTGTGTGTGTAGGCGCACCATTGCACGTGCATGTCCTAAGGCTTAACTAGCGGGCAATATCTACAATTAACCCTGTGAGAACAATACCGGTAATCCATTGACGGGAAAAAGCCCAACAGAGACTGTGTTTTATTTCTTTATGTCATTGAGTCACCGTTCTTATAGGGTTAAATATGGACATTTCCAACTTGTACAACGTGAAACAACTCACAAAAGAGGTGTGGGTTAAGGGGATACGCAGCGTTTACTTCCCACGATGACAAATGATTAAGATTTTTGTCATAGCATCTACACATACTCCTAAGGTCAAAACTTGAAAAAAACCATGTGGTCACTGTGCTACATTACTTGTAATTTGTGGTCGAATTGTGGGGGGTTGGACAATTTTCGGGTAAAATCAGGTCTACTGAAAACTGGACACCTTTCATACACTTAGGTTATTAAAAAACTTTCAATTAATTTTGCTGATACTGCAACCTACATAGTGTCAGAATCTATGTCAAATGGTAAGGAAATATAATTTAGTCAATAGGAAATTTAGGAAAACTGTTGCCGTATTGACACATATTCTCTAAATTGTATTGTTCAAATGCCTGTAGAAAAAAACTCAACGATGAAATCATTCTATTTTTTTTATAATAGATGAAATAATGTATATTCTCCATACTAAACACACAAAAACAGTATGTCACCGTGCTTTTTACTGAACACCATACACATTTTCAACCCCACCCCTATTTTTCCACGGGACTCATGGCAAGAGTTATATCCCTACTAGTTTTTTTGTTGACAGTTTTATGAGATTTGTTCTTTTAGTAACGCAGTTTTAATCCTTCTAAAAAATGAATATGTTTAAAATAATCCTTATATTCTAACCATACAAACATTTTAGCGATATACTTTTCACAAATATAAATAAACTTGTATATTTTTCAAAAAAGTCTTGCACCACTGGGAGTCCGCCAGATTATACTAGCAGGATGAATCACAGAGAGAGTAGGCCATTTCATCACAATTTCGTCTTTTCATTCTTACGTCATCTTATCCATACGTCATTCATTCACTGAAGCCACAGAGAGAGTAGGCCATTTCATTCACAATTTCGTCATTTCATTCTTACATCATCTTATTCATACGTAATTCATTCTCTGAAACCCTTTAGTAGTGTTTCTTATGACACAGTCAGCCACAAGGGGAAAATTAGCGCCACCTGTATCCCGCGTATCCCCTTAAACACATATAAATTAACCTGTCCATCTTGCAGAAGAGAAGCTAGTTTGAATTATCACTGTGGAAGATAAGAAAAGGTGATTCTAAGAGATTCAGGTGTCATAATACATGAATACCTGTAGACAAATGCATCTAAGTTTCTGGTGGTGGCATAGGGTAGTGTTTTTAGGAGATCTGCTGTTTGGCTCTGCTGAGAAGTTTGACTAATGAACTCCAAATATGTTCATATGGTTTTATTAATTCTTTCAACTTCGCTGCTATGCATCCAATGAAAAAGATCAGACAGTTTATAAAACTTATCATGATATGGATAAATTATGTGATAAATGGTGATTTTAAGGTATCATTTACCGTGAGACCTGATAATAAGGCTTTTGTTTCAGGTGACGGCAAAATGGAGTGGAAGCATTCCAAGGCGAAGGGAGATGGACCATATAATAACTTCAAGCTTTTCAACGAGCTCTGTGATGACGTATTTTCTTGTCTGATGTTCAGAGGACGGCAGGATGGAGTGGAAGCACTCCAAGGCAGAGATAATGACTTCAAGCTTTTCAACGAGCTCTGTGATGATGTATTTTCTTGTCCAATGTTCAGAGGACGGCAAGATGGAGTGGAAGCACTCCAAGGCAGAGATGGACCGGCAGACGGGGGAGGAGCACTCCCTGGTGTGGGCCCTGAGGCAGGTGCTGAAGTCCCGGGTGCGGCAGGAGGACGAGGGGGCCTTCCGGGGCCTGCTGCAGGACGTGTTCCCCCAGACGGCCCTGGCCCAGCTGAAGATGGAGAAGAAGGGCAAGGAGGAGCCCCTGGAGGACGTCATCAGGGAGGTCATCAGGGAGGACCGCCTCATGGACACCCCCCACCTCATGGACAGGGTCAGTGAACAGTGCTTGGTGTGCATGACCTTGGAAGTCCACATCTTCGGATAGAGTTGGTTTATACACTTTGTTTCATGTCTTGGATGCCTGGTTTGTGTCATGTTAGACATACGGTTCATCAAACCTCTCAGTATTGTGACCACCCAACTGATTGACTGAAATTGTCCCTAATTGCAGAAGGGCAATTTAAGGGAGGGTTTTCTTTTACTAATTTATATTACAAAATATAGACTTACTCAGTTAGACTGATTAGGGTGCTTGCTAGGCGGAGGTTTGACGTACATATACAGTGTTCACAATGATTAACATTGTGTTTTTCTTTCTTTCAAGCTGTTGGAGAAGTGTGTTTCTCACTGGAGAAGTTTTAAGTCTTGATTGTGTATGTAATGTGTATGGTAACCCCATGGTCTACAAACCCTGTTGTCTGTGATTGCTGACTTGCTTGTTGCAATGTAGACGAGCTAAATGACCCCATGTGTTGGTGTGCCACTGGAGATTGTTGACCCCTTCCCTTCCCGTGGGGATATGGGTGTGTGTGTGGCACTAGTGATTGTTAATGAGCCAAATGACCCCATGTGCTGACTGGGCGTGGCACTAGTGATTGTTAATGAGCCAAATGACCCCATGTGCTGACTGGGCGTGGCACTAGTGATTGTTAATGAGCCAAATGACTCCATGTGCTGACTGGGCGTGGCACTAGTGATTGTTAATGAGCCAAATGACCCCATGTGCTGACTGGGCGTGGCACTAGTGATTGTTAATGAGCCAAATGACCCCATGTGCTGACTGGGCGTGGCACTAGTGATTGTTAATGAGCCAAATGACCCCATGTGTTTACTGGGCGTGGCACTAGTGATTGTTAATGAGCCAAATGACCCCATGTGCTGACTGGGCGTGGCACTAGTGATTGTTAATGAGCCAAATGACCCCATGTGCTGACTGGGTGAGGCACTAATGATTGTTGATGAGCCAAATGACCCCATGTGCTGACTGGGTGAGGCACTAATGATTGTTGATTAGCCAAATGACCCCATGTGCTGACTGGGTGAGGCACTAATGATTGTTAATGAGCCAAATGACCCCATGTGTTGAAATGACCCTATGTGCTGACTGGGCGTGGCACTAGTGATTGTTAATGAGCCAACTGACCCCATGTGCTGACTGGGCGCGCCCCCCACAGGTGCTGCAGCTGAACGCCAGCCTGGAGGTGCATTGCCCCGTGGTGCTGGTGGGGCCCGCGGGCAGCGGCAAGTCCACCGTGTGTCATGTGCTGGCCCGGGCTGTCAACCTGCGCAACTACAAGCTGTTCGCCCCTGATCACTCCAACGACGAGCTGACCACCGACCGCAACGTCATCTTCCAGTCCAAGCAGAAGCTCAAGGTCGGTGCCGGTGCTGTTTGGCGTGGGGACATTTTGTCTGCTTTATTTGTTTTCTTTGGATGCTGGGCACATTTTCGAGGTGATGGCTGTCGGCTATATCTCAGTATACTTTGTGAGCACTGATTTTGTATTGGGATTTTCTTTTCTTTCGAATGTGTCTCGGTGTATCTCTGTCAGCACCAATTTCCTGTCATGAGTCTAATTGCTGTCAGCTGTATTGATTATAATTGCTGTGAACTGTACCTCTGTGTATCTCTGTCAGCACCAGTTTTGAGTATTGATTCTAATTGCTGTGAACTGTACCTCTGTGTATCACTGTCCACACCAGTTATGTGTAAAGATTATAATTGCTGTCAACTATATCTCTGTGCATTTCTGTCAACACCAGTTTTGAGTATTGATTATAATTGCTGTCAACTGTACCTCTGTGTATCTCTGTCAGCACCAGTTTTGAGTATTGATTCTAATTGCTGTCAACTGCACCTCTGTGTATCTCTGTCAGCACCAGTTTTGAGTATTGATTCTAATTGCTGTGAAGACAGTGTACCTCTGTGTATCTCTGTCAGCACCAGTTTTGAGTATTGATTATAATTGCTGTCAACTGTACCTCTGTGTATCTCTGTCAGCACCAGTTTTGAGTATTGATTATAATTGCTGTCAACTATATCTCTGTGCATTTCTGTCCACACCTGTTATGTGTAAAGATTATAATTGCTGTCATCTGTATCTCTGTCAACACCAGTTATATGTAAAGATTCTAATTGCTGTCAACTGTATCTCTGTGTATCTCTATCAACACCAGTTATATGTAAAGATTCTAATTGCTGTCAACTGTATCTCTGTGTATCTCTGTCAACACCAGTTATATGTAAAGATTCTAATTGCTGTCAACTGTATCTCTGTGTATCTCTATCAACACCAGTTATATGTAAAGATTCTAATTGCTGTCAACTGTATCTCTGTCAACACCAGTTATATGTAAAGATTCTAATTGCTGTCAACTGTATCTCTGTCAACACCAGTTATGTGTAAAGATTATAATTACTGTCAACCATATCTCTGTCAACACCAGTTATATGTAAAGGTTCTAATTGCTGTCAACTGTATCTCTGTGTATCTCTGTCAGCACCAATTTTGTATTGTCTGTGATTCTAATTGCATTTGCTTTTTTTTCAATTTTCCCCTTGTTCTGCTCAGTCGTTTTCTGTTGTTGGTGTGTACCTTATCACACCATTTAAGAACTGAATTTCTTTAGTTTTGCATTAAGGACTAACGGTTTGAAGTGAAGATTGTTCTATGATCTTCTCCTTACTGTCTTTGGCCATTTAGAACCAAATTACTTAGTGCATGTCAAAAAGCAATGTTAGAAAAGCAAAAAATATTTAAGTCCAGTTTTAAATTTAATAATTTTGTTCTCTATTATTTTATATAATTTTTAGTTTTTTTAGTTTCATTGTTTGATTTTTTCATGTGAATATTGCAGTGATTGGCTGTACTCGTGCTTCTCCAAGTTTCTACTTTTGCCATGGACTGTTGAACATTATGAATTTACCTATTGTTCTTGTATAGAATGTCTGGTGAGGTATGAATGGCCGATGCCATGGTGACTATGATGATGATGTAGTCTGTATAACAAAGTGTTCCTGATGGTCTCCGTGGGGATACCGGGAGGGGGGGGGGGGGTGTCTTTCGTAAAAATAGTTCCCCCACCTTCTGGAAGGTTTGTGCTTGTAACTTCCTCTTATCTGCCACTCTCTTTGACTCTGCCTTTTCATTTGCTTTATATAATCTTTATACCATCTACTATCTTTCTGACTTATTGGCCCATTCTCCTGCCTTTAAAAAGAATCTTACAAATAATTTTTCTCCTTTGAGCTCCTCCGAAATTGGAATGTGTTGGCTGTATGCAGCAGGGAGACCACTGAAAACTGGACACATATGTACCTTATCCATTATGGCCACATGGCCTGGGAAAGCAGAAGAAGAAGAAGAAGAAGTCCCTGATGGAGTTACTCTTAATGGTGTTACACACAGTGTAATGGGGTGACTCTGCTCTCATAGATTCTGGAAGGCCAGGAGACAGAGGGCCGTGGCCCTTCACCGGCTGTAAGTAACCTCCCCCATCCTCCCGAGTGCTTGGCTTTCACAGCTTTCAGCCTTGTGTAGCCCCACCACACTTGGCTGTGGCTGGCATTGAGTTGGCTTGGGTGAACAAGTAGAGAGTGAATAGTCGGATGAAATTGTAGAGGAACTTGCTTGATGGTTTGGCCCTGCCATATGAGTGCTGTGGCTGGATTTGAGCTGGCTTGGGTGAACAAGTAGAGAGTGAATAGATGGATAAAACTGTAGAGGAAAATTGCTTGATGGTTTGGCCATGCCATATGAGTGCTGTGGCTGGATTTGAGCTGGCTTGGGTGAACAAGTAGAGAGTGAATAGATGGATAAAACTGTAGAGGAAAATTGCTTGATGGTTTGGCCCTGCCATATGAGTGCTGTGGCTGGATTTGAGCTGGCTTGGGTGAACAAGTAGAGAGTGAATAGATGGATAAAACTGTAGAGGAAAATTGCTTGATGGTTTGGCCATGCCATATGATTATTGCTGTGGCTGGATTTGAGCTGGCTTGGGTGAACAAGTAGAGAGTGAATAGATGGATAAAACTGTAGAGGAAAATTGCTTGATGGTTTGGCCCTGCCATATGAGTGCTGTGGCTGGATTTGAACTGGCTTGGGTGAACAAGTAGAGAGTGAATAGATGGATAAAACTGTAGAGGAAAATTGCTTGATGGTTTGGCCCTGCCATATGAGTGCTGTGGCTGGATTTGAGCTGGCTTGGGTGAACAATTAGAGAGTGAATAGTCGGATGAAATTGTAGAGGAAAATTGCTTGATGGTTTGGCCCTGCCATATGATTATTGCTGTGGCTGGATTTGAGCTGGCTTGGGTGAACAAGTAGAGAGTGAATAGATGGATAAAACTGTAGAGGAAAATTGCTTGATGGTTTGGCCCTGCCATATGAGTGCTGTGGCTGGATTTGAGCTGGCTTGGGTGAACAAGTAGAGAGTGAATAGTCGGATGAAATTGTAGAGGAAAATTGCTTGATGGTTTGGCCCTGCCATATGATTATTGCTGTGGCTGGATTTGAGCTGGCTTGGGTGAACAAGTAGAGAGTGAATAGATGGATAAAACTGTAGAGGAAAATTGCTTGATGGTTTGGCCCTGCCATATGAGTGCTGTGGCTGGATTTGAGCTGGCTTGGGTGAACAAGTAGAGAGTGAATAGATGGATAAAACTGTAGAGGAAAATTGCTTGATGGTTTGGCCCTGCCATATGATTATTGCTGTGGCTGGATTTGAACTGGCTTGGGTGAACAAGTAGAGAGTAAATAGATGGATAAAACTGTGGACAAATGCTTGATGGTTTGGCCCTGCCATATGAGTGCTGTGGCTGGATTTGAGCTGGCTTGGGTGAACTGCTTCAGAGTGGATAGGTAGACTGAAAAAACCAGCTATAGAGAATAGATAGATAGAAGTAGAAACAGAAGTGGCTTGATGGTTTGGCCCTGCCCCCCAAAATAAAAATAATATTTTTGTTATTACTTTCAGGGTAGATAGAGTGAATAAACAGATGAAACTGTTATTAAAAGCAACTAATTTAACAATTAACAGAATGCTTTTTTATTATTAATATTAATCCTTTATGTGACACTACCATGAAAAAAGTGGTGAGATTAGCATTTAACAATGGTAACTAACACAGAATAATAAGAGGGTGCTTGCAAGCAGTAAATAAAGTGGATTGCATTTGAAGCAGCTCTTAACTCTTTAGAAAATGCTACTTAGCAACTTTATTTTGCAATAAAGAGAAATGCAAAGTGAAATGATTGAGTTAAGAATATATGCCAGTAAATCTTTTGAATAAGTCCAAAGCTCTTGGAAGTGATAACATATAAAAAGCTTTTTTTCAGCCATTGATTTGTTTTAAGAAATCAGTTACTTGTCAAGTACTTGAGATACAGAACTGCATATGTTTCAAAGTCATTCAATACAGAATATTGTTTATTGTGGTTGTATTTATAATTTTTTTAATAATTTATGTTTATTGTGGTTGCATATATTATTTTATTATTATATAGATTTATAAGATTTACTATGATGTATTACCACTTTACACAGTTTGATGTGTTTTTCAGGTTTTTGAATGTGCAAATGGACTCCCTCTCTCCACTATTTATTTTTCTATCTCTCTCTTTCTACAATAAACACATGATACACTGTTCTCTCTCTCTCTCTCTCTCTCTCTCTCTCTCTCTCTCTCTCTCTCTCTCTCTCTCTCTCTCTCTCTCTCTCTCTCTCTCTCTCTCTCTCTCTCTCTCTCTCTCTCTCTCTCTCTCTCTCTCTCTCTCTCTCTCTCTCTCTCTCTCTCTCTCTCTCTCTCTCTCTCTCTCTCTCTCTCTCTCTCTCTCTCTCTCTCTCTCTCTCTCTCTCTCTCTCTCTCTCTCTCTCTCTCTCTCTCTCTCTCTCTCTCTCTCTCTCTCTCTCTCTCTCTCTCTCTCTCTCTCTCTCTCTCTCTCTCTCTCTCTCTCTCTCTCTCTCTCTCTCTCTCTCTCTTTACTTCTAGTAGAAGTTCTTCACTAAACACATGATACACTGCTCTCTCTCTCTCTCTCTCTCTCTCTCTCTCTCTCTCTCTCTCTCTCTCTCTCTCTCTCTCTCTCTCTCTCTCTCTCTCTAAGGAAGCTATTGTAGCTTATCCTTTTTACCCTCAATAAAACATTTGTATTTCGTATTTCGTATATTTCGTAATTCTCTCTCTCTCTCTCTCTCTCTCTCTCTCTCTCTCTCTCTCTCTCTCTCTCTCTCTCTCTCTCTCTCTCTCTCTCTCTCTCTCTCTAACTATTTTTTAGTGAGGCGCATAATGACAGCATGATGCATCTGCATTCATAGTGACAGAAAACTGTCTGAGCGATCGATGAAGAACAAGAAGAAGTTGAAGAAGACTGGGTGTGGTTTTTTTTACTGTGTTTTCAGTTCCTGCTTATGTGTTGTGGATTCTAGTGATTTTCTTTTCTTCTCAATTTTTTAAATTTTGTGCTTGAAGTTTCCGTTTGCGCCGTGAACTTTGTGGGCCATCTTTTCCATGTACCGCGTGTGTCCAGTTCCTGAAGAACATTGACGAGGACCTGAAGCCCAAGGCCTCGACGGGGCTGAAGAAGCTGCGGCAGCTGAAGCAGAACATCACCCTGACCAAGAACCTGCAGGCCCAGGCCGAGGAGCACCACAAGGTGGAGGAGGCCCCCAAGGAGGTGGCCGACTTCCCCAAGGTGGATGTGGTCAAGGTGGTGCCCACCGCCATGGAGCCCAGCCAGGTAGGGCCCTGCTGCAGATTGGAAAGAGTCACCGCAGGAATGTAATTATATGGGGGCTCCTCCCCCGTGGGGATACCGGGGGGCCTTCCACCTTATGGAAGTTCTGTGATTGTAACTTCCTCTAATCTGCCACTCTCTTTGACTCTGCCTTTTCCCTTTACTTTCTGTCATATACTATCTTTCTGGCTTATTGGCCCCATTCTCCTGCCTTTTTTTCCAAAAAAGTCTTCCAAATACTTTTTCTCCTTTGAGCTCCTCCGAAATCGGAATGTGTCGGCTGTACACAGCGGGGAGACCAGTGACAACTGAATTAGCAGAAAACCGGACACATACGTACCTTACCCATTATGGCCATATGGCCTGGGAACGCAGAAGAAGAATGGGTGTTCCGCTCTTTCCAGTGTTCTCTACATGAAGTTCAGGATTTCAAAACAACTGAGGAGCAACCTCCCTTTCTCACATTCCCATACTTAACCAGCCGCAAAGCGAAAGCTGGTTAACCCCTTGACTGCGAGAGAAAATTAAAGAAAAATTCATTGTACAAATCATGCCGTGAAAAAGACAACTGATAGAGCCAATCTGGCAAAATGGTCTGGGGATATAACTCTCTTGACTGCGTTAAAGCAAAAGCAAAGCAAAAGCAAAGTATCAGAGTTATTCCCCTTCATCTGATGACGTCATCAGTGATGTCATCAAGTCAGTATGTGATACGTTATATGGCAGTCAAGGGGTTGATGTTTTCAGGGCTGTCTGTCTGTTTTTTAGTGTTTGTATGTATGTTACCACGATAGCGTTTGAACTGAGATTTCTGGGGCATTCAGATTTTGAATGCGGATAGGTAATCAGGATATCTAGGCCAAATTCGAAAATGGTCATTGGTCAAAGGTCAAGGTTACTGGTTTTTCCCTCTTACTACTTTCCACTGCTCATAGCATGCCTTAGTTTTCCACTTTGCTTCAGGGAAAGCCTCTAAAAACTCTTTAAAATAACACTTTTTCTTCCACTGCAAAGGAACATTGTAAGGAAATTGCATTGAAAGATGAAATGCTCCATACTTTGTACCCACAATAGTTATAATGACAGTGGTATCAATAATGGTATTACAGTCCATGACACTGAATGTTGACAAATCCAACTCAGGTGTGGTGGAACTTGTGACTGTGCACAGCTGCTGGGGGAGTTCCGTGAGGGTCTGTGGCAGGGGGGTCTGCTGGGGAAGATCGCCCAGGACTCGTTCTTCATGTGGCTGGCCAACAAGACCTACATGGACAACCTGCGGCACTCTGAGCGGCGCGACAAGCGGCAGCCCAGCGACTTGCCCTCCATCCTGCTGCGATGGCTGGTGCTGGACGGGGACCTGGACCCCGCATGGACAGAGGGCATGAAGACCCTGTACGATGGGGAGCAGCGTCTGGCCCTGGCCAGCGGGGAAGGGGTGCAGCTCAAAGGTGGGTTTGAAGGGGTGCAGCTCAAAGGTGGGTTTGAAGGGGTGCAGCTCAAAGGTAGGTTTGAAGGGGTGCAGCTGAAAGGTGGGCATGAAGACCCTGTACGACGGGGAGCAGCGCCGGGCCCTGGCCAGCGGGGAAGGGGTGCAGCTCAAAGGTGGGCATGAAGACCCTGTACGACGGGGAGCAGCGCCGGGCCCTGGCCAGCGGGGAAGGGGTGCAGCTCAAAGGTGGGCATGAAGACCCTGTACGACGGGGAGCAGCGCCGGGCCCTGGCCAGCGGGGAAGGGGTGCAGCTCACAGGTGGGTTTAGATGACAGCACTTAACTCGGCCGAGAGGGTAAGGTGAGCTTAGCTTTTGCGCCAGTTGACTCTGGCCAGAGTGGAAAGGGTTAGGCTAAAGGGTGAGTTTAGTTAATGTAAGGACTTAACTCTGGTCAATGGGGGAGGTAAGCTTAGCTAATGTCACTAATTAACTCTGGATTATGGGTAAGAGAGATACAGCAAAAAGGTGAAGTATTCTTGTCAGTGCTTAATCTAACCCCTTCACTGCCGAAGGATAACGGATTTTTTGTATTGCTGTGTGCCAAGCCCAATTTGGCCTTAGGAGGTTTGCTCCACTGATCTGTCCACTGCTCATCCATTTGTTGATGTCACAAGTACAGAAACAATGTAAAAAGGGGAAAGAACTGTAGATTAACGTTATAGACTTACAGCATAGCACAAACGGCCCTGTAGTAGACACGGTTATAGGTGTACAACATAGCACAAACAGCGCTCTAGTAGACACGGTTATAGACGTACAGCATAGCACAAACGGCCCTGTAGTAGACATGGTTATAGATGTACAACATAGCACAAATGGCCCTGTAGTAGACACAGTTATAGACGTACAACATAGCACAAACAGCCCTGTAGTAGACACAGTTATAGGTGTACAGCATAGCACAAATGGCCCTGTAGTAGACATGGTTATAGACGTACAGCATAGCACAAACGGCCCTGTAGTAGACATGGTTATAGACGTACAACATAGCACAAACGGCCCTGTGGTAGACACAGTTATAGATGTACAACATAGCACAAATGGCCCTGTAGTAGACACAGTTATAGACGTACAACATAGCACAAATGGCCCTGTAGTAGACATGGTTATAGACGTACAACATAGCACAAATGGCCCTGTAGTAGACATGGTTATAGACGTACAACATAGCACAAATGGCCCTGTAGTAGACATGGTTATAGACGTACAACATAGCACAAATGGCCCTGTAGTAGACACAGTTATAGACATGGTTATAGACATACAACATAGCACAAATGGCCCTGTGGTAGACACAGTTATAGACGTACAACATAGCACAAATGGCCCTGTAGTAGACACAGTTATAGACGTACAACATAGCACAAATGGCCCTGTAGTAGACATGGTTATAGACGTACAACATAGCACAAATGGCCCTGTAGTAGACATGGTTATAGACATACAACATAGCACAAATGGCCCTGTAGTAGACACAGTTATAGACATGTACAACATAGCACAAATGGCCCTGTAGTAGACATGGTTATAGACGTACAACATAGCACAAATGGCCCTGTAGTAGACATGGTTATAGACGTACAACATAGCACAAATGGCCCTGTAGTAGACATGGTTATAGACGTACAACATAGCACAAATGGCCCTGTAGTAGACACAGTTATAGATGTACAACATAGCACAAATGGCCCTGTAGTAGACACAGTTATAGACGTACAACATAGCACAAATGGCCCTGTAGTAGACACAGTTATAGACGTACAACATACATAGCACAAATGGCCCTGTAGTAGACACAGTTATAGACATGGTTATAGACGTACAACATAGTACAACATAGCACAAATGGCCCTGTAGTAGACATGGTTATAGACGTACAACATAGCACAAATGGCCCTGTAGTAGACATGGTTATAGACATGTACAACATAGCACAAACGGCCCTGTAGTAGACATGGTTATAGACGTACAACATAGCACAAACGGCCCTGTAGTAGACACAGTTATAGACGTACAACATAGCACAAACGGCCCTGTAGTAGACACAGTTATAGACATACAACATAGCACAAACGGCCCTGTAGTAGACATGGTTATAGACGTGTACAAAATGGCATAGCACAAATGGCCCTGTAGTAGACATGGTTATAGACGTACATAGACGTACATAGCACATAGCACAAACAGGCCCTGTAGTAGACACAGTTATAGATGTACAGCATAGCACAAACGGCCCTGTAGTAGACACAGTTATAGACATACAACATAGCACAAATGGCCCTGTAGTAGACATGGTTATAGACATACAACATAGCACAAACGGCCCTGTAGTAGACATGGTTATAGACGTACAACATAGCACAAACGGCCCTGTAGTAGACATGGTTATAGACGTACAACATAGCACAAATGGCCCTGTAGTAGACATGGTTATAGACGTACAACATACAACATAGCACAAATGGCCCTGTAGTAGACATGGTTATAGACGTACAACATAGCACAAATACACACATAGCACAAATGGCCCTGTAGTAGACATGGTTATAGACGTACAACATAGCACAAATGGCCCTGTAGTAGACATGGTTATAGACGTACAACATAGCACAAATGGCCCTGTAGTAGACATGGTTATAGACGTACAACATAGCACAAACGGCCCTGTAGTAGACATGGTTATAGACAACATAGCACACAACATAGCACAAACAAACAGCCCTGTAGTAGACATGGTTATAGACGTACAACATAGCACAAACGGCCCTGTAGTAGACATGGTTATAGACGTACAACATAGCACAAATGGCCCTGTAGTAGACATGGTTATAGACGTACAACATAGCACAAACAACATAGGCCCTGTAGTAGACATGGTTATAGACGTACAACATAGCACAAATGGCCCTGTAGTAGACATGGTTATAGACGTACAACATAGCACAAACGGCCCTGTAGTAGACATGGTTATAGACGTACAACATAGCACAAACGGCCCTGTAGTAGACATGGTTATAGACGTACAACATAGCACAAACAGCCCTGTAGTAGACACGGTGCAGGCAGTGAAGGGGTTGACTGTGATGGTTTAATTGTTTATATAATATGTTGTATAAATCAATATGTGATAAGTGTGATTTTCATCGACAGACCATTTTGTTTTGGGCAGACACCACCTCGTTGATTTTTGAGACGGGCAACCTGAGCACCGCCTCGCCCTCGGCGGTGTCTAGGTGCGCGGTGATTCACTGTGGGGAGGCCACCATGCACTGGAGCGCCCTCTACCACACCTGGAAACAGACAGCCAAGCAAAGGTGGCTCCTCACCTCCGGCAGGTGAGTCTGTGTGGAAACATTGTTAGGAATATGTGGAGACAGACAGAGAGAGAGAGAGAGAGAGGAGAGAGAGAGAAGAGAGAGAGAGAGAGAGAGAGAGAGAGAGAGAGAGAGAGAGAGAGAGAGAGAGAGAGAGAGTGATTGGAAGACTTGATCTGGAGCACCCTACCTAGAAACAGGCCTCTAATGTAGGTAGGTAGCTTTTCACCTCTAGCAGGTGGGTTTGTGTTAAACATAAAAAACAACAACAACCCCAAACCAGTGTTTAAATAAAAATTAGATTGACTGCAGGATCCTTGGAAATAGAGGAACTGACATTGTTGGTGGTGGTAGATGGTTCCCCTTAGTGAAGAGAAGAAATTGTGACCTCAGTGTTTGAAGGATGTGGAAAGAGAGATAGACTGTTGTAGTTTACCGGCTTAATTAAGCAAGGCTTACTGTACTTTACATTTCAATGTCTTCCTTTTCAACCTGAAGATCTTGGATGAGCTGATCCAGGTGTTCCCGCCCTGAAGTTAGTGGGTACTAATGGTGCCTATCCCTTTCAGCCTGAAGATCCTGGACGAGCTGATTCAGGTGTTCCCGCCCACCCTGAAGTTAGTGGGTACTAATGGTGCCTGTCCCTTTCAGCCTGAAGGTCTTGGGTACTAATGGTGCCTATTCCTTTCAGCCTGAAGATCCAGGATGAGCTAATCCAGGTGTTTCCGCCCACCCTGAAGCTAGTGGGTACTAATGGTGCCTGTCTCTTTCAGCCTGAAGATCCTGGACGAGCTGATCCAGGAGGTGTTCCCACCCTGAAGTTAGTGGGTACTAATGGTGTCGGTCTCTTTCAGCCTGAAGATCCTGGATGAGCTGATTCAAGAGGTGTTCCCATCCACCCTGAAGTTAGTGGGTACTAATGGTGCCTGTCTCTTTCAGCCTGAAGATCCTGGACGAGCTGATCCAGGAGGTGTTCCCACCCTGAAGTTAGTGGGTACTAATGGTGCCTGTCTCTTTCAGCCTGAAGATCCTGGACGAGCTGATCCAGGAGGTGTTCCCATCCACCCTGAAGTTAGTGGGTACTAATGGTGTCGGTCTCTTTCAGCCTGAAGATCCTGGATGAGCTGATTCAAGAGGTGTTCCCATCCACCCTGAAGTTAGTGGGTACTAATGGTGTCGGTCTCTTTCAGCCTGAAGATCCTGGATGAGCTGATTCAAGAGGTGTTCCCATCCACCCTGAAGTTAGTGGGTACTAATGGTGCCTGTCTCTTTCAGCCTGAAGATCCTGGACGAGCTGATCCAGGAGGTGTTCCCACCCTGAAGTTAGTGGGTACTAATGGTGCCTGTCTCTTTCAGCCTGAAGATCCTGGATGAGCTGATCCAGGAGGTGTTCCCACCCTGAAGTTAGTGGGTACTAATGGTGTCGGTCTCTTTCAGCCTGAAGATCCTGGACGAGCTGATCCAGGAGGTATTCCCATCCACCCTGAAGTTAGTGGGTACTAATGGTGCCTGTCTCTTTCAGCCTGAAGATCCTGGACGAGCTGATCCAGGAGGTGTTCCCACCCTGAAGTTAGTGGGTACTAATGGTGTCGGTCTCTTTCAGCCTGAAGATCCTGGACGAGCTGATCCAGGAGGTGTTCCCACCCACCCTGAAGTTTGTGGGGTTGGACTGCTGCCCGGCCATGCTGACGGACACGGGGTGGCAGTGGAGGGCCCAGAACAGCGTGGTGAGCGGGGTGATGGAGGTGGGCAGCTTCCTCAGCATCTTCTCCTCCCTGCTGGACAAGGTGGTGCTCAGGGAGGAGCTGGAGAAGAAGAGACAGATGGACGACGTAGACGGTGCGTGGGTTGTGTGTGACAGTGTGTGTGTATGTGACAGTGTGTGTGTGTGTGTGACAGTGTGTGTGTGTGTGTGTGTGACAGTGTTTGTGTGTGTGTGTGTGTGTGTGTGTGTGTGTGTGTGTGACAGTGTGTGTGTGTGTGTGTGTGAGACAGTGTGTGTGTGTGTGTGTGTATGTATGTGTGACAGTGTGTGTGTGTGTGTGTATGTGTGTACATGTGTACACTAAGGAGTTGCTGAATGAGAGTAAGTCTGAGAGAATGGGGTGAGTTGGGATGTGTGTGTTTGGATGATTCAGATTGTGAATACATGTGCATAATCTGGATGTGTTTAATTCCAAACCTGCACGTTTATTTTTGTTTGTATGTGTGTGCGTGTGTGGTAGGGAGAGGGACAAGGGAGGGAAGTGGTTGTTAGATAAACATTGTAACAGAAGACATATGTAAGCTATTCAATAAACACAGGTAAAGAAAGAATTCTTTATTTAAAAGATGCATCACTCCTTTCCCGGTTGCCTACAACACCTGTGAAAGGAATTATCTGGATTTGTTTATCTGTGTCTTTTACCCAGGCATGGTACTTTTCATCAAACTCTGAATTCAGAGAAAAGTGAATGCAGAAAAACTGAAGTCAGAGGGGTTTTTAATCTTGAAGAGATGCCCATTTCTCCAACTTTCAAAAGTTTTATGGGGATGTCTTCAAAAGCCACTGTTCTCTGATCACCATAAAGGGCTCTTTCACCCTTGACCACAAGCGACAACTTTTCCTGAACCCAAAAAATATTGTCAGAGAAAAATGCTTTTCCACCAGTGCCATGCCTGTTACCAGAACAGAGCTACACAAATTATTCTAAGTGCCATGATATGAGATGGGTGCCTTTTAAAATTAACTCTTCTAGCGCCATGCATTTATTTATATTCTTGGTTGTACGTTGCATCTCAACTGACAAGAGGGGAGTGTACATGCGATGCTTCAGTAGAAGAAACTGTTATATAAGCTCTAAAAGCAAACATGTGGCAGGATGCTTGATACTCAAGTTGAGCCTCAAGCGTAGGTAGTTGTTTGAAGCGAGATAGTGCACTGGTTGCAGAAGGGGCCAACAGAGGGGGCCGGGCAGTGGACGGGGCGGCATCGCGGCAGATGGCCAGTCGCCTGACTGATACCTCCCAGATCGAGTCCCTGATCCCCCACTACATGGACATCATGAAGGGCATGTTCGCCTTTGCCTACGTCTGGGCCTTTGGGGGACACCTGCATGACAGGTAGGGAGGGAGGCATCATTCTGCGCTATGCACCTGCCTCAAAAGAAAACATTTAACCTCTTCGCTGTCAGAGGAAAATTGAGAATATCTTTTTTTTTTCTGTTATGAAATGGAAAAGAGACAGACTTGCTAGACTCAACCTGACACAAAGGTTTAGAGATATATGTAAGGGAAGGGACTCAAATGACGGACGGCTCCTATGTACAGACAGTAGTTTGTTTTTTAAGATGGCGAAGTACTGCGGCTAAATGATGCCTTCTAATAATGCAGCGATATAATATGAGTTCGTGAGTCAAAAACATGGCTTAGATAGGCTTCTTGTTCTATCGAAAACTTAATAATTTTCCAAATGCAAGCTTCTAACACTAATTGACGCAAATGAAATTTACGTAATGTTGGTTCTATATTGAGTCTTTTGTTTGGAAAGAATAAGAATGCTTATCTAAACAAAAATTTAACAATGCAGTGATTTAATGTTTTCTTCATTTCTTAGTGCCTCTTCCCCCCCCCCCCACCACCCAAAGCCCCCATACCCACCCCCCCCCCCCCCCCCCCCCCCCCACCCTGACTCTACAATTTTTTTGTTGAATGTGAATAATCCGGGTTGGAGTTTTTGACATAATTGCAGATTACGTATAAAAGCTCTTAATAAAAGTTAAAAATGTTATGAGCTGTGTTGTGCGGTGTGCAGGTTCCAGGACCAAAAGTTATGGGCTGTGTTAAGGACCAAAAGTTATGGGCTGTGTTGTGCTGTGTGCAGGTTCAAGGACCAAAGTTATGGGCTGTGTTGTGCAGGTTCAAGGACCAAAGGTCTGTGTTGTGCTGTGTGCAGGTTCAAGGACCAAAAGTTATGGGCTGTGTTGTGTGTTGTGCATGTTCAAGGACCAAAAGTTATGGGCTGTGTTGTGCGGTGTGCAGGTTCAAGGACCAAAAGTTATGGGCTGTGTTGTGCAGTTTCAAGGACCAAAGTTATGGGCTGTGTTAAAGACCAAAAGTTATGGGCTGTGTTGTGCAGGTTCAAGGACCAAAGTTATGGGCTGTGTTAAGGACCAAAAGTTATGGGCTGTGTTGTGCTGTTTGCAGGTTCAAGGACCAAAAGTTATGGGCTGTGTTAAAGACCAAAAGTTATGGGCTGTGTTGTGCAGGTTCAAGGACCAAAGTTATGGGCTGTGTTAAGGACCAAAAGTTATAGGCTGTGTTGTGCTGTGTGCAGGTTCAAGGACCAAAAGTTATGGGCTGTGTTGTGCTGTGTGCAGGTTCAAGGACCAAAGTTATGGGCTGTGTTGTGCAGGTTCAAGGACCAAAGTTATGGGCTGTGTTGTGCTGTGTGCAGGTTCAAGGACCAAAGTTATGGGCTGTGTTGCGCGGTGTGCAGGTTCAAGGACCAAAAGTTATGAGCTGTGTTGTGTGGTGTGCAGGTTCAAGGACCGGTTCAGCAAGTTTGCCCAGGACATGCTGTACCGGGCGGTGCACTCGGTGCGCATGCCCATGTGGGGCCAGGTGTTCGACTACTACGTGGATGAGAGCTCCGGCTCCTTCGTCAAGTGGTCCGACCGCCAGCAGGACAAGATCAAGTCCATCGGCGGAACCTTCTTCCTCACGCCAGACGTAAGTAAGGCTAGGGTTTATGAAGCTGTGGAATGTCTGTGTGAGAGACTAGGTGTAGGTGATTATTTTAACTTAAGGGGTATTTTGCTGAGAAACAGATCACAAGATTGGTTGTTTCATTAGTTCAGACAGGGGCATTGCATTTCTCTTTGCCTTTCTCTATCACTCTGTGCCTTTCTTTTCTAACTCTGTGCCTTTCTTTTCTAGCTCCATGCTTTTCTCTGTGCCTTTCTTTTCTCTCTCTATGCTTTTCTCTATGTCTTTCTTTTCTAGCTCCATGCTTTTCTCTGTGCCTTTCTTTTCTCTCTCTATGCTTTTCTCTATGTCTTTCTTTTCTAGCTCCATGCTTTTCTCTGTGCCTTTCTTTTCTATCTCTATGCTTTTCTCTGTGCCTTTCTTTTCTAGCTCCATGCTTTTCTCTATGCCTTTCTTTTCTAGCTCCATGCTTTTCTCTGTGTCTTTCTTTTCTAGCTCCATGCTTTTCTCTGTGCCTTTCTTTTCTAGCTCCATGCTTTTCTCTATGCCTTTCTTTTCTAGTCTTTCTTTTCTAGCTCCATGCTTTTCTCTGTGCCTTTCTTTTCTCTCTCTATGCTTTTCTCTATGTCTTTCTTTTCTAGCTCCATGCTTTTCTCTGTGCCTTTCTTTTCTCTTCTAGCTATGCTTTTCTCTTGTCTTTCTTTTCTAGCTCCATGCTTTTCTCTGTGTCTTTCTTTTCTAGCTCCATGCTTTTCTCTGTGTCTTTCTTTTCTAGCTCCATGCTTTTCTCTATGCCTTTCTTTTCTAGCTCCATGCTTTTCTCTCTCTATGCTTTTCTCTATTTTCTCTATGTCTTTCTTTTCTAGCTCCATGCCTTTCTTTTCTAGCTCCATGCTTTTCTCTGTGTCTTTCTTTTCTAGCTCCATGCTTTTCTCTGTGCCTTTCTTTTCTAGCTCCATGCTTTTCTCTGTGTCTTTCTTTTCTCTCTCTATGCTTTTCTCTGTGCCTTTCTTTTCTAGCTCCATGCTTTTCTCTGTGCCTTTCTTTTCTAGCTCCATGCTTTTCTCTATGCCTTTCTTTTCTCTCTCTATGCTTTTCTCTATGTCTTTCTTTTCTAGCTCCATGCTTTTCTCTGTGCCTTTCTTTTCTAGCTCCATGCTTTTCTCTGTGCCTTTCTTTTCTCTCTCTATGCTTTTCTCTGTGCCTTTCTTTTCTAGCTCCATGCTTTTCTCTGTGCCTTTCTTTTCTAGCTCCATGCTTTTCTCTGTGCCTTTCTTTTCTCTCTCTATGCTTTTCTCTATGTCTTTCTTTTCTAGCTCCATGCTTTTCTCTATGCCTTTCTTTTCTCTCTCTATGCTTTTCTCTATGTCTTTCTTTTCTCTCTCTATGCTTTTCTCTATGCCTTTCTTTTCTCTCTCTATGCTTTTCTCTATGTCTTTCTTTTCTAGCTCCATGCTTTTCTCTATGCCTTTCTTTTCTAGCTCTATGCTTTTCTCTGTGCCTTTCTTTTCTCTCTCTATGCTTTTCTCTATGCCTTTCTTTTCTCTCTCTATGCTTTTCTCTGTGCCTTTCTTTTCTCTCTCTATGCTTTTCTCTATGCCTTTCTTTTCTAGCTCTATGCTTTTCTCTGTGCCTTTCTTTTCTCTCTCTATGCTTTTCTCTATGCCTTTCTTTTCTAGCTTTTCTCTGTGCATGCTTTTCTCTGTGCCTTTCTTTTCTCTCTCTATGCTTTTCTCTATGCCTTTCTTTTCTAGCTCTATGCTTTTCTCTATGCCTTTCTTTTCTAGCTCTATGCTTTTCTCTGTGCCTTTCTTTTCTCTCTCTATGCTTTTCTCTGTGCCTTTCTTTTCTCTCTCTATGCTTTTCTCTGTGCCTTTCTTTTCTCTCTCTATGCTTTTCTCTGTGCCTTTCTTTTCTCTCTCTATGCTTTTCTCTGTGCCTTTCTTTTCTCTCTCTATGCTTTTCTCTATGCCTTTCTTTTCTCTCTCTATCTATGCTTTTCTCTGTGCCTTTCTTTTCTCTCTCTATGCTTTTCTCTGTGCCTTTCTTTTCTCTCTCTATGCTTTTCTCTATGCCTTTCTTTTCTAGCTCTATGCTTTTCTCTATGCCTTTCTTTTCTAGCTCCATGCTTTTCTCTATGCCTTTCTTTTCTAGCTCTATGCTTTTCTCTATGCCTTTCTTTTCTAGCTCCATGCTTTTCTCTATGCCTTTCTTTTCTAGCTCCATGCTTTTCTCTATGCCTTTCTTTTCTAGCTCTATGCTTTTCTCTATGCCTTTCTTTTCTAGCTCCATGCTTTTCTCTATGCCTTTCTTTTCTAGCTCTGCTTTTCTCTATGCTTTTCTCTATGCCTTTCTTTTCTAGCTCCATTCTTTTCTAGCTATGTGCCTTTCTTTTCTAGCTCCATGCTTTTCTCTATCCTTTCTTTTCTAGCTCCATGCTTTTCTCTATGCCTTTCTTTTCTAGCTCCATGCTTTTCTATATGCCTTTCTTTTCTAGCTCCATGCTTTTCTCTATGCCTTTCTTTTCTAGCTCCATGCTTTTCTCTATGCCTTTCTTTTCTAACTATGTGCCTTTCTTTTCTAGCTCCATGCTTTTCTCTATGCCTTTCTTTTCTAACTATGTGCCTTTCTTTTCTAGCTCCATGCTTTTCTATATGCCTTTCTTTTCTAACTATGTGCCTTTCTTTTCTAGCTCCATGCTTTTCTCTATGCCTTTCTTTTCTAGCTCCATGCTTTTCTCTATGCCTTTCTTTTCTAGCTCCATGCTTTTCTCTATGCCTTTCTTTTCTAGCTCCATGCTTTTCTCAATGCCTTTCTTTTCTAACTCCATGCTTTTCTATGCCTTTCTTATTTCCTGTCCCTCTGCCTTTCTGCATGCTGTCTTTCTTTCCTCACTGCATACCTTTCTCCATGCCCCAGGTGGAGCGATACAGCTACCTGCTGGACGTGATCATGTCGGGCCACCGGCCGGTGCTGCTGGTGGGGTCCCCGGGGGTGGGCAAGACCTCGCTGGTCCAGCACCAGGTGCTGCCCAAGCACACAGCCTCCACGGTGGTCATGTCCCGGGGGATGACCGCCCACATGCTGCACACCTCCATCATCGGCCACGTCCATGAGATCCAGAGCAAGGCCATGGGCATGGTGCCGGGCCCCGGGGCTGGGGGTGCCATCGGCCAGGGGGCCACGCGACACCTGTTCTTCATCGATGACCTCAGCATGGCGCCTTCTGTGGGAGGTGAGGCTGGATTGATTTCTAGGTATAGCACACCTGTTCTTCATCGACGACCTCAGCATGGCACCTTCTGTGGGAGGTGAGGCTGGATTGATTTCTAGGTATAGCACGCCTGTTCTTCATCGACGACCTCAGCATGGCGCCTTGTCACAAATTGTCTAGGGTGTATTTCTGCACAGCAAGGACAGCTCAGGAATCACGCTCAAGATCACCCAAAGAGTTATAACATTTCACAAATATAATCTTAGGAAATTACATTCAAAACATTTTTAATCCGCAAACAAAACAAAACAAAAACACACACAAACAATGTCCTTGTTCATTGGAAACAAAGAAATAAAACAAAATCACAGCCCCTCCATATGTCGATTGCAAGGTATGAGGGGTTATACAGTTCTTTCCTTGGCTCAACTATTCAGAAGAGGAAAGACAAGGTGGACAACACACACACAAAAAAATGTCAACTCAACTCAGCATCTCCACTGTCCATGCCATCCTGGGCGAGGAAAACAGAGTCCCACGGTGGGAAGGGAAACGACGTACAGGAAAGGAAGTAGGGCCATTGGCTGCGACGACCGGATCCCCAGTCCCGCTGCCGTCCACCAGTCGTTCCACCCCGCGTCTCAGGTCACCTCGGGGAATGAAGCCAAAGGAGACAACAAGCTGCCCATACGGGCCACGGGATCAGTACACAGTCATTGGCCGAGTGTTGTTATTTTTTCACAGAAGAGCGGAGTCAGCAGGTGAAATGTTGCAGTGCATGTGTTGTCCAATAAAAGAAGAGAGACAGGCAAAGAGGTGAGTGGGCTTATTTATCAAAGTCCAATGGAGACATAAATGGAGGGTAGACCTCTTAAGCATAAGCCCTCTCACACAGAAGAAATACAAACGTATAAAGGAGGTGCATGGGTATACACATAACCAACATAATATTAAACCCTTGTTGACTGAACAAACCAGCCAACAGGTTGAATCACTAGCACACAGAACTGATGATTGTGATGAATAAGGGAGACTACGACCCTTGGCCCTCATAATACAAATAACCTGGATAATGACAACAAACCCACAACACAAATGCTGAATGAATTATCATTTGCCCCAAATACTGAATATGCCCATTACTAGACCAAATGATAATGAAAACAACAATAGTTCCGCATAATGAGATTTCACTGACTAACCAACCAACAATTCGCGAAAACAGTAATTGAAATAATTCAACACAGCGCATATTACACACATTATGCAACTAAGTACAAGTCCCAAAAATGTAAGTCACAAAACGTTCTAAGTTAAAATTGTAAGCAAGGAAGAAAAACTCATCACTCCATATTTCCAAAACTGAAATTAAAACCACATAAAATTTACTATCATGCACACTAAACCACAACAAAACATAACCTGAACAATATAGAACAGTTGGTGGAACAACATTCAACCAACCGTCTAAAATAAAGTCTTATTCCACTAGCAAACCGAGCCAGACAACCAAACAACTTTAAGAAATGAATTTCTTACACTAAAGCGTTTCCCAGCGTCCTTTTAAGGACAACCGTTTCACAAAACAACCTATAAACACACAAATAAACCGCGTGCGACTAACTAGGACTCCAGACTGAATATGGTAACACATGAAAAGAAAAGAAAAATAACAATAAAGGCAAAAGAAATCCTGAAATTTCCAAAAACCGTTTCCTACAACAAATACAGGCTACGAACGAACGTTGCCGTTTGTAAACCCTCCAGCTGAGAATAACGAGTAACACACTTCGCAATAATTCTAACCCAAAATTGCCAAAACTAAATTCTTACCTCAGCAGCTTGTGAGAGCCAATCCAACCTCCCTTTTGTACGGCCTGCGCCGCAACAGGTATTTCAAGGGAGTACTTGGTCTGAGACAAAAGCCAATTTTACTACAGGTCGGGCCGGGACTATAGTCACACAGACAGTCCTTTCTGTCTCACACAGATGACAGAAAATTTGCCTCACACAGATGACAAATCTAAACTGAATCAAGCTTCGACAGGAACGCTGTCTAAGTTCCCCAACGAAGGAAGTAACTTATCGCTTGTACAGCTGGCCTCTCCAAAAGTCTATGGGCGAATGACCCTATGACCGAATCTAAACTGCGCAGTTTCGTTTGTGAAGAGTTCACTGCTGCATGACAACTCCACGTGAGAACCGGAAAGGAGGAAAAATTCTGAGATTGCACGGACATGCTTGAATCTCGCACACCCGCGCAGTTCACAGACGCACACACACAAACTTAGCAAAGAGAAGCAGCAAACATTAGTCACGGGAAGTCAAAACCAAAACTAGGACACGAACGACAATAAAACGGAACGCACGCTACAAACTTCCTGTTGCTTGGTTGGTAAAACACAGTGTCACAAATTTATAGAGAAAATTGTGACACGCCTTCTGTGGGAGGTGAGGCTGGATTGATTTCTAGGTATTGCACACCTGTTCTTCATTGACGACCTCAGCATGGCACCTTCTGTGGGAGGTGAGGCTGGATTGATTTCTAGGTATTGCACACCTGTTCTTCATCGACGACCTCAGCATGGCACCTTCTGTGGGAGGTGAGGCTGGATTGATTTCTAGGTATAGCACGCCTGTTCTTCATCGACGACCTCAGCATGGCACCTTCTGTGGGAGGTGAGGCTGGATTGATTTCTAGGTATTGCACACCTGTTCTTCATTGACGACCTCAGCATGGCACCTTCTGTGGGAGGTGAGGCTGGATTGATTTCTAGGTATTGCACACCTGTTCTTCATCGACGACCTCAGCATGGCACCTTCTGTGGGAGGTGAGGCTGGATTGATTTCTAGGTATAGCACGCCTGTTCTTCATCGACGACCTCAGCATGGCACCTTCTGTGGGAGGTGAGGCTGGATTGATTTCTAGGTATTGCACACCTGTTCTTCATTGACGACCTCAGCATGGCACCTTCTGTGGGAGGTGAGGCTGGATTGATTTCTAGGTATTGCACACCTGTTCTTCATCGACGACCTCAGCATGGCGCCTTCTGTGGGAGGTGAGGCTGGATTGATTTCTAGGTATTGCACACCTGTTCTTCATTGACGACCTCAGCATGGCGCCTTCTGTGGGAGGTGAGGCTGGATTGATTTCTAGGTATTGCACACCTGTTCTTCATCGACGACATCAGCATGGCGCCTTCTGTGGGAGGTGAGGCTGGATTGTAAAGTATCGATGACCTCAGCATGGCGCCTTCTGTGGGAGGGTATCAGTTGGTGCACAGTGTGTTTGACCCTGCGTGTTTTGGTGTGCAGGGTACCAGCCCCCTGTGGAGTTGGTGCGCAGTGTGCTGAGCAGTGGGGGGCTGTACGACCATCACAGGCAGGTGTTCCAGCACACCCCGGAGGCCTCCTTCATCGCCACCGCAACACTCCCCACTGCTGCCGGTATGTGTGATGGGTGTGTGTGTGAGTGTGTGTGTGTGTGTATGTGTGTGTGTATGTGTGTATGTTTGTGCGTGCATTTCTGTCTGTGTGTGTGTGTGTGTGAGTAGGCATGTGTGAGTGTGTGTATATGTGTGTGTATGTGTGTACGTGTGTACGTGCATGTCTGTCTGTGTGTGTGCGAATGTGTGCATATGTATGTGTGTGTACTTTTTGAGATACAGCTTATGTTTGCATCATGCAGAGAAATGCACTCGTGTGTGTAAAGCCGGCGACAGACTATGTGATTGCCTCATGTGACTCGATCAGGTCGTGACGTTTCACCTCATTTGCATGCCATGCTGCTCGATCAGTCTGACTCAGTCGGGCCCAGTCAGGTGACAGGGCCGAATAGGGCGGGTTCTAAATTTCACTGATCGAGTCTGATCGAGTCAGATGGCTTGTGACCTCTTCTGTGCGGGAAACAAAATTTGGTCTACGTCACGACCTGATCGAGTCATATGAGGCAGTCGCATAGTGCATACATCGTACAGTCTTATGCCATAAAGCAAAGTTATTTTTGTTTCGGGAGACACACCTATGTTTAGATTGCTTTGAACACCTTGCTCTGTGTGTGTGTTGGTGTGTGTGTGTGTCAGGGTGTGGTCTGGGGCAGGCGTGCCAGCTGCTGTCAGGGCGCGTGCTGCGTCAGTTCATCAACCTGACCATGTTCAGTCCCTCCCTGGACGGCCTGATGACCCTCTACTCCAGGCCCCTGCACAGCTGGCTGGAGGAGTTCCCCACCTACTCCGTGGAGCACCACACAGAGTTTGCCAGGGTATGAATGACAGTCGGGGGCAGTGGGGGGATGCCTCGTGCCTCCATATAGCCCCACTCCCTCCACGAGTCTCTCCCTGTGGGGGTCTTTCGTAAAAATAGTTCCCCCACCTGGAAATTCTGTGCTTGTAACGTCCTCTTGTCTTTCACTCTCTTTGGCTCTGCCTTTTCCCTTTGCTTTCTGTCATCTACTATCTTTCTGACTTATTCTCCTGCCTTTTTTCCAAAAACATCTTCCAATCTTTGAGCTCCTCCGAAATTGGAATGTGTCGGCTGTACGCAACGGGGAGACCAGTGAAAACTGAAAACCGGACACATACGTACCTTACTCATTGTGGCCTTATGGCCTGGGAACATAGAAGAATAAGAATGAAAGTCTGTTTAACGTCCTGCGACCTGGAACAGGTACATGAGGGACATTTATAACTGTAAAGATAGTGGGGTGATCCTGGAGGTACTGTAATACCAGAATTGTCCTGATTTTGTTTTAAAATCAATAATTTTTATCTACACTGCCACTGCCTTTTATATTCCTTTCTGATGCTCCTGTGCAACTGTTGAGGCTTGTCGTCATTCAGTTTTTCTTTCTACTGAGAAACTACTGTAAATTGAATGCTTAGGTGTATAGGAGGGAAAATCTCCCCCCCCAAAAAAAAAATCTGAACATTTTGTTTTTGAAAAAGCGCTCTTGAATATAATGCACATAAACAATGGGCTTTTGACCTTCTTGTAGAACAGAATTTGTGAGAACCTGGCAAAAGAAAGTTGAATTGAAGCCTGCCAGCATTTTGTACACATTGTTTTTCAAACTATGGCGGTAGCTAATCGCACAAGTGAGATTTCATATTTTTGTGTGATTTCCGGTTGAATTGTTTGCACTCCGCTGTGTAAAGATGGCTTATTGTTGACTTTGGTTACAAACTTGATGTTGTTATTATTGTTTGCTAGCTTTTATTACTTTTATTGTCGATGAAACTCCAGCAAGAAAGAGCGCTTTATCAGTTCACATCAGTATTATTGATATTGTAGGTGTGAGAGTGGTTGTGGCAGGCCATGGGTCTGGTATTTATTATATGTGAGTGTGGTTGTGGCAGGCCCTGGGTCTGGTATTTATTATTATATGTGTGAGTGTGGCTGTGACAGGCCCCGTCACTGGGTCTGGTGTTTATTATATGTGAGTGTGGTTGTGGCAGGCCGTGGGTCTGGTGTTTATTATTATATGTGTGGCTGTGGCAGGCCCTGGGTCTGGTGTTTATTATTATATGTGTGAGTGTGGTTGTGACAGGCCCTGGGTCTGGTATTTATTATTATATGTGTGGTTGTGACAGGCCCTATCACTGGGTCTGGTATTTATTACTATATGTGGGGCTGTGGCAAGCCCTCAGGCCCTGGGTCTGGTATTTATTATTACATGTATATGTGTGGCTGTGGCAGGCCCTCAGGCCCTGGGTCTGGTATTTATTATTATATGTGGCTGTGGCAGGCCCTCAGGCCCTGGGTCTGGTATTTATTATTATATGTGTGGCTGTGGCAGGCCCTCAGGCCCTGGGTCTGGTATTTATTATTATATGTGTGGCTGTGGCAGGCCCTGGCGCTGGGTCTGCTGGAGCTGTACCAGGCGGTGCGTGATCGGCTGCGGCCCACCCCGGTGCACGCCCACTACGTGTTCTCCCTGCACGACGTGGCCCGCGTGGTGCAGGGCATCCTCCTCATGTCACCCAGGTCACGCATCAGGAAGATGCGCACCAAGAAAAAGGAGGAAGCCAGTCAGTGCTTTGCTCATTCTGTTGGTCTTCATGTCCTTGGATTGTCGTTTTTCAAGATTCACAGTTCTTGTTTGCTATTGTTTTCTTGTTCAACTTAAGACAATTATAATATTTGAAGCCCATTTTGGTACATTACTTCACTGTTTGATTTACTCTCTTTTTTACTTTCCTCTTTCTGTTTAATGATATATTTTGATTTGTGTAGATCTTTCAGGCTGGTAGGAACATTTTTAGAACAGCTTTTCAACAAAAATGTAAAGGCGATTTCTTTCGACTTCACAGAATCAAAGCATTTGAAGAATGTCTTGGAAGATTTCAATTTGAGTTTAACCAGTGAAGCATTCATTCTTGCATTCAATTGCATTTTGTTGCATTTACTAAAACCAAAATCTCAACAACAACAAATAATCAAGTGTACTTGGAGAGAAAAGAAAAGAACTAAGATGTGTTGAATGAACTAAAAGTAACTAGCTAGACTAATTGTCTGAAGACCTCAACAACAAGCAAGTGCTTGGTCCATGCATTCTTACAGCATGCTGTTGTGGACTTTGGGAAAACTCTCAGATGCTGATAATGAGCTGTTTGATGCCACTGTGTCAGCCGTCCCATATCAACCCCCCAGCACTTTGAGTAGGCAGTAGATGAATAGCCTTGATTATAAAAATACCACAGAAATATTTGCAATGTCTGTAGGTTTGACTAATTGCAGTCGTCAAGTCCACCAAATCAATTCCCCAGCGTCCTTGCTGTAGTTTTTTGAAGATGTTCAGTCATGATGCATGTGATATGTTTGATGTCCAGAGCGAGGCATTGGTCGGTCCACTTCCCAGGACTCCCTGCGGTCACGCACAGTTAGCCTGAGCAGCCAGACGGGCAGGCTGGAGCCGGGGTCTGCCGCTCCCATGATGAAGGTGGTGGCTCAGCTCTGGTGCCACGAGTGCACCCGCAACTTTGGAGACCGCCTCATTTCTGAGGAAGGTGAGACAAAACTTTGAGAAGTTTATTAGCTGTCTTCTGCCTCGAAGGCATCCCAGTTTATTGAGACAAAATCACTTTGATGAGAGCTGCACTGCAGTCTTTTAAGCATGCTATACAGTTGCCCTCAGACTTGATTTGTCATCTACTTGATGACGATCTCTTAGTGCGCAAACAGAATTCTTTTGCTGTATGTTTTCAAACATCATGATGTGTGGCATGCTGGCAGTTGAAAATTGCTTATGGAATGATAAATCTTTCAATTTTTCTTTCCGTTTCTTTAAAAAATGATTGGCACATGCATTTAACAACAACAAAATAATGAATGGCTCACACTGATGGTCATCAGTTACAGTGGCAAAGAACTCTGCATGCATTTTTCTGTACAATCTGGTATGTTTTAAGCAAATGGAAAAGATCCTACCATTCCCAATCCATACTCTTCCCCTTCTCCCCCACCCCTTGTGATTTCTTTCATTTGATCTTCTGTGTGTTTGTTTGTGTGTGTCAAGTCAAAGTCAAAGTCAAAAATACTTTATTATATCGTTAGGGGAAATTACAGTGCGGTCTCCTACAAGCACAATACAAGCAAGAAAACACATTTGCATGCATTAAAAATGGAAACAAAACTAAGGAAAAATGGACCCCAAAAAGTGGGGAAAAATGTGTGTCTGTGTCTGTGTTTATGTCACTGTGTCTGTGTCTGTGTGTTCATGTTTCTGTGTCTGTCTGTACGTGTACATGTCTCAATATCTGTGTCTGTGTGTTGCCTGTATTGTATGTGTATATGACTGCCTGCTCTCTGTGTGCACAGATCGCAGCTGGTTTGGCACCCTTCTGGAGGAGCTGGCTGTCAAGCATTTCTGCATGCCCCGGGATGATCCCAAGACTGAAATGGCTGCCATCTCAGAAGAACCCCCTCTGGTTAGTTAGAACAGTTTGGCCTTTCAAATGAGCATCACTCGTTTTGTATGCTATTGATTTTTTTTTAAAGCATTGATAAAGTCAGGGTCTAAAAAGATGTTTAAAATGAATATCCTGTACCTGAAATTCATTCAAGGGAAAGGATTTAGAATGCCTCTTTTAGGCTTGTGTTGTTAGGCTTGTGTTGTTTGATATGTAATCATATGTTTGACTTTGTGTTGGAACATTATTTGTTTGTCTTTGTGTTGGAATGCTCAGACGTCAGTACGTGTACATATACATGGTAAATAGACTATAAGGGTCTGATAAAGTCACTTTTACATGATAAGAAAGGCAAAGGGTGTTTACATGTATTTTCAAATTCGCTTTCCAGCTCCATTCTGAATCCAAGGAATGCTGCTTATTAAATCTATCCACCGGATTCCTGTAACAAATATTGTGTGCCACAGTCTACGTTTCCCAAGCAGGTTTCTCTGCCTGGTTTGCAGATGCTAAGGGGCTGAAAACTGATGCGGAGCTTGATGTTGAAGTTCTACATGGAATGGTTGTTGTTTTCCAGAGTCGAGGCACTCCGGTGACGAGGGCCTACCGATCCCCCTTGCCCCCGGACACCCCGGTGGACAGTGACAACGAAGACACGGGTGAAGGGCCTGCGGTGCCCACGGTGGAGGATGGCCAGCAGACTGGGGGTGACGCCACTGCCAGACCCCCCAGCGGCCAGGAGGAGGACACAACGGATGGAGCCCCCACGAGCACTGCTGTCTCTGAGACCACCGCCCCGGTGTCTGAGACCACCGCCGCCCTCTCAGAAACCACGGAAAACCAGCACGGGTCGTCCGGCTCCCCCTCCCAGGAAGCGTCCGTCACTCTGTCAGCAGCCACCACCGGTCGCACCACCGACATAGGTATGTACAGGGCTTGGTTAGTGTGTACAGGTTTGGTTCACACACTTTATGGTCTGCACCGACATAGGTGTGTACAGGGCTTGGCTCACACACTTTATGCTCTGCACCGACATAGGTGTGTAACTGCACCTATATAGGTGTGTATCTGCACCGACATAGGTGTGTATCTGCACCTACATAGGTGTGTACAGGGCTTGGCTCACACACGTTATGCTCTGTACCGACATAGGTGTGTACAGGGCTTGGTTCACACTAGGCAGGGAACGGGTTAGTAACCTGTATGTCTCTCTCTCTGGTTGGTTTAACGTCTAATTAGGCGTAGCCTCTTATAGACAGTAATCTGTATGGAATTCTGTCAGTATTCAAAGCCTTCCATGACAGTCGGCACACTGTGGCATGTTCAGGAGACATGACGGAGGCCGGGTCAGACGATGGCACGGGTTACGAGACGCAGACGGAGATGGGAGAGACTGAGGTTGACCCGGAGTCTGGGGCGGCCACCATGATGACCATGCGGGCCAGCCCCGAGGCCGACAGCGCAGAGTCCGACTCCACAGAGGACAGCTCCGATGAGTCCACGTCCTCCGAGGAAACCGGCACCCTCACCACCATGTCAGGTCAGCTGGCTGGGACAGGGAATTCGTAGTGTGTATGTGGGTCAGAGGAGCTGCTGGTTGTTAGATTACTGTTCACGTCCTCCGAGGAAACCGGCACCCTCACCACCATGTCAGGTCAGCTGACTGGGACAGGGAATTCATAGCGTGTATGTGGGTCAGAGGAGCTGCTGGTTGTTAGGTTACTGTTCCTTTCTTTTTCAGGTTACTGTTCCTGTTTGTCTCTCGAGGGAATGGGTGAGGGGCATGGTTGGTGGTGTAGTGTTTTTACAGATAACAAAGTACTTGTTATTTCATATATTTCAATGCAGATAATGTATAATGTGTGTGAGAGATAGTATCAAAAGCCACTTCTTTTTTTTTTGGGGGGGGGGGAACCCCAAAACATGTACAAGAATTGTGTTCTGAATTAGTTGAATATAAAATTATGAGCTGACATGTCTGCATATAGAATGTGTTAACCAGCAAAAACTTCACCAAAATTTTGCATTTTTACCCCTATATTACTTAAAACTAGTTGTAAGTCCCTGATCTTTGTTTGGGACGCTAATACTTGCTAAGTTAGAAAGCTGTGTTTTGTTGGCCCACAGAGCTGGGAGAGCTGCCCTCGTTAAAAGTGGGCCCTGGTCAAGGGCGGCTGACTCGCAGCCAGCAGAGCCTGGCGTCTGGCTCACTGGGTAAATGGCTGTGCTGACTGCTGTGCCCCTACCCACTGTCCTGTGTGGTCTGTCTGTACCCAGCACTGGGCCCTGTGTGTGTGTGTGTGTGTGTGCTAACACTGACTGGACGTTTCTATCCTTTTGCAGTCTCCAGACATCCCATGAGTATAGTCGCATGATATTGCATTTTCATGAATGTGTGCCTAACTAAATGGGATTGCATTGACTGCGGTCGTGTCTCTTGTATTCCTGATCCTCAGTCTATCAATTTGTGAAGTGTAAAGTTTGCTGTTTGTGTGCACTCTCTCACCACCGTGTATCTTGATAACCCAGCTTTGTGAATTGGTTGGTGAACTCTTGGTGTAAACCCTGTCCTTATATACCCGCCCCCTGACTGTACTAACAGGCAGAAAGCGAAAGAGGAGCATGCGAAGAAAGAAGGTGGCCCAGGGTAAGTGCTGTGGAGGTAGGGGGAGAGCAGTAGTGGTCACGTCCTTGCATGCATCTTGTGTACGGGCCGCAGAGCACTTTCTACAGCACTTAGGCATTTTTATTTTCAGTCTGTTTTCCTTTCCTCCATCAACTTCTTTTTGCATCTTCTTGAACTGCTGTGTACATTTCACCTGCTTTCTTTCTGTTGTACTCTTCAATGTTAAAAACATTCTGTATAATTCTTTTAGCTGTGTTTTAATGGTGGTGTATTTAAAGACCCTCTTGAATTTTTTCGTGGGATGTATTCAAACAGGTAAGCAAAATTTCCTTTTAGTTTTATGCCATGTGTTTTAAAAGGATAATAAATGGATTGATTGATTGATTGAATTTTTATGAAGTATGGAAATAGGAAGCCACGAAAGTTCTTGGAATAAAGACCACAAATACTTAATTTGTTTGACGCATTTTAACCTGGAATTTCATACAATTTTTAAATTGGTTTGAATAACATCCAAGTTCCAGATATTAAAAAAGTACCATGTGTGTGAAAGTTGGCTGCTTAAGCATGGTGTTCTGCAGTCCCCTTTGCTTTGATTTTTATTTCCTGCTTTTCTGTTTTGTGTGTGGGCTAGATCGACATGGTTGTGCTTCTTTGTCTGTGTCCTTGTATCCTGGGTATATGTGGTTTGTTTTGCAGTTCTAAGATTTGTGGAATAGCATGGTGTGTACCCTGTGCATGTATCCTCAACCTGTTTGGCTGATGTTGTTCTCGCTTCTGGAGTGTATCCTGTGCATGTATCCTCAACCTGTTTGGCTGATGTTGTTCTCGCTTCTGGAGTGCATCCTGTGCATGTATCCTCAACCTGTTTGGCTGATGTTGTTCTCGCTTCTGGAGTGTATCCTGTGCATGTATCCTCAACCTGTTTGGCTGATGTTGTTCTCGCTTCTGGAGTGCATCCTGTGCATGTATCCTCAACCTGTTTGGCTGATGTTGTTCTCGCTTCTGGAGTGTACCCTGTGCATGTATCCTCAACCTGTTTGGCTGATGTTGTTCTCGCTTCTGGAGTGTATCCTGTGTTAAGAATAATCACCCAAACCATTTATACACACAATATATGACGCCACTTGATTGCTGTATTGTGCTGTTTATGCGTGTTGCTTCTATATGTATTACATGTACAATGCAGCACCCCTGCATTTTTTGTATGTACTGCACACGGCTGATATGCTGTCTTCTTATGTCAAGAACAGTTGAAGTAAGTCTGTCAATGGTGTGTGGTTGTGTGATGAAAGGTGTTAGCTGAAATCAAGGCAGGAGAATGCTATGTACAAGTAGTA
>CM065683.1:58014270-58206770 GCA_017654935.2 Phymorhynchus buccinoides | reverse complement strand
TGTATTGTGATTGTCTGATGTGAATGAAACCTGATCATGCATAACATTGGTGATAATGAGAATGAAAAAGGAGGGATAAGAGTTGAAAAATTGAGCTATGTTTTGTGAATGAATCTTGTAAAGAGGTTAGGGTGCGACAGCACTGCGAAACTAACTCTGGCTTTATCTTCACTGAGTGGTACGCAACAACATCAAAGTACTAACGTGAAGGTGTGGTGTATGTTGTCATTGACATCACATTTAAAAATATTTAGATTGACTGGTCACTGGTTTTGAAAATGAACTGACTGTTTTTGTTTTGTGTATGTGTGTGTGTTGAAATTCACGTGGTGTCTGAGGCGATGTTTGCAGTGGCTGGCTCACTGGCTCACCTTGCATTGTTTGGTGCACTGTTGTCTGAGGTAGACTCACCCAAGACCTCCCCCGATTTGTTAGGCGCTAGTTTGGACGCCGAGGGCTGGGAGCGCAAACAGGAATGCAACCAGTCCCAGCCGTCCTGTCTTGGTAGGTCACTGTGTAGCACCTGGCTTCTATGATCATTACCTCTACGCTTGTCTGGGGGATTTTAAAGGTTGACTTTTATATTAGCGAGCACGTATAGCGTTTCATTAAAATGTTTTTGTATTGTAATATGATTTGAGGGCTTCAATGAAAGTCATTTATTGCCTTATTTCTTATTTTGTTTTTGTATATGAAAGATAATTAATGTGATTAAATATTACCATCAATATAAATCAAGGTATGTTACTCATTGAAAATATGGCAATGTCTGTTAGTGCAGGAATGAGTGGGAATTATCCAAAAAAATGTTCAACAAATTTGTCTGTGTATTGATACTAACTCGTATATTGTGCTTTTTGCCATTTTTTAAAAACAGGATATATTATAGACAATACAGTCTGCTTATTAGTCAAAATTTATCAAATACAATTTTGTCTGTTTCAAGTATTCAAATCAGACGGACAGTACAATTTTGTCTGTTTCAAGTATTCAAATCTGACTGACAGTACAATTTTGTCTGTTTCAAGTATTCAAATCAGACTGACAGTACAATTTTGTCTGTTTGAAGTATTCAAATCAGACTGACTGAAAAGGAATGAAATGAATTGATAATCTCCATCTCTGCTGTCTGAATATCTCCAAACATAGAGAAAGTCAACATATACATGTAGCAGTGTTCACCATCAATCCTATGAACATGGGCTAGTCATCCTGGCCCATGTTCAAGCAGCACACACACACACACACTGACACACTCTCTCTCTATCATGACTTACATGTGCTCTGTCCCTCTGACAGCCGGTGGCGGCCCACCCCAGGCAGGGACCAACCTCAAACGGCAGACGTCGCGGGCCAGCGGGGCCAAGCGGGGTGTGACCTTCAAGGCGGGGCTGATCGCCGACAAAGAGCAGGAGGCCTACTACGGCCCCCTTATGGCCATGGAGGATGTGAGTCCACTGTTGATCAGCTAGATAACTGACTTATGCCTTGACCCCTCATGGCCATGGAAGATGTGAGTCCACCCTTGATCAGCTAGATAACTGACTTATGCCTTGACCCCTCATGGCCATGGAAGATGTGAGTCCACTGTTGATCAGCTGGATAACTGACTTATGCCTTGACCCGTTATGGCCATGGAGGATGTGAGTCCACCCTTGATCAGCTAGATAACTGACTTATGCCTTGACCCCTCATGGCCATGGAGGATGTGAGTCCACCCTTGATCAGCTAGATAACTGACTTATGCCTTGACCCCTTATGGCCATGGAGGATGTGAGTCCACCCTTGATCAGCTAGATAACTGACTTATGCCTTGACCCCTTATGGCCATGGAGGATGTGAGTCCACCCTTGATCAGCTAGATAACTGACTTATGCCTTGACCCCTCATGGCCATCGATGATGTGAATCCACCCTTGATCAGCTGGATAACTGACTTATGCCTTGACCCCTCATGGCCATCGATGATGTGAGTCCACCCTTGATCAGCTGGATAACTGACTTATGCCTTGACCCCTCATGGCCATCGATGATGTGAGTCCACCCTTGATCAGCTAGATAACTGACTTATGCCTTGACCCCTCATGGCCATCGATGATGTGAGTCCACCCTTGATCAGCTGGATAACTGACTTATGCCTTGACCCCTCATGGCCATCGATGATGTGAGTCCACCCTTGATCAGCTGGATAACTGACTTATGCCTTGACCCCTCATGGCCATCGATGATGTGAGTCCACCCTTGATCAGCTGGATAACTGACTTATGCCTTGACCCCTCATGGCCATCGATGATGTGAGTCCACCCTTGATCAGCTGGATAACTGACTTATGCCTTGACCCCTCATGGCCATCGAGGATGTGAATCCACCCTTGATCAGCTGGATAACTGACTTATGCCTTGACCCCTCATGGCCATCGAGGATGTGAATCCACCCTTGATCAGCTGGATAACTGACTTATGCCTTGACCCCTCATGGCCATCGATGATGATAATCCACCCTTGATCAGCTGGATAACTGACTTATGCCTTGACCCCTCATGGCCATCGATGATGTGAATCCACCCTTGATCAGCTGGATAACTGACTTATGCCTTGACCCCTCATGGCCATCGATGATGTGAGTCCACCCTTGATCAGCTGGATAACTGACTTATGCCTTGACCCCTCATGGCCATCGAGGATGTGAATCCACCCTTGATCAGCTGGATAACTGACTTATGCCTTGACCCCTCATGGCCATCGATGATGATAATCCACCCTTGATCAGCTGGATAACTGACTTATGCCTTGACCCCTCATGGCCATCGATGATGTGAATCCACCCTTGATCAGCTGGATAACTGACTTATGCCTTGACCCCTCATGGCCATCGATGATGTGAGTCCACCCTTGATCAGCTGGATAACTGACTTATGTATTGACCCCTCATGGCCATCGATGATGTGAGTCCACCCTTGATCAGCTAGATAACTGACTTATGCCTTGACCCCTCATGGCCATCGATGATGTGAGTCCACCCTTGATCAGCTGGATAACTGACTTATGCCTTGACCCCTCATGGCCATCGATGATGTGAGTCCACCCTTGATCAGCTGGATAACTGACTTATGTATTGACCCCTCATGGCCATCGATGATGTGAGTTGATCAGCTAGGAAACAGGGCCCAGGGTGTGTGCACATATATGCAGAAACCCATGCACCTGCAGTCCGCTAAAAAAAAGTGGAAGTATGAAATATGCAAATGGGTTAATGTGGACATGCCTTCACATTTCTTTCTTACAGATTTTTGTTGTATATTGCGGGTGGGATATGTGCATGGGTTTCTGCGGATATATGCACTCGCCCTTATTGTATTGCATTACCATTATTGTCATAGAGTTGCCCTGTTAAACTCAGGCTTCTGCCACGTGTCACCACTACTTTAGCGCCAGCCACTGGGTTTTTTCTTTTTTGGAGGGAGTAGGGGTGAGCATGTTTGTGTGTGTAAATCGGAGGGAGGAAACAGAAAGTCTGGTAAAAAAAAAAAAGCAGAAACATTTCTGTGGGCAGGTATCAATCCCAGCAAGGCATCGTTTACGAGACAATCAATCACATTACATCACCTGTTTGTGGTTTAAGCATCGTAGAGATATGGTATCTTATTAGAGAAAAACTAACGTGAGAGCATATAAATACAATTTTAGTTTTGGTTTGTGAAATTTCTTTTTTTTGTGAATTTATCCTTACAATAATTTTTTTCTCAATTTTTGCGCAGTTTAGCGTGACTGTTACGTATCTTTGTGTGGGCAGATCAAAGGGTCCTCCAAAAGCATAACAGACTTCTTGTTCAGCAAGTATTTCCTGACGTGTCACACCGAGACACATGGCTTGCCAACTGAAAAGGGTTAGTGTGTGTATGTGTGTGCGTGCGTGCGTGTGTGCATTCGTGTGTGTGCACACATTTTAGTGCAGGCAGGTCTGCCATTTTTAAAAATATCAATTTATAATCCTTTCTTTTATTTCCCCGAAAAGAGCTTGAATGGTATGAAGAATTGGTGAGCTTTGGACCAGACTCTGGTATTGAATCCATTCATCTGTCCATCCATTCATCCATCCATCCATCATCCATCCATCCATCATCCATCCATCATCCATCCATCCAATCACCCACCCATTCACTCAACGATTTCTCTCTTTCACTCACTTTCCTTCCCTGCTTCCATTTCTTTGCTCCCGTTCCTTCCATTCAGCCACCTATATAGATGGGATAAATGTATGGATTTCAATAGCGTTAGTTCTGTGTTATAAGGCCATAATGGATAATCTGGCATTCAGTTTCCCACTTTCATTGCTGCTTACATGTTCTGATTTTGGAGGAGCTCAAGGGGACATTTGTTTGGAAGGTTATTTTAAGAAAATGGCAGTAGAATGGGCCAACAAGGTGGAACTACTGTATGTGGATGACAATAAGAAAAGGCAGTCAAGGAGTGAAAGATTAGAGGAAGTTGATGGCACAATACTTCCAGGAGGCAAGGGAAATAAATAGTTCTGAAAGATCCTTTAGTATCTTTACATGGGGGGGGGGGGTATTTTTGGATAAAAGAACCTTCTTGTCAATAGACTCCCTACCCCTCCTTTTTGTACAAATGGGTGACCCACCTTCTGGAAGTTCTGTGCTTGCAACTTCCTCTAGTCTGTCGCTCTCTTTGACTCTGCTTTATCCCTTTTGTTTACTCCTATCTACTATCCTTCTGCCTTACTGGTCCATTGCCTTTGTTCTAGAAACTCTAACAAAGATTTTCTCCAGCCAAAGAAGACGGACATGCTGGGGCCTAACTATTTGTTAGGCGATTAACGGAAGCATCGGTGCTCGTATAACTGGAAACTGAGTGAGCAATCGACGACGACGAAGAAATGGTCAAGTGTTGACCTGTGCACGGGGCAGTGGGTGGATGCCTCAAGCCTCCATATGGGGAGCTGGACAACCCCGCCCTCTCCATGAGTCTCTCCCTGTGTGTGTCTTTGTACAACTAGTCCCCCCACCTTCTGGAAGTTCTGTGCTAGCAACTTCCTCTAATCTGTCACTCTTTTTGACTCTGCCTTTTCCCTTTGCTTACTCTCATCTACTTTTTGCCTTATTGGCCCATTCTGCTGCCTTTTATGCAAGAAAAGTCTTCCAAGTAATTCTCTCTTTTGAGCTCCTCCGAAATCGGAATGTGTCGGCTGAATGCAGCGGGGAGACCAGTGAAAACTGAAAACCGGACACATACATACCTTACCCATTATGGCCTGGGAACACAGAAGAAGAAGAAGATGTGTGCGCTGTGTGTCAGGGTACACGGAGAGCTCTGAGGACCTGCTGGGGGAGGCCCTGCTGACCTGCCTGACCCAGTACAACGAGGCCACCTCCCAGCGCATCGACCTCGTCTTCTTCTCCGAGGCCGTGCACCATGCTGCAAGGCTCAGCCGCGTCTTTGTCAGTATTGGTTCTAGTGTGTGTGTGTGTTTTGTGTGTGTGTATGTGTGTAAGACTGTGTGTGTGGGGGTGGGCATTTGTGTGTGTGTGTGACTGTTTTATGGGTATGTATGTAAGACTGTGTGTGTGTGTGTGTGTGACTGTTTTGTGGGTATGTATGTAAGACTGTGTGTGTGTGTGTGACTGTTTTGTGGGTATGTATGTAAGACTCTGTGTGTGACTCTGTGTGTGTGTGTGTGTGTGTGTGACTGTTGTGTATGTGTGTGTATATAAGACTGTGTGTGTGTGTGACTGTTTTGTGTGTATGTATGTATATAAGACTGTGTGTGTGTGTGTGTGTGTGTGTGTGTGTGTGTGTGTGTGTGTGTGTGTGTGTGACTGTTTTGTGTGTATGTATGTATATAAGACTCTGTGTGTGTGTGTGTGTGTGTGTGTGTGTGTGTGTGTGTGTGTGTGAGTGAGGGTGTGTGTGTGGAAGACTGGTGTGTGTGTGTGTGTGTGTAAGACTGTGTTTAAGACTGTGTGTGTAAGACTGTGGTGTGTGTGTAAGACTGCGTGTGTGTGTAAGACTGTGTGTGACTGTTTTGTGTGTAAGACTGGTGTGTGTGTGTGTGTAAGACTGTGTGTAAGACTCTGTGTGTAAGA
This sequence comes from Phymorhynchus buccinoides, assembly GCA_017654935.2. Lineage (NCBI taxonomy): Eukaryota > Metazoa > Mollusca > Gastropoda > Neogastropoda > Raphitomidae > Phymorhynchus > Phymorhynchus buccinoides. Next base: position 58,200,668 of record CM065683.1, on the reverse strand, counting down.
CTGTGGTGTGTGCGTAAGACTGTGTGTGTGTGTAAGACTGTGTGTGACTGTTTTGTGTGTGTTTTGTGTGTATGTATGTATTTATGGCTGTGGTTGTGTGTGTGAGTGTGTGTGTGTGTGTGTGTGTAAGACTGTGGTGTGTGTGTGTGTGTGTCTCTGTGTGTCTGTGTGTTTGTAAGACTGGTGTGTGTGTAAGACTGTGTGTGTGTGTGTGTGTGTCTCTGTGTGTTTGTAAGACTGGTGTGTGTGTAAGACTGTGATGTGTGTGTAAGACTGTGTGTGTGTGCGTGTGCGTGTGAGCGCACATTAATGGAATGTGCACACAAGCATGTGAATGTTTCTATCACTAAGTATCAGGCAAGCAATCTTTTACATTTTTCCTATATGTAAGCGTGCTAGAAAAACAACCTAGCTGTCGTCAAAATCTCATTCACAATCTTAACAGCAAAAATGTCCTAAATATGTGCACACTAGCTGAGGAAGGAAGCGTTTCCCAGTAGCATTCACTGAGTTACAGGGTATTTCAGGCTCACCCCAACTGTCCACAAATTGCATGTTTACTTTATTTTACGGACTATAAGGTGCGCCCCCAAAACTTTGCACGAAATTCTGATTTTGTTATTACAGTTTCTTACTATATTATTAGGATCATTATAACGCGCAGGGCTCTCAGTCTGGGGAAAAGTATCGCCTTATTGGCCACTGCAACTACTATGTTTTGCTAGAGTGAATGCCCTTGGTAGATGGTTGAGTACTGACCAAGCAAGGGAATAACTCTCGCCAATAACCCTATTTGAGACCACTAAATGGCTGCCTTTCGCAAGAGTGAATGCCATTTTCAGTACTGACCAACAAGGGATTCACTCTCACTGTCAAGGGCATTAATAACCCTAGTTGCAGTGGTCAATAGTCTGTAAAATACGGTATTTTAACACCAAGAATGTCCTGACTACACACTAACCAAGCCATTTCACCAGTGGTGTTCAGTGAGTCACGGTGTGTTTCAGGCCCACCCCCAGGGCCACGCCTTGCTGCTGGGCATGAGCTACTGCACTGGCCGCGCCACGCTCACCCGCCTGGCCGCCTACATCAGCCACTGCAAGGTACTCCCCCTGTGCGCAGGCACCCTTTGTGAGGGCCGTGTAGAAATCCTTTGACTTGGTCAGCGGTGTAAGATCAGGGTCAGGATTCGTGTGAAGTAGATCAAAGACCAGTTGATGTGTATAAGCTGATTTTGTACCCAAAACAAATGCACCACAACTCTACTTATAAGCGTATGATAAAATGTTGCAAGCTCACAATATTTGCTCATGTCCTGTTAGTTCTTGAAGAGCCTCAGGTTTTAAAATCTGTCTTTTTTAATTGTAAAAGTTGACGAAAGACCATATAACATAAGCATATGATAAAATGATACAAGTTTATGGCATTGGCTAATATTTGTCAGACTTTTAAAGTTTTGGAATGATATCCAGTCAGTCTTTTTTAGTCTGTCTTTCTTTTTGTCCCCAATGATGCTCACCATTGGTCATTTGTCCATGTTTCTAATCTAACGTCATAGATTCAATTGTATCAAAGTTGAAATTATTTATCCATACTGTCATTGGTTTTGTGTTTATTATAACGGAATTTGATATTAAAGTAACATTTCCAGTTTTAGATGAATTTATACACATACTCAGCTTTAATTCCCATGCACATCTGTGTCTGTGATGCTCAAATGTCCTCTGATGCAGTAGATTTCAGGCCAGTGTGTCACAACACTGAACAAGTTTTCACCTGATGCACACTTTAAAAGAAAATGTTAAAAGATTATGAAAAAGAGACCCCTTAAGACATCTAGAGGCATATTTCATGCACTGTTGTTGTTGACGTACCCTGGCAACAGGCTCCAGGGATCATCCCAACAGCCGAAGCACTTGAACAAGTGGTCTGACATAGCCTTAAGCCAAGGCAGATTTCATGTGCTGATTCTGATCCCCTAATTTTGAAGACACTGGGACCAGATTATGTCAAACTCCGTATTTGGTAGTGGGGCGACTATCCCCAACAATTAACACTGATACTTGTTCTGAATGTGAAAGATGTAAATAATATGTATAAGCTTTGCTTGTTGTACTCTCAAGTGTATGTTGCTGCTACTGCTACTGTATTGTGTAATGTTTTGTAATCAATTCTTGTTTAAACTAAACAAAATAAAATGAAAGTGCTACCATCCATATGGCTGTGTGTGTGTGTTGCCAGCTGTTTGAACCCAAGCCCCAGGCGGACCTGAGCCTGAACTACCGCGTGGTGTGTGAGCACATGAAGCGCAGCTGTCACAACGCGGGAGTGGTGGGCAAGCCCACGGTGCTGCTGGTGCACGAGGACCTGGGCCAGCAGTTCCTGCCCGACGTGGCTGCGCTCATGGCCAGGGGTAGGAAGGGAGCTGAGTGGCACTTTGTCATGCATCGAATGAGGAATAAAACGGGGGGACGGAATGTCCTGCATGTGTGTGTCTGCCTCATGGCCAGGGGTAGGAAGGGAGCTGAGGGGCACTATATCACGCATTGAATGAGGAATAAAACGGGGGGACGGAATGTCCTGCGTGTGTGTGTCTGCGCTCATGGCCAGGGGTAGGAAGGGAGCTGAGGGGCACTATATCACGCATTGAATGAGGAATAAAACGGGGGAACGGAATGTCCTGCGTGTGTGTGTCTGCGCTTATGGCCAGGGGTAGGAAGGGAGCTGAGGGGCACTATATCACGCATTGAATGAGGAATAAAACGGGGGGACGGAATGTCCTGCGTGTGTGTGTCTGCGCTCATGGCCAGGGGTAGGAAGGGAGCTGAGGGGCACTATATCACGCATCGAATGAGGAATAAAACGGGGGAACGGAATGTCCTGCGTGTGTGTGTCTGCGCTTATGGCCAGGGGTAGGAAGGGAGCTGAGGGGCACTATATCACGCATCGAATGAGGAATAAAACGGGGGAACGGAATGTCCTGCGTGTGTGTGTCTGCGCTTATGGCCAGGGGTAGGAAGGGAGCTGAGGGGCACTATATCATGCATTGAATGAGGAATAAAACGGGGGAACGGAATGTCCTGCGTGTGTGTGTCTAGAGCTATATAACACAACCCAGCTTTCAGGTTTGCTCTGGGGCTGCTCTTGTGTTGGTAGGTTAGGGCGGGTTGGGCCGGTGTGTCTCTGGCCGGTGTGTCACCCTCAGTGTGCCCCCATCTCTATGTGTCACCCTCATTGTGCCCCCATCTCTGTGTCACTCTCATTGTGCCTTTGTTTCTATGTATTCCCATCTCTTGTGTGTCCCCTCGGGTTAGGCACAGGATTTGGGTTTCTGGCTAGGGTTTCCGTTAGGAATAGGGATAAGGTTTCAAATTAGGTTGAGGGTTAGGGTTTTATACAGACATATACGTGACTGGGACATGTAGAGATGGGGCACATAGAGACAAAATTGGTTTCACATAGAGACAAGGGCACAATGGTACTCAAACTCAAACTGAAACTCATCAAACTCAGCAACTTTTATTATCTCTTAAGAGAAATTAAGAGTGGTGTCTGCGTTTGGCACAGTTAAAACAAGACACATAGTAATATACATTTAAAACAAGATGCGCTAACCCGGTACATAACCCGGTGTGTGGTGGCAGGGACGTCCCCAGGCCTGTACTCTGAGGAGGAGCTGCAGACCATCGTGGGCCACATGATGCCCGGCGGGGTGCAGACCAAGCGAGTGGACAAGATCGAACAGGCCTTCGAGCGGTTCGTGAAGCGTGTGCGACAGAACCTGCACATTGTCGTCTGCCTCAACTACAAAGGTGGGCCATGGCGGGGGAATGATTGGGGAACAAAGAACAGCATAATTTGATTAACGTTGTTTTTCTTAACTTAAAAACAAGTATCATATTTTATGGACTATAAGGCACACCTGGTTTTAAGGCGCAACCCCCTCTCCCCTCTTATTTTACCAAAAATTTGGATTTTGTTATTATATTTTCTAACTATTTTATTGGTCACATTATAAGGCGCAGGGGTCTGAGTGAGGGGAAAAGTATCGCCTTATAGTCCGTAAGATATGGTACACTTTAGCACTTGGTTCTTTGCCTTTAATCTGTGTGGGACAAAGTTTATAGATTATTGTGTGCCTCAGCTACGAAGGTGGGTGATAGTGGCAAGATGATTCGTACTTGTTGTGAGCAGTATGACCTACACATTGTCGGTAGCACCACATTTGGATGTCCCTGCAATAAATACATAAGCACTGACATTCTGTTTGTATTTGCAATAATAAATGTTGTTCATACTGGATATTTTGGAAATTATTGTATGCATTGTTTTGGTATTTTTAGGACCTCTTTCAATTATTTTGACTCTGTCATTGCCTCTGCTCTGTCTGTGTGTCTGGCTCCTGCCTGTACCATATCCCTAATCGTCTATGCCAGCATTGACTCTAATGTTTACTGTTTTTGTTCGTCTATTTAGTGTCTTTGTATCGTCTGTATGTGGGTGGTTTGTTTTTAATTTGTTAGGACATTTTTAAACTAAACGCCTCTCTTTTCCATATTTATCTTGCTACTATAGCTTTACCCCTGCATGTCAGAACTGACAGCAATGTTTTTTTCTTGTCTCTGTTCCAATATTATGGGTCAACCAGTACCCAATGCCTATTAGCAGTAATAATAATGATACATGGCATTTACATAGTGCATTATTTTACTACACACCATTCACTCCAACTTGCATGCCACGACCATATTCTTATAATAACGGTATTGGTAACATAAAACCCCCACAATAATTAAATCAGTAAACGAATAAGAATAACAATAGCAGACTTCAAACAGAATGTCCCCCGGGGACCGCTACGGTAGCCGGATTGGTCTTGCCCAGATACTACGAAATAATGGCAATGGTCCAGTTTTCTTTCTTTTTTTTCCTTCTTTTTTTTCTCCCCCTTTCCATTAGGCTACTTCTGTCACCTCAGCTTTCTAATTTCTTGTCTTCTTACTACCCCCCAAAGTGCAGCAGCATCTTCAGCCTGATGAAGTTGGCTGCCTGAGGCGAAGAAGAAGAAGAAGAAGAAGAATGCCCATGCTGGTTGTCTCAAGAAGTCCCAGCTCACATCAATGCTAACAAAAATATTTGCTGTTTTGCTCACATCATTGCTAACAGAAATATGTGCTGTTTTGCTCACATCATTGCTAACAGAAATATGTGCTGTTTTGCTCACATCATTGCTAACAGACATGTTTGCTGTTTTGCAGGCAACAGCTTTTCCTCTGACTTCCGCGGCCTGCACGACAAGCTGCAGAGCTGCCCGGGGCTGGTGAAGAACGCTTTCAGCATCGACCTGTACCGCCCCTGGGGCTTCTCCGCCTTCTCCTGTGTGGCCCACACCTGGCTGCAGGACCACAGATCACCCGTCAGTCACAGAGAGAGAGAGAGATAGGGGAGGAGAGATGAGGGGATCAAGGGAGAGAAAGAGAGAGCGGAGGACAGACGAATAGATCAAAGGAGAGAAAGAGAGAGGACAGGGAGGGAGAGAGAGAGAGAGGGGGAGGGAGGGAGAGAGAGAGAGAGAGGGAGAGGGAGGGAGAGAGAGGGGAGGGAGAGAGAGAGGGGAGGGAGGGAGGGAGAAAGAGGGGAGGGAGGGAGGGAGAGAGAGAGAGAGGGGAGGGAGAGAGAGAGAGAGGGGAGGGAGGGGGAGAGAGAGAGAGAGGGAGGAAAGACGAGGAGATCAAGGGAGAGAGAGAGAGAGGGGAGGGGAGGGAGGGAGAGAGAGAGAGAGAGGGAGGGAGGGAGAGAGAGAGGGAGGGAGGGGGAGAGAGAGGGGAGGAAATATGAGGAGATCAAGGGAGAGAAAGAGAGAGGGGAGGGAGGGAGATAAAGAGAGAGGGGAGGGAGGGAGAGAGGGGAGGGAGGGAGAGAGAGAGAGGGGAAGAAAATATGAGATCAAGGGAGAGAAAGAGAGAGAGGGGAGAAAGGAGGGAGAGAAAGAGAGAGGGGAGAGGAGAGAGAGAGAGAGAGAGAGGGGAGGGAGGGAGAGAGAGGGGAGGGAGGGAGAGAGAGAGAGAGGGAGGGAGAGAGAGAGAGGGGAGGAAATATGAGGAGATCAAGAGAGAGGGGAGGGAGGGAGAGAAAGAGAGAGGGGAGGGAGGGAGAAAAAGAGAGAGGGGAAGGAGGGAGAGAGAGAGGGGAGGGAGGGAGAGAGAGAGAGGGGAGGAAATATGAGGAGATCAAGGGAGAGAAAGAGAGAGGGAAGGGAGGGAGAGAAAGAGAGAGGGGAGGGAGGGAGAGAAAGAGAGAGGGGAAGGAGGGAGAGAGAGAGGGGAGGGAGGGAGAGAAAGAGAGATGGAGAAAGTTTTATATAGGTGCAACTTTTTCCTTTTCACAAGGATTTATTTTTTATTAAAAAGCTTTACCTGAAAAGGAAGTTCCTTTTCTTACTTTAAAATTTATCCCCCAAAAGGCAAATGCAGATTGACTTCAAGCGATAAGGGGTGTTTTGAAGGTGGACTTCCTTCCTTCCTGCCGTTGAGTGACCAGTCACACTTGACTATTCTGTCTCTTAAAGCATGGGGCCTGGGCGCCCCTGGATCCTGGCCTTTCAGTGTTTTTTTTAATATTTTGGGGAGTTGCACCGGTGAAGTTAGGGAGTGGAAGTGAAGAGAGAAAGGTTGCTCTCTTTTCTTTAAACCATTTACCATTATCAGTTTTCTTGAAGTATATTAGTCCAGAATGGTTGCGGCCATAGAGATGGCATCCCAAAATGGGTGTTTCCTCCTTGATAATGTCTCTAAAATGACCTGTCATTGATGTCTAGTCATCACTGCATTATCACCTGCACACTCACAAAAGTGCACCTAAAAATGTACTTTGTAGTTCCCATTGTGGCTGCAGTTTGTTTTCCTTTGAAGGAGGGAATATATTTAATGTATCATACATGATAGGGTTAAGGTCTGTTATCCTCAGTGTCAAAGCCTGAAAGTGGTCTATTCGTAAGGCATTTAATTTGAGGGTTGCTTGCCACAAATTACCATCATCCATCATGATTCCTTTTGAGAAAGAACCCTTTGGCATCTACCATTTTGAATGTCAATTTCTTCCCTGTGGGGATATCCGAGGGGTGTGTGTGTCCTTTTGTACAAATAGTTCTTTTCCCCCACCTTCTGGAAGTTCTGTGTTTGTAACTTCCTCTAATCTATCACTCTCTTTGACTCTGCCTTTTCCCTTTGCTTTATTGCCATCTGCTATCTTTCTGCCTTACGGGTCCATTCTCCTGCCTCAGTTCTGGAAATTCTTACCAATACATTCTTCAGCCGAAGACAGACACTAATTATTTGTTAGTTAGGTGCGTAACGGCAGCGTGACGCATCTGCGCTCATATGACAGAAAACTGTCTAAGTGATCGACAAAGAAGTAGAAGAAATGTCAGTTTGTGCCCTCCATGGCGTGCCCCCCACAGCGGCGTGGTGTCGGTGTTCCAGGTGAAGATCCCGTGGAACCTGGCGCGGCGCAGTGAGCAGATCCGGCTGACCAGCGATGCCATGGCCTACGTCTACCTGTCGGCCAAGGCGGCCGTGGAGCACCAGTACTGCCACCAGAAGGAGCCCCTGAGGTTCTACTCCCCGCTCACCTTCCTCGAGTTTGTCCACATCTTCAGGGTGGTGGCCGCTTACATCGGCAAGATTGAACAGGTCAGCAGCTGGAACCGCCCACCCCAAGAAATAGTGTCTTCAATGTCATATGCGTTTATTTCTGATGATGTACGTTGCATAGTTCTTAGAGAACTGTTAGAAATATCTGTGATATTAAGTATTCTTTTGTGTGGAGAATCTCTAGTGAAGATTGAGAACAATCCCCACAGTCCCAATAATTCCAAAAGTGCAATGGTAGTTGCTCTACCTAGCCGATTAGAAATTGTCCAGGTGTGTGAAAATCCAAGACTTCTTGTAAAGGGAAAAAAAAGAGTGTTGCTGGAAGATAATGTATTGGAAAAACCCCAACAACCTTTAATTCAGCAGTCAATGACTTTAGCATAATATAGACAGTTCAAACTCAGCCTTGATTGTGGTGATGCGACGTAACTCAGGAAAATGCTGTGGTGAATGGCGTGGCCCGGTGTGTGGCTTTGGTTTTCAGGCCTAGGCAGTGAAGTACGAGCAGGCTCTAGAAAATGCTGTGGTGAATGATGTGGCTTTGTTTTTCAAGCCAAGGCAGTGAAGTACGAGCAGGCTCTGGAAAATGCTGTGGTGAATGGCGTGGTCCTGTGTGTGGCTTTGTTTTTCAGGCCAAGGCAGTGAAGTACGAGCAGGCTCTGGGCAAGATTGACGAAGCGTTTGGCAGCATCTCTGACTTCCGGCGGGAGGTGTCTGACCTGACGCCCAAACACAAGGCAGCCACAGACACTGTGCACAGCCTGGTGGAGTTTGTGGAGCAGCAGAAACAGGACTACATCCAGGTACTGAAAGAGAGAGAGAGATGGAGAGAGAGAGGAAGGAGAGAAACAGGACTACAGGCTGATAATGAGAGAGAGAGAGAGGAAGGGAGAGAGAGAGAGAGACAGAGAGAGGAAAGGGAGAAACAGGACTACAGGCTGGTACTGAGAGAGGGAGAGACGGAGACAGAGAGGGGAAGGGGAGAAACTGGACTACAGGCTGGTACTGAGAGAGAGAGAGAGGAAGGGAGAGAAAGAGAGAGAGAGACGGAGACAGAGAGAGGAAGGGGAGAAACAGGACTACAGGCTGGTACTGAGAGAGAGAGACAGAGACAGAGAGGGGAAGGGGAGAAACAGGACTACAGGCTGGTACTGAGAGAGGGAGAGAAAGAGAGAGAGAGACGGAGACAGAGAGAGGAAGGGGAGAAACAGGACTACAGGCTTGTACTGAGAGAGGGAGAGAAAGAGAGAGAGAGACGGAGACAGAGAGAGGAAGGGGAGAAACAGGACTACAGGCTGGGAGAGAGACACAGAGAGACAGAGAGAGAGATGGAGACAGAGAGAGGAAGAGGAGAAAGAAGACTACAGGCTGGTTACTGGAGCTCTCTGCAGAGCACACTTATTTGAAATGAAATCACTGCTAGTTACTAAGAAAGAGAGAGAGTGTGTGTGTGTGAGTGCATGCTTGCGTGTGTGCAATGTGCGCGTTGTCGGGAAATGGAGGTTGAAAGTACAGGCTGCTCAGAATTGCCTCATTCTATGTGTTAGCTGTTGCCGACAGTAGAAGACAAACAATAAAATCTCACATTATTAGGATCGATTAATGCATGATGTTGCTTATCCTCCCCCCCTCAAACTATCGGTTTCTAACTCTTTAAAACTTTGATTTCTTTTTTAAAATGTAATTGAATCGTCCGTGGGAAACGCTTGTAAGTGAAAGCAGCAGGCTGGAGCGGCGTGAGTGAGTGGTTGTCTGTTGGTGTGGGCAGGCCCTGGACAAGTGCAAGGTGCAGGAGGAGAAGATAGTCGAGCTGCAGGGACCCCTGGACAGACTGAGGAGATCGGCGCAGTCTGAATTTGACAAGGTAACATGGTGTACAGTCAGTTCACAGGTTGATTAGGCAATATGGGGTACAGTTAGTTAGTTTACTGGGTGATGAGTTGAGAATAAATGGCAGAATGTAGCATCATCTTCCATTATGTTGTCTTGGAATTTGGCATTCCTTTTTACTTGTTTTTGATTTTTATGTTGCACGCTTGTAACCATTATGCTTGTTTATCATCCCCTCCCCCTTCCCCTCCCGCCTGTGTGTGTGTATGTGGTTTTCAGAATTGTTTTGTAACTCACTCGGGGCGAATGAGCCGGATCCGGCTCATGGCTCACACAACCGTTTAGGACGAATGGCCCGGATCCGGCTCATAAGAGTTTTCAAGAGGTTTTGATTTCTGGCGTGTAACCAGCTTTCCGGTGCGAAGTCATAACTTATTTTCAGTTTGCTTTGATCTTGCCTCTCTTGAAATCAGCCAATCATTGCAGACTTTACATTCAGCTTTGGTTGTAGAGGGGGGTCAAAGATCGGAATGTGAAATTTTCCTTCTTTCTATGTGTTAGCTGTTTTTGTCAATAGGAGACAAACGACGAAGGTAAGGTATCTGATATTTTACGATCGTTTAGTGCATGGTGTTGCTAATCTTTTCTGAAAATATTGATGCCTAACTCTTCATAACTTGGTTTTGGGTATTATTTTACGAACCTAGTCAAATGCCCAGTCCCCACAGAACAAAGGGAAATAATTCGGCCAATCCCGAGTGAGTTAACTTTCTGAAAATATATAGAGAGAAAATAAGAATTTGAGCTTTTTGGTTTGTAAAGAGAGGTCCAGGCATTTGCGAATCTAGCACATATTGATGTGGAATAATCAACTGTATTAAAAGCAAAGACCTCAAAGAAATGCATTGCTTCAACCTGTTGTTAATGTGCTGATACTATCTGTTATACTATTGTGAGACTTTTCTTTTTCCCTTTCTTTCTTTCTCACAATGCAGCTCCAGACCTGTTTACCATTCCGGTTTAGCCGGAATTATTCCGGAAATTTGCTAACATTCCGGGTAAAATAGTAAATTCCGGGTGAACGCTGTAAATTCCGGGATTTCGAAAAACCGTCTATTATTTGTTTCCGTTCGTAGGAAAAGACGCAAGGGTTGACCGAAACGTGTACCTAACACGCTACGTCATCAGAAAAGGGGTTGTGCTTGACGTCACATGCATTAAATGCTGCATTTTCATTGGTTAAAGGGGTGAAATAATGTTTTTATTTTGGTCGATCTATTTCGGGACTGAGCAAATGGCGGCCAGACTTTTACTGTCAATTCGAAGAGCTTTCGAGGCAGTTTTTTAATGGTAGAGATTGTAATTAGGGCTTGAAATGAGTCAATTTAGATTATATTATCACTGGAAAATACGATGATGTGAGAATTTTGAAGTTTTCAACGGAAAATGAAGTCAAAATTGATTGCGATGGCGCCGAGTTGCAACTTGGCATCCGCCGATCCGCGGCCGAGTGATTTTTCTCTGTCCCATCGTGGACATTTCCAGGTATTTTGCTTTTTCCAGCTTGTTTTATACTAAAATTGACTAAGAATTAGTGACTGAATTTACTAATAAAACTTTTCTGGCAAAATTGAGCCAAGAAATCATCACAATATTGAAAATCAACGCCGATGTTCGCGGAAAGGAGAAGAACAAGAAACCGCTTTATCACGAGTCATGTACAGATCATGTGAATTCCGGTTTTTGTTCTCAAATTCCGGGTTTTTTTGGTGGCAAATTCCGGGTTTTTCATTATAAGGGTAAACAGGTCTGCAGCTCAATAAATACAGAAGTCAAAGATATTGTGTATTATATCTCCCAATAAGTTATGTTATAATAATGTTGTTAATTTAGATGTGGCATGCATAGGTGGGATCAATGTGTTGTCCTCCGTCTCTATGTGTTGCCCTCATTGTGCCTTTGTCTCTATATGTCTCCATCTCTATGTGTCCCCGTCTCTGTGTGCCTTTGTCTCTATATGTCTCCGTCTCTATGTGTCCCCGTCTCTATGTGTCCCCATCTCTGTGTGCCTTTGTCTCTATATGTCTCCGTCTCTATGTGTCCCCGTCTCTATGTGCTTTTGTCTCTATATGTCTCCGTCTCTATGTGTCCCTGTCTCTGTGTGCCTCCGTCTGTATGTGTCTTCTCCGGTTAGGGTTAGGGTTTAAGGTTAGTGTATGGGTTAGGGTTATGGTTAGGATAAACAAAGAGACGGAAAGACATAAGACTGGGACACATAGAGACCGAGACACAGAGACGTGGGCTCAATGCTATGTAACCTGCATAGAGTAACCTGCATAGATTCGTTTGTTGATGGTGTTAGTGATTGTGCCAGTTGAACCCGGTGTACATAGCTGCCCAGACAGCCCTGCATAGATTGGTTGTTGATGGTGTCAACAGTGGTTTGTTGTTGTGCCAGGTGAACCCTGTGTACATAGCTGCCCAGACAGCCCTGTATAGATTGGTTTGTTGATGGTGTTAGTGGTTTGTGCCAGGTGAACCCGGTGTATATAGCTGCCCCAACAGTCCTGCATAGATTGGTTTGTTGATGGTGTTAGTGGTTTGTGCCAGGTGAACCCGGTGTATATAGCTGCCCCAACAGTCCTGCATAGATTGGTTTGTTGATGGTGTTAGTGGTTTGTGCCAGGTCAAGCCGGTGTATATAGCTGCCCCAACAGTCCTGCATAGATTGGTTTGTTGATGGTGTTAGTGGTTTGTGCCAGGTGAAGCCGGTGTACATAGCTGCCCCAACAGTCCTGCATAGATTGGTTTGTTGATGGTGTTAGTGGTTTGTGCCAGGTGAAGCCGGTGTACATAGCTGCCCAGACGGCCCTGCATAGATTGGTTTGTTGATGGTGTCAACAGTGGTTTGTGCCAGGTGAACCCGGTGTATATAGCTGCCTAGACGGCCCTGCATAGATTGGTTGTTGATGGTGTCAACAGTGGGTTGTTGTTGTGTCAGGTGAACCCTGTGTACATAGCTGCCCAGACGGCCCTGCATAGATTGGTTGTTGATGGTGTCAACAGTGGTTTGTGCCAGGTGAACCCGGTGTATATAGCTGCCCAGACGGCCCTGCATAGATTGGCTTGTTGGTGGTGTCAACAGTGGTTTGTGTCAGGTGAACCCGGTGTACATAGCTGCCCAGACGGCCCTGCATAGATTGGCTTGTTGGTGGTGTCAACAGTGGTTTGTGCCAGGTGAACCCGGTGTACATAGCTGCCCAGACGGCCCTGCATAGATTGGTTGTTGATGGTGTCAACAGTGGTTTGTGCCAGGTGAACCCGGTGTATATAGCTGCCTAGACGGCCCTGCATAGATTGGTTTGTTGATGGTGTTAGTGGTTTGTGCCAGGTGAAGCCGGTGTATATAGCTGCCCCAACAGTCCTGCATAGATTGGTTTGTTGATGGTGTTAGTGGTTTGTGCCAGGTGAACCCGGTGTACATAGCTGCCCAGACGGCCCTGCGGTCGCTGAACAAGTACGACATTGAGGAGCTCAAGTCCTACAACACCCCGCCAGAGCAGGTGCTGCTGCTGACAGACGCCCTCTGCCTCATGATGGGCAGACCGCAGACGTGAGTCCACAGCCCATAGCTGGGCTGGTATCTTTAGTTTGGGCCTTGTCTTGATTTTTTTATATGTGGTGAAGGATCACTGTCCTTAAACGTCTACCTAAAACATCTAAAACTTAACCCCTTGACTGACCTGAAGAGGAGTAACCCTGATATGCTGGCGTTTGCTCTAACATAGTCAAGAGAGTAATATCCCCAGACCATTTTGCCAGATTGGCTCTATCAGTTGTCTTTTTCATGGCATGATTTGCCCAATGATTTTTTCTTTATTTTTCTCTAGCAGTCAAGGGGTTAATGTTAGTTCAATAATTTGTGGTTTAGATGTCTCCTTTGTGCTTTCAGTTAAGCTTACAGAGATATTCGCAGGTTGTTTGCGTTTTAAATGCTTAAGTTTGACATTTTTTGTCATTTACAAAGTATTAGTTATAAAGAAAATACACTCTAGCTGTGATGCTCACAATTTTTACGTAATTCTTGAAGCATGACAGGAGCTTGAGATCTACAAAGATTTTCATTTGCTCATATTTTAAGGAGGGGAGCAGTGAGTTGTCAACCAACTTAGACCTTAGCCAAGACTCAATTATGTTCTCTAATGCTGCAGGGTGGGTGAAGCCTCCACTAAAAGCGATCCTGAGGATTAGGATATTTTCATATTATTAAAAAATAAAAGCAACTAACCACCACCATTGTCAGTTTGCATTGGTTGTAAAACAAAAAGATTCTGTGTTGAGCTCCCTGCTTTGTAATCAAAGTGAGAGGTGCATGGTGTGTTGAGCGCTATCACTGGCTGGTGCTCAGGTTTGAGGAGGCCAGGACCATGATGATGAACGAGCAGTTCCTGGAGAAGCTGGTCTTCTACGACAAGGACCACATCCCGGAGGACATCTTTGAGGACCTCAAGCGTTTTGTCCAGCATCCAGAGTTCCAGGTCAGTTGGGTTGCTCGTCCATATTTTCAGATAAGTGAAATAATGGCATTCATCAAATTTTAGGTTAATGAAGGTCAACATTTCAATCCTCTGATTAGAATTTAGTTTTAGTGAAGTCATATGATTATTAGTAATTAACTCTTCATATTGTAATACTTCTGTGAATAATGCAGTAAAATTATGATAGTGAAAGTTATTTTGAATAATTTACAGTCCTTGGTATTGAATATAAAAAGTAATGCTACATGCTAATAAAAAGTTGATGATCATTGTTCAGAAGAAAAAAGGGAGTTATAGAGAGAAAGAGAGAGCAACAGAGGGATGGGGATGTGAGGGTATGGGGGTACGGGTGGGGGTGCACTTAAGAAGAGGTACTGAGACAAAGGGGAGAGTATAGCATCAGCTTCAGCATGCTGCTGCAGTATTTCTGATTCACAGGGTGATATGTATATGCAAGCCACGAAGCAGGCAAAGTCAGTTTGTGCTGGGTGGTGATATATGCAAGCCACGAAGCAGGTGATGTTAGTTTGTGTTGGGTGGTGATATATGCAAGCCACGAAGCAGGTGATGTTAGTTTGTGTTGGGTGGTGATATATGCAAGCCGTGAAGCAGGTGATGTTAGTTTGTGCTGGGTGGTGATATATGCAAGCCACGAAGCAGGTGATGTTAGTTTGTGTTGGGTGGTGATATATGCAAGCCGTGAAGCAGGTGATGTTAGTTTGTGCTGGGTGGTGATATATGCAAGACACGAAGCAGGCGATGTTAGTTTGTGTTGGGTGGTGATATATGCAAGACACGAAGCAGGCGATGTCAGTTTGTGCTGGGTGGTGATATATGCAAGCCGTGAAGCAGGCGATGTTAGTTTGTGCTGGGTGGTGATATATGCAAGCCGTGAAGCAGGCGATGTTAGTTTGTGCTGGGTGGTGATATATGCAAGCCGTGAAGCAGGCGATGTTAGTTTGTGCTGGGTGGTGATATATGCAAGCCACGAAGCAGGTGATGTTAGTTTGTGCTGGGTGGTGATATATGCAAGCCACGAAGCAGGTGATGTTAGTTTGTGCTGGGTGGTGATATATGCAAGCCACGAAGCAGGTGATGTTAGTTTGTGCTGGGTGGTGATATATGCAAGACACGAAGCAGGCGATGTTAGTTTGTGCTGGGTGGTGATATATGCAAGATGTGAAGCAGGTGATGTTAGTTTGTGCTGGGTGGTGATATATGCAAGATGTGAAGCAGGTGATGTTAGTTTGTGCTGGGTGGTGATATATGCAAGCAACGAAGCAGGTGATGTTAGTTTGTGCTGGGTGGTGATATATGCAAGACACGAAGCAGGTGATGTTAGTTTGTGTTGGGTGGTGATATATGCAAGATGTGAAGCAGGTGATGTTAGTTTGTGCTGGGTGGTGATATATGCAAGATGTGAAGCAGGTGATGTTAGTTTGTGCTGGGTGGTGATATATGCAAGACACGAAGCAGGCGATGTTAGTTTGTGTTGGGTGGTGATATATGCAAGCCACGAAGCAGGTGATGTTAGTTTGTGTTGGGTGGTGATATATGCAAGCCACGAAGCAGGTGATGTTAGTTTGTGTTGGGTGGTGATATATGCAAGACACGAAGCAGGCGATGTCAGTTTGTGCTGGGTGGTGATATATGCAAGAAACGAAGCAGGCGATGTTAGTTTGTGTTGGGTGGTGATATATGCAAGCCACGAAGCAGGTGATGTTAGTTTGTGTTGGGTGGTGATATATGCAAGAAACGAAGCAGGCGATGTCAGTTTGTGCTGGGTGGTGATATATGCAAGACACGAAGCAGGCGATGTTAGTTTGTGCTGGGTGGTGATATATGCAAGAAACGAAGCAGGCGATGTCAGTTTGTGCTGGGTGGTGATATATGCAAGATGTGAGGCAGGTGATGTTAGTTTGTGCTGGGTGGTGACAGGTGGAGTCGATGAAGAAGGCCAGCCTGCCGGCAGCCACGCTGTGTGGGTGGGTGATCGCCATCCACCAGTACTCCACCATCTACCGCAAGATGCAGCCCCACCTCAAGAACCTGCTGGAGGCAGAGTCCAGGTTCACCAGGGTAAGGTGGCACTTCAGGGATGGTTCCATCCCATTGGGCTGTAAGGGGTGAACGACTTTGCACACAAAAACATAAACAAGGCCAATGCCTTGCAAATATATATCTCTCCAACACATTTGTGTGTGTGTGCGTGTGCGTGTGCGTGCGTGCGTGCATGCATGTGTGCGTGCGTGCGCGCACACACATCTGTGCACTTATGTATGATGGATGTTTTTATTTAAATTATGTTGCTTAATATTATTGATTTATATATTTACTTATTTTGTAAACGCTTAGGGTTTTGTTTTAAGTTTAAGTGCGATAAGTGCTTACTATTATTATTATTATTATCAATATTATTATTGTTATTATTATTATTATTATTATTATTATTTTGGTGTGTGTTTCTTTTTATGTCTATAAAGACTCCCTTTTTTGTTGGCAAAATGACATGAGTTAAGTTTATGTTCAGAGTCCAGTTATATGTACTTTGACAGTGTTATAGCCCTGTTAGTACCAGTCCTTGTGACTGGACAACAACTTCTCAGGAAATCGTGACAGAAGATTATATTATTCAAGACAAATTGAAACAACAGACAAAATGTGAAACTGTGCTTGTTTTCAGCATGATAATCTATTTGCATCGGTTGTTCCTTGATGAAGAATGTAGTCAACACTGATGGGTTGCTTTCTGAATTGAAAGTGCCCCTGTGTAGTTGTGTGGGTGTCCTCACTGTGAGCGCTGAACACTAGCTGGCTCACTGATGGTTGGTGGGGTGTGCAGGCCCAGGCGGAGCTAGGTCAGCTGCGTGTGGAGGCCCACCGCATCAAGTCAGGCCTGGAGACCACCATCGGCCAGCACAAGGAGGCCCTCAAGGAGGCCAAGGCCATCGAGAAGCAGATCCAGGTCAGGGCTCACACACACTGGACACATTATGGGCTCTATAGAAACAGATCCAGGTCAGGGCTCATTGTGGGTGGTACTCTATAGAAACAGATCCAGGTCAGGGCTCATTGTGGGTGGTACTGTATAGAAACAGATCCAGGTCAGGGCTCATTGTGGGCGGTACTGTATAGAAACAGATCCAGGTCAGGGCTCATTGTGGGCGGTACTCTATAGAAACAGATCCAGGTCAGGGCTCATTGTGGGTGGTACTCTATAGAAACAGATCCAGGTCAGGGCTCATTGAGGGTGGTACTCTATAGAAACAGATCCAGGTCAGGGCTCATTGTGGGTGGTACTGTATAGAAACAGATCCAGGTCAGGGCTCATTGTGGGCGGTACTCTATAGAAACAGATCCAGGTCAGGGCTCATTGTGGGTGGTACTCTATAGAAACAGATCCAGGTCAGGGCTCATTGAGGGTGGTACTCTATAGAAACAGATCCAGGTCAGGGCTCATTGTGGGTGGTACTCTATAGAAACAGATCCAGGTCAGGGCTCACACACTGGGCACTTTATGGGCGGTACTCTATAGAAACAGATCCAGGTGAGGACTCATTATGGGCGGTACTCTATAGAAACAGATCCAGGTCAGGGTTCATTATGAGAGGTACTCTATAGAAACAGATCCAGGTCAGGGCTCATTGTGGGTGGTACTCTATAGAAACAGATCCAGGTCAGGACTCATTATGGGCGGTACTCTATAGAAACAGATCCAGGTCAGGGTTCATTATGAGAGGTACTCTATAGAAACATCCAGTTCAGGGCTGATTGTGGGCGGTACTCTATGGAAACAGATCCAGGCGAGGACTCATTATGGGTGGTACTCTATAGAAACAGATCCAGGTCAGGGCTCATTGTGGGTGGTACTCTATAGAAACAGATCCAGGCGAGGACTCATTATGGGTGGTACTCTATAGAAACAGATCCAGGTCAGGGTTCATTATGAGAGGTACTCTATAGAAACAGATCCAGGTCAGGGCTCATTGTGGGTGGTACTCTATAGAAACAGATCCAGGTCAGGCATTATGAGAGGTACTCTATAGAAACAGATCCAGGTCAGGGCTCATTGTGGGCGGTACTCTATAGAAACAGATCCAGGTCAGGGCTCATTGTGGGTGGTACTCTATAGAAACAGATCCAGGTCAGGGCTCATTGTGGGCGGTACTCTATAGAAACAGATCCAGGTCAGGGCTCATTGTGGGTGGTACTCTATAGAAACAGATCCAGGTCAGGGCTCACACACTGGGCACTTTATGGGCGGTACTCTATAGAAACAGATCCAGGTCAGGGCTCACACACTGGGCACTTTATGGGCGGTACTCTATAGAGACAAATCCAGGTCAGGGCTCACACACTGGGCACTTTATGGGCGGTACTCTATAGAAACAGATCCAGGTCAGGGCTCATTATGGGCGGTACTCTATAGAAACAGATCCAGGTCAGGGCTCATTGTGGGTGGTACTGTATAGAAACAGATCCAGGTCAGGGATCATTGTGGGTGGTACTCTATAGAGACAGATCCAGGTCAGGGCTCATTGTGGGCGGTACTCTATAGAAACAGATCCAGGTCAGGGCTCATTGTGGGTGGTACTCTATAGAAACAGATCCAGGTCAGGGATCATTATGGGCGGTACTCTATAGAAAGAGATCCAGGTCAGGGATCATTATGGGCGGTACTCTATAGAAACAGATAATTATGAGCGGTACTCTATAGAAACAGATCATTATGAGCGGTACTCTATAGAAACAGATCATTATGGGCAGTACTCTATAAAAACAGATCATTATGAGCGGTACTCTATAGAAACAGATAATTATGAGCAGTACTCTATCGAAACAGATCATTATGAGCGGTACTCTATAGAAACAGATAATTATGAGCGGTACTCTATCGAAACAGATCATTATGAGCGGTACTCTATAGAAACAGATCATTATGAGCGGTACTCTATAGAAACAGATAATTATGAGCGGTACTCTATAGAAACAGATAATTATGGGCAGTACTCTATAGAAACAGATCATTATGGGCAGTACTCTATAAAAACAGATCATTATGAGCGGTACTCTATAGAAACAGATCATTATGGGCAGTACTCTATAAAAACAGATCATTATGAGCGGTACTCTATAGAAACAGATGCAGGTCAGGGCACGTACACAAGCCACACTTCTGTTGAAAAACACTGCCCTTATTGTTTTTGTGTAGTTAGTATTTAAATTAGAAATCATTACCGTGTTTTATGGACTATAAGGCGATACTTTTTTCCTAGACTGAGACCCCTGCGCCTTATAGTGTGACTGATAATATGTAAGAAACTATAACAAAAAATCTGAATTTTGTGTAAAATTTGGTGTGTCTTGTAGTCCGTAAAATACAGTAGCTTCATTTAGATTTTTAGTGATAGATGTGTGTTTATATTTCATGTGCTTGTGTGTTTGTGGTAAGATAAATGAATTTAGTTTTTTGGGCACATTTTTTTGTGCTGATATCTGCAAGAATGCTTTTTTATTTCCTTTGTTTTTGCTGATATCTGCAAAATATTGTGTGTGTGTGTTTAAAAAAACAAATTCCATGGCACCTTATTAGTGGCATTCATTTAGTATAACTTCTCTTAGCTTTCAATCATTTACTCCTAATTTTGACACCATTTTCATCTGTTTCCTTCACAGGGAGTTTGCAGACACAGTCCCTGAAGGATTACGCATTGGCTTGTTAACTTGCTCACTTTTGACCACAATTTGCACAGTTTCATCATAGGCATGACTGTAGACTAATCGCTGAAGCAGCGTTGGTTTCCCTTTTGCCAGGCCATAGAGCGCAAGATAGCCCGTGCCAGCAACCTGATGGAGAACATTTCCATGCAACATTTCCTGTGGCGCTCGGAGCTGAGGAAAGCTCGCCGCCACCTGCTGACCGCCCCAGGCGACGCCCTGATCACCGCTGCCTGCGTCTGTTTCCACGGGCCTCTGGACGACAAGTCGCGCCTCGAGCTCATCACTGACTGGCTGGACAGGTGTCGCCAGGGCACCTTTCATGCCCAGGTGTGTTGGTGTGTGTGAGCAGGTCTTCTGTTTGATATAACCTTAGACGTTAGTTCAGTCAGAAGTGGTGTGTGTGTGAGCAGGCCTTCTGTTTGGTATAACCTTAGCTCAGTCCTGTACTGGTGTGTGTGAGCAGGCCTTCTGTTTGATATAACCTTAGCTCAGTCCTGTACTGGTGTGTGTGAGCAGGCCTTCTGTTTGATATAACATCTGTTCAGTCCTGTAATGATGTGTGTGAGCAGGCCTTCTGTTTGGTATAACCTTAGCTCAGTCCTGTACTGGTGTGTGTGAGCAGGCCTTCTGTTTGATATAACCTTAGCTCAGTCCTGTACTGGTGTGTGTGTGAGCAGGCCTTCTGTTTGATATAACCTTAGCTCAGTCCTGTATTGGTGTGTGTGTGAGCAGGCCTTCTGTTTGGTATAACCTTAGCTCAGTCCTGTACTGGTGTGTGTGAGCAGGTCTTCTGTTTGACATAACATCTGTTCAGTCCTGTACTGGTGTGTGTGAGCAGGCCTTCTGTTTGATATAACCTTAGCTCAGTCCTGTACTGGTGTGTGTGTGAGCAGGCCTTCTGTTTGATATAACCTTAGCTCAGTCCTGTATTGGTGTGTGTGTGCAGGCCTTCTGTTTGATATAACCTTAGCTCAGTCCTGTATTGGTGTGTGTGAGCAGGCCTTCTGTTTGATATAACCTTAGCTCAGTCCTGTATTGGTGTGTGTGAGCAGGCCTTCTGTTTGGTATAACCTTAGCTCAGTCCTGTACTGGTGTGTGTGAGCAGGCCTTCTGTTTGATATAACCTTAGCTCAGTCCTGTACTGGTGTGTGTGTGAGCAGGTCTTCTGTTTGATATAACCTTAGCTCAGTCCTGTACTGGTGTGTGTGAGCAGGCCTTCTGTTTGATATAACCTTAGCTCAGTCCTGTAATGGTGTGTGTGTGGGCAGGCCTTCTGTTTGATATAACCTTAGCTCAGTCCTGTAATGATGTGTGTGGGCAGGCCTTCTCGGACAGAGACCCCTACTCCATGATCGCCCGCCTGGAGCTGCTGATGGAGAGCAGCGTGCCTGGCCGCAGCAGTGAGGACAGTCACAGTGACACCGCCTCCCGCAGCGGTGACACCGTCCACAGCGACGTCAGCTCCGCCCTGCAGTCCACGCCTCAGGTAGTGGACCCTAATATGATGAAATATAATGGAAATAATGAACCATACACTCCCCCTGTCTCTGTCAGGGTGATAACAGAGCAGTAGGTAAAGGAACTGTTTACTGCAAATAATGCATAATACCTCTTAAGGGCCTGCTACACGTCAACTAATATCGTATGACTGTATGATATGATTCGATCATGTGGTCTCGAAATGCGTATCAACTTTGTTCTTCGAGACCATGTGATCGAATCGTATCGTACAGTCGTACGATATTAGTTGAAGTGTTGCTGGCCCTTTACTCAGTCCTGTCTGATTTAGAGTAATAGCAGAACAGAGTCCTGTCTGACATTATGGACGTCATTGTAGGGATGTCCGTTGCCAATGTTCTTGATGATCAGTTCAAATGTTGGTGCTGTGGCAAATAGAACACATTTTGTGTATATTGTTCTTGGAGTACAAACAGGAACATATTTGTTAAGCATGTTGAAACAAACCTAAGATTAACAAGTTTATATATTTTGTGGCAGCTGTATATTTCCCCCCAACTTTTACTTCAGGTGCGCACGTTCAAGTACATGCCTGCCATCTACGACACGAGCAAGTTCTACAAGTCGGAGCTGAAGAAGACGGACACCGTAGAAAGCGCCACCCCCAATGGAGGCCTGGATGATTCCGATGACGAAGAAGACATGAGTGCTCTACCCACTCGCTCCAACTATACAATCCAGGCAAGTAGAGACATTGTATAGCTTTAAAAAAAATATTATGCTGTATAAACCCTTTCACTGCCTGTCCCATGTTTACTATGGGCTGTGTGATGTCATTGATGATGTCATAATGTTTGATGTCATAGTCCTGGAATGATGGTTTTTGGTTTTAGACAAATCAGGAAAGGTATATCTCCAGATCGTTTTCTCAGATGGAGTCTAAAAGTCTCTTTTAAATTTTATAATATGATAATTGATAATTTCTCATTTTTTCTTTGGCAGTGAAGGGGTTAAATATGCACACTACAGAAATATGTCCTTTAGTGTATGAACTGGGGCATGAAAGTGCACACTTGTTATGATTCTCCTCCTTGTCATCATCATCATCATCACCGCCATCATCATCATCATCATCATCACTACCATCACCACCATGATCATCATCATCCTCATCCTCACCATCATCTGCCTTGTTATGATCCTGCTTCTCCTTATCATCATCACCACCACCATCATCATCATCATCATCACCGCCATCATTATCATCATCATCATCATCACCGCCATCATCATCATCATCATCATCATCATCACCGCCATCATCATCATCATCATGATTGTTACTGTTTCCCGCAGGACATTCTGTCTGACTTTGACGAGCTGAGCGAGTGGCGGATGCAGAGCCTGCCCACGGACCTGCACTCGGTGCAGAACGCCCTGCTGATGCGGGTCAGCTCCCACAACCGGCGCCACTGCTGGCCCCTGCTGCTGGACCCAGACAACCAGGCGGAGCTGTGGGTCAAGGCCCTGCAGAACTCGCGCAACGTCTTCACCGCCAGGGACCTGGCCCACGACGCGGAGGAGGAAGGTAGTAGGGGGACAATGGGGCTGTGGAGAAAGAGGTGGGGGGGAGAGAGAGGAGGGGGGAGTGTGAGATGGGGGGGAGGGGGGAGAGAGAGGGAGGGGGAAGAGTGTGAGAGAGGGAGAGGGCGGAGAGAGAGAGAGAGGGAGAGTGTGAGAAGGGGGAGAGAGAGGGGGGGGGGGAGTGTGAGAGAGGGGAGAGAGAGAGGGAGGGGGGGGAGAGTGTGAGAGAGGGGAGGGGGGAGAGAGAGGGGGGAGGGGGGAGAGAGAGGAAGGGAAACTTGAAGCACACACACACAAGCACACACACACACACATACACCTTTGAGCTATCAGTTAGAATAAAATTAATCAGAGCATAGAATTAGAAATGAATGTGTCGAAGTAGGTAATGAATGTGATGGAGTAGTTTGCCATTGATATGTGATGAAGTGGGTAATAGGGTAGCATGCTGTTCCAGGCATCCCCATCGACAAGATGAACCAGACCACGGACAGCGACAGAGGGGAACCCCCGGAGCCTCCCCCCAGCCGAGGGACCGCCCTCACCTTCTCCGACGTCACTGAGTACACCATTGCCGAGTCGGAGTACACCTTTGCCTCACGCACACAGACCAGGTGAACGCAGAGGATGATAAATCAGGGTGGGGGAACTGGGTCACTGCTGACTGTGAAGGATGGGTTATTTTTCACAAATCTTATGTGTGTGTGGTGTGAGTGAGTGTGTGTGTGAGTTGTGTGTGTGTGTGTGTGTGTGTGTGTGTGTGTGTGTGAGTGAGTGTGTGTGTGTGTTGTGTGTGTGTGTTGTGTGTGTGTGTTGTGTGTGCGTGTGTGTGTGTGTGTGTGGCATGTGGTTGTTTGTGTGCGTGTGTGTGTGTGCCATCACGTATTTGTGTGTGAGTGTGTATGTTTGTGTGTGTGTGTGAGTGAGTGTGCCTGCATGTATTTGTGTGTGTGTGCACATGCAGCAGCAAACCTAACACTGTGCGTGGCATGTGCAATGTGTGCACAGCGGCTGGCTGTCGCGTCAGACAGGGGACAGCGACGAGCTGCGTCCGGTGACGTCAGTGACCAACAGCTGGGACACGCTGAGCCTGCACGCAGACTCCACCCTGGAGCGGCCAGACACCAACCTGTGGATCGTGGAGGCCGACGACCCCTCCCTCAACAGCAAGCTGGTCAGCGCCATTGTGCACGGTCAGTCACCAGGCTGCCCATGCCTTAGCTTGCCTTTAGGTTTTGTTTCTGTTTTAGTTTTTTCTGAGCTCCTCCCAAATCGGAATTTGTTGGCTGAGTAAACTTTAAAAAGCTGCAACTTGGAAAGGTTTTGTGCACATTTTCTAATCTCAACAAGTTCTTCAAAGGGACATACTTTTCAAAACTGCATTTCAGAAAATAATTTGTGCCTGGTACTAATTAGTGTGACCTACCTGTGTACAGGTGTGACGGTGCTGGTGACACACCTGGAGCGGCGCCCCCTGGGTGCGGTGTTCCGGGGCCTGCTGCTGAAGCAGTTCTACGTGGACCACGAGGGCAGCAAGGTGGTGAGGGTGGGGGACATGCAGTTCACCCTCCACCCCAACTTCTGCCTCTACCTCTCCACCACCGTGCCCCTCTTCCTCAAAGGTACACAACTCCCCTGAAGACGGAGTGTGGCTGCCCACATGGCGGGGTAATAAAAAAAGCGGTCACAAACGTAATGTTCTCATCCGTAGTTGATGCATTTGTACCATAGTGTTCAAGTGCTTCCGCTGTTGGGATGATCCCTGAAGTCTTTTAGCCTGGGTAAGCCAACAACAACAAAGGTACACAACAACTGGCTGGGTGGGTGGAAGGGAAAAACACTAACGAAAACAACACATGAACATGTGTGCTTGCATATTTACGTGGATGTGTAATCTTTGCGCAACTCAATCTTTGTTGTGCTTTTTTTCTTTTTCTGCTTGTTGGTGAATTAGGTAGGGGCAAACTACTGGTATGCTTGTTGAGTTGAGAAATATCTCAATCTATTCTAGCCATACACTACCAACACCTAAAAACAATTGCATGCACACCAACCGACCTGGGTTAAACCTTAACACATAAAAGAAACGAAGTCAGCCACGGAGCTAGGCCTACTAGCCCGGGTAACACCACTGGGTTAGTTCCCATGATGGCGCACCGTAGCCTAGTAATCCGGGGTGACTTCCCCTCATTCCTGATTTCCCAGGCGCCATGATATGACTTGGGTTTCTCCTTCTCGCTCTTTGCTGCTTCTTCCTGAGAAAAGGGGGTTTGTTCATTCCTTTTCCTCCTATCTATTCGTTTTATGAGGCTTTCATTCTTCGATTCGGTTGATTTAGCCTCCTCTAGCTTTTCTCTTTGTGTGGTTGTTGAAATTTTAGTGGGCTAGGCCCACTTCGTTTTCTCACTGTAAACAACCATCAAAATGGCGTCTCCTACTCTAGTGACACCGGTCTCTCAGACCGGTATGCTTGTTGAGTTGAGAAATATCTCATTTTCGTAGTGTTCATGATGAGAATGTTGATATGGATTGGATTTGAAACAGCAACTCACAGACATGATGCATTGAATAATCTTTTTTAAAAATGCAACTTGCAGAAATGTGACCAATTGCTGTAAATGATGACAAAATGTTGAAATCATGTTACTAGACAATGACTTTAATGCACTCATCAAGCCTTGGCTCATATCAAAAACATACCCAGACTGTTGCACACATGATTACTGCAAACAAATGTTGTTATACTTCATGAGCACTGATACTGATATGTAGAGATGGACAGAATGTTGAGACCACACCAAATACTGTGTGCTGTATTTTTCATACTATAAGGCGATACTTTTTCCCCCAGAGTGAGACCCCTGCGCCTTATAATATGACTACAAATATAGTAAGAAAATATAATAAAAAATATTAATTTTGTGTAAAATGTGGGGTGTGCGCCTTATAGAAAAATACAGTAGGATTGCACATGGCCGTTGTGAGGCCACAGCATGTAGAGGTCACCCCCCTCTGCCGGTTGGTTCAGGTGACGGTCTGTACGGTCTGCCGGTGCACCGCATGTGCATCATCAACCTGTCAGCCAGCGACGAGGCCATCATCAACCGCCTGCTGTACGAGACCATGAAGGTGGAGCGCAAGGAGTTTGAGGGCCAGCGCCGCTCCAACGAGAGCGACATCATCCTGCACCGACAGCGCCTCGCCCAGGAGCATGTGAGTCTGCCTGTGCACAACTTGCAAGCCTTGAAGAAGGAACAAGCAAGGCTTGCAGCAGTCTGTCAGCTTTCTGTTTTGGCATAGAAACGTGTGGTACTTACTGTAAAGAACATGCAAGACTTAGTGCAGTCTGTCAGCTGCTTTTATAACGGTTGGCTCTGGAACATATAAGACTGGCTTATAAGGAACTTGCAATGCTCAGTGCAGTCTGTAAGCTTTGTGTTTAAATATGGCTATATCAGGAATATGTAAAGCTATTGGAATCTGTCAAATTTGTTTTCATATATGTGCATGTTAAGCTGCATGTGTTTGTTTGTGTGTGTGTGTGTGTGTTTTAATCCTGTAGTGTCAATTTATAGCCTAAACAGAACGCTGAAATGAGCTGTCTTGCATGGGTTCGTTCATATTTTGACTAACTCGCATTTCACATTATTTGAGGATGTATACAATAGATTATAGCAAACTTTTGAATATGGCAAAAATAAACCCCCAACTGCAGATGTTGGTATGATGCACGTTTTGTCATCGTTTCTTGACGGATTTGCCATGCACACACTTCAGAAACTAAGGTAGTTGAGGGCATATGTTGGTAGGAAGCAATCTATGAGAAGACCCAGATCTTTTCATATAAGTAATTTTCTTTTTCTTCTTCGATCACCCAGACAATCTCCTCTCATATGAGCACAGATGTGTCATGCTGCCATTGTGCGCCTAACTAGGAAGCATGTCCGTCTTCTACTAGAGATCAATTTTGTAAGAATTTCCAGAAAAAAGGCAGGAGAATGAACCAGTAAAGCAGAAAGATGGGAGTTGACAGTAAGCAAAGGGAAAAGGCAGAGTCAAAGACTGAAAGAGAGTGACAGATTAGAGGAAGTTACAAGTTTAGAACTTCAAGAAGGTGAGGGAACTATTTGTACAAAAGACATCCCCGGGCGGTATCCCCACAGGGAAAGTAATTTTGAACACGTCAGGAAGCAGCATGGATAAACCCGTGTAGAATATGAACAGTTTGGTGTGTGTGTTGGCAGGAAGCGATCCAGGAGAAGACCCTGATCTTTTCATGTAAGTAATTTTCAATGGAAACATGTCAGAAAGCAGCATGGATAAGCCTGTGTAGAATATGAACAGTTTGGTGTGTGTGTGTTGGCAGGAAGCGATCCGTGAGAAGACCCTGAACCTGGACGGGCCCCTGCTGGAGGACGGCACCATGCTGCAGTCGCTGATGGCCCGTGTAGAATATGAACAGTTTGGTGTGTGTGTTGGCAGGAAGCGATCCGGGAGAAGACCCTGAACCTGGACGGGCCCCTGCTGGAGGACGGCACCATGCTGCAGTCGCTGATGGCCCGTGTAGAATATGAACAGTTTGGTGTGTGTGTGTTGGCAGGAAGCGATCCGGGAGAAGACCCTGAACCTGGACGGGCCCCTGCTGGAGGACGGCACCATGCTGCAGTCGCTGATGGCCCGTGTAGAATATGAACAGTTTGGTGTGTGTGTGTTGGCAGGAAGCGATCCGGGAGAAGACCCTGAACCTGGACGGGCCCCTGCTGGAGGACGGCACCATGCTGCAGTCGCTGATGGCCCGTGTAGAATATGAACAGTTTGGTGTGTGTGTGTTGGCAGGAAGCGATCCGGGAGAAGACCCTGAACCTGGACGGGCCCCTGCTGGAGGACGGTACCATGCTGCAGTCGCTGATGGCCCGTGTAGAATATGAACAGTTTGGTGTGTGTGTGTTGGCAGGAAGCGATCCGGGAGAAGACCCTGAACCTGGACGGGCCCCTGCTGGAGGACGGTACCATGCTGCAGTCGCTGATGGCCCGTGTAGAATATGAACAGTTTGGTGTGTGTGTGTTGGCAGGAAGCGATCCGGGAGAAGACCCTGAACCTGGACGGGCCCCTGCTGGAGGACGGTACCATGCTGCAGTCGCTGATGGCCCGTGTAGAATATGAACAGTTTGGTGTGTGTGTGTTGGCAGGAAGCGATCCGGGAGAAGACCCTGAACCTGGACGGGCCCCTGCTGGAGGACGGTACCATGCTGCAGTCGCTGATGGCCTGCCAGAACAACGTGACCAGGAACCGCATCATCCTGGAGGAGACGCGCTTCATGGGCGACCACCTGCAGGGCAAGTTCGCCCACTACCTGCCCCTGATGGTGGAGGCCACCGTGCTCTACAACACGCTGCGCCGCATGACAGTGCTGCACCCCATCTACTACCTGCCCTTCTACAAGTTTGTCGACATCTTCGCCAGCATCATCAAGAGCAGGGACCGCGGCAAGGGCAGCCTGGGTGAGCAGCGTACAGCCCATTTGAAGGGCTTGGTGTATTATTCGTTTATTCAGGCAATTTACTAGCGCTTATCCTTAACTCTTCTAGTGCCATGGTTTTTGTTTACATTTTTGGTTATCCGTTGCATCTCAACTGACAAGTGCGGAGTAACTATTGTATTCTCTTAGCTCTTGACTCTGGTGACGCATCTATATTAACTCTTTTGGATCTTTCAGCTGCTTTTGATACTATTGACCACCATATACTCCTTAAGAGGCTTCAAATCACCTATGGAATATCAAGCACTGCTCTGTCATGGTTCTCGTCTTACCTTTCTGGTCGAACTCAGTCTGTCTCCATCAATGACTCATCTTCTGCAATGGTTGGCCTCACATGTGGGGTTCCTCAAGGCTCAGTACTTGGACCAGTCCTCTTCATCATGTACACTAAACCCCTGTCCGAGTTGATCACTTCTCATTCAGTTGATTCTCAGTCTTTTGCTGATGATACACAACTCCACAAGCCTGTATCCCCATCTACCATTCTTCCTTCTATATCTTCACTTGAATTCTGCATTCGCAACATCAAATCATGGATGCTACAAAACAAACTGAAACTGAATGACGACAAAACGGAGGCCTTGTTCATCCACTCTCCATCTAGAAAACTTTCGTACCCGAAGCCTGATTCCATCTCTGTCTGTGACACTCAAATACCTTTTTCTCCTTCTGCTAGAAATCTTGGCTTCCACATCTCTCAAGATATGAGTGTTGACTCACAAGTTCAAACTATCTGTCGGTCAGCATACTGTGAGCTGCGTCGCATTGGTACGATTCGCCATCTCCTGTCTATAGATACTACTAAAATACTAGTCTGCGCTTTTGTTCTCTCTAAACTAGATTATTGTAATTCACTCTTGTATGGCTGCCCCCAACACCTCATTGACAAGCTTCAAAAAGTCCAGAACTCTGCTGCCAGACTTGTCCTCAAGGTCTCTAAGTATCATCATGTTCAACCACTCCTGATATCCCTTCATTGGCTTTCCATCAAAGCACGTATTGACTACAAAATTTCCACTCTATGTCATTCTTATTTCTCTGGAAATGCCCCTAGCTACATTTCTGACATGCTTTCTGTCTATACTCCATCAAGGCAATTGCGGTCATCTTCAGATTCCAAAATTCTCTGTGTTCCTAGTACACGAACAAAAATGTTTGGTGAGCGCTCCTTTTCCTTTTCGGCCCCATCAGTTTGGAACTCCTTACCACGCGAAATCCGCCATATCCAGTCCTTGCAATGTTTCAAATCAGCTCTCAAGACCCACCTGTTCAAGCTACATCACAACCTTTAGGCCACATTACTTCTGGACTCTATTCTCACACACACACTCCCCTCCCCCCATATTAGTTTCACTGTGTGTTGACTGCAATGTCTACGTCAGCTTTGTTGTGCGCGCGCGCGCGCGCGCGCGCGCGAGAGCGAGAGAGAGAGAGAGAGAGAGAGAGAGAGAGAGAGAGAGAGAGAGAGAGAGAGAGAGAGAGAGAGAGAGAGAGAGAGAGAGAGAGAGAGAGTGTGTGTGTGTGTGTGTGTTGATGCTTTGTTCAACTGATTGTATTTTGTATTGTGTTTTTTGGGTGGGGTGAGTGGTGGTGATGGTAACGGTGTGTGTGTGTGTGTGTGTGTGTGTGTGTGTGTGTGTGTGTGTGTGTGTGTGTGTGTGTGTGTGTGTGTGCCGGTACGTGCGTGTATGTGTGGGTGGGGTGTGTATGTGTATGCCTATTTGCATGTGCGTGAGCGATTATTTCGTGTTGTTGAATTTGTTGCTTCTTAATTTTTGTTGTTGTTAAGCGCATAGAGCTCCACATTGGTGGAGGAATGCGCTATATAAATGATTCACTATTATTATTATTATTATTATTGAGTGCTCATGCGCTGCTTTAATGGAAGAAATAGTCACGTAAGCTCTAAAAATAGACAAACACATGGCAGGGTACTTGGCAGTGAATGTCTTTGCATTTGGTGGGCGTGTAGAGATGTCTTGGACAAATACATTCGCTAGAAGAATTAAAGCTTTAGGGCTATGGATTTTGTTAAAGCTTAAATGCCATGTATCAAAACCTGCAGAGGTACTGTAATTGAGGAGAGTCAGTGAGTGACTTGCTGTAAATGTGGTTGTAGTATCTATGTGACTATATGAGAGTCTGCTGAGGTAGTATCAATCCCTTGCTGTGCACCACAGTACTGTACACCCTTTCCCTGTGCACAATGTGCAGCACTATATTGCACCACAGTACTCTACACCCTTTCCCTGTACAAAACGTGCAGCAGTATATTGATATTCAATCCATTGCTGTGCACCACAGTACTCTACACCCTTTCCCTGTGCACAATGTGCAGCACTATATATTGTGCCACAGTACTCTACACCCTTTCCCTGTACACAATGTGCAGCAGTATATTGCACCACAGTACTCTACACCCTTTCCCTGTACACAATACACCACAGTACTCTACACCCTTTCCCTGTACACAATGTGCAGCAGTATATTGTACCACAGTACTCTACACCCTTTCCCTGTACACAGTGTGCAGCAGTATATTGTACCACAGTACTCTACACCCTGTCCCTGTACACAATACACCACAGTACTCTACACCCTTTCTCTGTACATAATGTGCAGCAGTATATTGCACCACAGTACTCTACACCCTTTCTCTGTACACAATGTGCAGCAGTATATTGTACCACAGTACTCTACACCCTGTCCCTGTACACAATACACCACAGTACTCTACACCCTTTCTCTGTACATAATGTGCAGCAGTATATTGCACCACAGTACTCTACACCCTTTCTCTGTACACAATGTGCAGCAGTATATTGCACCACAGTACTCTACACCCTTTCCCTGTACACAGTGTGCAGCAGTATATTGTACCACAGTACTCTACACCCTTTCCCTGTACACAATGTGCAGCAGTATATTGTACCACAGTACTCTACACCCTTTCCCTGTACACAATGTGCAGCAGTATATTGCACCACAGTACTCTACACCCTTTCCCTGTACACAATGTGCAGCAGTATATATTGCACCACAGTACTCTACACCCTTTCCCTGTACACAATGTGCAGCAGTATATTGTACCACAGTACTCTACACCCTGTCCCTGTACACAATGTGCAGCAGTATATTGCACCACAGTACTCTACACCCTTTCCCTGTACACAATGTGCAGCAGTATATTGCACCACAGTACTCTACACCCTTTCCCTGTACACAGTGTGCAGCAGTATATTGTACCACAGTACTCTACACCCTTTCTCTGTACACAATGTGCAGCAGTATATTGTACCACAGTACTCTACACCCTGTCCCTGTACACAATGTGCAGCAGTATATTGTACCACAGTACTCTACACCCTTTCTCTGTACACAATGTGCAGCAGTATATTGCACCACAGTACTCTACACCCTGTCCCTGTACACAATGTGCAGCAGTATATTGTACCACAGTACTCTACACCCTGTCCCTGTACACAATACACCACAGTACTCTACACCCTTTCTCTGTACACAATGTGCAGCAGTATATTGCACCACAGTACTCTACACCCTGTCCCTGTACACAGTGTGCAGCAGTATATTGTACCACAGTACTCTACACCCTGTCCCTGTACACAATACACCACAGTACTCTACATCCTTTCTCTGTACATAATGTGCAGCAGTATATTGCACCACAGTACTCTACACCCTTTCCCTGTACACAATACACCACAGTACTCTACACCCTGTCCCTGTACACAATGTGCAGCAGTATATTGTACCACAGTACTCTACACCCTTTCCCTGTACACAGTGTGCAGCAGTATATTGTACCACAGTACTCTACACCCTGTCCCTGTACACAATACACCACAGTACTCTACACCCTTTCTCTGTACATAATGTGCAGCAGTATATTGCACCACAGTACTCTACACCCTTTCTCTGTACACAATGTGCAGCAGTATATTGCACCACAGTACTCTACACCCTGTCCCTGTACACAATACACCACAGTACTCTACACCCTTTCTCTGTACATAATGTGCAGCAGTATATTGCACCACAGTACTCTACACCCTTTCTCTGTACACAATGTGCAGCAGTATATTGTACCACAGTACTCTACACCCTGTCCCTGTACACAATGTGCAGCAGTATATTGTACCACAGTACTCTACACCCTGTCCCTGTACACAATGTGCAGCAGTATATTGTACCACAGTACTCTACACCCTGTCCCTGTACACAATGTGCAGCAGTATATTGTACCACAGTACTCTACACCCTGTCCCTGTACACAATGTGCAGCAGTATATTGTACCACAGTACTCTACACCCTGTCCCTGTACACAATGTGCAGCAGTATATTGTACCACAGTACTCTACACCCTGTCCCTGTACACAATGTGCAGCAGTATATTGTACCACAGTACTCTACACCCTGTCCCTGTACACAATGTGCAGCAGTATATTGTACCACAGTACTCTACACCCTGTCCCTGTACACAATGTGCAGGAGCCCCTGAGGCCCGGGCCCAGGAGCTGTCGGATGCGGTGACGTCAGCGGTGTTCCGCCACGTGTCCATGATGATGTTTGAGCAGCACTACAACCTGCTGGCCCTGCTGGTCTCCCTGGAGCGCCTGCGCATCTCCCGCAAGGCCTCCCTCAAGGAGCTCTCCCTCTTCGTCAACGGCTTTGAGAAGCGCGGCATTGACGCAGGAGCCATCCTGGAACAGAAGCCGGCCTGGATGGACAAGAACGTCAGTACACCGATGTTGCGCCCTTCACTTTTAACCCCCTTTTTTGTTGTAATGGTTGGGCTTAAGCTTTACCACAGAAACATGAACAATCTTTTCCAGAGAAACATGATGATAAGTTATGTTTTCGCTCAAGTTTTTTTTGGTGCTCAGTCTTGTCTAAAATAGTGAACTTTTTATTTTTACTTTTTATACGTAATATTTTTGACAGATGTCTCCATTTGTTGATACAGGAAAAAAACCTATTTTACGACCCTCTTTTAAGCGACCACCTCTCATTTGAGACCGGATTGTTGGCACGGATGCATTTTACTATGTAAACGACCTCTCTTAAACGACTTCCTCTAAAACGCGACTTACGACCGCCATTTTGTTGGTTTTTACGACCGTTGTTGTCGTCTGCATAGACTTCGAGCAAAGGGAAACAACCACGGTCAAGGGCCTGAAAGCGGAGTCGCTTCCCTTGTTGTAGAAAAGATGGCGGAAAGCGTAGGAAAAGCACGAAAACCACTGACTTTGAAAAAGAAAACCACTGACTTTGGACGAGAGTGGAGGTGATTAACAGAAGTCGGCGAAGTGAAACTGTAATACATCGATTGCACAATCCTATGGAGTTGGAAAGACCCAAATCCAGTTTTAATATGTCATTGTATGTGTGCATGAAGAAGAGAGTATGAACTGTGCTGAACTTTTTCTTTCTACGGCTGCCAGTGAAAACCTCCGTCATACGACCCCTCCAATTTACGACCGATTTTTCCGGACATTTGGGAAGTCTTAATATAGAGGTTTGTCTGTAAACATAAAAAAAAAGCAAAAAAGTAGTGATATGAATTTAGGCATTGAGGCAAAATGAATGTTATTGGGAGGAGCTTGGCGATTTATGTTATTACCTTGGTGTGATATGTGTGTGTGTGTGTGTGTGCATGCGCATATGTGTGTGTGTGTGTGTTTGTGCATGCGTTTGTGTGTGTGTGTGTGTGTGTGTGCAGGCGTGGATAGACTGCAGCATTGTGGAGTCGCTGCACCACCCGCTGCACGGCCTGTGTCACTCCCTGGTGGCCCACAGCCAGCAGTGGGCAGAGTACTTCCAGGTGAGGATCGCCCAACACTGCACCACGCTCTTTGGGCCTGGGGGACAGAACACCTGGTCAAAATGGGATGTTTGATTAGAGTTATCGTCCTTAGCCCTTGACACCAGGTGGCGTTACATTTAGAGGACATTTCTTAGCGACGTGAAACTCGCTCTCTTTCTCGCCTATGCGCACCAAAAAAGATATTTTGCCTCTTATTTGACAAAGGGAAGGAATATAAGCTGGTAGACTGGTTCCCGTTGGAGCGACCAGAAGCTCTGTTTGGTATGTGGAAGACTTTTTTTTTCTTAGAACAGATTGATTTTAAAATAA
Organism: Phymorhynchus buccinoides; assembly: GCA_017654935.2. NCBI lineage: Eukaryota > Metazoa > Mollusca > Gastropoda > Neogastropoda > Raphitomidae > Phymorhynchus > Phymorhynchus buccinoides. The sequence continues at coordinate 58,166,189 of CM065683.1, read as the reverse complement.
TTCAAAAGACCTGATTTTCTAGGAGAAAACTGCTCCATTGCAGACTGAACAACAAAGGGTGTTGCATTCTCAAGTCTTGAAGGTTACATCATGTCAAAGACTGTATAGGGGAAGACAAGCATCCGGTCTCTTTTCCCTATATGAGTAGTGAGGACAGAAACACTGGTTATGTCCCTTTTAAATGTGACACATTTTACACGTCGATAGGCCAGTTGAATTCTCCGTTCAAATTCCAGTCTGAGTTTTTGGATAGCCGCCGCTGTGAATGGTGTATAACTACCCCACTAACGATGACTCTATCAGCCCGGTTCGCTGTAACTCTTAAGTAGTCCATCTTACCCTTTTAGAATCTTTAAACATGTTCTGAAATCAGATCTGATTACTTCCTTCAAATCATATTGCAACTGAAGTAAAGTGTCAGTGCTTCCCAATTTGTTTTATCGTGATTCAATGTATGGTTGTGTATGATACTTGAATCATGATATGCATGGGTGCTACTCTTTCAGTTTCATGCTGATCTCATTACAACAATTTTTTAACCAGAAACTGAACTTGTTTTTTTTTAAATGCATCCCAAAATTAATCGACCACAAACAATTTGGGGCGTTTTGAACTTGGTTGAAAGTCTCTCTCGGGGAATCTTGAAAACAGCATAGTGATGCCATATTGTTTTCAAAGGCAATGTAATTATACAAAGCTTATCGGACTCAAACTGTCTCTGTCCATCATTGTAACTGTCTGTCTGTCTCATTATCTCTCTCTCTTGCATTGCCCCCCTGAACCCTCCAACAGGGCTCTGCCCCTGTACCCCGCCAGGTCCTTGAGCTGCCCCTGGACCCCTGCCTTTCATTTTTTTTCCATTTTTGGGAGTTGCACCCATGGATATGTAAGTGATGCCCTGTTGTGGTGACAGCACCCCATTGCCCTGCTGAACCCTGTGCCTGGAACCACCCTCCAGGAGCTGTCCATCTTCCAGAAGTGTCTGCTGTGGAAGTTCTGCTGTCCTGACAGAGTGAGTCGGCTGTGGTCTGTTCACTCATGTACTCTATTCCATTGAGGTAGACGGTTTGTGAGAATCAACAGTGTTATTAGACTTAGTACACAGCAGCATTACCATATTTTTCGGATCATTAGGTGCTGCTGTGCATAAGGCGAATAGGGCAATTTTCAAGAAAAATCTGAAAAAATTAAAGTAAAAGGCGCCCTTGTTTAAGAAAGTCAGGAAAAAGAAAGTAGAAGTTTGAAGTCCATACACGTCCTGTAAATGCTTACCGACCGCCATTACTGCTGTCATAAACGACAGTTGGCTCCCTTCTCAAATAATCGAATTTCCGTTTTTGCGACTTCCGGTTGTTGTGTTTGGATTTTTCTTCGCGAAAACTGGTAGAATTATGGCATTTTAAGCTCTACAGCTTTTTACATCCAATGAAGGGTTGTGGCATCTGTTGGACGGTATCTCGGATGATAATAGGGATTTTGAAGCATTTTAACGTGAGTATTCATCGTATCGGCGACTCATTACCACTTTCGATGTTTTGACTCACAGTAGACTGTACTGAGTACGGCTATCGTTGCCTCTCTTCTCATGATTTTGTTCACTAATAGGGCGCCCTCGTTTACTAGGTGCATAGGTCGAAATTGGAGAAAAAAATATCGCTTTATGGTAAAAACAATTACGGTACATAACAAAAAAGTCCATCTACATAGATTATTTGTTTAATTTTATAGAATTATTAGGCCGTGTACACATAATGTGACTGTTCTGTGCAGAAACCCATGCGTAATCCATAAATAAGTCAAAGAAAGAAGGGAAAAAATATATGCACATGTCCATATTTACCCTAATCCATATATTTGTTTCCTTCTTCTTCGTTTACTTATTGATTATTTCCGCGCGGAAAATCTGGATGTACTGTGTACCAGGCCTTAGTGTTGTGAGACTGACTACACAGCTAGATATGGTAACAGACTGATTGCTTCATAAATCAACAAGGGTGACATCTAGAATAATATCTCACAAGTAGCAGTAAATTTAACAGGCAAAGCAGTTGAGCAGAAAGGTACATTTTGTGGTCATACATACACATAACTTGGGTCAACCAGTCGGACACACAAACATCAGCGACAGAGTATTTTGCCTCTTTGTGTCCGACTGGATGAGGGGAAGAACACTGACCATGACCACAAAGTGATGAATTCCATGCTGATGTCCTCAGATGGCCGAGCTGAGCCAGGCCATCGTGACCTTTGAACTGGGCAGTTCGGTGGCCGCAGCAGACCACTACAGCATCCGAGAGGTGTACAACAGTGCTGACCAGTACACCCCCACCATCTTCATCCTGCCCGCTGAACTCCAGGGGCCGGCCTGGGACGCCACACAAGGTACAGGCACACCTATGTGCTGCTTAGTGGGTGTTAGCATCTCATTGTCACTAAAACATCTGCCAACGTACCCATGTAAGAAGACATTTGAAATAGGTTTGTGAATTATAAATGGTGACCAAACGCTGATTATATTTGCCAGATAGTCCGTCGCTTCATGAAATAATGCTACAATTGATCCAGGTTCAGACTCACTTTGGGATATGTGTTGGTTTTCATGGCAACAAAGTCGTCTTGTCATGTTCATTGCTGTTATGAAAAGCATAGTTAGGAATAGGTTTGTCTTTTTTTACATTTTGAGTGTTTTTCACTGTAGATTCTGGAGTTTGTGTTTGCCTAGAAGGAGCAAGCTTACATCTTGCATGGAAGTTATGTAATGAGAGTGTATTGTTTTTCTCTGTTTCACTTGCTTTACACTAAGTCAGTAAATAAATTATGATAACTACAGATACATTTAAAAAAGATTTTGTACAGGCACAGTTTTACGATATCAATATTTTTTACTTAGTATATCTTTTATACATATTGTTATGTCTTGTGGTTCTCATTTTTTGGTTACGTAATTCAAATGTTGACGTCATTCCATGGTTGTTCATCAAAGAAAACAGTTTATTTCTGAAAAATTACAGCAGGAAAACTACAATGGGCGTTGGGGTGTTAATCATTCAATGTAGTTCTCATTTATGTAATAAGAACACAGGAACACCTGTCGATGTGGTTCAGTTCTTGCTTATTTAGTTAGTTGTAATTAAACGTGACAAACATAGGACTTTATAGAGAGAGAAGGGATCGTTACACCTGGCATGTTAATCGTTCTCTGTGCTGTAGAAAAGAGCTCTTTTTTGATTGAATCCCTTTCGGGCTAAAAACCCCCATTTCTTTTAAGGAAGTTAAACATCCTCATTCTGGAACCAGGGTTTGAGCCATAAGCACTTTACCTTTTCTCTATATTTAAGATACCAGACATAACACACATTCAGCTTTGCTTTTTTGCCATGTTTTGAGATTGGAATAGTGTATTAACTATTATACAGTTTAAAGCATAGTAAATGTTTTAATGCAAGCTTAACATTTCAAAAGCATTGTCACTGGATTTGCACAGAACCATTGATATGATATTATGTGAATTGGTAGGCAAAATGTAACTGTTTGTTCCTTACTTTCAGAGCTTGATGAACTATCAGTGACAGGAAATGGTAAAGTGTTGTCTGGTGTGGATTGGCACTTTTGAGAAAGCAAAAGGGGTTTGCAGGCTGTGTGCAGGGCATTAAAACTTTGGGAGCGAATGTACATTATTTTCAACAATGTTTAATTCCACATGGATTGATGTTGATTTTGGTTTTGATTTTCAAAGGGAGCAATTCACAACTAACAATCAGTTGTTTCCAGTTTGGAAATTATTCACCCTTCAGAAACAGGTCAAGTTTGTTCGTGTTTTGAAAACGATATTGAAGCATTTTTGTATTGCAACATTAAAATTGTAATATTGATTCAAACTGTTTTGCTGTTGTTTTCTCAGTGTCAGATATCTTATTGAAATAATTTTGGATGTAAGCTGTATTGTATCGGTATAGCTAAACTTTTATTATTTGAATCGATTGCGAAAATTTTCAAATGAGGTACAAGTGTTAGCAAGATGAAAAAAAGGAGGAAAGAAGCAATTGAGAAGCAAACTTGTTATGAGTCTGGAATGATCTAAACTGTTCAGCAAGCGGCAAAAGCATCCTCCAAGAACCATTGAAAGGTCTGGAAGTTAAGATATCTGGACATTTCTATTTGTTTGGCCTCTGCTTTGTGCTTACAGAATAAACAATGGCATTTTGTACTTAGGAGCAAAATGAGCAGTATGGTGAATGAATTCTAAAGGTTAGTGTGCCTAAACTGGCAAACACCTTTCTTGCTATTATAGTCACCTTGGACTTATCAGTGTTAAATATTGGTGGTTGTTTTTAGCCGTTTACTATCTGAATCATTTCTCTGCTCAACAAATTGTGCAGGTTTGTGTGGTAGATCATTAATGAATTTAAGTGCACTCGGTGTACAGGTTACTAATCGGCTTGGGTGTTGTGCTATTAACAGCACTGTGTGAAAGAATTCAACTAATGGAAAGTGAAACAATATACAACATGACTGCAAACTGAGAAAGAGATCCACACACAATAAATGGTAGAATAAAGTATGTATTTATTGTACACAGTTCAAAACAAAACATTTTTTTTTATATGAATATGTTTGAGTGTACACATATTAGATATGAAAAGGAAAAACAAGTTTGCTGTTTGTTCATCTAGTTATCAAAAGTCATGACCAGCTCCATGTGAAAAAAAAGTATTTGTTGTATGTAAGTATGAATGACAGGAAGGAACATGAGCACCATTATCTAGTAGACATACGCTTACAATCACACTTGTATTGTGCACAATTAGGCACTTATACAGAAACGAAACAATGCACACAAAAACTCTCTCTCTCTCTCTCTCTCTCTCTCTCTCACAAACACACACACACACACACACACACACACACACACACACACACACACGCATGTTGAGTGTGTTCTCCAGCCCGATGTGAGCCCTCTCAGGCCAGCCCTCTGGGGCTCTATGTGAGCCCTTTCATGAAGTGATGGTGTTATAATGAAATGTGTTGGGGCACACACACTACCCTGTCATGAAGTGACAATGACAGGCCACACATGAAGTGATGGTGTTGTAATGAAGTGTGTTGGGGCGTGTTCACAGCACATGAAGTGATGGTGTTGTAATGAAATGTGTTGAGGCGTGTTCTGGCCAGCCCGATGTGAGCCCTGTCATGAAGTGATGATGTAAATGAAGTGTGTTGGGGTGTGTTCAGGCCAGCCCTATGAAGTGATGATGTAATGAAATGCTGGGGCGTGTTCAGGCCAGCCCTATGTGAGCCCTTTCATGAAGTGATGGTGTTATAATGAAATGTGTTGGGGCGTATTCAGGCCAGCCCTATGTGAGCCCTGTCATGAAGTGATGGTGTTGTAATGAAGTGTGTTGGGGCGTGTTCAGGCCAGCCCTATGTGAGCCCTGTCATGAAGTGATGGTGTTGTAATGAAGTGTGTTGGGGCGTGTTCAGGCCAGCCCTATGAAGTGATGATGTAATGAAATGTTGGGGCGTGTTCAGGCCAGCCCTATGTGAGCCCTGTCATCATGAAGTGATGGTGTTGTAATGAAATGTGTTGGGGCGTGTTCAGGCCAGCCCTATGTGAGCCCTGTCATGAAGTGATGGTGTTGTAATGAAGTGTGTTGGGGCGTGTTCAGGCCAGCCCTATGTGAGCCCTGTCATGAAGTGATGGTGTTGTAATGAAGTGTGTTGGGGCGTGTTCAGGCCAGCCCTATGTGAGCCCGGTGCACGAGGTGAAGCGGCTGTCACGGGAGGTTGGCATGGAGGGCAAGGTGCAGATCATCAACTTCGGGGTCAGCTCCCAGGGGCTGGAGGTGCAGCAGGCCCTGGAGGAGTGCATCCACACCGGCAACTGGCTGCTGCTGCAGAACTACCACCTGGCCGACCAGCCCAGCCCACCCTTCTTCGCCATGCTCAAAGTGAGCCACTGCACAGGCTTTCTGCTTGCTTACCTGTTGACACAATGACTGTCTAGCTCTGTTGGTGGGGTATAGTGTGGGGCTATCTTGTACTTACCTGTTGACACAATGACTGTCTAGCTCTGTTGGTGGGGTATAGTGTGGGGCTATCTTGTACTTACCTGTTGACACAATGACTGTCTAGCTCTGTTGGTGGGGTATAGTGTGGGGCTATCTTGTACTTACCTGTTGACACAATGACTGTCTAGCTCTGTTGGTGGGGTATAGTGTGGGGCTATCTTGTACTTACCTGTTGACACAATGACTGTCTAGCTCTGTTGGTGGGGTATAGTGTGGGGCTATCTTGTACTTACCTGTTGACACAATGACTCTCTAGCTCTGTTGGTGGGGTATAGTGTGGGGCTATCTTGTACTTACCTGTTGACACAATGACTCTCTAGCTCTGTTGGTGGGGTATAGTGTGGGGCTATCTTGTACTTTACGCAACCCTCCCCCCACCCCTTTCAAATTTTCGCATTGAAAATGTTCACTGAGAAGCAACATTCTGCCATTCTCGAGAAAGGGACGGGGTTAGGATCAGCCTTGGATAATTTTCATGAAACCATGGATGCTCCTGCTTTCCGGATGTCCTGAAGTGCCAGATTTTTTTTTTATTGATTGCCAGATTATGAGAATTTGAGAAACAACCTTTGTTTTAATAAACGTTTTGTCGGATTTTGAATTTGTGGAATGCAACCACTCGAACAACCGGAAGCTAACTCAACAGTTGCCGCATATCAGAGTAAGCATCGAAAGGAGACAATTCTTCATCTGATGGTTTAAGAAAGTGATTGTTTGTGGGTTATAGAGGTTGGGAGGGCATCAGAAACAAGTGACAGTGATTAAATGAAAAGGGTAGCAATGTTGACACAACTGGAGTGGAGCGACACTGCTCTCAGACTGCTACTGCTAGTAGTACTACTGTACTAGCAGTGTAGCAGTGCTGGGAATAGGAATGAAGGAGTGCTACCACTGTACTAGTGTACTCTGTCTGTTGAATACTTGTAACTAGTCACTTGGATACTACTTATGAAAACCATTAAACATCAGGTAAGAGTAAGGATAAAACCCACAAGATTATTATTTGCGCGCACAAGATGTAAATAACATGGCCGGTTGGTTAGAGTTGCCGCTCGTAATCCAACGGGTTTGCGATTGCACTGGTTCGAACCCAGCTGGTTACAGTATTGTATCCTTGGGAAAGATACTTTACTGCAGAATCTTCAACATGATGAAGTTGGCTGCCTAAGGAGAAGAAGAAGGAGGTTTTGGGTACAATATAGAGAGCTCATGCTATAAAAATTGTGCTGTTTGATGTTGTTCTTGTTGTCATACCCTGGCTAAAAGACTACAGGGATCATCCCAACAGCCGAAGCATTTGAACACTATGGTACAAATGCACCAGCTAGGGATGAGAACATTACGTGTGTGACCATTTTTTTTTATTACCCCGCCACATGAGCAGCCACACTCCGACTTCAGATGATTTTGGAGACTGATGATGTTATGCTAGAAGCTTTTCATGGCTAAAGGCAATCCCCGCATAACTGTCTAGAGCATAGCAACATTTTGATGTATCCTTGGTGTTCTAGCCTATGTCAATTTGTCTGACACAGCCTTAAGCCAAGGCGCATGCTGTTTGAGATAATCTTTTTTTTTAAAAAGTAAGCAGATCAAACACAGCTTAAAATGAGGTACAAATGACACAGACCTAAGCTGAGTCACCTGGCAGTGGGTGCTCTGAGACATTGCCTCGTCCTCTGTTGCCCTGTGACACAGACCTAAGCTGAGTCACCTGGCAGTGGGTGCTGTGAGACATTGCCTCGTCCTCTGTTGCCCTGTGACACAGACCTAAGCTGAGTCACCTGGCAGTGGGTGCTGTGAGACATTGCCTCGTCCTCTGTTGCCCTGTGACACAGACCTAAGCTGAGTCACCTGGCAGTGGGTGCTGTGAGACATTGCCTCGTCCTCTGTTGCCCTGTGACACAGACCTAAGCTGAGTCACCTGGCAGTGGGTGCTGTGAGACATTGCCTCGTCCTCTGTTGCCCTGTGACACAGACCTAAGCTGAGTCACCTGGCAGTGGGTGCTCTGAGACATTGCCTCGTCCTCTGTTGCCCTGTGACACAGACCTAAGCTGAGTCACCTGGCAGTGGGTGCTCTGAGACATTGCCTCGTCCTCTGTTGCCCTGAAGAAAAAGAGAAGCCAGGTTAGAAACACCCGGCAAAGAGACCTGCAGGCTGACATCGACCGTTGTTGGAACCAGCCAGAGAAGCAGCTCAGAACAAAGCACTGTGGAGGCCTCTTGTTGACGGCCCATACCCCAGGAGGGTTGAAAGGCATAAGTTCTCCAGACCTTATGGCCTAAGATTTCAGGCCTTATCACTTAATACAAAAAAAGACAGTAACAAGACACACTTCCCGTTAACTCTTTCATTCCTGGTTTTACACTAACTGTTACTTCCCCTTATTCCTGTGTTTCTATTATCTATCTATTCCCTTCATTCCTGGATTTATAGAGGGTTGAAAATGTGATAATGGGGTACTTATTTTAGAGACTTACGGTAGTAACCCACATTACACGAACCTAAGAATGTCATATACCGTTGTGTAGGGAATTGATGTGAGAAGCTGTTTGTGACCATGTTGACACATTATGGTGACATGACAGATGACACACAAGTGTAAAACAGGTAAGTTTACAATTTAACATAAAACATACCATCATGCCATACATGCAGGTCAGTGTTTTTAAAGCAAATTGTATATTTCATGCACGCACTCACCAAGCGATGCCTCCTGTACATCCCCATGTATTGTGCTTGTCATTACTCCACAGATAAGTGTCACCATTGTCACCATAATTGTCCCCAACACATCAACAGTTTATTGTCTGTTTTGACGATTATGTATGGATACAACACAAATATATAGAGGACAAGCACCACACTATTTTGCACACTTTTTTTACACAGATAATATTTTCACGTTCCCTATCTACGCATGTATGTACCCCTGTCACAGTCATCACATCACATGTCACACATAGGTGACACGTGTGTGACACACCTTGAAGCAGTCACTGTGACGCTGTTTGGAGCACAGATATCACACTTTTCACACATCATTGTAGTTTGACACGTTTTGAAGGGGTGTCGGTATAGCTGACACCAGTGTGTGCATGCTTGTACTTGGGGTGTCGTGCCGTGCACAACACACAGGTGTGCTTGTCACCTACACCTTTGTTTTTCTCTGGCTCCTCGGTGCGGTTTTTTAGGTGTTATTGTTGGTATATTCTAGCAGAGAACTGAGCATTTCATCAGAGTAATATAACTGAAAATAATCTTGCGCTTTCATTGATGTGTCTAACACACACACAGGCCCTGATCGATGTTTGAATTCCGTCCTAGTTTCGGTTTTGGTGTGACATAATTCCCCCTAATCCACTCAAAACTCGGTCGAGTGTAGAACAAAGGTAAGTTTTGATAATCTAACTCCTCACCACTAGCATCATCACCACCTACATGCGCTTCAATAGCTGCCACGAACTAAACTCACTCTTCTTCTGTCAAATTGGTCAGAATCAGAATTTTCTTCACCTTCTATTTTCACTACCAACAAAAACTGCCACGTGCACAGTACACACCTACTACACGCATTCACTCAAAACGACCCCTTTCCCACAGAGCTGGAAGGAGGAGGGGTGGGGGGAAAGGGAAGGGTAAACGGCTGGGGGGTCTGGCATCACATTCCATTCATAAACAGTCCCGTTAGGGCTGGGTCAAGGGTAAATGACGTACTTTGATGGCGCGAATTGCGGTAAGTACGATCCCGGAATACCGGTCTCTCGGATTGAAAGGAGTTATTTCTTCCAGAACGGTTTTCCGTTCTCCAGGATTGAAAGGTATTAAGCCTTGAAACCGGAAAACCGGTCTGCAGGATTGAAAGAGTTAATTGTACACCAGTCAGTAAACTGCTTTTTCTGATGTACCCAACCACCTTTTCAAAACTGATTGAAGGCTGATTCTCTGCTGCGTTGAAAGACATTGAAAGATGTGTTGTGCAGGTGCACATGTCGACTTACGAACGTGGAAAACAGTGGGTGTGATTGTTTGTGCAGGATCTTGTGTACGCACGGTGGGTTGAGGAGAGCATGCGGCGAGAGACTTCGGAAGTGGAGGAGGAAGAACACAGTCTGGTGACCCGATCACGGCCCTCCACGCATGTGCAGCACACTTTTATTCACCCCTCTTTCCGCCTGTGGATAACCACTCGGGCTGACGGACAGCGCATCATTCCAGGTGACAGGAACATATCTAGTGGTTTGCCACAGGGACAGCACATCTTGATCAAATTTCATGAATTAAAAAAAAAATTCAAATGCATTTAAATGACTTTTACCTTTTCTATAACAAAAATCTGAGTGAAAATAAAAAGAATCTTTTTAAAGCTAAAAGCTTGGGTTGGTCAAAAGTGTTATTGTGATTTTCATGTAATTTACTATGCAATTCCCCCCCCCCCCCCCCCCCCCCCCCCCCCCTTTTTTTCTTCCTCTCTGCTTCTGTCTCTCTGTGCTAAATAATCATAAAGTTTTATATAACTGTTTTGCGTACATGTGAGTGTGCATTAAAATCCCTGCATGTGTCGCACAACATGATATTGAGCAAAAGCATAAAAATAGTCAAACATCCTAAAAATAAAAATCAAATTTATTGTAAGGGCATGTTCTATTTTTATGTACTTCAGCAATATCCAAAATATTAAATAAAAATTTGAAATAACTTTTTGTTCTATGTTAGGTTTCAGCAAATGACTTATCTTGGATGTTAAAAGTTCAAGTGATTGTACAGTCAAAACAAGTATAGCTAATTAAAGATTTACAAATATTTTTGTATGGAAGTCGGTTTTTTTCAAAGATTTTTCTGACCAGGCACCAGCTCTTTTCTTTCAAATGTGAGAGTTCTGAGCAAAATATGGATTGTGATTTGTAATATGAACAAGTTGGATAAAATTAGGAGGTATTACAGTCTTTTCTATCTTCATTAAGTTATTAGAGGAAATTCTTAACAAGTTAGATTATTGCATCAGTCATATTGAGTAGTCACGAGAGAGAGAGAGAGATGGGAGGGAGGGAGAAAAAGAGAGAGAGAGAGATAGAGAGAGAGAGCGAGAGAGAGAGAAGAAGAACAAGAACAACGTTTTAATGAACCGGGCCATCTGTGGGAAGGGGAAATTGTTAAATCAAACCAAAAGAGAGAGAGAGAGAGATTTGTTTTATTGTTTACGTATTCTTATACATCTGCTTTCTATAGTTTGCACTCATTACTTGGGAAAGTTTGTAAATGTTCCATCCTTTGTGCGTTTAGGTATTTTGATTCAGCATGGATTACGGGTGACAGTTGAGGCCACAATCAACTTCCGCAGCACTCTGCAAAAATCTTACCGCTCCACAGCCTTCCTCCTCAACAGACATCACTCTGCTGATCAAGAGGTATTATATTTTTAGTAGTACTATGCACTAGTCATGCATAGCTGCCAACCATTCCAAATTTCCTGGAATTTTTCCGGTTTTTAGCCACAATTCTGCATTTCCGATTATGACAATAAAATTCAGGATTCTGAAATCGCAAGGAAAACCCCCCAGAAAATCATGACTCATCCATGTGGAAGTCAACGTGTGTGCCGTTTCCACAGCCATTTTAAATGTCAATCCAATATTTATTATCCCGGAAACCATAATCTGCGCATGTGCGATAAGCTTTTCTGCTGAACAAACGATGGCGTCTAACAAAACCGCGAAGTTGCGTCGAGTTTACCAAAGTTTGTTCCTCGGTATAGAGAACAATTTCCCATCAACAATGTGTCTGATGAAGAGGATACAGTCGAATACGCTTAAGTCGACGTGCCAGCGGCAATGGATTTTATGTCAAGTTATGTGTCAGTCGACTTATCCGTCAGTTGGATATCTCGACTTCACAGACGTTTTTTTAAAAAATGTCGTCTTATCCGTCAGTCGGATATCTCGACTTTATAGACGTTTTCAGAAAAAAATGTCGACTTATCCGTCAGTCAGATATCTCGACTTCACAGACTTTCAGAAATGTTTTTGGACTTATAGGGCCTACTCTTTGTGTGTGTGTTCGTGCGTGTGTGCGCGTGTGTGTGTATGGGGTAGGTAGGTAGGTGTTTTTATACCAGGAAGAGAGAGAGAGAGAGAGAGAGAGAGAGAGAGAGAGATAATATATACAGTAAAGACGTTTCTTAAAGGGCCGGTCCGGTGGATGAAATTTTGCCAGACGTTTGAAAAATGCTCACTCTTTTCCATGGCAAAACGGCGAGAATGCAAGTTATGCTATGACTGGCCATCAGTGGCCATGGTAAACTCAAAGTGTCTAAAAGAAAAGATCTTTTAACTATGTACCGTAAAATACCGAGTATTAGCCCATCTAGTAGTATAAGCCCACCCCACATTTGGAGGCAAACACTATACAAACGGTGAAATACCTTGTAAAAGGGTGAAATACCTTGTAAAAGGGTGAAATCCCTTGGGCTGCAGCACTAGAAAAGACAACCTAATCCCTTTATCTGCAGCACAAGGAAAGACAGTCCAACCTAATCCCTTTAGTTGCAGCACTAGAAAGACAACTTAATTCTTTTGGTTGCAGCACTAGAAAAGACAGTGCAACCTAATCCCTTTGGCTGCAGCACTAGAAAAAACAGTGCAACCTAATCCCTTGGGCTGCAGCACTAGAAAAGACAACCTAATCCATTTGGCTGCAGCACTAGAAAAGACAGTACAACCTAATCCCTTTGTTTTGTCTTTCTTCTCTTACAACTGAAACAATATGTTGATTCTAATTTGTACTGGATTCCATTTTCTACTGGCTGTCAGTACAAATCGGAATTCCGATTTGTACTAGTAGAAATCAGAATTCCGATTTGTACTAGTAGGATTCCGAATCCTACTGGATTCCCATTTCTACTGTGACATAATTATGTATGTGTGTGCGTGCGTGCGTGTGTGTGTGTGTGCGCGCGCGTGCCTGCCTGTGTGAATGGATTCACCGGGCATTGGGGATGTTACATGTAGTGTAGCAGGCCCTTTAGGGTAAAAAATAATCTGCAGCACCCTGTAACAGGCTGTGTATCTTTCCTTTTACAATTATGTTTCGAGCACAAGGGCAAATACCGTGTATAAGCCCACCCCCTTTTTGGGGCCTCAAACTGTGCAAAGGATGGTGGGGTTGGGGGCTTAAACTCAGTATTTTACGGTACGCGAACGTCCCTATTTTCTCCCACCGGAAATTGTTGACGTCACACGACAATAAAACTGTCAAGCATAATTGCAAACGTCACACACACACACGCACACACACACGCATGCACACGCACACACACACACACACACACACACACACACACACACACATGTGCGCGTGCACACACACACACACACACACACATTCACGGCACACGCGCGCGCACATTCAAAAAGAGACAGATCAAAATAGAACAAGACTGGTGTGACTTAGGTCAGGAAGTCAGGGGGAAAAAACAAACGTCAGGAAGTCAGGAAGTCGAAAAAATCTCGTCGACATAGACGAACGTCGAGTTATACGTTGTCGAGATATCCATTGTTATCAAAGTCTTTTAAAGAGCACTTTTGGCCGGGAAATGATAAATCCGTCGACTTAAGCATGTGTCGACTTATAAGTATCCAGCTGTATTTACACTTTCTGCACTGTGTGCCGACGCAACTTCAAAATTTCCTACGGGGATCTGAAATAACATCGCTGTTCACGAGAAGCTTGTGCCGTGAAACTGAAAGCAGAAGTCTTCAGTTCAGTTGTGAAAACGATCGTGATGATATAGTCATGATATAGTGCTTCGTTGCTAAAACAACACAATCAGTGGAGAGGTAAGCATGTCTTTTATTCGGCTTGTGCAAGATGATGTTTTCTTGTCAGGAGATGAAGACTTTGCTTCTTTATATTAAAAAAATGCTTCAGCTTCTCCGTTTTTTGATTCTGGAAAGTTGGTGGCTATGGTCATGTCTGATTAGTCCTCCACTCTTCTATAGAGGGCGTATGCAATGACTCATGTCTGTCTGTTTGTTGGTGGTTTGGATTTTTTTTTATATGTCTGTCTGTATGTTATCAAATGGGTGGCGCTGTGCTCACAGTGACACACTCTCCACGTGGGAACAACCCGAATTTCAGAGATCAGTCTGTGACTAGAATATACCAAATACAACAAAAAATAAAAATCTTGTGATCCACTACACAGTTCCTTTAAATTTTCTACAATGATATTTTCCATGAAGCTGATGTGTGCCAGCAGGTAACTATTTCTTAGTTGACTTAGACCTGAAATTTGTATATTTGTTTGGCCATAATCTTTCACATAATCACACTCACAGTACCATATTTTTACAAGTTGGTATATTAACTTAAATTAATTTATCTGCTGAGATAAAAAAAAAGTGCACTTGACTTGACTTGTGTGATTAATAACGTACGAGACTTTGTGTTGCAGTCGGTGGAGCGGTTGGGCCGTGTGATGCCCTTGGCCTTGCTTCACGCTGTCCTGCTGCAGCAGTCGTACTTTGGCCGCTTTGCCTTCGTCCACCCGCACTACTGGACCCTGAGTGACCTCAGCTCTGCTGTGGATGCATTCCGCTTGCTGGTGCAGTCCTTGCCCTCCCACGAAGCCACGGACCTCATTGCTGCTATCTACTCCCACCACTGTGCCGACTCCACAGATGCAAGGGTGGTCCATGCCATTGTGCATGATTTGGCCTTGCAGGCTGCTTACCCTTCACAGGTGGGCCTTTGGTTTAACTCACTCAGGGCGAATGAGCCGGATCCGGCTCATGGGGCTCGCACAACCGTTTAGGACGAATGGCCCGGATCCGGCTCATAAGAGTTTTCAAGAGGTTTTGATTTCTGGCGTGTAACTAGCTTTCCGGTGCGAAGTCATAACCTATTTTCAGTTTGCTTTGACCTTGCCTCTCTTGAAATCAACCAATCATTGCAAACTTTACATTCAGCTTTGGTTGTAGAGGGGGGTCAAAGATTGGAATGTGAACTTTTCCTTCTTTCTATGTGTTAGCTGTTTTTGTCAATAGGAGACAAACGACGAAGGTAAGGAATCTGATATTTTACGATCGTTTAGTGCATGGTGTTGCTAATCTTTTCTGAAAATATTGATGCCTAACTCTTCATAACTTGGTTTTGGTGATTATTTTATAAACCTAGTCAAATGCCCAGTCCCCACAGAACAAAGGGAAATAATTCGGCCAATCCCGAGTGAGTTAAAAGCAAGCGGTTGTTTAATTCAGTGGAAATGTTACTTTTCTTATGTGCATTCAGCACTTTAGAGTGGAAAAATGATAATTTGAAAGTGTGATCAGCAGTAAAACTCACCTCTTCTCTCCGTCTTACCCCTACTTGCACCGAGCCCTGTTTGGTCCTGGTACCGTGGTCGTGGGTGCGTCTTGGGCGGTTGATGCGGGTGGTGTGATGTGGATTGGACTAGGCTGGCAGAACGACTGGCAGTTTGGTCTGGTTTGCTTTATGCTACCCGTGTTGGCTGACTGAGTCGCACTCATGATTTCGGTACGCGCTTGCATGTAAAGTAGCCTTTGGGTAAGAATATCTTTTCTGTGTGTTTGTGTGTGTGCTGTGCGTGTGTTTGTGTGCGTGTGCATGTGCGCATGCGTTAAGTATCGGATTTGTATTTAATATATATATTTGTGATTGTTTTATGTTTATTACTATTGTTATTGTCTAAAGTTTACTTTGTAAGCGCTCAGCTCTTTGGAGAAAGAGCGCAACAAATATCCATTATTATTATTCCTCTTGTTCTGATTTAAAATTTGTCTTCTTCTTCTTCTTCAATCACTCAGACAGTTTCCTGTCAATTATGAGCACAGATGCATCATGCTGCCGTTATGCACCTAAGTAAGAAATAATTAGGCCCAGCATGTCCCACTTCGGCTGGAGGAAATCTTTCTGAAAGCGTTTCTTGAAAAAAGGCAGGAGAATGGACCGGAAAGGCCGAAAGATAGTAGATGACAGCAAGCAAAGGGAAAAGGCAGAATCAAAGAGAGTGATAGATTAGAGGAAGTTACAAGCACGGAACTTCCAGAAGGTGGAACTATTTATACAAAAGACCCCCCCGGTATCCCCACAGGGGGATTATGCTTGCTCAATATGTTTAATTTATGCTTTTTCTTAAACTTGTTTATCCTATTGCAAAGCAAATGCCTTGTAGTTTTGTCCCCGATTTCAGATTTGTTTCCAGTTTTACTGTAAAAAAAAATCTGCATGACATTTATTTGTAGAATCTGTGAAATGATTGCACTTAAATCTTCCTCTGTTCTTTCTCATACATAGATTGACTGTCTGCGAAAGTGTTTGCATGGTGTGTAAGTGAGAATGCTGTGTGTGCATTTGGTTTGTGTTTGAGTAAGTGTGTGCACAATTGCATGGTGTGTTTCTGTGTCTGTGTATCTGTTTGGGTGTCTTTCTGGGTGCAAGTTTCTGTATTTGTGCAAACGCATGACTGTTCATGTTATTTCTTTATGTATCTGCACGGATGCAACCTTGCCTCGGATATAAGGCGGCGCCTGTTTTTCAAAATTTTGATCACCCCAAAAATTTGATTCAAAGTTCAAGGGGAAAAAAGTGTTGAATTCTCACTTTACAAGCCTGGAATAAGCTTCAAATTGTAGTCAGAAGGGAACTGCCCCCCCTGAAGCTGAAGAAAACGTAAAATCATACTCAATTTGAAGCTTATCCCAGGCTTGTAAAGTGAGAATTCGAGTATGATTTTACTTTTTCTTCAGCTTCAGGGGGGGCAGTTCCCCTCTGACTCCGCCCCTGTACCCTGACAGGGGCCTGGGCGGCCCCTGAACCCCTGCCTTGCCAATTTTTTGATTTTCTCCAGTTGCATCCATGTATCTGTGATTGGCTAAAGCCAAAAATTGATGACTGTTTGCAGAAAGGAACAGAATGCGGAGGCGTGGCTCATCTGCTCAAACAGCTCCTGGAGGCTGGCAAAGAGAGGTCCACTCTGAAGCGCACCCTGGATGCTATTGAAGACACATCGGCCCGTGCATTCTCCTTGCCAGCAAAAGCACAGTATGAACTGATGGCTTGCAAAAGCAGGTGAGCACACGCACTTAACCTATTTATTCCATTCAGTTTAAACCAGAAATCAGAAGATATGTATTTTGTACATTCTTTGTAAATGATCCATTGGACTGTGGTCCAAAAATGTGTACATTAGGAAATGCTTAACCCCACCCCACCCCCTACCCCGACTTCCACTTTGTTAACAAATTGCTGTAAAGGAAAGATGTACGTCTACAAGAAACTTTACAGAATGTTATGTTTTATTCCCATTTTGACAGGATCATCCTGAGTGACATGGTCCAAGCAAGTGGAGCTCCCGAGTTGCTTCTGCAGTTCCAGCTAACCCCTCGAGCGGTTGTGTCGGAACCCCATTCTCTGATCTCCCAATTGCTGGCCATTGTGGCAGCCTGTCCTCGCCCCCTGCAGTCTGACAGTCAGCAGATCATGCCACTGGACCAGTTCCTCCATGCTGAACTGCAGACATACAGCAGACTGATTGATCAGGTGAGGGGGTTCACCATTGATTCAATAAATTGGCTAAGGTGTTTGTATAAACAATCAGTTGACATGGCTTTTGTTGTTTTCAGTTGTTGCTAGTGTAACCATAGCTTTGTGGTTGATTTGGAGTCAATGTGAATGCACTAAGTTAATCAGTAGGAAAATTCAAATACAGTGGAGTACACTTAACGCAAAACTGGATAACGTGAAATATTGGTTAACCCTCTTACCCCCAGCCGCCCGATGCTAACCTTACTATGAAATCCCATGTCAAGGGAAATAACTCGCGCAATTCACATCAGTAGGTACTTTAAAAAAATAATTAAAAATATAATTTCAGTCTGAAAATGCATTGAATTCTTTCTATTATGTTCTTGATACTCTGAAAAAGTAACAAAAAAACACTAATTTCAAATTCATGGTAATGATTACTTTTTAAAAAAAGGAAGTCACATGTGAAAGCAAAATATGCTAAAAAAAAAAAAAGTTAATTAATAAATGTCAAAAATGAATCAAGAAGGCTCCCAATTTGGAATCGGAGAACAGAATATTCAATCTACTACAGCAATGTGTCATGAAACTGTGCAAAACAATGCCCATCGCAACAGTTTCTCTATGATTTCTATACTGTAGCCATTCGGCTGACGGCATCCACTTTCGCGATCATTTTTGGTATCAGATCATCGATTTTGGCTTTGAGAGCTTCGAAGTCTGTTATCTAGGTCACATTCGCCCCCTACTTGTTCAATTTCTACAAGTTACCTCGCTAAAAAGCCGTCAAAATCGCCGTAATGGGCGACGATATCGTTCAGCAGACGCCATAATTCTTCATCGGACAACAAAATTTTTATTGTTGAATTAAAAAAAATCATAACTTTGTGAAAACTCTATCAATTTTGACACAGTAAACTGCAAATGGCAGCATAGGAAGTGGCCGACAGGCAATTCTCGCGCTGCAATATTCTCGCATATGTAAACAGTACAGTCTGTGGTTGTAGTCGGCAAGTGCAAATTAGGCGCTAGCGGGCGCTCCGCGGTAACGGACTACGATTTTTTGCCGGGCGCTTGGGTGGTAAATGGGTTATAGCACAAAAATCTGTTTGAACAGACGACCTCCTCTTTATTATTACTTCATGCTTAACATATAATGGTTAACGCACATAAAAATCTTTGTCCCCCGAATTTCATGTTAAGAGTACTCCACTGTACCAAAATTGATTTTTGCATTTCATCATATTCATTTTGTATTCCTCTCTTTTCCCCTTCCTGTCATGACTTCTGAAGAAAAAACAATGTCCCACCTTTTTTGTCTGTTTCCCCACTCATCCCTTTTCTTTCTTCCCTCCCTTCTTTTGTTTGTCTCTGCCTTCGTGTCCCTCCCCTCGCCCTTGTTTTTTCTCTGTTACATTTATTTTGTTCTTTCTTTCTGTGATAGAAACTAAAGGTTTATAGAATAATGACTGATGGATTAGATGATATTTAGGTCTGTGCATAAGTAATGGTGGTAAATAATGAGCATGAGCAACATTCGTTTCAGATTCAAGAGGACTTGAACCTGCTGCAGCGTGGGCTTCGGGGAGAAATAGCCTTGACCTCCTCTCTGTGTGAGATGCTGGAGGGCCTGTCCTGTGACCATATTCCAGCAGCGTGGCTCAGTGAAACCTTCACACCATGCAGCAGTGCGCACCACTGGCTCAGCTCCATGGAAGAGAGGGTCAACTATGTGCAGGATTGCTACTGTTCCCGTCCAGCCTCTTTGTGGCTCCCAGCCTTTCTGCGGCCAGATCGTCTCTTCCCTGCAGTGGTTCAAACCCATGCAAAGCACATGTTTAAAGATGTAGCAGACATCATGTTGACCTTTGAAGTGAGTCGGATTGTAATTAATGATGTGCTTATGTATTCATTTAAGAATGAGCAATATAGAGGCAAATTTATAACAACCCTAAAATGCTGACCATAAGCTGCTACGTTTACAATTGGGTTCGGAAACAAATCACAAAAATGAAGAGTTATTGACCAATACTTTCAGAAAAGATTAGCAACAACGTACACTAGTCAACCGTAAAGTGTCGGATTCTATGCCTTCATCGTTTGCCTTCTGTTAACGGAAAGTTTACTTATAAAATGAAGGATTTCTGAACTGGCTGAAGATAAAAGTTTTACAATTCAACAATGCACAAGTTATTTTGTATAGCTGATGGCAAGTGGAGGCTGTGGTTCCTTGGTGTTCTTCTGAACAACTAGTTTGTTAGCCTTAAAAATTATCCCTGTTGAAGCACCACCTACAGTCATGTAGAAAGATACACTTGCATTAGCTATGAAGTTAGGCCAATGGAATTGTCCCAACAAGAGATAATGAAAATTAGTGACTGTCTACCGTATTTTCCGGACTACAAAGCGCACAGTTGTCTAAGCCTCACCCCCTGAATTTTATTAAAATTCTGGAAAAAAACAACGATAAAGCCACATTCAGTGTCTAAGCTGCAAGAGACTGAAAAAGAAAAACGAACCTGAGAAGACGAGCAGACGAACTCGTGATCGAAAGCCACGGCAACTTCGACGGCCCGTGTTGCACTCGCACACAAACTACACATAACAGTACAGACCTAATCTTCGCCATAACGGACCTACTAAATACTGGATTCTGCACAACGACACAACACAACACAAAACATGACAAAGTAACGCATTGGCAGTTCATTTTCAGTCACAGTTTGCACACACAAATCTTTTACCGCGCATACAATTCGGCTGACAAAATGGCGCAGCGCACACCGCATACGAAATCACTGCAAACGCTAATGCGCCAGCTGCTTTCATTTATCGGATTTTGTGAGTTTGCATTCAGCAAGTGTTTCAGTGCACACACTAATGCCGATTTATAACGGAAAGGAGCTGCTTTTCAACTTTTTTTTTGGTACAGTGAGACCATTCACTGAGTTCCAACTTATGGAGTGAGACCGATCACCTAGTTTCAACTTGGAAGTTGACTTCGCATTTACGTGTGCACAGAGTTCATAAAGATCGACACAATCGTGACTGTTTCAGTTCAAACTTGGATCATAAACTGCTCAGTGATAATACATGTGCATAAAAGTAGTGAAATTTAGTGGTCAGATCATGATATCGCTGATTAAATTCTTCAGTTTTGGCATGAGAACGGTTTGTTTTTACCGAGATTGACGATGTCAACACGCACAGGCTGGAGTTGACGACCAGCCTAAAATACAGGAGGGGAAGTATTCACAAATTATCCGTAGGGGTCAAAGTTGAAGAAAAAAGTAGCGGCTTATAGCCCGGAAAATACGGTAATCTCCTTGGGTTTTGTAGATATGAGAATTACCAGTCAATGATGTTTCATTTTTTTCCCCAAAGATATTAATCTTTGAATGTTACTTTTTTGATTAATGTCTAGTGGCTTTTTAAAAAAACAACTTCTAGCACCATGTATTTTTTTATGTTTTTGGTTGTCCATTGCATCTCAACCGACAAGAGGGGGTAACTATTTTTTCGAGTGTGCATGCATTACTTTAAAAAAAATCACTAACATAAGCTCTAAAAATATACAAACACACAACAGGCCACTTGGCAGTGAATGCCTGCATTTAGTGGGAGTGAAGTGTGATATGCTGGGCGAATACATTCGCCCATGGTACTAGAAGAGAAATGTAGAATGCAAGGAGAAAGGTAGTCATTACTTTACTTTAATTTGTTTTTTTCATTTCCAGGTGATGCCTGTGGGATTTGTAGCCACAGAAAAGCCTTCTGATGGTGTGTATGTGCATGGGCTGTACTTGGCTAATGCCCGGTGGGACTCCAGTAACTCTGTGCTGATTGACCTGCTTCCTGGTGATGAATCTTTTCAACCAATGCCCCCAGTATGGATCAGACCAGCCAGTGCCAGCAGTGACGGTCAGAAAACAGCAAGATCGTCTCAATACACCTGTCCCCTGTTCTCTTGTTCAGATTTAGCGTTACAACAGGACAGCAATCTGATCACCCATGTTCCCCTTGCCACTGTCCAGCCATCTACTTTGTGGGCTCAGAAACGAGTTTCTCTTGTCTTAAAATAAGGAAAGAC
Source organism: Phymorhynchus buccinoides (assembly GCA_017654935.2). Lineage (NCBI taxonomy): Eukaryota > Metazoa > Mollusca > Gastropoda > Neogastropoda > Raphitomidae > Phymorhynchus > Phymorhynchus buccinoides. The sequence continues at coordinate 58,144,482 of CM065683.1, read as the reverse complement.
AATTAAACGTCAAAGAAATCTGATCAGAGTGGTTAAAATTTAGTATTTCTAGTAATACAGACATACAGTAAGGGAACCAGGAGATTCAAAGGTTGTTACTTCTTCCAGTGAAAGTGAGCACGTGGTAAATATTTTAACTTGAGGAATAGGGTCTTCACACCCAGTGTTCCATTTGTTATTGTGGACAGTCCCTTTTCCATAATGTTATTTTTTTATATTTTTTTTGCTGTCCCATCTTCTGGGCTGTACAGTGGCATTGCTCCCACGCCGCTCGTTCCGAATCCCAATTCGCAGCTAACCCGGGTTTGTTCAAGTCGCAGAAACTGAGACCAGCAGTCCAAGGGGAGCGAATCTATGTTAGGCCGTCAGGAGGCAACCAACCGAGGAGACACTGCACTTCTGCCGAGTCACTTCGGTGGAGCCTGTTCAGGACACCACCTACTAAGCCCCCTACTGACGACACTATTCTCTTAGTCGCGGAGCCAGCGTGAGTGAGGTCCTCCTCCGAGGGCGCCACCACGACCGTCCACCGACAGCTCCCCAGAACACACTGATCCCCATGACTTTGACCCGAACGCACCAAGGCATAGACTGGATTGGAAACCGAAACTGAGGTCACCATGAGAGCAGGGCATGCAAAGCCACAGAATTTGAGACATTTTTTAATTTTTATGATTGATGGAAAATGAGGCCGATGATAACTATGATGATGATGCTATGGAGTTCCGTATCGGTCTGAGACTGCATGGCAGGGCTGTATTCTACGCTTCCTTTCATAATGATATCCCGGCGTTAACCAGGCCCGAGAACTACAGACACCTGCAGTGTTGGTCTTGCAATTAGAGCAACACTCTCAGAAACGCATCCGTTAAGCGGATGAAACTCGACTGTGTGGTTTCAGTCTTCCCATTGAGCCCATAGCCACTCACTCTGGGTAGGAGTCGGTCCAGGACCGAAAAAACCCTCGCCTCTGATGGGATTCGAACCCAAGACCTCCCAGCCAGTAGTCCGCGACGCTAACCACTACACCACGGCGGCTGGTCCATAATCTGTTATGTACATGCAAAGGTTTGCAACATTCTAGAGATATTCCTGCATTACAAATACTTTAGCTTAACAGCTTGCATTTGTTTTTATATTTTATCGACAGACCAATCATTGATAGATGTAAACAAGTCCATCTGTCTATAGATGCAAATGAATGCAACCAATATAGTGTTTATGCATTTGTTGTAAAGTTTTAATTTAATATTTGCGAAGATTATGTTAATGAATGTGAACAATATATATGGTACAATCAGTAAGATTTTTAGTCAAGATTGTCCTATATTATTATATCACCTTAAACTATAGCTTGCACTAGAAAATGGTTTATTGTTTTCTGCTTCAGAATATCCAAATCATGTACATATTTTTTTCTTTCTTACGTTTTTGCATTACTTTGAGTGGGTCTGAAGCTGTTATATTTAGTTCTTTCTCTTTCATGCAGCTTGAAAGTTTCTTTTGGGTGTGTTTTCTCTCTTCGTCTGTGTGAATGGTATGTGTGTATAATGAATAAATTATCCGCTTGGCGTGTGCATGTACAGGCATTGTGTTAAAGAGAGCAATGGTGTAAAATATACTCGCTTCCAAAAGAAGCCCAAATTAATTACATTTTGTCAAATGCAAGCTATCTATTATTAAAGAAAATGTTAAATGAAAGCAAGCAATTGTGTTCTTTGAATGCGAGCATTGAAAGCGGAATCATTGGGGAAAGAAGACTGGGGTGTTCTAGGATGAATGTGTCTTGGGTCACGTGATTAAGCGCTATTACAAATCAATGTGGTAAATAAACTTCAAAAATTGATAAATATATCATCTTTTTCTTTCATCGCTCAGTTTCCTGTTATTCGAGCACAGATGCGTCATGCTGCCATTATGCACCCAACAAATAGTTAGGGCCAGCATGTCCGTCTTTGGCTGGAGAAAATATTTTAAGAGTTTCTAGAAAAAAAGGAGAATGGACCATTAAGGCAGAAAGATAGTAGATGACAGTAAGCAAAGGGAAAAGGCGGAGTCAAAGAGTGACAGAATATAGGAAGTTACAAAGAACTTCCAGAAGGTGGGGGAACTGTTTATACAAAAGACCCCCCGGGCCCGGTATCCAGGGGTGTGTGTGTATATAATGCTGTGTTTCCTTCAAGGAAACGTTGGACATATTGCACAGCTGCATTTAAGTGTCAAAAATCACACGACTGCCCAATAAGGTGGGTTTGCCTTGCATTGATGACTTTGGGCATGATTCTTATTCATCAAATCAATCAAGTTGAAATTTTATTAGAGATCCAATATGGTGGCAACGTAAACTTTCATTGCAATTCCAACCTCTCGGACATCATCAGCCTCAAAACGGCTGATGGCCAGATTTCATTCTCCTAGGCTAAGTTTTTGGATTTCTTTTCCACACAAATTGCAAGCTAGGATAGACAATATAATTATATAGATTTTATTCACTTGTCATGTCTGACTACCAATAACTCTTAGCGCCATGTATATTTAATGACACTTGGTTATTTGATGCATCTCAACCGACAAGAGAGCAATTAAAATAATAAATTCCAAGTGAGCATGCTTTGCTTTTACTGGAAAAGACCGTCACATCAGCTCTGAAAATATATATGGCAGGGTGCTTGGAGGCAAATGTCTGCCTTTGGTGGGAGTATCTTGGGCAAATGTATTCACCCATGGTGCTAGAAGTTAAAACTTGTCGGATTGGTGTGCAAGTGCATCCTATTTTAACATTACATGTGCCTTATCAAAGGGCCTCCCAGCATCACATTAACGCTGACCATATTTTAGCATTGTAGAAGACATCACTTTCAGGCCTTGGGTAGAATATTGCATGCTCACAAAGTTTATGAATTGTACTTAAAACAGTGTCTGAAAATGTCACTTTTTTCTTTGTTGGAAGTCAGTTAACCAAAATTGCATGAGTTGTGTTCCACTCTGCTGTATTTTATTATTGAGAATACTGTTGTGAGTCAATATTCTACCAAAGATGTACATACGTGTACACAGAACCTTTTTGATAGAAGTTTTTTTTTTTTACATAGAGTTGAAAAAATGAAAACAACGCCCTGACACTGATGCAGACCTGTTTACTCTTTTTTCTACTCAATTTGGACCTCTACTACTCTTTGAATCTGAAAATAATGCTCTGTAATTCTTGATTACTACTCATTTTCAGTGAACATTACAGTCAAACCCGTTTATAAGAAAACCCGCTTATAAGAAAGCAATTTTCCCCCCCGGGCCGAACTCCTTCTTTCTTATGTATTATCAAAACTCGGATATAAGAAAACCGCTTATAAGAAAACCCGGTTATAAGGAAGCAAATTTGTTCTCCCATCCGCGATGTAAACTCGGATATAAGAAAATGATTTCATGCAAGGGAGTTGGTTTGCAGTTCATTTTCTTATAAGCGGTTTGATTTTCTTATAAGCGATTTAAAAAAAAATTAGGGCATGAACTGAAATGATGTTCCAAAAAGTGCAGTGTTCCAACAAAACAAACAAAAGAGGAAAATTTACGTCAGAGCAGCTACGTCACAGACACTCTAACCTTAATATAGAAATATACAGCCGAATCCGCTTATAATAGAAATATACAGCCGAATCCGCTTATAAGAAACTCGCTTATAAGAAAAATTTCCCTGCCTAACTTCTTCTTTCTTATCTATGATCAAAACTCAGATATAACAAACTCGCTTATAAGAAAACTCGATTATTTAGCAAGCAAATTCCTTCTCCCATCTGCAATGGAAACTTGGACATAAGAAAAGTATGTCATACAAGAGAGTTGGTTTGCAGTTCATTTTTTTTGGATAAGCGAGCTCTATTTTCTTATAAGCGAATTACCATTGAAGACATTTTCTTAAAGACCCACCAGATCATGTGTCAAAATCACGGGTTCCACATAATTATGCATTCTGAGATTCAGGTGTGTCGAGTGAATGTCACGTGTAATTTTGGTAAAAGCAATTAAACATTTCTGAAATGAACGCTTTGTCTTGGTAGCGATATTAAAAATACACTATTTACTTCATATTGATGGATGACTGGTTCAAGACTATCATTTCTGTTTGAACACTTTAAGGTAGGACCTCACTAAAGCTGCTGTGACCAAGACATATTGTTGTCAGTGTCTTCTCTGGTGGTTGGCCGTGTTATCTGTTGACATCCGAGATAGGCCTCTTTTGGACTGCTTGTTTCCAGGTCTGTGACCCGACATAACTGAGGTGTGGCTACCGGTTGGGATTTGGAATGAGCAAGGGAGCAACGCCACTGTACGAGTAAAAAGAAGAAAAAAAAAAAAGAGTCCATAATAACTCAGAGGTGAAAGTTGCAATATTGTTATAAAGAAGTTCATGTCACAAAACATGTATTTATTTTGCAATCTGTAGCTTCTGATCCCATCTAGTACCTTGAAAAAAAGGTCTGGCAGTCACTCTCAAATGCAAAACCGACACACTTGCAAGAAAGTGCCACCCATTCCAGTAGCATGAAAAATAACCTTCAATTCATTACTGTGATCGATGTTTATTTCACAAGCAAAACCATGGTGTAAATATCTTCAAACACATTACACACACTAAAATAAGATTTACATCTAAACCCTTCAAGTTTTGAGCATTTAGAAAGCATCTTAAATGTTTGGAATTGAGGATACTCTACAATAGAATACAAGGACATACATTTAAACATACACAACGGCCTATTTCCATTACCGTACACTTCCTCAACACACTGAAACAAGCACAATCACTTTAATAACATTGAGACCAATTCATGAAGTGTTTTAATTATTACATCTATTCAGAAACGCATCAGCTAGGAAACATTCATGTCACAAATCATTTAAAGATAATTATATCTGTTCAGAAGCATGTCTCATCTAGGATACCTTCAAATTCTAATAAGAATCTGCTTACATGTGCAATATACAGGTTGCTGGGAAAGGTCTCGTCCTTTAGCAAAAGTTTAATCAACAAAAACAATTAAAAATGAAAAGAATAAAACAAAATACAAACAGAAAAAAGAATCCAACAAATGAAAACTCTTGCATGCAATGCAACTTTCCATGTCACAGAGATCTTTCAACAAGCATCTTTTCCTGAATTTATAAACATTTTTAATGTATTTTCCCTTTTTCAACTGTTTGATAACAACACTTGATTTTTTTTTACTTAAATCTTAATGTTCCAAAACACTTTAAAAAAAACAAAAAAAACATGCAAGGAACAATAGTTTCCTAATTATAGCCTACAACAAGGGGTGTCTACAACACATAGCATTACCTATTACTGTAATAGGCAAGATGGAAAGGTAAGTTGGGAATGTACAAATTTCTGCATAATATGCCCTCAACTTTTAGACAGCACTTAATTAGATGGTTGGGCTGGTACTGGAGTGTATCTCACATAGCTGTCATCACCGTTGTCACTTGGATTCAAAATCTGTCCATTGTACAAAGTTGTGGGCGTCGTACTTGAAACCATTACTCTCTGAACTTTGTGTCCATGTTTCACAAGAATGGTAGGGGTACTGAAAGATCTTCGTGTCATAGCATATGGTTTCTTGTAATTTGATACAATATTTCCAGCTTTCGTGGTTGGAGTTTGCATTGGGATCACTGGCACTGTAGAAACAGCTGTCTGCTCATTGGTGTTAACATCCGAGACGGGTGTATGTATGCGAGCAGCCAAAGATTGCTCCACAGGTATCACACTGCCCTGAAAAATGCCCAAAGGCGTAATGTTGATAATTATAACAGGAGTGACTGTTGCAGAAATTTGCACAATACAGATTTTCCTGTACTGTCCAAAGTACCACCACACAAATTGTTCATACAAATTTCAGATTTGAAACCTAAATTATTCCTCCCATTTAATTTTGTTAAAAGTAAAACCTCCAGTTTTTATGATGTATTTTGCTATTAATCAATTCACCTTTTCAGTTGATAAACTATTATATCAAATTGAAACCTTTTCTACGGATTCATATTTTGGTAATTATACAAACTCCTTGACAGTCATTTCATTTGAAACTCCTTGACAGACATTTCATTTGGGAGAAATTTCTTTGAGGATTAAAAATTTGTGTGAAGTCATCATCAGCCTGTTTTGCATCATTTGTGAACTAATTGAAAAACAAACAGCAGCCTTAATAATAATGCTTTATTTCATGATTATCTCATTCTGCGAAAATTTTGATATGCATAGAGATATAGAAAACACCAGTGTTCACTTACAAGGATGAAAAATCTGTTTTGTTATATATGGACAAATTTGTTTCAATAATATATAATAAAATCAAAAATTGTGCACAGAACAATTCTTTCAACTTTTTGGAATAACGAGTGAAAAACAGTGTTAATCACAAAATTGTAAAAAAATACATGCATTACAAACTATATATTTAAAAATAAAATCAAAAAGGAAAAATGGCCTCAGAATAATATTCTGAATGCAGTCTTTTGATCCCCAAAGGATAGCATTCTCTGGGTCAACTGAATTATACACTATTATCAAATGAACTTCAGAGTGGGTCATAATGAACTCATGCCCAAGCTATCCAACCAGTGGAAAAAACACACCCTAAAGAACAGACCCAAAAAAAAGAAAGTAAAAGAAAAGCAACGCTTACATTATTTAAGAAGCAAATATTTCAACTATAACCACTACACGGCAACATTTTCTGTCAGTCAATAAGTCACACATTTTTGTATACATGTAAATTAAATTGATGCATTAGTGTAAGGTAAAAATTCTAACAGTTAGATCTAAAACACAATGATTTATACAAGTCTACTTCATATCAACAAAGCAATAATTGCGATGCAAGACTCGGGAAGATGTCAAAACCAGAGTTAGCGACCTGTGTCGATTGGCCCATATTTTAGTCGACCTTTTCTGATGTTCAATTATTTTTTTGGGTAGAGAAAACTGCAGTCACATTTCTTTTAATCATGTATCAAGACAACAATAGTGGTATCCTGTATTGTAAGACAACGTGGTTGTGGCTGAACTGCAGTCCCAAAGAGCCTGAAAAGTTGATAGGAGTATGGCCACCAACATACAAGAACGTGGGCGTTATAATTGCCATTTCTATTGGTAAAGATACTCGCTTCCTGAATCAACTTGTAGTTGTTTTTTCCATGCAAATGAAATGGGGATATACTTTGTAAATATGCTTTTATTTACCTCTGTTTAAAAAATGTGATCCCTTTAATAAATTATCTGAACAATGTACAGTGGATAGGGTTAGAGATGCCTGTCCTAATTTACAGGATAAAAAAAACCATAACCCTTTCCCTGCCAGCCCTGTGCCTACTACTATGGGCAGAATTATGCCAAAACTTACAACGTCAGACATCTGGAATGCTGATTTTATTTATGAACAGTTGGGAAGGACATATCTCAAGACTATTTTTTTAAACCGAGTCCAACAAGTCACTTTTTTTTTTATTTAATAAGAAAAAAGATGAACTTATTTTTCTCTGGCAGTGAAGGGGCCAAAAAAGGAAAGCTAAAAAAAAAAAGGGACAAAACATTACTTTCAGGAACGTATTGCTTCCTAGTGCAGTTTTACTCTTGGTAATGTTTCTTTTGCCATGCCGAATCACAAGAGCTAAGTTCACAAAATGTAAGAAAACTCAGGAATCTATTTACCCTCCCCTTCCCTAGAATAAGCAATCCTTTTGTAATTATTCTAGAGTGCAGAAAAAAAAAGGTGCTACCCTGTCAAATGATCTTCTGGTTTACTATTCGATGCCACCTCTATAGGCACAAGAAAAACAGAGAGCAAAAGGTTTATCCTCTAATGGCAGGCAACACTCCACAATTTTGGCACTTTCAACTTTTAAACAAAAAACGTGCATTAGTAGGAAATGCTTGCACATAGGCAAGGGACATAATTTTGCGGTATGCGCGAGTGACCATTCATTAATTGGTAGGTGAAACAAGGAAGTAAAGACCATGTGTTGTATGCAGTTCTAAGATTTCTCCAGCAATTATAGTTTGAAATAGGTGTGAAAGGAGATTTTGGTTATCTACAATAAACTACTTTCTTTTAATTAAAAAGCTTGAACTCATTGATTTTTTGCTCGTAATCTGTTCTTAACTCACACGAGATGAATGATCCAGATCATGAGATTTCAAGGTTTTGATTTCTGGTGTGTAACCAGATTCAAGTGCCATATCATCGTAACCTACTTAGTTTATTTTGACCTTGCCTCTCTTGAAATCAATCAATCATTGCAGACTTTACTTCCAGGTTTGGCTGTAGGGTGTGAGTGTCAAAGATCAAAATTTCTTTCTATGCGTTAGCTGTTTTCATCAATAGGAGACAAACAACGAAGGCATGGAATCTGATATTTTATGATTGTTTAGTGCATGGTGTTGGTAATCTCTGAAAATATCAATGCCAACTCTTCAAAACTTATTTTTAGTGAATTGTTTTAAAAACCTAAACGCCCAGTCTCCACAGAATAAGGGGAAGCAAATCAACCAGTCCCGAGTGTGTTAATACATCATGCTCGTCATGTATTTGTCTTTTTCATGGGGGACAATTCTATTTTGTGGTAAAAAGACATTCTATTTTCCGAAAATCACATCAAAAGTGCTCATTACTTCTTGAGTCAAGTCTTGCTGACAGAAGTTGAGCTTTTACTATTAAATTGCCTGCCAAGTAATGCGATGCCCCCAAAAGTTTCTATTTTTACATTTTTGTGCGTCATCTTGGTAAATTTTCCGCTGACGAGAAGATTAACCCTTTCTTTACATAACTACATAAGTGCAACTAAAAAAATACTGCAAGGCCACCCTCTACTTTTCAGCCTTTTATTTTTTTAGTTTCTGTTTGGCTTCTTACAAAATTGCAGTTGCCAAGAGTTTAGTTGCGCAACAGTTTAATCCTCTTGTGCCTGACGCTCTGTGCTCTCTATCACCTCTGAAATCCTAACCGAAGGGACGTCACTCCGTACAAAAGGGGGGGGGGGGGGGGGGGTAGCGTCAGAAAAATAATAAAAATAAAACATACCCTACCAGATTTTGTGTTTGTTTTGAATGTGTTGCTGAGATGTCTGTCTGATTTGCAAAATGAATTTCAAGATGTTATGGGGATGCATGGCTCCACACACAAAAAAAAAATGCCAAAGTGTACTCGCAAACTGCATTCACTGCCTATTTTTGCAGACTGTTGAAGCCTAAGACGACTGAAATGGAAATGTAGATCAAAATCATTCACTTATACCCTTTCACTTCACGATCTTATAATTCCTCTTTCACAAAAAAAGGAATTTTCATCGCTGTCATCACTCAGTGGATGCAATAACGACTCATCATCCATGATGTAAAAGTCGGGAAAATGCCGATGTCAGTAACACGACTTCAAAAATTTGCATCGATCGAACAAAAACAAGCTTGCTGCCGAAATAGGTCAGAATACACTCCTTACTCATCACTTCGCGATCTCATAAGTCCCATCTTTCACAAAAATAGGACTATTCATCGCTTTCCTCAGTCAATGGACGCCATAACTGTTCGTCATCCATATTGGAAAAATTGCGAAAATGCTGAAGTCGGTCACTAATTTTCAAAAATTCATATCTTTCAAACCAATCGGCCTAGAAGCCATTGCAAGCAACAGGACGGAAGTATAATCTGTAGCGAAAGCGCTCGCTCACGTGACTGCCATGTGATAGAAACAAAATGGAAGCGCCCAAACCGGCCACGTGGAATCGGTACGTTCCCGAACGTTCTAGACATTTCCGATCCGATTTTTTTAAAAACGTTCCCGACCGTTCACCGCACAAGAGAGTTAAACCGTTGTCCCTGCAATGGTAATATTTCTTAAATTAAGTGAATGTTTTTTTTTTAAAAAACCCACTTTTAGGCTCTTTTATTTTTTTGGGGGGTGGGGGTGGAGGGGGCATCAATTCACTTTAAAATCCCAATCTTTTAAATTAAAGGGAGCAAGAAGATTAAGGTCTAACTTCTGGGTTGTGCTTATTACTGTGCACAAAAAATAATCTGGGACAGTATATTTTAGAATTGTTTGCTCCAAGCATTTTTGCAAACCGTCTCTAAATCTTCTGATCAAGCAGACACTATCACACCTCAAACTTGCAAAATGCATAAATTACACAGAGAGAGAGAAAAAAAGCCTAATGTATTTAAAAAATGTACGTTCACAAATAAAGAAAATAATAGATGCAACTTTCTTCCTTTTACCCAAATGCCTTAAAACCTGTCAAGCTCTTTTATTGATATAGTGAAAAGTTGTACACGAGTTTAACTATATAATCAAGTAATATTATATAAACACAATAACTAGGGAATCAAAAGAATTTTGAAAATGGTCAGCTTGATCACTAATTTGTGCTTAAAGCAAATAAACAGAACAAGTGTCTAAATAAAACCCAACAAACATTAAATCAAAACAGAAAAGGGACAGAGACCTTTCCTCAAGTATATTTCCTGCACATACTAAGACTATCCATGCTTCCTCTCATCACAAAACATCAAATAGTTTGTCAACAACTTTATTTATAAATAAGCAAGTATGACAGTCAAAATGACTTTCAACTAATCATCTATAATTGAAACATATCCACTCTTGGTTGCTTTTCATTGTAATGTAAATGCTGTCTAATTTGATCCATCCCCTTTATAAGGTAAAAATATGAATTGAAGCATATTGTTGAATTATACATGGCTACATATAAAAATATAAGGCACACGTGAACTGTTATTACTGGTAGAAAAAGGTGAGAATGTGAGTTTCCTGGAATGTACAAAATATTCATGGCAAGTCACTTCAACAAATGCGCACGACTGAACACAGGTTCATTGAGTTTTAACACTGTACAAAAACAGAATGCATGAAATCAACCTAAGTACATTTATTTCTTATAAATTACAGTTTGAACCAATTCAAGGCAATTCCTTTCTAATAAATATATTCACTATTTAAATAAATAAATATTGTGCTAAATATTTAAAACTTGTTGCAGCCATTAAACACGCAAATTTACTGTTAATAAAGCACATATTCTAACATAAAATAAGTTTTGTATTTATTTAAAATGATTTAAACCACAGCATGTTGGACCAAAAATGTATATGTTTCAGGTGAACGGGACAGGAATCAAAATCCTGTTTTCCCATTTGAAATATAAAATATTATAATTTAAAAAAGGCAACACCTTACTTAGACACACAAGAACCATCTGCTTTTATCCAAAACAAAAATACAGTCCATTGATAAATGTAGTTGAGGCTTTTCTCCAACATTCAATTATCTGTACATTAAAGTGCATAATGACTTTGGATTACCTCTACAGGTGCTCCCTCAACGAAAGTAGGATCCATCTCTGCAGGCTGGTATGTCTGTGTTGGAGGTGGCTGGGCGTACATCAAGTCAGGACTTGCATGCATGGCTGCCCACACGTACCCAGGGTTACTGGCAAGTGTTTGTTGACTAGGACTCTGCAAAACAATAAGCCAACAGTTAAAAAAGGTTTGAATGATAACTGTTTGTTGATGAAAAGTAAATCTACAGCCACAAGATATGTCCTAAAATTAAAAAAAGGCATACAGTCGAACCCGCTTATATAAAAAAAAAAAATTCCCCCGGCCGAACTCCTCTTTTCTTATGTATTATTAAAACTCGGATATAAGAAAACTCGGTTATAAGCAATCAAATTCATTCTCCCACCCGCGATGTAAACTCGGATATAAGAAAATGATTTCATACAAGGGAGTTGGTTTGCAGTTCATTTTCTTATAAGCGAGTTTGATTTTCTTATAAGCGATTTTTTTTAAATTAGGGCATGAACTGAAAGGATGTTCCAAAAAGTGCAGTCGTTCCAACAAAACAGGAAAATTTACGTCAGAGCAGCTACGTCACACTCTACCGGCACAGGCACTTGATTGCAAGACTAACAGAGTTATTTTTGTTCCTTAAATTTCATGCTTTCCTTTAGTATTCTGTACAAAATATGATAAGAAAAAATACGAATGCCTGTACTTTTGTGTTAGTTGTAGCAAGACTAGAGTAGCCTACCTTAATATAGAAAGATACAGCTAAACCCGCTTATAAGAAAACAAGCTTATAAGCAAGCAATTTATTTTCCCCAGCCAAATTCCTTCTTTCTTATGTATTATCAAAGCTCGGATATAAGAAAACCGCTTATAAGAAAACTCGGTTATAAGCAAGCAAATTCGTTTTCCCATCCGCGATGTAAACTCGGATATAAAAAAATGATTTCATACAAGGGAGTTTGGTTTGCAGTTCATTTTCTTATAAGCGAGTTTGATTTTCTTATAAGCGATTTTTTTAAAAATTAGGGCATGAACTGAAAGGATGTTCCAAAAAATGCAGTTGTTCCAACAAAACAAACAAAAAAAGAGGAAAATGTACATCAGAGCAGCTACGGCACAGACACTCTAACCTTAATATAGAAAGATACAGCCGAATCCGCTTATAAGAAACTCGCTTATAATGAAGCAAAAATAATTCCCGGCCGAACTTCTTTCCATCTATGATCAAAACTCGGATATCAGAAACTCGGTTATAAGCAAGCAAATTCCTTCTCCCATCCGCAATGGAAACTTGGACATAAGAAAAGTATGTCATACAAGAGAGTTGGTTTGCAGTTCGGTTTTTTTTTTACAAGCGAGCTCTATTTTCTTATAAGCGAATTACCATTGACAACATTTTCCAAAAGACACACCAGATCACATGTCAAAATCACAAGTACATGTTTTCCCTCTTATAGCTGGTACGAAATCTTGTTTTGACCAGGTTTGACTCCCATACAAATGCCCCCAAATTGAAAACGAAACATTTTAAAGAGCAGCCTGTTGCGTCACAGTCTAAACAGTACAGGCACTTGATTGCAAGACTAATTGAGTTGTTTTTGTTCCTTTATTCTATACTTTCCTTCAGTATTCTGTGCAAAATAAATGTTGAGCAGAAGAAAAAAAAATGAGTGCCGGTACTTTTGTGTTGGTGGTAGAGACTGTCCATCCTTTTATTTTCAGCAGCAATGGCAGAGAGGAAAAGGCAATCCATTTCTTTAAGAAGATAAATACAAATAACTGAATATGTGGACGAAAATCCACATAAACAAAAGCAAATGATTGATAAAAAGCTGCATGGGTGGACAGTAAATGGTAATAGTTCAGTACAAGAAAGGTGAAGGGGTACGTATTTGATAACAGTGAAAAGGAAAAAAAAAGCTTGTTAGTTTGAGTGGTTGTAGGCACCTTTAAATCTTCTTCTTAATAGAAGATTTTGATTTTATGATGTAAGAAATGCATCAAATTAGGAAGAAGGATGTTCTCTTCATTTTGTTTCGGATATAAGAACACTAGAATATGGTAATAAGCAAAAAATTATCTCCCTTCGATTTTCTTATAACCGAGTTTTGCTGTATTTTGATGTAAAACATGAGTCATAGGTCGCAAGTTTCTTTATAGTCCATTGACATTGTACAAACGCAAATACAAAATTGTCTTCCACTGTGTAAAATGAGTTATACATCCAAATTAGAATATTGATTAAAAACAAGAAACAGAAATTTACATTTAAACAAATGTTACTCTCACACCACACCCACTCATTCATCTGCTCTCCGCTATCTTGCTCGCTCATCATGCAACTCACACCACGTTTTTAATTTTTGTTTTTAATTTTCTGTTCCGTTCTTTTTTTCCCTCCTTTGTTTTGCATTTTCCCCCTTTTTTTCATGCACCAAATTAGGTAAAAGCAATTTCTTTTCGTTTTATGTTTCTGTTTTATTTTGTTCTCTTTTTCTTTCATTTTCCCCCCTTTCAAATCGGTTATAAGAAAACAAAAAATTATCTCCCTTCGATTTTCTTATAACCGGGTTTTACTGTAGCTGCCAACTTTCCAAAGCCCCTAACAAGAATGAGGGATAAGCTTGTCAGGTGTTGTTCCCCCTCCTGACAGCTGCCCCTGAAGTAAAAGCATTTTTTTAATGTTTATAGAAGCAAACTTCATTTCCTGACAACACACTGTAACACCCCCCCCCCCCCCCCCCCCCCCCCCCCCCCCCCCCCCCCCCCCCCCCCCCCCCCCCCCCAATAAAAGAAAAACAGACACACAAAAACCATCTACCAAGTGTTCGCCGAGCGGCAGACATAGTCCATCATTTCACTTTTCCATCCACAGCCATACACTGAGCAGCAGACATGTCTTTGTCACCCCCCCAAAAAACCCACCTCATTCTCACCTCTTTTGGATTTTCCGTAATAATTTCAAAAAGTACTCTACTACATTGTTTTATATGACTGATGGTTTCCAGACTACAGCCGAAAGTTCAACAAGCTTCTAAACGTCTCCCATTGCATCCCTCGAGTGGCTGATCAAGAATGGGTGTATGACAAATGGTTGTAGTCCCATGAGCCAGTTTTCCGAGTTCTCACATGGATGTGAGAGGGCCCCAAACATAAAAGCAGTGTAACAAAACTTTGCCAGCAACATAAAATGTTTCATGAAAGGACGGCTCTCCAACACAGATGTTACTGTTCAACACAGATGTTACTGTTCGACACAGTTTCATCCAGCAACGCTCTGTCAAATTTGTGTTGGCATCCTTTGTTGATCTTTGTTTTTTACATCTATAGTTGTTGGCTTACCCTGACTAAAAGACTCCAGGGATCATTCCAACAGCCGAAGCACTTGAACACCATGGTACAAATGCATCAGCTAGGGATGAGAACATTACATGCGACTGTTTTTGATTACTCCGCCACTTGGGCAGCCACTCAGTCTTCAGGGGGCACATCTATAATGCAATGTATCATTTTTATGGTAGAAGATGAAACGTTCACTTAATAGCAATGTTAATTCTGACACACATATGCGCATCTATGGCACTCAAAACCCAGTGCGTCACTAAACAGAAAATGTTCACCCGAGGTTTTTTTTGGGGTTTCAAGTTACAAAATTATAAAGAGAGACCCCTTAAAAATCTAGTGACATTTAATGTGCTAATTCTGACGTCCCGATTTCAAAGTAAGAATTAACACTGCTAATAGCTAGAGTAATAGCTTTGAAAGCATCCAAACCCTCCTATGAAATGACAAAGAATTAGTGGAAAACATAAAAATGATGCATTGCCATTGTTTTTATTTTCAATACATACATTCTTTTTGTAAGATTTGTTACATTTTTGTGACGCACTGACCTAAAATCCAGTGCATCAGGTGGGAGATTTGAGTGTCATGGGCGCACATCTGTGCATAAGAATTTTAACACTGAAGGATACTCGAGGACTAGTTTGAACCATCCAAATTTTAAAGCTTAAAAAAATCTATTCCTTCAATACTTTTGAATTATCCTTCTTACCTGAGGACCCCAGCGCCATTGAGTTGACTGAGATGGCCATTGTGGTGGGGTCGTCTGAAAATATCAAGTTACATTACGCTTTCATTCACTTTATAATCTATTTATCAAAGTCTCTTCAGTCGAACCCGCTTAAAAGAAACCCGCTTATAAGAAAGCAATTTTCCCCCCCCCGGCCGAACTCCTTCTTTCTTATGTATTATGAAAACTCGGATATAAGAAAACCGCTTATAAGAAAATTCGGTTATAAGCAAGCAAATTCGTTCTCCCAGCCGCGATGTAAACTTGGATATAAGAAAATGATTTCATACAAGGGAGTTGGTTTGCAGTTCATTTTCTTATAAGCGATTTAAAAAAAAATATATTAGGGCATGAACTGAAAGGATGTTCCAAGAAGTGCAGTCATTTCAACAAAACATACAAAAGAGGAAAATTTACGTCAGAGCAGCTACGTCACAGACACTCTAACCGGCACAGGCACTTGATTGCAAGACTCCTTTAATCCTCTTGTGCCGGACGCTCTGTGCTCTCTATCACCTCTCAAATCCTAACCCAAGGGACGTCACTCCGTACAAAAGGGGGGGTAGCGTCAGAAAAATAATAAAATAAAATATACCCTACCAGATTTTTTGTTTTGAATGTGTTGCCGAGATGAATTGCAAAATGAATTTCAAGATGCTATGGGGATGCATGGCTCCACCAAAAAAATCGCCAAAGTGTAGTCGCAAACTGCATTCACTAGTCATTCTTGCTCAGCAGCATAACCTGGAACTAACTGTACAGGAGATATTGCAGCCAGGCCAACCAGTTTTGCGCTGGACAACCGACCAGATAAGACGTGTGATTCATAGCTGCTGTGGCATCGCCACCCTCTGTGCGGGCTAGGCCGAGGGCCTTGTTTACTGACTGGTGTTCTGTGTAGTGCGGAGATAATGGAATTTTTGACTCTCCTATTCTGTGTTCTCTTTACTGGGCGACTGTCGCAGTCATTTGCACACTGGTGGTTTCTGTTATTGCCTATGACAGGCCTATCACTCTCATAACGAAACCAAACAATCAACTATCGGTTGTGGGACCAGTTGTGCTACAAATGTGACAACGACAATGAGAAATATATATTGAGCCATCGACATGAAGACCTGTCTCAACCAGACACGAGTAAGTGACATCACTTCATTAAGATTAGAAAAACTATTGTCACTGACATAAGAACGAGGAAAACAATAACAAAAGAAGAAAAGGGTGAGGTCACTCACATGCATGTATAAACAGGCATTGACCAAGAGGAAATGTGAACTGATGGCAAGAGAGGTAAGAAACAGATAGAATTTCCTATCGTTACTGAAAAACAGTTATAAGGCACTGGCGGTGTCAAGGAAGAACCAAAATATTGATATTATTTCAGGAAATTGCCCTATCAGGGACACATATACAGAAACACAC
Organism: Phymorhynchus buccinoides; assembly: GCA_017654935.2. NCBI lineage: Eukaryota > Metazoa > Mollusca > Gastropoda > Neogastropoda > Raphitomidae > Phymorhynchus > Phymorhynchus buccinoides. The sequence goes on along the minus strand of CM065683.1, from coordinate 58,127,626 downwards.
TATAAGGTGTCAGGGAAGAAGCCGAAATATTAATATCATTTCAGGAAATTGCCCTATCAGGGTCACATTCTTTCCGCTGCTGGTAGCAATTAAATCTGCATCTGTAATGCGAAACGCTTACCAAACAAACACTGTGTTACTGGTTCATAACAAATCTGTCAAACTCTTATGCTCTTGGAAAAAAAGACTATTACCCCAAACCTTGTCGTGAAGTATTGGAACCCCGCCCTAATTACATCGTTAATATGGTGGGGAAAATACAGGGGATAAGGAAACAAAGGGGAAATCACATCGCAATGGTATGACAGGCTCAAGGCGATACTGAACCAGTGGTGACGGAGGTAGACTCTCCATTTGAACAGTCTCTGGCTATAAGACAAATAACATGAGCAAGGAGAACGTTTGCTACAGAACATTTCATTTCTAGGCCGACATAAATTTTCAGGCCCACATTCTTTCCTCTGCGAGCTTCAGATACCAAGAATACAGACAATAACCGCACCATGTGTACCATCAGAGAGTGTGTAAAGGGGTACCATGCAGGTTTCTGTGGCCTTGAACACTATGAACCAAAAGCAATGCGCTTCTGGTAGACTGATCGGAGATAACTCCAATTACTACTCAATACTGGCATACCTTAATTTCCTTTATAAATACATGTAGAAGGTACACTTCAATTTGCCACTCACACATGGTGACAGACACACAGGGGAAAAGAGTAAATTTGCAGATACAGGTCCCTGATTTCAAATGACATTTAACATGGTGTCAAGAACTAAAACAGTAACTCTACCTAAACAGCTTACTTCGTAGACCTGCCAATTCTCATGAACTTTGCATGGCACCTAGTGAAGAGATAAACAAAAGTGCATAGGCCTAACAAGAAAGTGAAAAAGCAGTAAGTTGATAGAGGCTACAAGGGTCTTGGTGAGTCTTTTGTACCGACTGACATGTAGCTAACATAACAGAATAGGCCCTATAACGGAGAAACAGAGTAAGGCTCGGTGTACATCTCGTGTCTTGGCTTATACAAAGCGACCTTTTTGTTTCAGTTTGTGTTTTTCTCACACCTGCTACCATGTCATTCACACTGGCGTGGGTTGTGTACGCGTTTGGTCCGCTGTTGCCCATGTTGTTTGGGTCTTGGGGAAGGAAGACCAAAAGAAGCAGGCCTGCTTCTGTCATAACCTGTCAGCAAGTCAAAAGCAACCAGGTGTGTGCTACCTTTCACACGACTGTCAAACATGCTGGGTCCTCGGTAGAACACAGATGGACACCGAGCATAAAGTGGAAAAGGAATTTCCCCGCGTCCACCCCTCCCATCATACAAATGGTGCTTCTTCACGCCAGGTCTTGATGCAGAAGGGAAAAGACACGCTAGTCCTTTCATTGAAATACCCTTTTCAAGAAGGGTTGTGGGGGGTGTAGGCGTGTGTGTTTGTGACGGGGGGGGGGTGGGGTGTAAACACAACGTTAAGACTGGAAAATGATTGTTGACAAAGTACATAAATTAAAATTAAGATTGATTGAGTTTGCAACATAATATAGTATCTTCTCGCAGCATGGCAAACAAGACAGACAAAATGACACTTGTAGATTAATCAAAGCTTAAAAATCGGAGATGACAATAACAGCGTTCACAATCTTACTAATCACATATAAAACAGTGTTCATCAGCATTCCTAATGGAAATCAGAATTTCGTATGGAAAACTGTTGGGTTTTCGTCTCCTGGTGTAATAAACGAGCCTTTCCTCTAAGATACACCAAACAAAGTCAGAAACACTGAGAAAGTTAGTAACACCAACTGTGCTAAAAAGCTTAATAGCCTTGGCAATAATTACAGTCTAGTGATTGGAATCATCACCTTCATTAATCCTACTGAATGGATAACCTAAAGATAAATATTATTTAATATCATTGTGGACGTGGTCACTAATTTGGACCTTGTCACGACATATGCTCTGCTTACACTTGCTCAACAGTTAGACCTATTATCTGCATATATTTCCCCTAGATGTGAGCAGAACGAAACTATGTCCTTCTCTGCTGGATAATAAGACAGTGAATCAGTCGTAAGTCCTTCATTTACACAGCAAAACACCAATACATGGTCAATATGGGAATATACAACTCTCTGTATGGCTAATCTATGAGATTAGAATGTTAATTAAAACAGCAGTATGTTAGAGAGAGCACATATAACCCAAGTGGGTAAACCCAACTATTGGCTGTTTCTCGTTTAAAGCACTCCCCATTGAATGATTGCTGCACAAGAGAGAAAAATGATGGATCACATGCGTGATTGTGTCCAGGTTAGTTATGGTACAGCACCACATAATTTTTTTTTTTTTTGGGGGGGGGGGATTTTTTTCCCTGCAAAACTATGATTGAATACAACTCGCATTCCTGAAGACAATGCGGAAACTGACCTGTGCATGATGCATCAATACAGAGTAAAACCTTGACTGTGTCATTTAAGCTAGGGCTATCACAGTCCACTATTATTAAAAGGGTTGCCCCAAGAACCCACCATGTATGACAACCTGTCTATACTTTTGATTTAGAAAAACAAAACAAAAAAAACAACAACAAAAAACTAACATGATTCTTACACACTGGGGTCGTATCCTGACTTTAATCTCAATGTTATCTTCGCCACTTCAACACAACTGTTGAGTAACCGAAGGCGAAGAGGTCATTAAAAACAATTATGAAAGACTTAAGCCATATAAGGCCAAGCATTATGGTAAGGACCTTATCATGCCAATCAGTTACTGGACCTGTATGGTTGTAAAATTAAAATAGGGGAATGAAAGACAAAAGAGAGAGACAAGAGAAAACATATTTGTTTAGATATGTACAAACTAACGGAAAACGGTGAAGAAGAGAGAAGCTCCGTTATTGTAACCTCTGGAATGCTGTTGCATGAGGGATATTTATGGCAACTGAGGAATTTGAAGAGGAACGGAGCTGCTGCACCAAGCATAGCCCCCCTCTCTCTCTCATCCATGCTCTCTCTCCCTTTCTTTCTCACGCTGCCGTCTGACAGGCGGGGTATCGGTTTCCAACCGGCTTGACCTCTCTGGCCTTGGCTAAAATTTTAATACACATATGGTGAATAGCGTTTCCCTAATGCGTGGTGCGCATTCAGTTGTGAATTCACAATAAATCGTAGCAGCTGTTCCACTGCCCACCATAGGGCGACGTTTGGAAGTGATGAAATTGGAACTGATTGCTAGCAGATAATGGTCAGTACCCGACACTCTCTGTGTGCAAATATAACAGTGTTACATGCTGTGAAGCATGGGGCGTTTCCTATCACAATAATTCACACTAGAAATAACCCAGCTTCATTGCACAGCTCTGATGCTTGACGTGATGCGAATTTCACACGAATATTTGAACCGAACACTCTGTTCTCGGAAATAAAGAAACATGCGCCTATGCATGCTATGGCCGTTGTAGCTTTATGCTGCTTCGAGAACACTGGCTCTCAAATCTCCTGTACAGTTAGTTCCAGGTTATGCTGCTGAGCAAGAATTGAATACAATAAAGCGAGGCTTACCTCGTAAGGTGATGCTGTTTGTAGATTCTTGCGAAGCAGTAATAACTGGAACGAGTGTACAGGAGATATTGCAGCCAGGCCAACCAGTATTGAAAGCTGCTGCGAAGGAACACTGCATCCCATAGTCCATCATGTTTGGGTTTGTTATTACCATATTCCTGGTAAGGGGCCCAACAGATGTCAAGCATTTGACGACTTCCCCCACATTGTGTAATGAAGGCCCCTGTTTTTGGGTCTACCTGATGGACTATGTCAAGTAACACACAAATAATCCACCATTATGGTTGTCCCTTCGCCTGATGTGCTTTATTTGCTGTGTTCTGTGTTTCGCACGTTGTGCACTGTGTCTTGGGTGGGTGACAGTTATTGTTCTTGGCAGGTAGTGCCTTCTTTCTATTAACATTCGAAAAAGGGTTGGACCTGTACACTCGTTCCAGTTATTACTGCTTCGCAAGAATCTACAAACAGCATCACCTTACGAGGTAAGCCTCGCTTTATTGTATTCAATTCACTGCCTACTTTTTGCAGACTGTTGAAACCTAAGACGACTGAAATGGAAATGTAGATCAAAATCATTCACTTACCCTTTCACTTCACGATCTTATAATTCCTATCTTTCACAAAAAGAGGAATTTTTATCGCTGTCATCACTCAGTGGATGCAATAACAACTCATCATCCATGATGTAAAAGTCGGGAAAATGCTGATGTCAGCAACACGACTTCAAAAATTCGCATCGATTGAACAAAAACAAGCTCGCTGCCGAAATAGGTCAGAATACACTCCTTACTCATCACTTCGCGATCTCATATATAAGTCCCATCTTTCACAAAAATAGGACTATTCATCGCTTTCCTCAGTCAATGGACGCCATAACTGTTCGTCATCCATATTGGAAAAATCGCGAAAATGCCGAAGTCGGTCACTAGTTTTCAAAAATTCATATCTTTCAAACCAATCGGCCTAGAAGACATTGCAAGCAACAGAACGGAAGTGTAATCTGTAGCGAAAGCGAGCCTGAAGCGCTCACGTGACTGCCATGTGATAGAAACGAAATGGAAGCGCCCAAACCGGCCACGTGGAATCGGTACGTTCCCGAACGTTCTAGAGGTTTCCGATCTTAATTGTTTTTTAACGTTCCCGACCGTTCACCGCACAAGAGAGTTAAATCTTCTTAGTAGACGATTTTGATTTTATGATGTAAGAAATGCATCAAATTAGGAAAAAGAATGTTCTCTTCATTTTGTTTTGGATATAAGAAAACCCGAATATGGTAATAAGCAAAAAAATGATCTCCGTTCGATTTTCTTATAACCGAGTTTTGCTGTATTTTGATTTTATGATGTAAAACACGAGTCATGTCTTTATAGTCCATTGGCATTGTACAAACGCAAATAAAAAATTGTCTTCTACTGTGTAAAATGAGTTATACATCCAAATTAGAATACTGATTAAAAAGAAGAATCAGAAATTTACATTTAATCAAATATGTTACTATCACACCACATTACCTTTCGTGTGTAAACATAATTTGAAGCAAGCAATTTTTATCCTTGTGAACTTGTCTTGTTTAAAACTAGTCTTGTCTGGAAGCGTCATAACTATTCCAAATACAATAGCTTTTATCTGGGCAGACCAAGACATAATACTTGGAAGGAAGATAATGAATCAGTTTAAGTTCATCTTTGTTTTCCTTTCCTTCTGTTGGCTTGAAAAAGTCAGTAACGGTGGAAGATGAAGTCTGAGAGTTTGCAGTTTCGATAAGACGCCGAGAAGTAATGTGGCATTTGATGTCTTGACACCCTCCATAGGAGACTTTTAAGTGTAGTGAGCACATCGTACATCAAGCATGATGCACACTTTCTTGATCTTTGAATGCACAGATAACTTTTCCATGTAATCTTGGTCTATTCTTTCTTTTCTCCCCAGTCTCACACACATCGATGTGTCAATCGCCATCTTGACAGAAGTGCGCAAACAGAAACTAGAAAGTCGGTTATACGCACAGCAACTGTGCTGCTCTGTATATAAGATGATGAATTTGTGTTCCAAAAAACCTTTTTTTTTAAGTTTATAAAGCGGAATTTTATGGACTTGAGCGGAAGGGCGGAAGAAATTCTGCTCAAAGCGGAAAGGTTGGCAGGTCTGAACAGACCATATATGTAGTTAGTTATCAAGCAACAGAAAAGTTTTTTCAAGGCAATGTTAATGCTGATGTGAACAAATATAAAACAAAATTATACATATAAATGTATGCTGACTTCCAAAATAAACGTGAATGAAACGCAACAATTTTATACGTCGTTTTCAGTGCTTAACCTTTAGCACCCTGCATTTTTTCTGACGTTCCATACTCTGCCACTGCATTCTTTTTGAGGCGGTGAAAAACGCTTACACCCACACTTAAAAATGCTCTAATTTTCTCTGTGTGTTGTGTGCAGACTTTATTGGAATACTAATAAAGAGATGATTGAGGAAAGTTTTGATATTATGTATTTTGTTGTCCGTGTATGTTTTGTTGTTGAAAAAAAAAAAAGCAAAATAAAAAAAAAAGCGAAAGTGTTTACTTACTGTTTCGGCATGGTCAGAATGAGTGCCATCTGCTTCAAAGTTCGCCCACTGACTAATTAACTCATGTCTAAGATCCCTTTAACGAAATAACTCGCAGAAATAGCATAAGGAATATTATGAAAACAGACCTACCAATCCCCTAACAGACCAAAGAGGAATATTCGAAGCAGGAAAGAAGAATTTTTGGGAGCTAAGAGGAATTTTGACGCGGCATCTTACCTTTCACGCGTAAACATAATTTGAAGCAAGCAATTTTCATCCTTGTGAACTTGTCTTGTTTAAAACAAGTCTTGTATGGAAGTGTCACTATTCCTAACACAATAGAAGCTTTTGGTTTGTTCCTCTGCCCTTTTTATTTGGGCAGACCAAGACGGTTGGTGCCATAGAGGACTTAAATAATAAGACTTGGAATTCAATTCAAAGTTAATCTTTGTTCTTCTTTCCTTCCGTTGGCTTCTTGTCGGCAACAGTAAAAGACGAAGTCTGGGAGTTTGCAGTTTCGATAAGACACTGAGAAGTACTGTGGCATTTGATGACTTTTAAGTGTAGTGAGCACATTGTACATCAAACATGATGCACTTTCTTGATCTCTGATTGCACAGATAACATTTCCATGTAATCTTGGCAGAAATATTGGTCTATTCTCTTTCTTTTCTCCCCAGTCTCACACACATCGATGTGCCAATCGCCATCTTGACGGAAGTGCAAAAACAGAAACTGGAAAGTCGGTTATACGCACAGCAGCTGTGCTGCTCTGTATATAAGATGAATTTGTCTGTTCCAATTTAAAAAAAAAAAGTTTTCAGCAGAATTATGGACTCGAGCAGAAGGGCGGAAGAAATGTAGAAATTCCGCTCAAAGTGGATCTGGCAGGTCTGTGAAAGGCAAAATTTTCTTTTTTGAATCAATATCGGATCGTCTTCATAGAGTCACACCGACATTGGCTACCCCCCCCTTCTACTGCATTACGATCTTCTAGCACCCTTTCACTGTCGATATCCGACCAAACAAAGCCTAAGAATTCATTATTTAAACAAACATCGATGCTAATTTCCAGTAGGAAGCTTCGCCAACACGAAAATCCGCCATATTTGATAGTGAACTTTACATTCTAACCGATCAACACTTTGAAAAATTCAATACAACTAAAAAAGCAAATGGCGGCTTGCCAGAAGAGAAAGCAGCCGAGCCTCGTTCTGAAGCTAAAGCGAAGCATTGGTTTTGAGTACCCCTCTCTGGGCGACACAGGGCGCTGCAGTTGCAGGGGAGTATCTGCTTGGCAACACAGTGCGCCTGCAGTGTGCTAAAGGTTAAATTACCAAATATAAACTTTGTGATGAAGTAATATTGTAGCCCGATGTCCGGATACTTATGCAATGTAAAAATATTATGTACAGCAGAAAAAATGCGCAGATGGAAGACTGTTTAAGACGGTACGTGAAATGCGAGTAAAATGTTCAAATGTGATGCACCTGCACACCATGCCAATAACATTTAATGGCATAGCAGTGTATGACTAATGAATGAAGTCACACCCTAAATTTTATACTCTAATCATTTGCGAGTAAAAGAAATCCAAAATGTTGAACAAAAAAAGCACAATTTGCCCTCTGGTCTCTCAGGAAAATTATGTTATGGAGGTTTAAAATGCTATGAAAGATATTATTGTGACTGTATTTGATCGTTAATAAAGTTTCACACTAATTGGTGAGGCAACCGCCATATTGCACTGTCAAGTGATTCCTGGCAGGTTTTGATGAAGCTGTGGATCTGTCTGAAGACCCTCAACATTTTTTTCAATTTTTTTTGTTGATGATAATTTCAAGAAAATATAGTGTATATCCTTATTACTTTTGCAAACTACTGGGTACTCCCACTGAGCTTTGGATTGGGCCTGGTTACGTGACTAGTGACACATTTATCCAAATAATGCTAATTGCTTTTTTTGTCATAATGGGAATTCATGGGGAAAGAGCAATTAGTGTACGATAAAGACTCGGTGTTTGGGACAATTGTGTCACTGGCCACGTGGCCAGGCCCAATAGACCTACTGCGTAAATCAAATCAGGCAGAGTGATCTTCCTTGGACTTGTTAACACTAAATATGGCGGGAGAATGGAGACGGCTGGTGATAAACGTGAAAAGTAGCGATTTGCAAGATTTTCTCTCTCTCTCTCTCAATCTTGAACAAGAGGAAGATTGAATAAGAGGTTTGTGCTGTGTTTTGTGGTGTGTGTTGTGTGCGTGAGCATGTGTGCATACATGTGTGCTTGTGTGTCTTTCTCTCTCTCAATCTTGAATAACTTGAATAAGAGGAAGATTGAATAAGAGGTTTGTGCTGTTTTGTGTGTGTGCGTGAGCATGCATGTGTGCATACATGTGTCTTTCTCTCTCTCTCTCTCAATCTTGAATAAGAGGAAGATTGAATAAGAAGTTTGTGCTGTGTTTTGTGGTGTGTGTGTGTGCGTGTGCGTGCACACACACACCACACAAGTCTGAGTGTGCAACGCATAATTTTGTTTACATTCACGCACGCACACACACATGTGCGTGCACACACACTGCAAGTAAGAAGTGTCTGTGTGCAAGTAAAAATATGAAGGAAAGGAAATGTTAAAAAGTGTTATGAACTTCGAGGGAGATCATTCTTACCAACGCCAAATAAGCCAGGAAGTTATTTCCGAATATCATCTATTGCAAAATTAATGGGGTGGCTTACCCAAAAATGGAGAATATACAGTATATTTTATTGAAATGTTCATTGACAAAAAATTTGCAAAACCTATTGAGGGTCTTCAGACAGATCCATAGCTTCATTGAAGCGTATCAGAAATCATGTGACCGTCCAACACGGCGATTTAGCCTCATTTTGGTGTCACAAGACATAATCGTAAAAATATTTCTAATAATTCTGGTTCATATTTGGCAATGAAAATATAACAAAAAAGTTGTCTGTTGACACATGACAGAACCTTGCATTATTTATCAGCATCACCCAACGAGTGCAACAAGGGACAGCCCAAACCTCCACCATGGAACCCACCAACTCGGACTTATTACTCAAAAGCCATTGGCTATGAAATTATCTTTATGATCGGCATGAACCAATGATTGCAGGTAAAAAATGTTCTAAATCTTAAAACTGTTTCTTAACCCTTTCACCGCCTGCCATCTTTGAGCCCAAAATTTCCAATAAACTTACTTGGCTACAGAAAAGATTTAATCTGCAATATTGTGGGATTTCTTCGAGACACTTTTAGCATACGGTCAATCCTTACTGCTCAAATTTAGGAACACAATATCATTGAATAGACCCCGATTTCAATGGCATGGGTGTTAAATCATTGTGGTGCAAAAATGCAATATTGGCGGTGAAAGGGTTAAAAATAAATATCTTTAAAGATTTCAACTAGCCCTTAGCAGAAACAAAACACAAGGAGGAAAAAAAAGCACACAATGCAGCTTGCAAAGCAATTTTACTCACAGGTTGGTATGGAGAATATTGTGGAGCCATGTACACAGTCTGAGCTGGAGGCATCATCACAGTAGCAGTATATGCTGGCTGAAATAATAATAGAAAAGAGGGTCAACCCAGACTTTATAAAAACAAAAAAACAATGCCCAGCCGAATAAAATACCCACTTTTAACCAAGCAACTTAGGAAGTCAAAAACTTTTCTTGATTATTTGTAAAATGCACATGTTTCAAATACATTTAAAACCATGTTTGGATGATTTTGTTTTCATTTTACTAACATGCTAAATAACCACCACCATCTGCAATAAAAAAACCTTCAAAATGATCTATTATTCTACACAAAGTCTACACTGCTATTCAATGAAAACTTTTCTGTACCATATTTTACTGACTATAAGGCACACATTATAAGACACCCCATTTTTATATATATTTTTTTTTGTTTACAAAAAATTCATATTTTGTCATATTTTCTTGCTACATTTTTTAGTCATATTACAAGGGCATCGCCGTGCGGCAGATGTCCTTTGCCGGCTACGCCCTGTACATGCCACGCCCTGTACCTCCCTTCCCCTTCAGTCCTCCTTGTGACCTTTGGGTGATGCACCTACACACCCTTGACTGGGTGCCAATCGTTTTCCAGGATGCACACCCTTAATTGGTGGGGTGCACTCTTAACACCGAGACATGTCTGCCACTTGGCGACATTAAACCCCACGTGGCACATTTTGTGCTAGGATGTCTTTACGTTTAGCTTAGTATTAGACCCCCTCCTTAACCGGGATGTACACCCTTAATTAGTGGGGTGTACACCCTTAACTCGGAGACATGTCTGCCGCTCGGCGACATGAAAATCCCACATGGCATAATTTGTACTGCAATGTCTTCTACTCTTCTTTTTAAACCCCAATTTGTAGACCCCTACCACTTTCAAGACCTACCGATCTCCCGGACCGTGACCGGTATGCCACGGCCATAAGCCAAAGTACCTCCATGCCAAATTTGAAGACTAGACCAACGGTGTGGAAGTTATGGCCCCTTAAAGATTTTCTGTTTTCAAGGTCGTACGCCAAGGTCAAGACGGGCAAAAAGTTTTGCGCAAATGCCTCCCTCTCGTGGTGACACCACCACACAAAATTTGAAGCGATTCGGTCAAGCGGTTCGGGAGATATCCTTGAGACAGACAGAAAAACAAAACAAAAAACAACAAACAAACCGGAATAAAAATAGACTCCTTTGCGATCGTAGATCGGCAAAGGACAATAAGGCTCTCAGTCTGAAGGAAAGTATCGCTTTACAGTCCATAAACTATGGTAATCTTTTGAATAATAAAAAACGGTCAAATTCAGAAAAACACATTCTGTTAACCCTAGTACAGTGGAACCTCCCTATTAGACCTCCCATTATAAGACTCCCTCCCACATAAGACCTACTTCTCAGAGACATTGCCCTTCTTTGTAAGTATTAAAATTACCTCTCTTATAAGACCCCTCCCTTATAAGACCTCATTTTGGATGATTTTTGAAGGTCTTATGAGGGAGGTTCCACTGTAGCGCTGTTCCCGGATTGATCCGGGATAGCCCCCCCTAGAGCCAATAGCGGCTCCCGGAATATTCTGGGAAGCCCACATGACATCACAAAGCACTTAATATAGCGGCCAATCGTTGAATACTTATGTACCTAACACACTACGTCATCAAAAAAGGGGTTGCGCTTGACATCACATGCATTAAATGCTGCATTTTCATTGGTTGAAGGGGTGAAATAATTTTTTAATTTTGGTCGATCTATTTCAGGGTCAGCCTGAGCTGAATACAAATGGCGGCCGGGCTTTTACTGTCGATTCGAAGAGCTTTCCAGGCAGATTTTTGATGGTAGAGATTGTAATCAGGGCTTGAAATGAGTCAATTTAGATTATATTATCACTGGAAGGTACGATGATGTGAGAATTTGAACTTTTCAACGGAAAATGAAGTGAAAATTGATCGCGATGGTGCCGAGTTGCAACCTGGCGGCCGGCCGAGTGATTTTCTCTGTGCGATCGCGAACATTTCCAGGTATTTTGCTTTTTTCAGCTTGTTTTATACTTAAATCGACTAAGAATTAATGACTGAAGGTACTAATAAAGCTTTTCTGACGAAATTGAGCCAAAGAATCATCGCAATATAAACAAGAGGCAAAGCCTGCAAGGCTCACGTCTGATTTTTATTACTATAGCAGGCATGGGAATTCCCATGACAATTTCCATGCCTGTATAGAGAGAATACTGTTATGTAGACACTTGTGCATCTGAAAACAGAATTAATTTTTATTTTACTGTGTAAATTAAAATTATTTCTATGCACCCCTACCCCTTTCTTTAAAATTTAATTATATGTATGCGCATGTAACATAGTGGAGCCCTATTTTTATTTTTGGCAAACAAGTAAAATTGAAAAGCATATTGACCAAGCTTTCAGAAAAAACATAGTGACCAATCCCCCACCCCACCCCCCCGCCGGGGTAAGGGGGGTCTACGGACACCTGTAGTAGGCCTAGTCTTTGCCTGTGGGTCTAAGCCTCTTACTCTTAGAAAATTAATAATTGAAGTTGCGTGATTCGTAAGGCCATACTCCTGATCTGTTACCGTTTTAAACTGATTGTTCATGCGATGAAAACTTGTTCCACATCATCTACATTTCTGCAAGATATTTTATATTAGTCCTAATATTTTATTTTCGTTTCGTTAATCCCCCCCCCCCCCCTCTGCCACAAAGCAAAAAGGTCAAGGTCACAGCCAGCAAGCTCATCCATGTTTATCTTCCCCTGTACAGTCTTTGCTCATGGTGATCAATCGTCTAGGCCTAACAAAGGATTCGTACGTCGAAGGCAGTGAAATCGACGAACCCTGGATTTTCCGTATATTTTTTTTCAAGACTGAAATGAATGTGGGCTAAATGTTAAGTACGTCGTCTTGATTATGAGGTAAGGCATGGACTCTAGGCCGAGGCCTTGTTGCCGGAAGTGCAGTAGGCTAAGTTATGCGCAGAGATGATGGGCAAATGAACACGAACAACCGTTACTCAAATAAAAGCTAAACAACCGGGCCGTCAACGCACACACTCGGTACATCCATTTGTTACAGAAAATATAAGTTGACGACGTTAAAATGTACCTATTTGTACACACCTGAAGTCTTGTGTTTCTTTTTAAAGAGCGTTTTTGTATATCTAATGGAGTCTTCTTTCCAGTATGTATCTCCTACTCGGTACAACACAACAGTTACAGTAATCTCGGCAACAAATGATTTTCTTTCTTTTGTTCCTTACCGATGTATCTGACTGCTTTGATCGCCATGACTTGAAGGCTCACGTCAAAATCAAGTATCCTGCTAACTTTAACCCTCCAACATGTTATGTTTTTTTGAGAAAATGACAACGTTAAAGTTTCAGTGGAGAGTGAGAGTCTTCTTTAGTTTGAAGAGTGTGACTGAGTCAAGGTTAAAGGTTGTGCTTTGATCGTCGTGACTTGAAGGCTCACGTCAAAATCAAGTATCCTGCTAACTTTAACCCTCTAACGCCTTTTATGTTTAGAGAAAATGACAACGTTAAGGTTTGAGTTAAGGTTAAAGGTCGGGGCCACGGACGCAACACAAACACAGACCTGTTTACCCCTGTTTTGCAAATTAGTATTTCTGATTTCAAAATTAGTAATTTTGAAAAAAAAATCTGTAATCCAACGCACGGCCGATTTTTTGTTTGTTCATAGCAATAAAATAATAAGTTTTGATTTGATTTGCAATGCATTTCGATATCGAACTGACCTGAGTGACTGATGTTAATGTCACTCGGGCAGTACACACAGAATGCGTGATCATCGCCCAACGTCGAACGCTGTATTCCAGGCGTTTTCGTGTAACTATCCTTGAATTTCTGCAACACTCTTGCTCTTTTTTCTTTCTGATCAGGCGCGCAGTAGGCTCGCTTCGACGCCATCTTGAACGTATTGCAAACGTTTACGCGTTGCATGCTGGGAACCCGGAACCAGAATGACTACACTCCACCGTTTCAAAACCGGCGCAAACGCTTGTACATTTTTGCTGTTGTTGGATTTTTTATTTTTCGTAATTTTTTTCCTGTTTCCGTAATTTCAATATTTTTTTCGTAATAATTACGGGAAAATCGTAAGGGTAAACAGGTCTGCACACACACACACACACACAACCGAACATGTATGATACTATAGACTCACTTTGTTTTAAAAAACGACGTGAGCCAAAAATCAATGCCGATGTTCGCGGAAACCGATCTTGCTACGGTTACGGCTACCGATCCGACGACTTCGATTAGGCCTACCTTTATTTTATACAAATTACCTGATAATTTCAAAGATGCCAGTGTCTAAATGTCTTTGGATGATTATTCTTTTATTATTTGCACACCATTCATCCATCAATCCAAGTTAAAGGCACAAAAATAGTCCGGAGAGTGGTTGCATTTTTTAAATTTCAACACACCTGTCCGTTCATTTAAAAAAAATGTTATTAATTAATGAAATCAGTCTTACAATCATATTCATGCCAAAGTCTAACCTCTAAGCTTTCCAATGACATATAACTTTACATATTTAATTCTGCATAATATAGAAAAAAGAAGGGTTCTTTGACACAACTCTACTTCCAAAATGCAATTCCCAAAGTTAATTCAGCTAACGTCACTGAAAGAGCTGCCGCTTATTCAGCGCTACAAAGGCTAAAAATACTTGATTTTAAAAATGTACAGTGAAAATCGCTTAACCCTTTAAGTCCTGACGCTCTGTGCGCTGTCACCTCTGAAATCCTAGTCCAAGGGACGTCACTCCGTACTAAAAAAAAAAGGGGGTAGCGCCAGAAAAATAAAAAATAAAATATACCCTAGCAGATTTTGTGTTTTTGTTTTGCTTTGAATGTGTTGCCGAGATGTTTGATTTGCATAATGAATTTCAAGATGCTATGGAGATGCATGGCTCCACAAAAAAAATCAAAGTGCCAAAGTGTAGTCACAAATTGCATTCACTAGTCATTTACTGCCTATTTTTTGCAGACTGGTGAAGCCTAAGACGACTGAAATGGAAATGTAGATCAAAATCATTCACTTACCCTTTCACTTCACGATCTTATAATTCCTATCTTTCATAAAAAAAGGAATTTTCATCGCTGTCATCACTCAGTGGATGCAATAACGATTCATCATCCATGATGTAAAAGTCGGGAAAATGCCGATGTCAGTAACACGACTTCAAAAATTCGCATTGATAGAACAAAAACAAGCTCGCTGCCAAAATAGGTCAGAATACACGCCTTACTCATCACTTCGCGATCTCATAAGTCCTATCTTTCACAAAAATACGACTATTCATCGCTTTCCTCAGTCAATGGACTTCTAGGTCGATTGGTTTGAAAGATATTGTCATCCATATTGGAAAAATCGCGAAAATGCCGAAGTCGGTCACTAATTTTCAAAAATTCATCTTTCAAACCAATCGGCCTAGAAGCCATTGCAAGCAACAGGATGGAAGTGTAATCCATAGCGAAAGCGAGGCTGAAGCGCTCACGTGACTGCCATGTGATAGAAACAAAATGGAAGCGGCCAAACCGGCCACGTGGAATCCGTACGTTCCCGAACGTTCTAGACGTTTCCGATCCGATTTTTTTTTTTTTTTTTTAAACGTTCACCGCACAAGAGAGTTAAGGTTCAGAAAGAAGAGTACTGGAGAGTTAGGTGAAAATTAGCTGAACTTTTTTTTTTTTTTAAATTCAAAGTCGGATGAACTAATCAGCAATCCTGTAAGTTGGTGGTTAGCATTTAACACCTCAGACATTTTTCTGTGTTGTTTCCCCTGCAGCCATATTAATTTTTATGACCAGTTCTGAGCTTGACACTACCAACATTCAAACACTTGTAACTCCCATTTGAAGGACATAATTGGTATGAAAATTTGTATGTGATCAGAATAAGCATAGATGATAACGCTGAAACACTCTTCATGTTTGTGGTTTGTTGGATTGAAATAAAAAATAAACAGACTGTCAGTGTTCATTTGCTTGAAATGTGGATTGCATGTGCATGATTTAGGACCTTTTTCATAATAAAGGGGTTTTGTGCACTCAGTTCTCATTTTTGACGATAATACATCATTTTGGGTGAAATGTAAAAAATCAAAGAATGTGTTACACATATTTTCCAGAACGATGAGTCCGTCACTTTTGAAAATTCGGTCAACCGATCGTGAGAATACGACACAGAATGCTGCTTTACCAGCACTAATATCATCCAACAATAATAAATAATCGACTGCATTGTCGGGATAAAATGAAAATAAATTGCTTCACTTATCTTTTTGGGAACGACTGGAGGGCCAAGTGAAAATTTAGTCTGCCAATTGCAAGCTCTACCTACCACTTGCGCTTTTTTTTTTGATGAGAATGTTCTTTTCTATAACTTTTTCAATAAAGTAGGTGGTCAAATTCAGAACCCTTGAAATTTACTATTTGAGTTCAACAAGGGAAAGAACATAGAATACATGGTGTGAGAAGAGTTAACCACTTGAAATCATTGTGATCTTCACAAAATATTGATGTCAACACAATAATTATAGCACAATTACATCCTTACCTGAGGTTGCGGAACAGGGTAACTTCCTTCTTGGGACTGGAAGATGGCCATGCCATTCTGGTATGTATAAGGAACTCCGTTGGTGAACAGAACTGTCCCAGGAGGTATGCTGGAATCTGAAAACACACATAGAATACGTCTGCTTCATTTCAAAAGTCATCTAGATGCTTCAGTCAAATCTGTGTTATAGCTTGTATTGTCTTTGTCTGCTGATAAAAGCTTTTTTTTGGCTTTAGAAGTCATGAGGATATATATATAGCTCTGGACTATTTTGCCTGATTGACACATTAATAGGTTTCTTTCTATTTCATAGTTTTAAAAATATATTATTTTAAATTTTCTTCGGCAGTGAAAGAGTTGACGTTGATGTGTTGTTTAATGTCCTCTTCCTTTTCTCTCTAGGGCTTTCTAGCACATGATAAAAACCACATACAAACAAAAATGCCTAACTGACAACAAAAATTGAGTTTTACGTCCTCTTGGTCTGAATCAGACACATATGGGACATTTGTAAATACAAATACTGGAGGCAATGCCCGGAGGCAGTACGAAACCAGTAAAGTCCCAATTTTGTATTAATACAGATAGGTGTAGCGGTGACCACGCCTCGGTTAAACCTCATCGGCTATGGCACCGCCACAAGTTAGTATAATTTAATTAAAAAAATTCTTTAAAAAGCCTAACTTAAAAATAGAGTTTGGGTAATATTTATACAGTGCAGCCAGAATACAGCTCCATTTACTTTCTATAAATATGTGTTTAAGAAATTGAACAAAGGGGTAATACTCTAATGAACTCCCCTCCACCAAAGTGTGTTTAAGAAGTTGTTGCATGATTTACTTAATTTTTTTGTCCATTCATCGTCAGCCATTGTGGTCAATGCACCCAAAATATACTGTACAAGAACCACTTCCGCTATAATTAGCATTTAAGCAAACTTTTGTCTGTTATATGTCGGACAGGCATGGTAGTGGGGGCAAAGTGGTTTTCAAGGAAAATGGCCGGGGGTCCAAAGAAAATTCAATAAAATTCAATAAATGAGTGAAATTTTAACTTTTTCATGCCATTTCAATGCATTTATGCAATAATTTTGTTTCAAACAGTTTTGTGGATTTTCCGCGATTCGCGGAGGTCTACCATGCCTGGTCTGAGGTCTTGGTGTTTTATCTGGCAGAATATGTATAATAAGTTTGATCACAATGTTTCCCGTATGAATAATAATTTTTCTGTATTATTTCCTAACTTTCAGGCATAATACTATAATTATACAATTCCAGTCAGATAAATATTCTCCTTTTTCTAGATTTATCGTAATAGAAAGGGCAGGATATGCGTGTTTTACTTCATAGTGCATATCACAGCTAAACAGCACCCGTTTCTAAAAGTTCGACATTAGTCTTTCCCATTGTTAATGTCCTGTTTCATACCTCCACTATACCAATATACATATACTGAGCACATGTAAGAGATAATTGTAGTACTGTAAAAAAGAAACAGAAAAAAAGAAAGGAAGCAAACAAACACACACACACAATTAAACTGCCACTTCTATAAAAGCAAATAAAAGGAAGTCAAACATTTAACAAGGAATACAACCAGGATTACAATCAGCTAAACAATGGTGTAAAACAAACAGGGTGTGAAAAGTTTCAGTGCTTGGGGGGATAGCAAACAAAGGGTAAATCTGAATCGTTTCAACAAAACTGCAACAGGGAACAACTGAACAGAAGTCTGAGCAAACATCAGAACAAATTTATTTTAACATAGGTTTATTTGCATGCTAATCTGATTAGTGCATTTGTAAAACAAAACATAACGCTCTACCTGACAACTTGAAAATCATACAAAGATTTCCTTTCCATCTGCAAAACATGATGGGGACATAAAAAAGGTAAACACATAATGGATAAAAGTTCTATTTGCCTTAACACACAAAATAAAGGTAGGCTTCCTTTTTTGGAGGGGCAGGGGGTTACTGAAGATTATTACATCCAAGACATGATGAATGGAAAAGTAAAACAAGTGTTAAATGGACCTTGTCCCCTTTAAACAACAGTACACATATACACACAAAACCCCCATAGTTGCACTGCTGCAAGCCTTGGTGTTGTTCAACCCATTGAGGAGTATATTTGCAGTGTTGTTGAAGTTTGAGTGAATCGTCTTAAGTATACTGAACAACATTTTTCAAAAACAGACCTGATTACCCCCAAATTTTTCATGTGTACAATCAAGGTAAAAAATGTGTACAATCAGGGAGAAAATGTGTACAATCATCATCACAGTAATAGTTGTGATGTATTATTCAAATATCCTTTATATAAACATAAAAAAAATGCAGACTTTGCAGGGATGTTTAGTTTTATTAACCATCTTACCCCCAACCCACCCAATGCTAACCTTGCTATGAAATCCCATGTCAAGGGAAATAACTTGCGCAATTCACATCAGTAGGTAACTAAAAAAAATAATTAAAAATATAATTTCAGTCTGAAAATGCATTGAATTATTTCTATGTTCTTGATACTCTGAAAAAGTAACAAGAAACAATAATTTCAAATTCATGGTAATGATTACTTTTTAAAAAAACCTCATGTGACAGCAAAATGCTAAAAAAAATACATAAATAAAAAATAAATGTCAAAAATCAATTAAGGCTCCCAATGTGGAATCGGAGAACAGAATATTCCATCTACTACAGCTATGTACAATAAAACTGCAAAACAATGTTCATTGCAAAGATGGGCTTTGCAAACAGTGCAGCCTACAAGTTTCTCTATTTCATACTGTAGCCATTTGGCTGACGGCATCCACTTTCGCGATCATTTTTGGCGTCCGATCATCGATTTTGGCTTTGAGAGTTTCGATGTCTGTTATCTAGGTCACATTCGCCCACTACTTACAAGTTACCTCGCTAAAAAGCCGTCAAAATTGCCGACGATATCGTTCAGCAGACGCCATAATTCTTCATCGGACAACTAATTTTATAAAATGTTGAATTCAAAAAATCATAACTTTGTGAAAACTCAATCAATTTTGACACAGTAAACTGCAAATGGCAGCGTAGGAAGTGGCAGACAGGCAATTCTCGCGCTGCGATATTCTCGCGTATGTTAACAGTAGTCTGGTCATAGTCGGTAAGTATAAATTAGGCGCTAGCGGGCGCTCCGCGGTAACTGACCACAATTTTTTTTACTGGGCGCTAGCAGTAGCTTCAGTGGTAAATGGGTTAAAATAAAGGTGACTTATTTTGGACTTCTAGTTCTACAAGAGCTGGAGTCCCTTTAGAATGGGAACGAGGGCCTGTGCGTTTTTGTTTGAATTATATAGGCGTGATAAATTTAGTTAGGGCACTGTGATGTGAAAAACATTGCTGATCGCATAGACACACACTTTACCTTGATCATGAGTTCATATAATTATGGGGATCCCAGCCCTTGCAAAATGTGTGCCTGCCCACGTGTTCATGCACATCTCTTCTTCTTCGCTGTGCGTGGCCACAATCAGCTCTTTGATTATTTTGCCATGGAACTGGGAGGTTCTACCACTTATGTCGGAAGAAAAGGCTCAAAGCCTGAAAAGTTAGGCCTTAGACGAGAGGACAGATAAAAAGAAAGGATTAAGTGTTTGCACCGACCATTAAACCCCCCAGTTCAGCTGGGAAGGAAGAAGCCCCACTTCCACCAACAAGCAAAAGCAGAAGAGAAGGGGGGAAAGAAGAAGAGTTTGGGTTGCTAGCCCAATGACTCCTGAGTGGGCCATCAGAAATGACAGGTGCAGCAGGCGGGTGTCCATTCAGGTGCTTCCAGACTCTGGCTGCGAAACTCTCCAGAGTTCTGGCCTCCACTGCTGATGTAGGCAGGTCATTCCACTCCCTGATTGTCCGGGGAAAGAAGGAACTCTGGTGATACTGGGTCCAACACGGGGACGAGGAGCTGTTGCGACCTCTTCGTTGCTGCTACGGCTAAGGTTGAGCTTGCTCCGGTTAATACTCACCATGCCATGTCTGCAAGTGTGTGTGTTCAAGTGTCTCTGTAAGTGTATGTGCGTGTGTGTATACTACATCAAGAGACAAGAGAGGGGACGTTTTTATTGACAATAGCTTTTTACAGCCTTAATGCCAAGGGGGTGCATTAGATAAAAAATAATAATAATAATGGCGAATGAGAGATTATAATGAAAATGTTGAGGACTATTGATGCATGATCCAGCCCAAGGGAAGGAAGAGAAAGTAATTCAGTGCTCACGCTTTCTGCACTCCAGAATGACAAACTGGGTATTCTTTTCACCATATGTGTCCCGTTGTTTGTTAGAAACGTCAGTGCTAACAGACCGGACTGCTGACATTTTCCCCTTGGTTTCACTTTCATGTAGTATGACGCCATCTGTCACGATTGACGGCCTCCTCATTCAGACCTGCCAATCCCCTAACAGACCAAAGAGAAATATTTGTAGCAGGAAAGGAGCTAAGAGGAATTTTGATGCAGCATCTTACCTTTTGCGCGTAAACATAATTTGAAGCAAGCAATTTTCATCCTTGTGAACTTGTCTTGTTTAAAACTAATCTTATCTGGAAGTGTCACAACTATTCGTAACACAATAGAAGCTTTTGGTTTGTTCCTATGTCCTTTTTATTTGGGCAGACCAAGACGGTTGGTGCCATAGATGACTTAAATAATAAGACTTGGAAGGAAAATAATGAATCTTTGTTCTCCTTTCCTTCCGTTGGCTTGAAAAAGTCGGTAACGGTGGAAGACGAAGTCTGGGAGTTTCGATAAGACGATGAGAAGTAATGTGGCATTTGATGTCTTGATACCCCCCATAGGAGGCTTAAATGTAGTGAGCACATCATACATCTAGCATGATGCACACTTTCTTGATCTCTGAATGCACAGATACTTTTCCATGTAATCTTGGCAGAAATATTGGTCTATTCTTTCTTTTCTCCCCAGTCTCACACACATCGATGTGTCAATTGCCATCTTGACGGAAGTGCGCAAACAGAACTAGAACGTCGGTTATACGCACAGCAGCTGTGCTGCTCTGTATATAAGACGAATTTGTGCGTTCCAAAAAACTTTATTTTAAAGTTTTGAAAGCGGAATTTTATGGACTTGAGCGGAAGAAATGTAATCTGAGCGGAATAAATTCTGCTCAAAGCGGAAAGGTTAGAAGGCCTGGACTTCTTAATCCTGTGATTCAATGCAGCCGCATTAGGCCTACCTTTTGCCACTTTTGTTGTGTGTAGGCCTACTTTTGAATAACAAAAACAGAGTTCCCTAAAGTGAAAAAAATGTCCGCCACAAAATCACGCGAAATCTCAAAAAAAGAGAACTACAAATGGGCACTCTCATCAAATCAAAGTCCTTTGCTAAAAAGTAGAACCGACAAAAGGTGAAAAGGACCCGCAAATGAATTCTGCATGTGGATACAAATTTGTATGATCTATGTTGGGAATGTCATATTTTTTATTTGTGAAATTTTGAGATTGTAATTTCGTACACAAAACAGGTCTGCATATAATATTGTCTATGTGAGAAAACAATGACTTTTACACACAATAACCTGAATTGCACGGATGTAGCACGCAGCCCGTCCCACTTTTTTTACAAAAGAAAAAGAAAAAGAAAGGAACGAAAAGAAACACAACACAAACATTAACTCTTGGTTTAAACTTCTTTATTTCTTTCTTATAACGTAACAAAATAATAAATATGAGAACAAAGGGCAGCAACAAGCCTTCGGCTTATATCGTGCCCGTACACATTACACAATTTAAAATTTATGAGACCGAACATAAACAGCACATAAACATTTTCCAATCAGCATTTAGATACACCAATATATGATTTGAGCAAGTTAGGAGTTTCAAAAAGAAGGAAAAAAAAGGGATGAACAACATTATCACATGAATAATAATAATAATAATAATAATAATAATGAGAGACGAGAGGATCAACAATTTATAATAAATCGAATTAACATTTGCCAAGTTTTTACAGGCTTGTCTACCACACATTCATAAGTACTATATGTCTAGCAATAAAATAGGAACATTTTTAAGTGAGTCTGCGCATTTTTATACAATACAATTTTTATAAATAACATTGCACAAAATTTAAAATCGATTTGAACTGGCTATGAAGAGGTGCACAGATTTAAATATTGCTGTGTTAATATCAATTGGCAGGTCACGTGAGCATAGCCACAAGTACAGGTAGGATCATTCTGCAAATGACGTAGGAAAAGATGATGGTTTAGGTCACTAATACCGAGGCGAAGACGACAATGTATTATTTGTTCTTTCCTATCACCAAAATAGAGATATGCAGGTACAATCGGGTCTTGCATAGATAAACAACGTTTAAAAGCACCAAGTGAGTCACATGTTTTAATTTCGTCTGGAAGAGTATTCCAGAGTTTTGTGGTGGCCAGAATAAAAGATTTATGGTACAGTTCAGTTTTAGAAGATGGAACAACTCTTTCTAGTGGTCTCCGTCTATGATAAGGATTTCTGTCTGAAACCAAATTTGGCACTAAGGCCGACAGATATTCAGGGCACAATCCATGGACCATTTTAAAGTAAAATACGAGTTTATGTCTACGCCTTCTTTCACTTAGTGGAGGGAAACCAGATTCATTGTACAATTTCCGATGACTGGTGCCACAGACAGCTCCAATAATAGTTCTAATGGCATCAAGATGTAAATCTTCGAGGGAAGCCGCCTGAGTGATGGTGCAATTATCCCATATAATGTCAGCATAATCAAAATGGGGTAATATGAAAGATTTGTACATAATTTCTAATGCTTTTCTACTTAACCCTTTAATTCCTGACGCTCTGTGCGCTCAATCACCTCTGAAATCCTAGCCCAAGGGACGTCACTCCGCACAAAAGGGGGGGTAGCGTCAGAAAAATAATAAAATAAAATATACCCTAGCAGATTATGAGTGTTTTTTTGGTTTTGAATGTGTTGCCGAGATGTCCGTCTGATTTGCGAAATGAATTTCACGATGTCATGGGGATGCATTGCTCCACACAAAAAATCAAAATGCCAAAGTGTATTCGCAAACTGCATTCACTAGTCATTCACTGCCTACTTTTGCACACTGGTGAAGCCTAAGACGACTGAAATGGAAATGTAGATCAAAATCATTCACTTACCCTTTCACTTCACGATCTTATCATTCCTATCTTTCACAAAAAAAGCAATTTTCATCGCTGTCATCACTCAGTGGATGCAATAACGATTCGTCATTCATGATGCAAAAGTCGGGAAAATGCTGATGTCAGTAACACGACTTCAAAAATTTACATCAATCGAACAAAAAACAAGCTCGTTGCCGAAATAGGTCAGAGTACACTTCCTTACTCATCACTTCGTGATCTCATAAGTCCCATCTTTCACAAAAATACGACTATTCATCGCTTTCCTCAGTCAATGAACGCCATAACTGTTCGTCATCCATATTGGAAAAATCGCGAAAATGCCGAAGTCGGTCACTAATTTTCAAAAATTCATATCTTTCAAACCAATCGGCCTAGAAGCCATTGCAAGCAACAGGACGGAAGTGTAATCCATAGCGAAAGCGAGGCTGAAGCGCTCACGTGACTGCCATGTGATAGAAACAAAATGGAAGCGCCCTAACCGGCCACGTGGAATCCGTACGTTCCCGAACGTTCTAGACGTTTCCGATCCGATTTTTTTTTGAACGTTCACGACCGTTCACCGCACAAGAGAGTTAAGACTGTTTACTGTTGCGCACCAAGTAATTTTTGCCGCTGCACTGATTTTCGCACACTCACTTTAAAAATTCATTAAAAAAATACTCGCTCGAATCATCACGAAAATTACCTGTGTCGATCTGCTTCTGCAAACCCAAGATCGTTTCAACACTTTCAATGCCCTTTTTTATTCGCCTAAGTTCAGATTCTGCCACTTCTTCCACAGTGAATGCTTCGTCGTCACTGTCGCCATCTTGTAGAGGTTCACGCCAAAAGTCGTCAGTTTCCATCGTTGAAAATTACAAAATTTAGCCTACAAATGAAGATGGCGGAAGATTGTGCTTTCCCTGAGCGAACTGAGCATGTCACGGAAGCAAAGGATGTGATGTCACTTCATATAAATAGCGCAAAGGGGGACACCGGTGTTTCCCTAGTATCTGGCCGTCAAACCCGCCCATGGCTAGCAATGGCATACAGTAAACCGGGCGGTT
Source organism: Phymorhynchus buccinoides (assembly GCA_017654935.2). NCBI lineage: Eukaryota > Metazoa > Mollusca > Gastropoda > Neogastropoda > Raphitomidae > Phymorhynchus > Phymorhynchus buccinoides. Next base: position 58,103,162 of record CM065683.1, on the reverse strand, counting down.
CAACCCGCCGACGGCAGCAGAAGAATTAAAAGGAAAGATTTTTATGCTCGAGTGAAAGATATGCTAAATAATTAAACTAGTAAAATGTTAGTACTAGTTTATTTGTTAAACTATTGATTTATAGTGTTTGTTTTAATATGAGAAAAATGAAATATAAACGCTTAAAACAGAAAATGAGTCAAGAGAAACGATCAACGGTGGATTAACTCTTCTCACGCCATTGGCAGGAGCTACCAATGTTGACGTCACCTATACGCTCACACCATCGGCGGTAGCTACTGTCGGCACGCTTGCCACGTGGTTGCCCATGTGCTTTCTTATTTTAAGAGGTTTACATCATTGCATTTTCGCCTTTTTCACACATGCACTGTCAAATCAAAATGGCTATTTCCTTCCTCTCAATGCACAAACTTCCAGTCCAACCAATTGAGTGTGGGAAAAAGAGGTTAAAAAAGAGAGATGATTTTGGGGGATTGGCAGGTGGTAACTCGTCACAAGTGGAGTTGATAGGCGATTATGAAAAGTTGAAACTGGTTGAACTCAGTGGCTGGCAGAAGGGGGGTAGTAGCAGATTGATCCGATTTCCAAAATAATTTTTGCACAGTTCTCATGACGGACAGCGCCTCCATTTCCCAAATGGAGTTAATTCTTGTCGATGAAAGAAATGATGAAGATTTTTTTAAATAAAACTTGAGGACATTGCTGAAACGAAGCAAATAAAGAGTTAACACTGATGCACCAAGGTTTGAAAAGTGATAGGTCAAAATGTTCTGGACCTTCGAGATAGGACAATTTGATGTTATATTGGGAAAACCCCCACACTCAGGGGGGTTTGATAAACTATTTTTTCAGGCAGAGTAATAATTATCTGCTTCAGGTGAATATAAATAATCAATGTTAACTGCTCGAGTGTTAAATGTTGTTTACATGTTTATATGTTATAATGTGAACTTTTCGTTCAATTTTGACACGAAAAGTACACCATAGGCCTAAACCTGGTTGGGGTGAATGACTAAGGAATAAGTGGTTATTCCATTTCAGGTGGTAATATGTAAAATTCGACCAATGAGAAACATAAGGAAGTAGATCCTTTTTCTGATCAACCAATCAGAAAAACAGGAAGTCTGGCTTGATGATTAATTTCATTATTAAATTAACTTAATTGCAGCAAATAATAATTGAATATACGTTGGAATGTTCTCTTTATGTTGTTGATCAGGAAATAGACGAAAATGGTAGTTTAATTTTGACTATAAGGTGTTAAAGTTTACATGTGTTGGAGAATTGACCAATAGATAATCAGGTCATTTAAAGTCTTTGTTGGGTATGCTATATAAGTTGTAGCCCTAGGCCAAATCAGTCTCTCTGACCTGCTATCTCGATCACTACCTGTACATCCTCCTATGGGGAGCGATCATCCTTGTTGGGCTGTGAGTATCAGTATTTTTCGACTTTGATTTATTTCATGATGGAGGTGTAGAACAAATTAAATTCGGACTTAGGATTGCAACTATTTAGCCGAGATGCTAATTCATTTAGAGCTTAGAGAGCTTGGGATGGCTTCTTTATAATTCATTATAAAACTAACGAAGTAAGTCTACAGAAATGATCAAATTGATCTAGGTGCATGATGACTGAATCCCATGTGGAAAACAGTCCTAGTAAAAGAATGCGAGGAATTAGTGTGTTGATTTTACAAATCTATGTTATTGTTACATGTACGGGTTTTAAAGATTGGAAACGTCAGTAAAGAAATCTGAGCTTCGAATCTGTAATACATGTCGTAGAGGAACTTCGACTAAAATCGGTAACAAACGTCATAATTGGATGACCGGTTGAAACACGTGGCGGACCGAGATTTCTAGATTTGAATGAGTATACAGGTCGCAAGTCTAGCGCATCATTCAATCATTCTTTGGGTTAGCAAGACTATTGATTGTAAGACACGTGTAGCCAGTTCTCTCTCTCTCTCTCTTTGTGTGTAACGGTTTTCCTTAAGACTCAAACTATGGCTCGTTTTGTGGATCAAAAGTAGCATTTTGTTGTAGACAAGTAGATTTTATTATCGTTTTTGGGTTGGATATTTTGGTTTTGTCATGTTTGAGTTTTTCTGTCATGTGTCATGTGTAATGCTTGACATTTAAGTGACTTTCATTGGCTAATGAAAGTCCATGAGGGGCTTTCTCTTTCTTTGTCACATAGAAGTGATAAAGCTTAGAAGAGACTCTATGCTATTTTGTGCTGTGTGTATCATGCATGTTTCCATTTTCAATTCCTTTTTGTAATTCTGATTTTCAATCAGAAGTTTTCATCATTTTTATTTTCATCTTTGTTTATGTGTGTTGTGTATAAACACAAAGTTTTCATTTACAAAAAAGGGTTTATTTTGGTTTAATTGACTGGTGACTAGGATTGTACGAAAACACATATGCATGCTATGTCAAATCAATTCAATTCAGATTGGGTTAAAGCAACAATTGCAGTTTGACATTGTATGTGGGGAAACTGGTTTTGGTTTAATTGGAATAGAATTAAACAGGTTTTGCTTACGCATCAGTTACCAGTTAAAGTCGCGTTTTCTGTCCATTATAAGGAATGTATTTCTTATAATAAGGTTCTTGGGTAAGAATATGATCACGTCTTCGTTCTTCACTAATTACCAGTTAATGTCTAGTTTTATGTTATTTTGACACAAACATCTTTCCATTGTCATAAAATGACATTGACCACAAGACAGAGTGAGGGTGTGGTAACTCCCCAATTGTGTCCAGGTGTGGCTTGTCATTGTTGGTTGTGTTGGCTTGTTTAGCCAGTAAAGATTCCCTGAGGGTTAAAGGGAAGGAATGTGCATTGGAAGTGTTTAGTGTCAACTGTAAGACATGTAGTAGAAAGGCAAACATGATAATTGGTTCTATACCATACTTGTCATTGTGTAACTGGGAACTGGTATTACAGTTTGCATGGATTAATAGTCCAGGAAAAGTTATGTTACCGTGGCAATGTTTTATGTTTGCAAGTTAGTTATTTGTTTCTTTTTATGTCTTACAGGTGTGTTCTGCTGAGCTTGAAATAAACACCAAATAAACCACTCCATGTGGCCCAGTGGTTAATTGGAGAGAAAGAGACCTCTAAGTTCCTTCCCCTCCTCTACAACCCTGCAAAACCCCCTTACCCCCCTTTCATATACATCATGCGTGGGGTAAGCTTTTGTTTGTGTTACACCACTATCAGTTTAAAAGATGTTATAGCTGACATGGTCACATTCAGTCAAAAACAGAACAAAATCATTAAAACAAGACTTGACTTTTTAGCAAATGAAATCAATCACTGACAATAAATTGTGAATGATGCATCACACCATGAATCAGTTCAGAAAACAAGGAAAACTAAACAACCATTGCAAAATAAAGCTCGGAAAAAAATTGTGTGCATCTTTGCATTTTGTTTGGATGATGTTGATGGACTGTTCAGCACTTTGTTGGTAGTACTACTCGAAGTGGAAGGCCTACTCTCACTCACGTTGTCATCCTCAGCTTGATCAGAAAGCATACTTGAAGGCCTAATGAAAAATGAGCCTGTCTTGTAGACCTTTATTTGGTCAAGGCTTCTTTTGGGATAGCATTACATTTTTTCGTTTTTGTGTGTTGATCGTCTGCAAATCGCTAAAGACAAGAGAGTTGTTCCCCTTGTCAAATTCCTGGGGGAAAAACAAAAGGCCAATTAATTCAGCCTTCGTCTACTTTCAGTTAATAGGCCTATATAGCTGGGGCAAGTTAGTAGTAAACTGCTCGGAATGTGTGTATTCTATTAAAAAAAGAAAGAAAAAAGATGTTGCTATGGACTGCTTTGCGATCGAGAGCCGATCTATGAGAATTTAAGTTGCATTGTCCGCAAGTTACATAAATCAATCGGACAAAGGTCACCAGAGTTGAATTTCAATCGGACAATATTGTAACACGACCGGTCAAAATCTATGTCAATAGGCCGAGGGCCGATACCTCGAGACATGACAGTGCTAGGTGGAAATTAGTCTTTTTGAAGTCGGAGGAGGAGAATTAACTAATAGCGGGGGTTCTATGTCGCAAAATCGTGCACTTCATGCAACAAGCACCAAATTTGGCAGAGATGGCCAGTTTTATGTCCTGAACAAAACCTGATTTAGAACTACCATGAAAAATGTGTAAAAACGTGTTTTGTGGGCATTTTTCAAAATGGCCGACACAAAAAAAAAAGGAATATATTTTGCATAATTGTTCATTTAATGCTACAAACACCAAATCTGGCTGAGGACAATTTCATGCCCTGAACATAACCTGATACAGGTCTATTTTTTTTTTAAATGGAAAATTTGAGTATTTGAGCAATTTCCAAGATGGCCACCAGCAAAAAGGGGAATCGTATGCTGTACAATCATTCATTTTCACCCATAACACCAAATCTGGCAAAAAAGGACAGTGATATATCCAGAAGAAAACCTGATGAGCCACAATCAAGAAAAGAACAAAAAATGTTTTTGAACAACAAATCAATTTTGAATATCATTCCTGCAAATGAAAGTTAGTTTACAGTACTATTCATGATAATAGATGACAGAACCAAATCAGCATAACCACAAGTCATCCAGACTCTCTCTTCAAGCAAGAAAGCCTTCATAATGTAGATATTTTACAATAACATATATTGTGTACATAACCAGTTTTGTGTACTGCCAGCAGGTGCAGGGTGACTCACATAGTTGCTGCTGGGTTTCGATGACAGGCAAGCACAACTGCAGAGAGCAGTGCACTGTAGTCCCTGTTTCCAGCACCCACAGTGTTTTGTCCTGCAGACCTTCTTGCAGCCACATTTCAGCAGTTCTCTGCACACTCTAGATGCTTCTGGAAGGCTGGTCCAGAAAGGCTCCCACTGTCCTGCAATGAACCGCCAACCCCAAGCAGACGGATTTGGAAGCGTTTGTACTGGGCGGTCTGCCTGGCCCCAAATGTAGCTGCCTTGGTGGATGGCCCTCTTCATGTGCTGCAGCAGCGCCTCACTGGTTGGTGGAACATTCTCAATCTGCCGGCCCTTTTGGCTGAATAGGCGTCTCCTGGCACTGTTGACGTCGAGACAGTTGCTTGTCTTGTCATACAAGAGCACAACAAAGCGCTCCAGTGCTGCTCTGTCTGTGGATGTCAACTCACATGGAGGTTCAGACAGTGCCAGAAAAGTCCTGGTGACATCCTCAGAGGCACCCCATACATCCCATGCCTTCTTCTTCCCCACTCCACTGAAGAAAGACACAGTGTCATAGCCTGTGAAACTGTGAAAGATGGGCAGGCAACGTGACTTCTCCGGACCAAGGGCCCCTGCGATGTGATGAGCAGCGATGTGTCTGAGATCCTTGCCAGTACCCATGGACACCCACACCTTATGTGACGTACGACATGATGCTGCAGCAACAGCTAGGATGACGACGTCAGTGTCCACAGTTCTGAGAAGGATCCTCCTGCTGTCCTTGGCAGCATGGCAGAGGTGGACCATCATCCGGCTGTCAGCTTCCTCGCGTGTGCATGGAGACAGGTCACTCAGCTCTGCAGGACTGTTGGAGACAGCAATGGACCCTTGAGTGCTGATGATTTGTTTGTCAGTATCAAGCGTGATAGCACACTGAGCAAGGTAGTGGAAAAGCTCAGATTTGTTCGAGTCAACCCTGGGAAAACTGTGCCAGTTTGGTGGTATGACTTTCAGGGCTGACTCGTCTCCTCTTTCCAACTCCTCTGTTGTCCCTGGTGCAACTTTTCAAACTGTCAGATCTGTAGATGTCAAAGACAAGATCCAAACGATCAACATTCAGCAGCATCTGTGATGTAAGGCAGGAATACTCTTTCTGCATAGGATCCAAATGTTTTTGCAGCCCCTGGCCTAATCAGGTTGACAACAGCAGCCCCATCAACACATCCGCTGCAGGCCTATTTTCTTTCGGTGGATGCACAGCTTCAAGGCACTCAAGCAGGCTTGCTTTTGAGGCGAACCGGAGTTTTCCTGCAGAAGAGAGTGAGGGAGGAGTGGCCTGATTCTCATAGGTGAAGAAATCATCGAGGCCTCCACTGCGTGTCTGGCAAGCTATGTATAGCCTGGAGAAGAGGTGGCAGTAATTCTTGAGGCTTGATAATAGGAGCTCGCATTTTTCTTCTTCCCCTTTACGCCTGAAATCAATATCAGGTTGTTTCTCTTGATGGGATCTGACAACAGCTTGGTCTTTTTCAAGAGTCGATCGTGGATGAAAGCCTTGAATTGTTGATCTCCAGTCGCCATCAGTTGTTTCATGGACTCGTGTGCTGCTGGACACACAATGTCCTTACTGTGAAGTGTGATGAATTTGACACTCCTCTCTGAAAAAGGGTTGCCTGCCTCTTGGGTGGTTGCAGTCAGCTTCATCACATCACTGCGGAAGGCTTCTTGAAACGCTCTCGACTGCTCATGGTGAATTGATAACTCATCATTATCATCTCTTTCCAGGGAGGTCTCAAACTCTTTGATGACATGTGAGACTTCAGGGCCACCGACCATCCACCGTCTGAGTGCAGACGGATTGTCTGCGAGTCTGACAGCACCACCTTCACCTTTGACTATGGCGTTGTTTTGCTCATGGGCATGGTCTAGTGCAATCTTGGAAAATGGGCGAGCAGTTTTCTTGAGCACAAAGTGGCCTTTGTTGAACTCATGAGACTCACTGGCACTGATGTTCCCCATGTCATTTATGTGTACAGTCAGCCACCTTGCATAATTCTGCTGATCAAGTGCAAAGAACACTGGTGCCATTCTTGTCATTGACTGTAGGTACAGGAGGAAATCGCCGCTTCTCAGTGAGGTAAGAAAGACCAACAGCAGCACCTCAAGTTCCATGATCAGAACCCAGAAGTGAAATGTGGGGCTGTTTTCAGCCATGAACACTCTCCATTCGTCAAGTGGCAGGGCAGTTTCTCCATCAATCCATAAATCACCTCTAAAGACGAAGTTTTTACTGGCAAATTACGGATACGCGATCGGAAGCCGCCATTTTGATTTTCCCGCTGCGGGTCTACAAAGTCATAAAAAATTAAGGAAACAAAATAAGGCCCGCAAATTTTTGGATCAACATATGTATTTTCATACACGATATATCATTGTCCAACGTTTTAGCATTAGAAAATAATTTTAGCTTACATTCATTTTGCTGATAATATTCACTGCGGGCACCTCGTGCTAGAAATAGTGTAGGAATAAAACTATGAAGGTATGCTTACGGCATAAACTAATTGCTTTTAAAGCTATTTCAATTGTTTCGAATTTTCGTAAGCATACTTAAAGGACCATGCGCATCTCCATTCGGACCTAAAAACGTTCTGGAAAACGTTTCAGCATTATTTCCTACTACACATAGACACAGTATACAAACTGTATCTATGTAACCTACCTTTTATGTCACATTCGTCAAGATAAAGTGAGCGCACACTTTTATTTCGCAAAAATCGGTCTCCTGGGGCAGATTTGCCATCTGCCATTGAATCTCACCAAAAATGGGATTTGTGCGATAATCCATTTGGCGTGACGTAGATTAGGGGAAATCAATACGGCACCTGTGACTGATGTTGAACTATTTGAAGACAAATTAATTTGCCTGTTTGTGGCCCGTTTTTAATAATAGAACTTGTTGGGACACTTTCAGACCTAGCTTATGACGTAACGCTGTCAGAGGATACGTATTATTATTATGACGCTAAGTTGTACACCTTCAAGTTCCTCTCTTCTTGTTCTAGTCCAGGCGAAATTATAAAGTTTACCTTGTTTTGTGATATATATTAGGTTTCTATGTTGATCTAACATGATTTGAGGGTGCTGAATCCAGATCCGTTAAAGGCCAAGTTGTAAATGTTGGATATTTTGAGTTATGACGTAATATTCAAAATGGCCGCCATAGGTATCTAGAGAACTGTAAAAACATGCACTTAACGTAATTATTTTGTATCTAATGCTTGTTTTGGTAAGAAAAATAGTATAATTTGCTGAAATGATTCAAACTATGGGAATTATATCCTATTTTAGTACTTCTTAGCCCCCAGCCACTGTGGAGAGGGCTATCGCGATCTTTCGTGCCCTTTCATTTATCTTAAGAACCATGTCACAGGATCACTTCGAATTTGTGTGTTACTATTTTAATGAAGCTGATATGCCCCTCAGTATGCCTTGTTGACTTTGACCTTTGACCTTGAGTATGTGATTTTATTGTATCAACTATACTTTTTCAACCTTTGCACTGCTGTTGTAACATGTTTCTAAGCTAAGGTTTGTAGAGGATGTTGAATTACTGATGCCTATTTTATGCCTAAGCCATTCATCTGAAATGCTTTACCTTGAATTTGCATGGAATATTTCAACTTTTTGCTTTAATATATTTTAAATCATTGCAGTAACTGTCTCATAATTGGTACATGAGCCAATGGTTAAACATATCTAGATGCTAACCTAAGTACCAATGACATCTCTAGCCTTCATCTTGACGCTTGGCCTTTGTTGTTAGGCGCCAAGCAGAATAACACGGCGATCAGTGTCGATATTTCTTTTTATTTTATAGGTGGGTAAAATGGCCGACATTCCATTGCACACCGGCACTTTTACCCACCTATAAATTGGCTAATGCACCAATTATGAGACCATTATGGCCAAGATTTAAAACATATAAAGACAAAAAGTTAAAATATTCAATGCAAATTCAAGGTCAAGCATTTAAGATGAAAGGTTTAACTCTCTTGTGCGGTAAACGGTCGTGAACGTTCAAAAAAAAATCGGATCGGAAACGTCTAGAACGTTCGGGAACGTACGGATTCCACGTGGCCGGTTAGGGCGCTTCCATTTTGTTTCTATCACATGGCAGTCACGTGAGCGCTTCAGCCTCGCTTTCGCTATGGATTACACTTCCGTCCTGTTGCTTGCAATGGCTTCTAGGCCGATTGGTTTGAAAGATATGAATTTTTGAAAATTAGTGACCGACTTCGGCATTTTCGCGATTTTTCCAATATGGATGACGAACAGTTATGGCGTCCATTGACTGAGGAAAGCGATGAATAGTCCTATTTTTGTGAAATATGGGACTTATGAGATCGCGAAGTGATGAGTAAGGAGTGTATTCTGACCTATTTCGGCGGCGAGCTTGTGTTTGTTCGATCGATGCGAATTTTTGAAGTCGTGTTACTGACATCGGCATTTTCCCGACTTTTACATCATGGATGATGAGTCGTTATTGCATCCACCGAGTGATGACAGCGATGAAAATTCTTTTTTTTGGTGAAAGATAGGAATTATAAGATCGTGAAGTGAAAGGGTAAGTGAATGATTTTGATCTACATTTCCATTTCAGTCGTCTTAGCCCAAGTTAGGGCGAGTTAGGCTTCAACAGTCTGCAAAAGTAGGCAGTGAATGACTAGTGAATGCAGTTTGCGACTACACTTTGGCAATTTGATTTTTTTTGTGGAGCCATGCATCCCCATAACATCTTGAAATTCATTTTGCATATCAGACAGACATCTCGGCAACACATTCAAAACAAAAAAACACACAAAATCTGGTAGGGTATATTTTATTTTATTATTTTTCTGACGCTACCCCCCCTTTTGTACGGAGTGACGTCCCTTGGGTTAGGATTTCAGAGGTGATTGAGAGCACAGAGCGTCAGGCACAAGAGGGTTAATAAAATAGGTATCAGGAATTCAATATTCTCTATACATGTTAGCTTAGGAAAAAACAAACACATAGCTTATTTTACCACAGCAGTGCAAAAGTTGAAAAAGTATAGTTGATACATTAAAATCACATACTCAAGGTGAAAGGTCAAAGTCAATAAGGTATGCTGAGGGGCTCATCAGCTTCATTAAAATAGTAGCACACAAATTTGAAGTGATCCTCTGACATTGTTCTTAAGATAATTGCCAGGCAAATGAAAGGACACAAAATCGTGATAGTCCTCTCTGCAGAGTGGCTGGGGGCTAATAAGTACAAAAATAGGATATAGTTCACATAGTTTGAATCATTTCAGCAAACTATACTATTTTTCTTACAAATAAAAGCATTAGATACAACATAATTATGGTAAGTGCATGTTTTAACAGTTCTTTAGAGTCCCATAGTGGCCATTTTGAATATTTCGTCATAGCTCAAAATGCCCAACATTTACAACTTGACCTCCAACAGATTTAGATTCAGCACCCTCAAATCATGTTAGATCGACATAAAAACCTAATATATATCACAAAACAAGGTCAAGCTTAATTTCGCCTGGACTACTACTAAACTAGGCCTACTGACTACCCTTAGCTGCGTCATTTGAGCTAATTACCCCTAGACGAGATTTCAAGATAGCAGAGTACACAGAAGAAAAAAGGTCAGCGCAGTTTTGCTAACTTTGAGCTCACAGTATGATTGCGTTCAGTTTTATGCTTGTCTGTGACTTTGAATTATGTCAGAGTTTACAATCCAGATCGATTTTGCATCATTCTGCACGTTATTTACGAGAAGCGTATGGGCCTTTAACAATCCTAGAAAGTTTTAACCAAAATTAAATGGGGGGAAACAGAGTAAATCGCTAAATAAAGTAAGCACTATTTTCTTTTGCGCATTTAGCTCCTTTCGATATTGTACGGCTTACAGTGATTGCGTGCGTAGTGACGTCTTGGAAAAAACCCATGCCCTTTACAAAAAGCATCTCAACTCAAAAAATAAGAAGTAAAATTGCATCAAATCACTGTTTCTAAGTTATCTAACTATCATGCTTTATGAAACATTGCAGTTTGTTCTGAATCGACATCAATGGCGTAGTAATACAGCAGTCTTTCTCACCAAGATAAACAGTGGCTACCGAAGTAAGAGAAGCATGCTAAAACTTATGGGAAAATCAAAGATTATATGCATTTTTGTTTAGCCATTCTGTGTACAACAGCAGTGACAATCGCCTACTGTGTATGTTTCGCAAAGATTTCTGGAGAAATAAGTTGAGGCCTAAGGTTTACATCAATTAAATTTAAATTAGTCTAGATCTAGCAGACGACAAACTCACCAAGAGCTGCTCTGAATTAATTGTTGCCAGAAAACATATAGATTCGACACACACACATCACACCACACTATCTCTCTCTCTGTGTATGCGTGTGAGAGAGAGATGCAGACAAAGATAGAGACGGAGAGATATAGAATGATTTATTTAGGCCTTCGCCCCCCAGTGAGAGAGAGAGAGAGAGAGAGAGAGAGAGAGAGAGAGAGAGAGAGAGTGAGAGAGAGTGTGTGCGTGCGTGGTGGAGAGAGAGAGAGAGAGAGAGAATCAGATATATTAACTCTTGTGCGGTGAACGGTCGTGAACGTTAAAAAAAAAAATTGGATCGGAAACGTCTAGAACGTTCGGATTTCACGTGGCCGGTTTGGGCGCTTCCATTTTGTTTCCATCACATGGCAGTCACGTGAGCGCTTCAGCCTCGCTTTCGCTACAGATTACACTTCCGTCCTGTTGCTTGCAATGGCTTCTAGGCCGATTGGTTTGAAAGATATGAATTTTTGAAAATTAGTGACCGACTTCGGCATTTTCGTGATTTTTCCAATATGGATGACGAACAGTTATGGCGTCCATTGACTGAGGAAAGCGATGAATAGTCGTATTTTTGTGAAAGATGGGACTTATGAGATCGCGAAGTGATGAGTAAGGAGTGTATTCTGACCTATTTCGGCGTTTGTTCGATCGATGCGAATTTTTGAAGTCGTGTTACTGACATCGGCATTTTCCCGACTTTTACATCATGGATGATGAGTCGTTATTGCATCCACCGAGTGATGAAAATTCCCTTTTTTGTGAAAGATAGGAATTATAAGATCGTGAAGTGAAAGGGTAAGTGAATGATTTTGATCTACATTTCCATTTCAGTCGTCTTAGGCTTCAACAGTCTGCAAAAGTAGGCAGTGAATGACTAGTGAATGCAGTTTGCTAATACACTTTGGCATTTTGATTTTTTTTTTGTGGAGCCATGCATCCCCATAACATCTTGAAATTCCTTTTGCAACTCAGACAGACATCTCGGCAACGCATTCAAAACAAAAAAACACAAAATCTGGTAGGGTATATTTTATTTTATTATTTTCCCTGACGCTACCCTGCCTTTTGTACGGAGTGACGTCCCTTGGGTTAGGATTTTAGAGGTGATTGAGAGCACAGAGCGTCAGGCACAAGAGGGTTAACTTAAATAAAAGCTTTCAGCCCCCAACACACACACACTTGCATGCGCATGCATACATGTGTAAATTTGTATTAATAATTCAGTAATTAATAAACTGACTAACCTTTTAAGAATCTCTGTCTCTCTCTCCTCGTCTCTCTCTCCCTTCTTTAGTTATTGTTCTTCTTTCTTTGTCTCCCCCCCCTTTCTCTTCCATCCACGGCCTTTCTTCTATATATATAGTCTTCGGCTATGACTGTTATTGCTCTTGTCTTCGGTGGTGCGGTGATCTGCCTTCTAGAGTTGGGGGTGAATCATTTTTACTCTCTCTCTCTCTATATATATACACGTGTGCACATGTTAATTCGTATTAGGAATGAATAAACTGTTTAACTTTTTCTCTCTCTCTCTCCTCCACACCTCTATGTCTGTGTGTATGTGTGCACGTGAGAGAGAGAGAGAGAGAGAGAGAGAGAGAGAGAGAGAGAGAGAGAGAGAGAGAGAGAGAGAGAGAGAGAGAGAGAGAGAGAGAGAGAGAGAGAGAGAGAGAGAGAGAGAGAGAGAAAGGGAGGCGCATGAACTGTTGGGAACGGGAAGGGACCCAAAATAATTATGTGAAAGCTCGGGGTGACTTGGAGAGGGTGGGGGTGAACAAATGAATGCGATAATAGAAATGGTGGGAAAGAGGGCAGTTCTTGATGTTTTGATAGTCGCTTGTATCGACCCTGTGTTCAATTTTTGTTTTGTTTTTGTTTTTTTTTGCGGAGCATGATTTGTCATTCATTTTTCCTTAGTTTTGTTTCCATTTTTCATGCATGCAAATGGGTTTCTTTAATTGTATTGTGCTTGTACGAGACCACACTATAATTTCACCTAACGTGATAATAAAGTATTTTTGACTTTGACTTGACACAATGTTAATTTATGTTAGCGATTAAAACGTGTTAACATTTTAAATGGCAAACTCACTTTAAAACCGAGATAGTGCATAAAAAGCGTACGCCATCAGGCACCTATGTTTAATTCCTAGCCTACTGTGACGCAAGGCTGCAAGCGTTGCTTGTGAACTAAAACATATCTAATTAATTCAACCAGTAAGTATTTTTGTATAATTATTTTAAATGTGTTGTTATTATAGTTATCACAATATATTTTAAAAACAGTTTAATGGATATTTATTTTAGATCTGACGTTATAGTGGAAAGAATCATTGAGTCATTGTTGAGCGACAGAGGCGATGCCACATTGTCAAACAATAGGCGCATGAGAGAAGTCATAATGACAGGTTAATTTACGAACACAAAAGGCGTAATTTTGTTAAATCCCCCCAATTTTTCTGTGTTAAAACTGTCGGAGTGCATTTTAGATGTGTCAATGTACCATTATCAACAATCAGAAATTTAAAAGCAATTAGTTTGTCCTATTTTATCTTTCTTCCCACATTAAAAATCGTCTGCAGTTTTGGCTCATCTTTTTTATTTATTTCTCAAAATAAAAAAACCATTTTGAAGTGGCTTCAAATCTGAAATCAATAACATTGTAAAGAACAATATACCAAAGTATTGTGCTTGTTGCACGAAGTGCACAATTCTGGTTAATTCTGCAACATAATACCCCCGCTATAATAAGCTATCTTGAAGTTGGAGTTTAAAGTGATTTGGCGAAAGTCCTACCCCAACTCAGAAAACGGCCCAATAACAACTGATTTTCAGCCAAGTAGAAAATTTTTGTCCTTGTTATGTCTACAAGGCACAGTTCCAAACCAACACATGTGACACAAAGTTTGCATGATTTTGTTTCTTATTTTCTTTACATGATACATAATCACCACCATCAACATCTCTATCAACATAAATCATTTCTACACTTTCCCACCAAGGTTCATGGCTTTTTGACGAGAACTTTATTTTCTGTATTTTTTTTTTCAATAATAGGTGGTCAAATTTAGAATCCTTGAAATTTACCTCGTGTGATAAGGGCCAGCCACACATCCACTAAAATCGCTTGACTGTACGATACGATTCGATCACGTGGTTTCGATGCGCCAATCACATTTATTCTTGGAGATCATGTGATCGAATCGCATTGTACAGTCGTGCGATTTTAGTGGACGTGTGGCTGGCCCTTAAGAGAAAGAACATCATAAAATAGATGGTGATAAGAGTCAAACAAAAGGGAAAAAACCCAAAAAACTTTTAAAGATGAAACGGCTTCAGCCAGTCTGTTTCTCTCCGTTACTCTTTTCAAGACTCGTGCGTGTGTGTGTGATATATCCATACCACGGTGTCATCCTCCCTATTAATCCTTTAAGTCCCGACGCTCTGTCACCTCTGAAATCCTAGCCCAAGGGATGTCACTCCGTACAAAAGGGGGGGGGGGGGGGTAGCGTCAGAAAAATAAAAAAATAAAATATACCCTAGCAGATTTTGTGGTGTTTTTTTTGTTTTGAATATGTTGCCGAGAAGTCTGATTTGCAAAATGATTAAGATGTTATGGGGATGCATGGCTCCACAAAAAAAAAAAAAAAAAAATGCCAAAGTGTAGTCGCAAACTGCATTCATAGTTATTCACTGCTTACTTTTTGCAGACTGGTTAACCCTTTCACCGCCAGTCGCATTTTAGCACCACAGTGATTTAGCTTCGATGTCACTAAAAGGCATCAAATTGGGGTCTATTATCCAAACACCCTATTGTTTTAGTTTTGGGAAGTAAGGATACACTTTGTGTTATATTATGTCACAGAAGAATCCCCAATACTGCAGATGAAGTTGTTCTCTACTCAGGTAAATGTAATGGGAAATTTTTTGGCTAAAATATGGCTGGCGGTAAAAGGGTTACTAGGCCTAAGACGACTGAAATGGAAATGTAGATCAAAATCATTCACTTACCCTTTCACTTCATGATCTTATAATTCCTATCTTTCACAAAAAAAGGAATTTTCATCGCTGTCATCACTCAGTGGATGCAATAACGATTCATCATCCATGATGCAAAAGTCGGGAAAATGCCGATGTCAGTAACACGACTTCAAAAATTCGCATCGATCGAACAAAAACAAGCTCGCTGCCGAAATAGGTCAGAGTAGACTCCTTACTCATCACTTCGTGATCTCATAAGTTCCATCTTTCACAAAAATATGACTATTCATCGCTTTCCTCAGTCAATGGACGCCATAACTGTTCGTCATCCATATTGGAAAAATCACGAAAATGCCGAAGTCGGTCACTAATTTTCAAAAATTCATATCTTTCAAACCAATTGGCCTAGAAGCCATTGTAAGCAACAGGCTGGAAGTGTAATCTATTGCAAAAGCGAGGCTGAAGCGCCCACGTGACTGCCATGTGATAGAAACAAAATGGAAGCGCCCAAACCGGCCACATAGAATCCGTACGTTCCCGAACGTTCTCAGCATTTACGATCCAATATTTTGGAACGTTCACCGTAGAGGCAAACTATTCTAACACCATGTAATTTTTGTCGTTGCATCTCAACCGACAAGAGGGAAGTAACTATTTTTTCGAGTGCGCATGCACTGCTTTAATGGCAGAAAGTGACAAAAGCTCTAAAAACACATGGCAGGGTGCTTGGCAGTGAATGTCTTTGCATTTGGTGGGCATGTAGTGATATTGTGGGCGAATATTTCGCCCATGGTGATAGAAGAGTTAAGCCCCCAGACCTGCCAACCCCCTAACAGACCAAAGAGGAATATTTGTAGTAGGAAAGAGGAATGTTTGGGAGCTAAGAGGAATTTTGATGCGGCATCAACATACGCATTAACATAATTTGAAGCAAGCAATTTTCATCCTTGTGAACTTGTCTTGTCTGGAATTGTCACAACTATTCCTAACACAATAGAAGCTTTTGGTTTGTTCCTCTGCCCTTTTTATTTGGGCAGACCAAGACGGTTCGTGCCATAGATGACTTAACTCTCTTGTGCGGTGAACGCTCAGAAAAAAATCGAATAGGAAAAGCCAAGAACGTTCGGATTCCACGTGGCCGGTTTGGGCGCTTCCATTTTGTTTCTATCACATGGCACGTGAGCGCTTCAGCCTCGCTTTCGCTATAGATTACACTTCCGTCCTGTTGCTTGCAATGGCTTCTAGGCCGATTGGTTTGAAAGATATGAATTTTTGAAAATTAGCGAGACTTTGGCATTTTTCCAATATGGATGACGAACAGTTATGGTGTCCATTGACTGAGGAAAGCGATGAATAGTCCTATTTTTGTGAAAGATGGGACTTATGAGATCGCGAAGTGATGAGTAAGGAGTGTATTCTGACCTATTTCGGCAGCGAGCTTGTTTTTGTTCGATCGATGCGAACTTTTGAAGTCGTTTAACGACATCGGCATTTTCCCGACTTTTACATCATGGATGATGAACCGTTATTGCATCCACTGAGTGATGACAGCGATGAAAATTCCTTTTTTTGTGAAAGATAGGAATTATAAGATCGTGAAGTGAAAGGGTAAGTGAATGATTTTGATCTACATTTCCATTTCAGTCGTCTTAGGCTTCAACAGTCTGCAAAAGTAGGCAGTGAATGACTAGTGAATGCAGTTTGCTAATACACTTTGGCATTTTGATTTTTTGGGTGGAGCCATGCATCCCCATAACATCTTGAAATTCATTTTGCAAATCAGACAGACATCTCGGCAACACATTCAAAACAAAAAAACAAAAAATCTGGTAGGGTATATTTTATTTTATTATTTTTCTGACGCTACCCCCCCTTTTGTACGGAGTGACGTCCCTTGGGCTAGGATTTCAGAGGTGATAGAGAGCACAGAGTGTCAGGCACAAGAGGGTTAAATAATAAGACTTGGAAGGAAGATCATGAATCAATTCAAGTTCATCTTTGTTCTCCTTTCCTTCTGTTGGCTTGAAAAAGTCGGTAACGGTGGAAGATGAAGTCTGGAAGTTTGCAGTTTCGATAAGACGCTGAGAAGTAATGTGGCATTTGATGTCTTGACACACTCCATAGGTGACTTTTAAGTGTAGTGAGCACATCGTACATCAAGCATGATGCACTTTCTTGATCTCTGAATGCACAGATACTTTTCCATGTAATCTTGGCAGAGATATTGGTCTATTCTTTCTTTTATCCCCATGAGTCTCACACACATCGATGTGCCAATCGCCATCTTGACAGAAGTGCGCAAACAGAAACTCGGTTATACGAACAGCAGCTGTGCTACTCTATCACTAAGACGATGAATTTGTGTTATTTTTTTAAAATTAAGTTTTCAAAGCGGAATTTTATGGACTTGAGCAAAAGAAATGTAGTCCGAGCGGAAGAAATTCCGCTCAAAGCTGGAAGGTTGGCAGGTCTGAGCCCCTCCATATTAAGACCTGGTTTGGGACAATTTTTCATGGTAGGGAGGTTCCATTGTACATGTACTAGTGGAATCTCCCAAATAAGATCTTGAAAAAATCAGCCAGTGTGCTTGTGTTTCTCCACTCTGATCTTGTTATTGACTAAATGTCAGCAATGTTTCAATAACAAACACACATCTTTTTTCGCATCTTTATTGAGTACACTTGAACTTTCATTTTTTGTTGCTGTAATAATCAAAATAAACATGCTGTAATAATCAAACTAAACACTTGGGTCAGATTGGATAATATAACGCTGTCAATGCAGAAAACAATCATGCAACAATACAGTCGACCCCCTCACGAATGGCCCTCTGATTTACGACCTCCCCTCTTTTACGACTTATCGTTTTTCTTCTAAACTTGCCTCCTCATTTACGACTCCCCCTCTAACGCGTTTTACGACCGTAAATCTTGTTGATTTTACGACCGATGCAACACATTCTGACAATTATCAGTCGCAAAAACGTATGATATCTATCCTTCTCGGCCTCAGTTCGAGCCGACGCTCAGCTGGGGTAGCACTGTTGTTAGGTCAATCTCGCTAAAAACGAACCGTTCTCATGCCGAAATTGAAGAATTTAATCAGCGATATCACGATCTGACCACTAAATGTCACCACTTTTATGCACATGTGTCATCACTGAGCAGTTTATGATCAAAGTTTGAACTGAAACAGTCGCGATCGTGTCGATCTTTACGAACTCTGTGCACACGTAGGCCTAAATGCGAAGTCAACTCCCAAGTTGAAACTAGGTGATCGGTCACACTCCATAAGTTGGAACTCAGTGAATGGTCTCACTTTACAATACAAAAGTTGAAAAGCAGCTCCTTTCCACTATCAGACTGATAAATCGGCGTTAGTGTGTGCACTGAAACACTCACTGAATGCAAACAACTCACAAAATCCGATAAATGAAAGCAGCTGGCGCATTAGCGTTTGCCGTGATTTCGTATTTGCGGTGTGTGTGGCGCCATTTTGTCAGCCGAGTTGTATGCGCGGTAAAAGTTCCGTGTGTGCAAACTGTGACTGAAAATGAACTGCCAGAACGTAAAATGGTGAAAATTAGGTCTGTACTGTTGTTATGTGTAGTTTGTGTGCGAGTGCAACACGGGCCGTCGAGCACACTTTCTGTTTTCGCTCGTTTTCGTATATTAGCTAGACCGCGGATGTTTCACTCAAGAATGACGGAGAAAGCATGTTTTAGTTTATGCATTTGCTGTGCGTCATATACGGTGTAGTGAGTCACCGAGTGCATTGTTTTGGTCACCCCTGATTTAAGACCCCCCTCTTATACGACCAATTTTTGAATGTCTTAAAAGAGGGGGTCGACTGTACTACAAATTTCCTAAACTTTTATTCATAAATATTTTCGATTTTTTAAATTTTAAATGCATACCATATTTTACGGAATAAGGCACCCACCACCTCCCCCTGATTTTACACACAATTAAAAAAATATATTAAGCATACTATATTTTACGGACTATAATGCGCACCCTATTAAAAGTCCTGGACTGACTCCTAGAGTGAGTGTGCTATAGACTCGATGAGAATACTAAAATCAGTCAAGCTGCATATGGTTGCGATTCTGAGAGTTGCTCCAATTTCAGGACCAACACTGCAGGTGTATGTAGTTCTCAGGCCTGGTTAATGCCGGGAAATCAGTATGAACGAAAGCGTAGAGTACAGCACTGTCATGTAATCTCAGACCAATAAGCAACTTCATAGCATCATCATTAACTTATTACATCCTATAAGTGACTGAGCCAAGCCCACAATCCTGAAAGTATTTGGCAGAATGAGCTAGAAATGGGTATGCTTATTTAAAATATTATATTGAAATTGTTTGTGAATAAAAGTTAATGAAATGTTGTAGTAATCTTGCTATATTGTTTTCTGTGCTGACAATGTTATTTTTGCCAATCTGACATTTTGTTTATTATTACGAAATAAAAAAATAAAGGTGTGTTCAACAAAGATGCTAAAAAAAAGAAGTGTGATGTGCTTATTAAAACATTGCAGACACAAGTCACTTACATGATCAGAGAAACACTAAAAGCACAAAATACATTTAGTACTTGCCTTTCTGTAGTATTTTGGTGATGCAATCAACAGGTAAAAATTATGTTCGGATACGCACACAGTTCATTGCCGATCATTCGCAATCGAAATTTTCGTGTGAAAAGTATCTCTATGCTTTGTATAAAGTGTTAAACCACTCTAAGTCCGATAAAAAAAAATCAATGAAACTATCCAATTCACTGTCTAAAATAATGTCTGAATGCTCGGCAGATGACCGGTTGTCGGAATCATTTGATTGATTTTCTGTTGATTGATAGTCGAAGTTAACCATAGTAGTAATAGTAGGCACTGCACTAGCGATCGATAGTCGAAGTTAACCATAGTAGTAATAGTAGGCACTGCACTAGCATGAGTCTCAACAGTCACTTCACTGTGGCCCCTATAACTAAGTCCAGAAGCACGATTGGCACACAATTTATCAGTAAAAACAATGATAACATTGTCGTCTATCGTTTGGAACGCTGCCATTTTGATGAAAAAAGATTGTCCAAAAAAATCGCAAAGAAAATCTATCAAAATTAACCCTAGTAGCGCTGAATAAGCCGGCAGCTCTTTCAGCGACGTTAGCTGAATTAACTTTGGGAATTGCATTTTGGAAGTAGTTGTGTCAAAGAACCCTTCTTTTTTCTATATTATGCAGAATTAAATAAGTAAAGTTATATGTCATTGGAAAGCTTAAGAGGTTAGACGTTGGCATGAATATAATTGTAAGACTGTATGTGATTCATTAATAAAAATTTTAAAAAATGAACGGACAGGTGTTGAAATTTAAAAAAAATGCAACCTCTCCGGGCTATTTTTGTGCCTTTAACCTTTAGCCAACCAGATTATTTTTCGGTTCTCTATCTCCCATAACCAGATTATTTTCGAGACTGAAAATGTTGCCCACCTGTTCTCTTGGAATTGCTGTCATTTCTGTTCTATTGCATGTAGTCTTGAAATTTGCAGTGAATGTAGCTGAATGATTATAGTTTATGGTGGTACTAACCATTTAGTAATTTTTGGCTATTTGCATAGCCCAAAAAAAATCAGATTGGCTAGCCAAAAAAATGCAGGCACCCTACCTACTTTCAGAGGTTGTACTGTCCATGCTATTGCTTATACACTGCTCAAATTTGGAGGTTATATAGATACATGAATAAGCTTTACTATAATATCAACCTTTGTATTTTGTGAATATTTTCATGGTGAAAAAATAAATTGATGTCACCAAAAAAAAACGTGCACCCCTACCTACTTCAAGTGGCTGTAGCTCCTAAGGTACTGCTTGTAGAGGCATATAATAGGAAATGAAAATGCAGGCAAATGAATGCAGATTACAATGATATCAAACATTCTGGGGTTTGTGTATGTTTGCATGCTGCAAAATGACAAAACAAAGAAAAATGAAAAACATTTTCCTACCATTAGGAGTCATGCAAGTCTGGGGTACACCTGGTCTTGAAATTCACCATGGTATGGTATCTAGTGAAGCAGGGGTATGGGCAGAGAGGTACTCGGCATTTTGAGTACATGAAGGTTGTCTGGTGACGCTTGAAATCCCGATCAGAACAGACAGTGCAATCGGGCCGAGAATGCTTCCCACTAGCCAGGCGCTTGTCTGTGATGACCACAGTGTGCTCCATGTTCACCATTCTGTCAGGAGGATTATCAACTGGTCTGCCTCTTCTTGCACCTACACCAGACTCGTAGCCTCCCAGAAGCTGGTGAACAATCTTTAGACGGAACTTTTGGGCACAAACATGCCCCTCATGCTTGTGCCGCCAGATCACAAGAGCATTGCAAAAACATACCTCAAGGGGGTAGAAGAAGACCTTTTTCCACCACTTCTTGCTCTTGTGAAGAACCATATAGAATGACATGGCCTTGTCAGCTCTATCAACCCCACCCATGTGCTTGGAATAGGCCTGAACAGCACAGGGTTTCTGCACAACACGCATGTGGCCAGCATCACGTTTTGACCTGACCTCCTTCCTGAAAGTCTCTCCAGAGTGAGCACTGGTCATCACATTGACAGCTCTCTTGTCATACCAGGCAATGAACAGAGTGTGGCCAACTCTGTGATGGGCACGAGGTTTAGCATCCTTGATGCCTTGAGGAACACCCCGCCTGTTGAGCCTGAAAGTGCCCATTTCATTCTGGGCTAGCTCATCGAAAAGGGGGCCAGAACTGAAGAAATTGTCCATGTACAGGACATGCCCCTTGTTATAGAGTGGCTCAGCAAGATTGGCAACCACCCTATGAGCCAGCCCAACATCCTGAAGAACCCGAGCAATCACCTCCTTGCCAAGATACAACTTCCAATTCCACATGTAGCCAGATTTCGAATCAGCCAGACCCCACGCCTTGAGACCCCACTTGGTTGGCTTGTTGGGCATGTATATAAGATGATTTGTTCTGCCCTTGAATGGGATCATGCTCTCATCAATAGAAATTTCCTTTGATGGAGCATAATAGCTTTGCCACAAAGGAACCAGAAGCTCAAAGATAGGACGAACTTTGTGTACCTTGTCATGCTCCGGATGATCTTTGGGTCTGGCAGTGGAATTGTCAGCCAGGTGAAAAAAAGTCAGAATAGCCTGGAACCTATTCCTTGACATGATCGTCCTGAACCCTGGCATTTCAAGATAATGATCTGTAGACCAGTACAGCTCATAAGAAGAGCGCTGAGAAATCCCCATGAGAAGCAAAATGGAAATGAATGCCTTCATCTCATCAAACTTGACTTCCTTCCACCGACTGACTCGCGGGTGAACCGATGCATCAGCACCTCGAACTCGTGCTATGTCGGCAGCATACCGGTTTGTTTCAGCAACAAACAGATCAATGACAGCATCATTGATGAATAAACGAAACAACTCAGCTTCAGAAATATCATCTGGAACATTGAGAGGACCGTACTCTGAATCGAAATCTCGAAGCCAGTCATGATCGTAACCATCCGAAACTTTACCATCATTCTCATCCGAATCACTCTCGTCACTCGATTCAACCCTTTCTGCATCACGAATCCTTTCCCTCTCTGCCCTATCAGCCACATGTTGCTCGATGTCAGCTTCAGTGAACCCTAAAAACTCCTCATCACTGTCAGAATCGAAGAAAATCTCCTCGAGCACAATATCGTCGAAATTTGCCATCTTGAAATTTTTCACTAAAGCTCACAAAAACTTTTATCGACTTCGAAAAATTGTAAACTTAGAAGAAAAACCACAATGTCCGCCGTAATCCGGAAAAGAAGAAAGATAAAACCCCTAAGCATTGTGGGATTGTTTCATTTAGCTTGGTTGTAGTCCAGAGATTCGGCAATACGCTCAAGCGCTGAGCAACACTCTCTCGGCGCAAAATTGCGCCTCCGGCTGTGGAAGATAACTACGCTCTCGGCGCAGAATTGCGCCTCCGGTTGGCTAAAGGTTAACTTGAATTGATGGATGCATGGTGTGCAAATAATAAAAGAATCATCCAAAGACATTTAGACACTGGCATCTTTGGAATTATTGGGTAATTTGCTTAAAATAAAGGTAGGCCTAATCGAAGTCAAGTCTTTGATCGGTAGCTGTAACCGTAGCAAGATCGGTTTCCGCGAACATTGGCGTCGAGTTTCGATGATTTTTTGGCTCAATTTCGTCACAAAAGCTTTATTAGTACCTTCAGTCATTAATTCTTAGTTGATTTTAGTATAAAACAAGCTGAAAAAAAGCAAAATACATGGAAATGTTCGCGATCGCACAGAGAAAATCACTCGGTCGGCCGCTAAGTTGCAACTCGGCACTATCGCAATCAATTAACTTCATTTTCAGTTGAAAAGTTCAAAATTCTCACATCATCGTACTTTCCAGTGATAATATAATCTAAATTGATTCATTTCAAGCCCTAATTACAATCTCTACCATCAAAAATCTGCCTGAAAGCTCTTCGAATCGACAGTAAAAGCCCGGCCGCCATTTGTATTCAGCTCAGTCTGACCCCGAAATAGATTGACCCAAATAATTTTTTTTATTTCACCCCATGAAAATGCAGCATTTAATGCATGTGATGTCAAGCGCAACCCCTTTTTTGATGACATAGTGTGTTAGGTACACAAGTATTCAACGATTGGCTGCTATATTAAGTGCTTTGTGATGTCATGTGGGCTTCCCAGAATATTCCGGGAACCGCTATTGGCTCTATGGGGGGCTATCCCGGATCAATCCGGGAACAGCACTACTAGGGTTAACCTTCAATCGACCATGCAAATGGCCATTGCAACAGGAAGTTAAACGCTTTCCGGCTGTCGTTAAAGTTTCCTCTCTGCACTGGAGAGCTCACACTTCCTTAGTAATATGACTAAACAATGTGGGTGGATCGGCGTGGTTTCGAGCGGTTCAGGACTACGGGTCAGGAGCTGTTTCAAGCGGCATAGGACATGAGAAGTTAATCATCCAAAAGAAAAAAATCTCCAATTCTGTGATCTTCCATGCCCTGCTCTCATGGTGACATCAGTTTCGATTTCCAATCCAGTCTACGCCTTAGTGCATTTGGGCCGCTGTGAATGGATGAACACAGTGGCACCTTTAGAGGACCTCACGCTAGTTCAACGACTAAGACATTTTTGCCGCTTAGGAGTTGGTGTCTTGCATATGTTAACTCAGAACAGGCTTGACTTAACTCCACAGAAATGACTCGGCAGCAGTGCAGCGTCTCCTCGGATGGTTGCCTCCTGATGGCCTAACAAAGATTTGCTTCCTTTGGACTGAAGATTTCGGATTCAGCGACCCAACAAGCCAGGAGTTGCTGCGAGTTGGGATTCGGAATGAATGGTGTGGGAGCAACGCCACTGTACAGCCCAGATTGGACAGGGGAAAACACACACAAAAACAGTTATGAACAGACATGAAAAACAGGATCCCTGAACATTATTTTTAAAAAGATATAACCATTCACCCAGTTGCAGACCCGTTTACCCCCTATACGATTCTTGAGTAGTCTGGATAGCTGAAATGAGTAGTTTTGGTGCAAAATGTGTAGTTTTATTCATTAAACCACCAAACAATGTTCACTGAAAATGAGTAGAATCTAGCATCATTTTCAATTTTGAATAGTAGAGATCCAAATTGAGTAGAATACTACTCGAAAAGAGTAAACAGGTCTGCAGTTGCCTTAACACAATAGATCTCCCTCGCACTCCGTACGGGATACAAGGGTTACACCTTAGAAATATTATTTTTTTAATGGAGCGTAGGGATATATTGGTACCTTGGTCTCAATGGGGTAGGTACAGGCAGTGCACCTTGGCTCTAGATCTATTACAGGCATTTATATATCAATGATCCCCTGTCCCTTCAAGTTTAAAATAAATTAAAGGTCTTACAGTCAAACCCGCTTATAAGAAAGCAATTTTTTCCCCCCGGCCGAACTTCTTTCTTATGTATTATCAAAACTCGGATATAAGAAAACCGCTTATAAGAAAACTCGGTTATAATGAAGCAAATTCGTTCTCCCATCCGCGATGTAAACTCGGATATAAGAAAATGATTTCATACAATTACAAGGGAGTTGGGTTTGCAGTTCATTTTCTTATAAGCGATTTTTTTAAAATTAGGGCATGAACTGAAAGGATGTTCCAAAAAATGCAGTCGTTCCAACAAAACAAACAAAAAAAGAGGAAAATGTACGTCAGAGCATCTACGTCACAGACACTCTAACCTTAATATAGAAAGATACAGCCGAATCCGCTTATAAGAAAATTTGCTTATAATGAAGCAAAAAAATGTCCCTGCCACTTCTTTCTTATCTATGATCAAAACTCGGATACAAGAAACTCGCTTATAACAAAATTCGGTTATAATCAAGCAAATTCCTTCTCCCATCCGCAATGGAAACTTGGACATAAGAAAAGTATGTCATACAAGAGAGTTGGTTTGCAGTTGTTTTTTTTATATAAGCGAGCTCCATTTTCTTATAAGTGAATTACCATTGACAACATTTTCTTAAAGACCCACCAGATCACATGTCAAAATCACGAGTTCCACCTCTTATAGCTGGTATGAAATCTTGTTTTGACCAGGTTTGACTCCCATACAAATGCCCCCAAATTGAAAACAAACATCATTTTAAAGAGCAGCCTCAATTTGAAGTGGGGGAATTTGTATGTGGGTCACATCACAGCTACCCAGAAAAAACAAGGGACTTAATCGTGTTGGGTCAGTGTGTCTTTAAAAGTGAGTTGGACCTGAACTGAAAGGATGTTCCGAGAAAATTGAAGTCGTTCCAAAAAGGGAAAGTTTACCTCATACCAGTTGCATCACAGACAGTTTAAACAGTACAGGCACTTGATTGCAAGACTAATTGAGTTGTTTTTGTTCCTTTATCCTATACTTTCCTTCAGTATTCTGTGCAAAAATAAGTGTTGAGCAGAAGAAAAAAATATGAGTGCCGGTACTTTTGTGTTGGTGGTAGAGATTGTCCAATTTTCAGCAGCAATGGCAGAGAGGAAAAGGCAATCCATTTCTTTAAGATAAATACAAATAACTGAATATGTGGACGAAAATCCACATAAATAAATGCAAGCGATTGATAAAAAGCTGCATGGGTGGACAGTAAATGGCAATAGTTCAGTACAAGAAAGGTGAAGGGGTACGTATTTGATAACATTGAAAAGAAAAAAAAAGCTTGTTAGTTTGAGTGGTTGTAGGCACCTTTAAATCTTCTTAGTAGACAATTTTGATTTTATCATGTAAGAAATGCATCAAATTAGGAAAAAGGATGTTATCATCACTTTGTTTAGGATATAAGAAAACTCGAATATGGTAATAAGCAAAAAATGATCTCCCTTCGATTTTCTTATAACCGAGTTTTACTGTATTTTGATTTTATGATGCAAAACATGAGTCATGGGTCGCAAGTTTCTTTATAGTCCATTGGCATTGTAAAAACGCAAATACAAAATTGTCTTCCACTGTGTAAAATGAGTTATACATCCAAATTAGAATATTGATTAAAAACAAGAAACAGAAATTTACATTTAAACAAATTTGCTCTCACACCACACCCACTCATTCATCTGCTCTCCGCTATCTTACTCGCTCACCATGGAACTCACACCACGTCTGCCTTCATTTTTGTTTTCAATTTTCTGTTCCGTTCTTTCTTTTTTTCCTCCTTTGTTTTGCATTTTTTCATGCACCAAATTAGGTAAAAGCATTTTCTCTTTGTTTTGTTTCTGTTTGTCTTAGTTTTTTTCTTTTTCTCTTTTATTTTTTCCCTTTTTTCCCATTCAAATCGGTTATAAGAAAACAAATTCAAAATGTTTTCTTATCGGATATAAGAAAACAAAAAATTATCTCCCTTCGATTTTCTTATAACCGGGTTTTACTGTATAATCAATATTATTCTGATGTAAACAAAGCAAAATGTGTTCACAAAGAGATTGAAAATAGTTACAAGGTCTTCCAATTGCAGCATATTTCAGAATAGCAAACGGTACAGCAACGTTTGCAGCTTTCAAAGCACATTGAATACGACTCTTTGAGGCTTATATAGATCTACAAGATCCATCTCCACTTTTCTGATTCAATTTTCCCTGTATAATAAGACTTTGGCGGAACCGTGCCCACTTGCTTTGGCATTTTTCATCTTTTTAGAGAATGGAAAAACAACGAAAAACACGACTACTACGCATGTGCAGAAGTGGTCATTCTTGTTGGGAACTGTTTTCTGCAGAACAAACTAAAGTGAACGGCCTGAAGCAACCTAAAAGGCAGTTTCATTCACTGCAGACTTCATTTTTTCCCCTTCTGAATTTTGCTTAATTCAGTGAATTTGCGGATTAGTACCATATAGGGTTCAGGAGAAGTCTCTTAACCCTCTTGTGCCTGACGCTCTGTGCTCTGAATCACCTCTGAAATCCTAACCCAAGGGACGTCACTCCGTACAAAAGGCGGGGTAGCGTCGGAAAAATAATAAAATAAAATATACCCTACCAGATTTTGTGTGTTTTTTTGCTTTGAATGTGTTGCCGAGATGTCTGTCCGAGTTGCAAAAGGAATTCCAAGATGTTATGGGGATGCATGGCTCCACAAAAAAAACCAAAATGCCAAAGTGTATTCGCAAACTGCATTCACTAGTCATTCACTGCCTACTTTTGCAGACTGTTGAAGCCTAAGACGACTGAAATGGAAATGTAGATCAAAACCATTCACTTACCCTTTCAGTAAGTTTCACTTCACGATCTTATAATTCCTATCTTTCACAAAAAAGGGAATTTTCATCGCTGTCATCACTCAGTGGATGCAATAACGACTCATCATCCATGATGTAAAAGTCGGGAAAATGCTGATGTCAGTAACACGACTTCAAAAATTCGCATCGATCGAACAAACACAAGCTCGCTGCCGAAATAGGTCAGAATACACTCCTTACTCATCACTTCGCGATCTCATAAGTCCCATCTTTCACAAAAATAGGACTATTCATTGCTTTCCTCAGTCAATGGACGCCATAACTGTTCGTCATCCATATTGGAAAAATCGCGAAAATGCCGAAGTCGGTCACTAATTTTCAAAAATTCATATCTTTCAAACCAATCGGCCTAGAAGCCATTGCAAGCAACAGGACGGAAGTGTAATCTATAGCGAAAGCGAGGCTGAAGCGCTCACGTGACTGCCATGTGATAGAAACAAAATGGAAGCGCCCAAACCGGCCACGTGGAATCCGTACGTTCCCGATCCGATTTTTTTTTGAACGTTCACGACCGTTCACCGCACAAGAGAGTTAATTGGTGTGGTCAAGGAGTAAAGAGCCACTGATGGTGATTACAGAGCAATTCCTTTTGAAGATGAACATATAAAACTTTTTTCTTAATCGAAAATGGCATCTCCCCAAGCTTAAACCATCCTCTGGTATGTTTTTCCTTATTAACCTCTTTGAATTAAAAGAATTAGCTGAAAAGTACCATGCCTGTATTCTTATATGTCACAGTAGAAATGGGAATCAAGAGTACAAATCGGTGTAGAAATCGGAATTCTAATTGTTACTGGACTTTTTCTAGTAGAAATAGGAATTCTGATTTCTACTAGTACAAATTGGAATTCCGATTTGTACGACAACCAGTAGAAAATGGAATCCAGTACAAATTGGAATCAACATATTGTTTCAGTTGTAAAAGAAAGACAAAACGAGGGTGGAGTTGATTAGCTTAACCCTTCAAGTCCTGACGCTCTGTGCGCTCAGTCACCTTTGAAATCCTAGCCCAAGGGACGTCACTCCGTACAAAAGTGGGGGTAGCGTCAGAAAAATAATCAAATAAAATATACCCTATCAGATTTTGTGGTGTTTTTTTTTAATGTGTTGCCGAGATGTAAGTCTGATTTGCAAAATGAATTTCAAGATGTTATGGGGATGCATGGCTCCACAAAAAAAAATCAAATGCCAGTGTATTCGCAAACTGCATTCACTACTCATTCACTGCCTACTTTTTGCAGACTGGTCACCACTGGTGAAGCCTAAGACGACTGAAATGGAAATGTAGATCAAAATCATTCACTTACCCTTTCACTTCACGATCTTATAATTTCTATCTTTCACAAAAAAAGGAATTTTCATCGCTGTCATCATTCAGTGGATGCAATAACGATTCATCATCCATGATGCAAAAGTCGGGAAAATGTCGATGTCAGTAACACTTCAATTTTTTGCATCAATCGAACAAAAACAAGCTCGCTGCCGAAATAAGTCAAAATACACTTCTTTCTTATCACTTCGCGATCTCATACAGGGTTCCCAGGTTTGGGGCACGAGTAAAATATTTAAAAAAAAAAGAAGAAAAAAAAGGACCTGTAATCCTCTTGTGCCCGACGCTCTGTGCTCTATCACCTCTGAAATCCTAACCGAAGGGACGTCACTCCGTACAAAAGGGGGAGTGCGTCAGAAAAATAATAAAATACAAGGGCGTCGCCGAGCGGCAGACATGTCCGTCACCAGCAATGCCACGCACTTGCGACACCCCGTCGAGTGTCAAATCCTGACACAAAATTGGAAGGGATTCTGTCTTCTAGTTCACGAGATACAGCTTGAAGAAATACATAGCGCAAAGAAGGAAATTTCGGTTTTCAAGGTCAAACTTCAAGGTCAAGGTCAGCATGGCAATAATTTATGCTGGGATGTTTTCTACTCTAGGGTATACAGTATACAATCTGAAGCGCTTCTGTCAAGCACAAATGTGGAAAATAAAGCTTAAAACCCAGTTTGTAGACCCCTACCACATTGAAGGCCTACCGATCTCCCGGACCGTGACGACCTTGATCGGTATGCCACCATCAGAACGGGCATAAGCCAAAGTACCTACATGCCAAATTTGAAGACTCTAACACCAACGGTGTGGGAGTTATGGCCCCTTAAAGATTTTCGGTTTTCAAGGTCGTAAGCCAAGGTCAAGGTCACGACGGTGAAACATTTTGCGCGGATGCCTTCCTCTCATGGTGACACACCAGCAGACAACATTTTACGCGATTCGGTCAAGCGGTTCGGGAGATATCCTTGGGACAGACAGAAAAACAAACAAAAAACTGAACCAGCCCATGCAAAGTCCGATCACCTATTTTGACGGACAAATACAAACCAGACGACCACAAAGTCCGATCACCTATGGTGATGGACAAAAACAAAAATACAAACCAGACCACTGCAAAGTCCCATCACCTACGGTGACGGACAATTATGCTACGGCGTGTCATTGCTGGTGACGGACATGTCTGCCGTTCACCGTTTCCCGTAATGGCCGAGTGTCTTATGGTTGCTCTGATCTTCTATCGCCTCCCTGTGGGTGGGCTCTCTGTGTATGTTTGTCTGTCTGTGTCTCTCTCTCTCTCGCTTTCTGTCTCTGTCCCCCCCCCTCTCTCTCTCTGCCTTTGTAGGGCCTATGTCTCGCTGTCTGTCTGTCTCTCTCTCTCTCTGTCTATCTCTCTCTATGTGTCTCATGTATCTGTATGCCTATGTGTCTCTCTGTCTGTCTCTCTCTCTCTCTGTCTGCCTCTGTGCCTGCTCCGGGGCGGAGGACGTTAAACAAATTTTTATTCATCCAACTGGAACAGCAGTTGTCCTCTTTGCTCTCCGTCTGTCTCTCTTTCTTTGTGTGTGTCTTTGTCTGTCTGTCTGTCTCTCTGTCTCTCTCCCCCCCCCCTTTCTCTCTCTCTGGAGGACGTTAAACACATTTTCATTCATCCACATCCTGACACAACATTTGAAGAGCTTATGTCTTGTAGTTCACGAGATACAGCTAGGACAATAATATATAGCGCAAAGAAGGAAATTTCGGTTTTCAAGGTCACTCGTCAAGGTCAAGGTCAGCATGGCAATAATGTATGCTCGGATGTTTTCTACTCTAGGGTATACAGTGCCAGACACAATATGAAGCGCTTCTGTTAAGTACAAATGTGGAAAATATGGCTGAAAACCCAATTTGTAGACCCCTACCACTTTCAAGGCCTACGATCTCCCGGACCGTGACCTTGATCAGTATGCCACCATCAGAACGGGCATACGCCAAAGTACCTGCATGCCAAATTTGAAGACTCTAACACTAACGGTGTGGGAGTTATGGCCCCTGAAAGATTTTCGGTTTTCAACATCGTACGTAAAGGTCACGACGGCAAAATGGTTTGTTCAACATCCTATGTCGATCGGTGCCCGAGATATGGCTAAAAATAGATTTTCGGTTTTCAAGGTCGTACGTCAAGGTCACGACAGCAAAATGGTTTGCGCCGATCTCTTCCTATTAACCCTCTTGTGCCCGACGCTCTGAATCACCTCTGAAATCCTAACCCAAGGGACGTCACTCCGTACAAAAGGCGGGGTAGCGTCGGAAAAATAATAAAATAAAATATACCCTACCAGATTTTGTGGTTTTTTTTTGCTTTGAATGTGTTGCCGAGATGTCTGTCCGAGTTGCAAAAGGAATTCCAAGATGTTATGGGGATGCATGGCTCCACAAAAAAAATCAAAATGCCAAAGTGTATTCGCAAACTGCATTCACTAGTCATTCACTGCCTACTTTTGCAGACTGTTGAAGCCTAAGACGACTGAAATGGAAATGTAGATCAAAACCATTCACTTACCCTTTCAGTAAGTTTCACTTCACGATCTTATAATTCCTATCTTTCACAAAAAAGGGAATTTTCATCGCTGTCATCACTCAGTGGATGCAATAACGACTCATCATCCATGATGTAAAAGTCGGGAAAATGCTGATGTCAGTAACACGACTTCAAAAATTCGCATCGATCGAACAAACACAAGCTCGCTGCCGAAATAGGTCAGAATACACTCCTTACTCATCACTTCGCGATCTCATAAGTCCCATCTTTCACAAAAATAGGACTATTCATTGCTTTCCTCAGTCAATGGACGCCATAACTGTTCGTCATCCATATTGGAAAAATCGCGAAAATGCCGAAGTCGGTCACTAATTTTCAAAAATTCATATCTTTCAAACCAATCGGCCTAGAAGCCATTGCAAGCAACAGGACGGAAGTGTAATCTATAGCGAAAGCGAGGCTGAAGCGCTCACGTGACTGCCATGTGATAGAAACAAAATGGAAGCGCCCAAACCGGCCACGTGGAATCCGTACGTTCCCGATCCGATTTTTTTTTGAACGTTCACGACCGTTCACCGCACAAGAGAGTTAATTGGTGTGGTCAAGGAGTAAAGAGCCACTGATGGTGATTACAGAGCAATTCCTTTTGAAGATGAACATATAAAACTTTTTTCTTAATCGAAAATGGCATCTCCCCAAGCTTAAACCATCCTCTGGTATGTTTTTCCTTATTAACCTCTTTGAATTAAAAGAATTAGCTGAAAAGTACCATGCCTGTATTCTTATATGTCACAGTAGAAATGGGAATCAAGAGTACAAATCGGTGTAGAAATCGGAATTCTAATTGTTACTGGACTTTTTCTAGTAGAAATAGGAATTCTGATTTCTACTAGTACAAATTGGAATTCCGATTTGTACTGACAGCCAGTAGAAAATGGAATCCAGTACAAATTGGAATCAACATATTGTTTCAGTTGTAAAAGAAAGACAAAACGAGGGTGGAGTTGATTAGCTTAACCCTTCAAGTCCTGACGCTCTGTGCGCTCAGTCACCTCTGAAATCCTAGCCCAAGGGACGTCACTCCGTACAAAAGGGGGGTAGCGTCAGAAAAATAATAAAATAAAATATACCCTATCAGATTTTGTGGTGTTTTTTTTTAATGTGTTGCCGAGATGTAAGTCTGATTTGCAAAATGAATTTCAAGATGTTATGGGGATGCATGGCTCCACAAAAAAAAATCAAAATGCCAAAGTGTATTCGCAAACTGCATTCACTACTCATTCACTGCCTACTTTTTGCAGACTGGTCACCACTGGTGAAGCCTAAGACGACTGAAATGGAAATGTAGATCAAAATCATTCACTTACCCTTTCACTTCACGATCTTATAATTCCTATCTTTCACAAAAAAAGGAATTTTCATCGCTGTCATCACTCAGTGGATGCAATAACGATTCATCATCCATGATGCAAAAGTCGGGAAAATGTCGATGTCAGTAACACTTCAAAAATTTGCATCAATCGAACAAAAACAAGCTCGCTGCCGAAATAAGTCAAAATACACTTCTTTCTTATCACTTCGCGATCTCATACAGGGTTCCCAGGTTTGGGGCACGAGTAAAATATTTAAAAAAAAAAGAAGAAAAAAAAGGACCTGTAATCCTCTTGTGCCCGACGCTCTGTGCTCTATCACCTCTGAAATCCTAACCGAAGGGACGTCACTCCGTACAAAAGGGGGAGTGCGTCAGAAAAATAATAAAATACAAGGGCGTCGCCGAGCGGCAGACATGTCCGTCACCAGCAATGCCACGCACTTGCAACACTCCGTCGAGTGTCACATCCTGACACAAAATTGCAAGGGATTCTGTCTTCTAGTTCACGAGATACAGCTTGAAGAAAAATACATAGCGCAAAGAAGGAAATTTCGGTTTTCAAGGTCAAACTTCAAGGCCAAGGTCAGCATGGCAATAATTTATGCTGGGATGTTTTCTACTCTAGGGTATACAGTATACAATCTGAAGCGCTTCTGTCAAGCACAAATGTGGAAAATAAAGCTTAAAACCCAGTTTGTAGACCCCTACCACATTGAAGGCCTACCGATCTCCCGGACCGTGACGTTGATCGGTATGCCACCATCAGAACGGGCATAAGCCAAAGTACCTACATGCCAAATTTGAAGACTCTAACACCAACGGTGTGGGAGTTATGGCCCCTTAAAGATTTTCGGTTTTCAAGGTCGTAAGCCAAGGTCAAGGTCACGACGGTGAAACATTTTGCGCGGATGCCTTCCTCTCATGGTGACACACCAGCACACAAAATTTGACGCGATTCGGTCAAGCGGTTCGGGAGATATCCTTGGGACAGACAGAAAAACAAACAAAAAACTGAACCAGCCCATGCAAAGTCCGATCACCTATTTTGACGGACAAATACAAACCAGACGACCACAAAGTCCGATCACCTATGGTGATGGACAAAAACAAAAATACAAACCAGACCACTGCAAAGTCCCATCACCTACGGTGACGGACAATTATGCTACGGCGTGTCATTGCTGGTGACGGACATGTCTGCCGTTCACCGTTTCCCGTAATGGCCGAGTGTCTTATGGTTGCTCTGATCTTCTATCGCCTCCCTGTGGGTGGGCTCTCTGTGTATGTTTGTCTGTCTGTGTCTCTCTCTCTCTCGCTTTCTGTCTCTGTCCCCCCCCCCTCTCTCTCTGCCTTTGTAGGGCCTATGTCTCGCTGTCTGTCTGTCTCTCTCTCTCTCTGTCTATCTCTCTCTATGTGTCTCATGTATCTGTATGCCTATGTGTCTCTCTGTCTGTCTCTCTCTCTCTCTGTCTGCCTCTGTGCCTGCTCCGGGGCGGAGGACGTTAAACACATTTTTATTCATCCAACTGGAACAGCAGTTGTCCTCTTTGCTCTCCGTCTGTCTCTCTTTCTTTGTGTGTGTCTTTGTCTGTCTGTCTGTCTCTCTCTCCCCCCCCCCCTTTCTCTCTCTCTGGAGGACGTTAAACACATTTTCATTCATCCACATCCTGACACAACATTTGAAGAGCTTATGTCTTGTAGTTCACGAGATACAGCTAGGACAATAATATATAGCGCAAAGAAGGAAATTTCGGTTTTCAAGGTCACACGTCAAGGTCAGCATGGCAATAATGTATGCTCGGATGTTTTCTACTCTAGGGTATACAGTGCCAGACACAATATGAAGCGCTTCTGTTAAGTACAAATGTGGAAAATATGGCTTAAAACCCAATTTGTAGACCCCTACCACTTTCAAGGCCTACGATCTCCCGGACCGTGACATTGACCTTGATCAGTATGCCACCATCAGAACGGGCATACGCCAAAGTACCTGCATGCCAAATTTGAAGACTCTAACACTAACGGTGTGGGAGTTATGGCCCCTGAAAGATTTTCGGTTTTCAACATCGTACGTAAAGGTCACGACGGCAAAATGGTTTGTTCAACATCCTATGTCGATCGGTGCCCGAGATATGGCTAAAAATAGATTTTCGGTTTTCAAGGTCGTACGTCAAGTCAAGGTCACGACGGCAAAATGGTTTGCGCCGATCTCTTCCTATTAACCCTCTTGTGCCCGACGCTCTGAATCACCTCTGAAATCCTAACCCAAGGGACGTCACTCCGTACAAAAGGCGGGGTAGCGTCGGAAAAATAATAAAATAAAATATACCCTACCAGATTTTGTGGTTTTTTTTTGTTTTGAATGTGTTGCCGAGATGTCTGTCTGAGTTGCAAAAGGAATTTCAAGATGTTATGGGGATGCATGGCTCCACAAAAAAAATCAAAATGCCAAAGTGTATTCGCAAACTGCATTCACTAGTCATTCACTGCCTACTTTTGCAGACTGTTGAAGCCTAAGACGACTGAAATGGAAATGTAGATCAAAACCATTCACTTACCCTTTCAGTAAGTTTCACTTCACGATCTTATAATTCCTATCTTTCACAAAAAAGGGAAATTTTCATCGCTGTCATCACTCAGTGGATGCAATAACGACTCATCATCCATGATGTAAAAGTCGGGAAAATGCTGATGTCAGTAACACGACTTCAAAAATTCGCATCGATCGAACAAACACAAGCTCGCTGCCGAAATAGGTCAGAATACACTCCTTACTCATCACTTCGCGATCTCATAAGTCCCATCTTTCACAAAAATAGGACTATTCATTGCTTTCCTCAGTCAATGGACGCCATAACTGTTCGTCATCCATATTGGAAAAATCGCGAAAATGCCGAAGTCGGTCACTAATTTTCAAAAATTCATATCTTTCAAACCAATCGGCCTAGAAGCCATTGCAAGCAACAGGACGGAAGTGTAATCTATAGCGAAAGCGAGGCTGAAGCGCTCACGTGACTGCCATGTGATAGAAACAAAATGGAAGCGCCCAAACCGGCCACGTGGAATCCGTACGTTCCCGATCCGATTTTTTTTTGAACGTTCACGACCGTTCACCGCACAAGAGAGTTAATTGGTGTGGTCAAGGAGTAAAGAGCCACTGATGGTGATTACAGAGCAATTCCTTTTGAAGATGAACATATAAAACTTTTTTCTTAATCGAAAATGGCATCTCCCCAAGCTTAAACCATCCTCTGGTATGTTTTTCCTTATTAACCTCTTTGAATTAAAAGAATTAGCTGAAAAGTACCATGCCTGTATTCTTATATGTCACAGTAGAAATGGGAATCAAGAGTACAAATCGGTGTAGAAATCGGAATTCTAATTGTTACTGGACTTTTTCTAGTAGAAATAGGAATTCTGATTTCTACTAGTACAAATTGGAATTCCGATTTGTACGACAACCAGTAGAAAATGGAATCCAGTACAAATTGGAATCAACATATTGTTTCAGTTGTAAAAAGAAAGACAAAACGAGGGTGGAGTTGATTAGCTTAACCCTTCAAGTCCTGACGCTCTGTGCGCTCAGTCACCTCTGAAATCCTAGCCCAAGGGACGTCACTCCGTACAAAAGGGGGGGTAGCGTCAGAAAAATAATAAAATAAAATATACCCTATCAGATTTTGTGTGTTTTTTTGTTTTAATGTGTTGCCGAGATGTCTGTCTGATTTGCAAAATGAATTTCAAGATGTTATGGGGATGCATGGCTCCACAAAAAAAAATCAAAATGCCAAAGTGTATTCGCAAACTGCATTCACTACTCATTCACTGCCTACTTTTTGCAGACTGGTCACCACTGGTGAAGCCTAAGACGACTGAAATGGAAATGTAGATCAAAATCATTCACTTACCCTTTCACTTCACGATCTTATAATTTCTATCTTTTACCAGAAAAGGAATTTTCATCGCTGTCATCATTCAGTGGATGCAATAACGATTCATCATCCATGATGCAAAAGTCGGGAAAATGTCGATGTCAGTAACACTTCAATTTTTTGCATCAATCGAACAAAAACAAGCTCGCTGCCGAAATAAGTCAAAATACACTTCTTTCTTATCACTTCGCGATCTCATACAGGGTTCCCAGGTTTGGGGCACGAGTAAAATATTTAAAAAAAAAAGAAGAAAAAAAAGGACCTGTAATCCTCTTGTGCCCGACGCTCTGTGCTCTATCACCTCTGAAATCCTAACCGAAGGGACGTCACTCCGTACAAAAGGGGGAGTGCGTCAGAAAAATAATAAAATACAAGGGCGTCGCCGAGCGGCAGACATGTCCGTCACCAGCAATGCCACGCACTTGCAACACCCCGTCGAGTGTCACATCCTGACACAAAATTGCAAGGGATTCTGTCTTCTAGTTCACGAGATACAGCTTGAAGAAGAAATACATAGCGCAAAGAAGGAAATTTCGGTTTTCAAGGTCAAACTTCAAGGCCAAGGTCAGCATGGCAATAATTTATGCTGGGATGTTTTCTACTCTAGGGTATACAGTATACAATCTGAAGCGCTTCTGTCAAGCACAAATGTGGAAAATAAAGCTTAAAACCCAGTTTGTAGACCCCTACCACATTCAAGGCCTACCGATCTCCCGGACCGTGACCTTGATCGGTATGCCACCATCAGAACGGGCATAAGCCAAAGTACCTACATGCCAAATTTGAAGACTCTAACACCAACGGTGTGGGAGTTATGGCCCCTTAAAGATTTTCGGTTTTCAAGGTCGTAAGCCAAGGTCAAGGTCACGACGGCAAAACATTTTGCGCGGATGCCTTCCTCTCATGGTGACACACCAGCAGACAACATTTTACGCGATTCGGTCAAGCGGTTCGGGAGATATCCTTGGGACAGACAGAAAAACAAACAAAAAACTGAACCAGCCCATGCAAAGTCCGATCACCTATTTTGACGGACAAATACAAACCAGACGACCACAAAGTCCGATCACCTATGGTGATGGACAAAAACAAAAATACAAACCAGACCACTGCAAAGTCCCATCACCTACGGTGACGGACAATTATGCTACGGCGTGTCATTGCTGGTGACGGACATGTCTGCCGTTCACCGTTTCCCGTAATGGCCGAGTGTCTTATGGTTGCTCTGATCTTCTATCGCCTCCCTGTGGGTGGGCTCTCTGTGTATGTTTGTCTGTCTGTGTCTCTCTCTCTCTCGCTTTCTGTCTCTGTCCCCCCCCCCTCTCTCTCTGCCTTTGTAGGGCCTATGTCTCGCTGTCTGTCTGTCTCTCTCTCTCTCTGTCTATCTCTCTCTATGTGTCTCATGTATCTGTATGCCTATGTGTCTCTCTGTCTGTCTCTCTCTCTCTCTGTCTGCTCTCTGTGCCTGCTCCGGGGCGGAGGACGTTAAACAAATTTTTATTCATCCAACTGGAACAGCAGTTGTCCTCTTTGCTCTCCGTCTGTCTCTCTTTCTTTGTGTGTGTCTTTGTCTGTCTGTCTGTCTCTCTCTCCCCCCCCCCCCCTCTCTCTCTCTCTGGAGGACGTTAAACACATTTTCATTCATCCACATCCTGACACAACATTTGAAGAGCTTATGTCTTGTAGTTCACGAGATACAGCTAGGACAATAATATATAGCGCAAAGAAGGAAATTTCGGTTTTCAAGGTCACACTTCAAGGTCAAGGTCAGCATGGCAATAATGTATGCTCGGATGTTTTCTACTCTAGGGTATACAGTGCCAGACACAATATGAAGCGCTTCTGTTAAGTACAAATGTGGAAAATATGGCTGAAAACCCAATTTGTAGACCCCTACCACTTTCAAGGCCTACGATCTCCCGGACCGTGACCTTGATCTTGATCAGTATGCCACCATCAGAACGGGCATACGCCAAAGTACCTGCATGCCAAATTTGAAGACTCTAACACTAACGGTGTGGGAGTTATGGCCCCTGAAAGATTTTCGGTTTTCAACATCGTACGTAAAGGTCACGACGGCAAAATGGTTTGTTCAACATCCTATGTCGATCGGTGCCCGAGATATGGCTAAAAATAGATTTTCGGTTTTCAAGGTCGTACGTCAAGGTCACGACGACGGCAAAATGGTTTGCGCCGATCTCTTCCTATTAACCCTCTTGTGCCCGACGCTCTGAATCACCTCTGAAATCCTAACCCAAGGGACGTCACTCCGTACAAAAGGCGGGGTAGCGTCGGAAAAATAATAAAATAAAATATACCCTACCAGATTTTGTGGGTTTTTTTGCTTTGAATGTGTTGCCGAGATGTCTGTCTGAGTTGCAAAAGGAATTTCAAGATGTTATGGGGATGCATGGCTCCACAAAAAAAATCAAAATGCCAAAGTGTATTCGCAAACTGCATTCACTAGTCATTCACTGCCTACTTTTGCAGACTGTTGAAGCCTAAGACGACTGAAATGGAAATGTAGATCAAAACCATTCACTTACCCTTTCAGTAAGTTTCACTTCACGATCTTATAATTCCTATCTTTCACAAAAAAAAGGAATTTTCATCGCTGTCATCACTCAGTGGATGCAATAACGACTCATCATCCATGATGTAAAAGTCGGGAAAATGCCGATGTCGGTAACACGACTTCAAAAATTCGCATCGATCGAACAAACACAAGCTCGCTGCCGAAATAGGTCAGAATACACTCCTTACTCATCACTTCGCGATCTCATAAGTCCCATCTTTCACAAAAATAGGACTATTCATTGCTTTCCTCAGTCAATGGATGCCATAACTGTTCGTCATCCATATTGGAAAAATCGCGAAAATGCCGAAGTCGGTAACTAATTTTCAAAAATTCATATCTTTCAAACCAATCGGCCTAGAAGCCATTGCAAGCAACAGGACGGAAGTGTAATCTATAGCGAAAGCGAGGCTGAAGCGCTCACGTGACTGCCATGTGATAGAAACAAAATGGAAGCGCCCAAACCGGCCACGTGGAATCCGTACGTTCCCGAACGTTCTAGACGTTTCCGATCCGATTTTTTTTTGAACGTTCACCGCACAAGAGTTAAGAAAATGTTGTCAATGGTAATTCGCTTATAAGAAAATAGAGCTTGCTTATTAAAAAAAAGAAGAACTGCAAACCAACTCTCTTGTATGACATACTTTTCTTATGTCCAAGTTTCCATTGCAGATGGGAGAAGTAATTTGCTTGCTTATAACCGAGTTTTCTTATAAGCGAGTTTCTTATATCTGAGTTTTGATCATAGTTAAGAAAGAAGAAGTTCGGCAGGGAAATGTTTTTGCTTCATTATAATAAAGTTTTCTTATAAGCGAGTTTCTTATAAGTGGACTCGGCTGTATATGTCTATATTAAGGTTAGAGTGTCTGTGATGTAGCTGCTCTGACGTAAATTTTCCTCTTTTGTTTGTTCTGTTGGAACACTGCACTTTTTGGAACATCCTTTCAGTTCATGCCCTAATTTAAAAAAAATTGCTTCCTTATAACTGAGTTTTCTTATAAGCGGTTTTCTTATATCCGAGTTTTGATAATACATAAGAAACAAGGAGTTCGGCCGGGGGAAAAAAATTGCTTTCTTATAAGCAGGTTTTCGTATAAGCAGGTTTCTTATAAACGGGTTCGACTGTACTATCATTGGTCGAGGGGGGGGTCCACGGACCAATGAAAAATTGTGTCTCAGAGCTCCAAGGTTTCGGTCAACCCTTGCATCTTTTCATAGAAACGAAAACACATAATAGACGTGTTTTTTTCAAAATCCAAGGATTTTCAGCGTTCACCCAGAATTTTTTGGCAAATTTCTGGGATAATTCCGCAAAGCAGGGAGGGTAATTAAACAGGTCCTTTGGCTGCAGCACTAGAACAGATAGTGCAACCTAGTCCCTTTGGCTGCAGTACTAGAAAAGACAACCTAATCCCTTTGGCTGCAGCACTAGAAAAGACAGTGCAACCTAATACCTTTGGCCACTAATCCCTTTGGCTGCAGCACTAGAAAAGACAGTGCAAGTGACTGGGTTGCGCTGTCTTTTGTAGTGCTGCAGCCCAATGGATTAGGTTGTCTTTTGTAGTTCTGCAGTCAAAGGGATTAGAATTCAATGATTACTGCCTTTAGCACCCTGCTTTTTTTCTGACGTTCCGTACTCTGCCACTGCATTCTTTTTGAGGCGGTGAAAAACGCTTACACCCACTTGATTAAAAATCAGGCATGAAAACTACTGTTCCCCCAAAAAGAGATTTTTTTCAGCCGAGAAATCCTTCCAGCTGGATTTTCAGCTGACGTCATGAGTGGGGGGGGAGGGGGAGAGAGAGTTACCCAATTTTTTTTCCGCCACACATAACTAACGTCAGAACTTTTAAGGGGGGGGGGGGAGGGGGGGCACTAATCTGTTGGAAACGGCGGAGCTGTTTTCATGCCTGATATTTCTTCTTTTTCACCCATTCTTCGTGCACGGCTTGCTCTTCAGATGCCATTTTGGAAGTGACGTCGGGAGAAGGCGCGAAATGATGATCCGCGAAATGATGATCGTGCCATTTAAAGACCCAGCATGCCGAGTTTTTATTCGATTTTCGATTATTATTTTTTATAGGTGGAGACTGGTCGATTTCTGAGAAAAAAAAATAGGCGCAGAAGTTTTCATGCCTGAAAAAAATGCTCTAATTTTCTCTGTGTGTTGTGTGCAGACTTAATTATTGGATTACTAATAAAGAGATGGTTGAGGAAAATTTTGATATGATTCATTTTATTGTCCGTGTATGTTTTGTTGTTGAAAAGAAAGGAAAAAAAGAAGCAAAATCAACAAAGCGAAAACGTTGACTTACTGTTTCGGTGCTGTCTGCTTCAAAGTTCGCCCACTGACTAATTAACTCATGTCTAAGATCCCTTTAACTCTCTTGTGCGGTGAACGGTCGTGAACGTTCCAAAAAAAATCGGATCGGAAACGTCTAGAACGTTCGGGAACGTACGGATTCCACGTGGCCGGTTAGGGCGCTTCCATTTTGTTTCTATCACATGGCAGTCACGTGAGCGCTTCAGCCTCGCTTTCGCTATGGATTACACTTCCGTCCTGTTGCTTGCAATGGTTTCTAGGCCGATTGGTTTGAAAGATATGAATTTTTGAAAATTAGTGACCGACTTCGGCATTTTCGCGATTTTTCCAATATGGATGACGAACAGTTATGGCGTCCATTGACTGAGGAAAGCAATGAATAGTCCTATTTTTGTGAAATATGGGACTTATGAGATCGCGAAGTGATGAGTAAGGAGTGTATTCTGACCTATTTCGGCAGGCGAGCTTGTGTTTGTTCGATCGATGCAAATTTTTGAAGTCGTGTTACTGACATCGGCATTTTCCCGACTTTTACATCATGGATGACGAGTCGTTATTGCATCCACCGAGTGATGACAGCGATGAAAATTCTTTTTTTGGTGAAAGATAGGAATTATAAGATCGTGAAGTGAAAGGGTAAGTGAATGATTTTGATCTACATTTCCATTTCAGTCGTCTTAGCCCAAGTTAGGGCGAGTTAGGCTTCAACAGTCTGCAAAAGTAGGCAGTGAATGACTAGTGAATGTAGTTTGCGACTACACTTTGGCAATTTGATTTTTTTTGTGGAGCCATGCATCCCCATAACATCTTGAAATTCATTTTGCATATCAGACAGACATCTCGGCAACACATTCAAAACAAAAAAACACACAAAATCTGGTAGGGTATAATTTATTTTATTATTTTTCTGACGCTACCCCCCCTTTTGTACGGAGTGACGTCCCTTGGGTTAGGATTTCAGAGGTGATTGAGAGCACAGAGCGTCAGGCACAAGAGGGTTAAAGAAATAACTCACAGAAATATCATTAAGAATATTATGAAAGGCAAAATTTTCTTTGAATTCAACCTAGTAGTCAAAATCGGTACCGAATCACAATCGCAGCTCAAATCAATATCGGATCGTCTTCATCGAGTCACACTGACATCGGCTACCCCCACTTCTACTGCATTACGATCTTCTATCACCCTTTCACTGTCGATATCTGACCTAACAAAGCCTAAAACTTCATTATTTAAACAAACATCGACGATAATTTCCAGTAGGAAAGCATCGCCAACATAAAAATCTGCCATATTTGATAGGGAACTTTACTTTCTGACCGATCAACACTTTGAAAAATTCAATACAACTAAAAAGCAAATGGCGGCTTGCCGGAAGAGAAAGCAGTCGAGCCTAGTTCTGAAGCGAAAGTAAGGTTGTTTTTATTATTAGTAACAGAAATAAGGACCGCGAAGCATTGATTTTGAGTACCCCTCTGAGGGTGCATGAATGCGCCTGCAGCTACAGGGGAGACTATTGGCTCGGCGACTGAATGTGCCTGCAGCGTGCTAAAGGTTAAACTATCAACTCCACCCTCGTTTTGTCTGTCTTCTCTTACAACTGAAACAATATGTTGATTCCAATTTGTACTGGATTCCATTTTCTACTGGCTGTCAGTACAAATCGGAATTCTGATTTGTACTAGTTGAAATCAGAATTCCAATTTCTACTAGAAAAAGTCCAGTAGAAATTAGAATTCCGATTTGTACTAATTCCGATTTGTACTAGTAGGATTCCGAATCCAACTGGATTCCAGTTTCTACTGTGAGATATATTTTTAAGTTTGGCATTTTCTTTATTCTGACAAGTGTTTTCACCAAATTAAATAAAACAAGTGCAGTTGCATATATCAGAATTTCAATTCATTCTGATTTCAAGTCCCTTTTTCTGTGTATACCCTTTTGTTGTGTATTTCAAAAGCGTAACCCATATACCTTTGCATATTTTAACTGAAGTACTTACCATATGGTCTTGGCAACACCTGATCAAGAAAAAAAATATTTTTTATAAAAACATATGCATCACAAAAAAACATGTTAACATATATATGATATAGTAGTCTTTACTAACGATGAATCACTTGCTAGAAAGCAAAAAGATTAGTTAAAAAAAGAATGCATAACAAGACATTTTAGCACAAGCTTTCAATGATGCATATACCATAAATTAAGCAAGAATTGACACTTGCTAATTTTCATCCATCCATGCAATGCTCAGAGCTCTCTGCACAGCCTGGCCAGGGAAGATAAATACTGCTGCATGGATGGGGTAAAATGTATTAATAATTCTGCCGAATTCTGACATCCACCCCCCTTAAAAAAAATAAAAAAAGCAAACCCCAAAACCCCCATCCAAACAAGAGGAATTAGGATATACTATACACGTGTCAGTAGCAAAGATATTTAAAAACCAACACATTTGACAACCAACTTGTAACATTTCATTTTCTTTACATGCTACATCAGCTCCACCACCTACACATCTCAGTCAGTTCTACAATTCTCTTTGAACCTTCAAAATAATCTACATCATTTTTACTTTAGTCCATCAAGTTTAATGACTACTGAATAGAAACCTCTTTTCAGGATTAAAAAAAAAAGAAGTAGATGGT
Organism: Phymorhynchus buccinoides; assembly: GCA_017654935.2. Classification (NCBI taxonomy): domain Eukaryota; kingdom Metazoa; phylum Mollusca; class Gastropoda; order Neogastropoda; family Raphitomidae; genus Phymorhynchus; species Phymorhynchus buccinoides. The sequence continues at coordinate 58,058,569 of CM065683.1, read as the reverse complement.
TAAATTCATAACCCTGGAAAAATTACTTGGCATGTTGGGGAAAGTCACCATATATACTCCTCACAAAAAGTCAAGCAACAAAACTTCACTGCAAATTAACTTTTATCATAAATCATACTAGGTATATTTTAACTGTTGAGAATTCATCTTCCAACATTTCATAAAGTAAAACCGAGTAAATCACACAGAAAATTCATCTGAATCTCAGAATACTAACCAACAAAAGAAATTCAAAAACAAGTGTGAAAGAAAGTCAACTCACAACTGTCAATTTCATATTTAAAGATGACAGGGTGCAAATAGTTCAGATCGTCATTAACAGCTAATATGACCTCCGTTGGCATGAATGCAGGCTTGGATGCGGTGTGGCATTGAGGCAACTAATATAGCTCTCCACTCCCTAACCAGGGATGCTTCCAAGGCACCCAGTGTCCGGGGACAGGCGGACATGCCATAAACAGCTGGCCCAAGCATGTTCCATGCCTGCCATAAACAGCTGGCCCAAGCATGTTCCATGCCTGCTCAATCGGGTTGAGGTCAGGGGGTTGGGGTGGCCAGCTAAGACAGGATATGTTGGTGTTCAACTCATTCCTAATGACATGTTGTGACATGACGCGTTGTCCAAGAAAACAAATTCAGCACCACCGCAGACCTGCCAACGCCCTAACAGACCAAAGAGGAATATTTGTAGCAGTAAAGAGGAATTTTGACGCAGCATCTTACCTTTCGCGCATAGATAATTTGAAGCAAGCAATTTTCATCCTTGTGAACTTGTCTTGTTTAAAACTAGTCTTGTCTGGAAGTGTCACAACAATTCCTAACACAATAGAAGCTTTTGGTTTGTTCCTGTCTTTTTTATTTGGGCAGAGCAAGACGGTTGGTGCCATAGATGACTTAAATAATAAGACTTTGAAGGAAAATAATGAATCAATTTAAGTTCATTTTTGTTCTTTCCTTCCGTTGGCTTGGTCGGTAACGGTGAAAGACGAAGTCTGGGAGCTTGCAGTTTCGATAAAAGACGATGAGAAGTAATGTGGCATTTGATGTCTTGACACCCTCCATAGGAGACTTTTAAGCGTAGCGAGCACATCATACATCTAGCACGATGCACACTTTAATTTCTTGATCTCTGAATGCACAGATACTTTTTCCATGTAATCTGGGCAGAAAGATTGGTCTATTCTTTCTTTTCTCCCCAGTCTCACACACATCGATGTGTCAATCGCCATCTTGACTGAAGTGCGCAAACAGAAACTAGAAAGTCGGTTATACGCACAGCAGCTGTGCTGCTCTGTATATAAGACAAATTTGTGTGTTCCCAAAACCTTTTTTTGTTAACTTTTGAAAGTGGAATTTTATGGACTGGAGTGGAAGAAATAAAAATTCCGCTCAAAGCGGAAAGGTTGGCAGGTATGTCCACGTCTTCTTATCAGGGGGATCACTTGATGTCTATTTCATTCAAGTAGTGTACAAAGTTCACATTGTCCTTCTGGAAGACCAGAAAGTCTGTATGTCCTCCAGTCCAAATGCCACCCCAGACATCAGACTGCCATCTCCATAACGGTCATGCTCAGCAACAGCACATGCCGCAAATCTCTCCACAGAATGTCTCCACACTTGCTAACACCCATCATTAAAATCCAAAAGCTACTCTGTTGAGTTTTCATAGGGCTGGCTAATACAATTTTGTTTGACTTTTCGTGAGAAATATATACTTGACGCTATTAGAGAGTTAATAAAGAGGGTAGAAGAGTTCAGACCCTTGAAAAAAAACTTCATGTGCTAGAAAAAGAACATCATAGATACACAGTGCTAGGAAGAGGCTAAAAAGGTACAAGTTACAATTCCCATCAGGTAAGTGAATTAACTCATTATTTACCTGTTTTCTCACAGCCGGACCAATATTTAATTTCCTGTCTTTGAAGATCAGATTGTCAGCCTGGAAAAAAAGCAATTAAATTTGTGTACTCAGTAATTGAAAAGATTAAAAAACAGTTCAGCCATCTGTTAAAATAATAATATTAGGGCTTCAAATGAGTTGTACCCCAATAGCGTGCCAAAAATATCAATGTGCCAGGACAAGATATTTAAATTATCAGAAAAGTTCACCATTTCTGAAAGGACAATTCATCCATGGTATACATATACAAACATTATACAATACCCATTTACATGTATCTTTTAGTTACAGCCTTTTTCTTTCTCAAATGGTAGATTTTTAAATGTCTTTCAGTTCTGGTTCAAAGAGGATATCATTACAAAAGAAAGAGAATAGTATAGCCTAACCTGTTATAGATTAAAATGGAACTCCATAGCATCATTTTCATCAATCACAGGCATGGTAGTGGGGGCAAAGTGGTTTTCAAGGAAAATGGCCGGGGGTCCAGGGGGCCCGCCTAGAAGAATATCCAACCGATTCTGCATTTCATTTGAAAGATGTCGACTCAAACTAAAATGATGAAGTTGGGCATCAAAATGAAGAAGAAGAAAAAGAAGCACTAGGTTCACAAATCTGGAAACGTGTGGCGTGAACTAGGCCGCGCACGACTGCCAACTTCGGCGAGAAGTTGCTTGTTCAGTCATTCACATCCGGTTCCGCGAAGCGATTGCATAGGTTTTAACACACGTAATTGTCAAATTTTCACTTTCGCGGATTTTCCGTGATTCGCGGAGGTCTACCATGCCTGCAATCAGCATTAAAAAGCATAAACCCCAGATTCTATTACATGTCATTATAACATTCATGTTTTCTTACAGCAGAGATGCCTACCACATTTTTAGGAACAAAGTGTCTTTAAAATCCGGACTGTACCACGATTCCCCGGAACATGGCAAGAAAATGTAGCATAGTTACTAATTGACACATCAGCAATGTGCTTTCTCTTGCTATATGACAACTCACAAAATGCAAGAAAGGCGATCTTTTTGCATTCTTTCCTTGCATGATACATGGTCCTTTCGCAGTTTAAAATATCTATTCAGGGATTTCAGATAACCTGGACAGGCGGATAAAAATAATATTTAGAGAACATCTTGACCGATTTTCTTATTTTCCGGGACAAATACAGATACTCCATGATGGTAGGCATCCGTTATAATGCCCTCAGTTTCAATTACCAATCTGATGTTCACCGTTGGCACATTTAGGTCAAGATCAACATGATTACAGGACTTTTAGAACACATCCTATTACATCAAAACTTGTCACCATTCACAACATTACGTCACTGCTTTCCGAACTTGCAAGCTCGACAATAGATGTTTTGCTAAAGTGTCTGATCCCAGAATTTTTCCCATCCCAATATATATTTTTAAAAACTGGTTTATGGGGGTGTTGTGTCTTGTACAAATAGTTCCCCCACCGTCTGGAAGTCCTGTGCTTATAACTTCCTCTAATCTGTCACTCTTTGACAGTTCCCTTTACTTTCTGTCATCTACTTTTTTCTGCTTTATTGGTCCATTCTCCTGCATATTTTCAAAACAAAAAATAGCTTCTTTGAGCTCCTCCGAAATAGGAATGTGTCAGCTGTATGCAGCGGGGAGACCAGTGAAAACTGAACACAAAAGTACCTTACCCAACCCCGAGTTTTCAGTTGAGTATTTTTTCACGGAAAGTGGTGCATTCTTGGAAAAAGTGGTGTACTTCAAGGACTAATGCTTCTATGCACATTGAGCCTGTTGCAGCTTGCTTCACTTTCACACAATCTTGATGCATTTTCCTGTTGCAGTGCCGCTCAATGTCAAACTTTCCAGAACTGGCAATGGAGAAGTCGACGCGACAGTAGCTGCAATGTGAGCAAGTCTTTCCTCGCATCGACTCTCGAATTCCAGGGATACAGTCGAACCCGTTTATAAGGGACCCGCTTATAAGAAAGCAATTTTTTCCCCCCGGCCAAACTACTTTATGTATTATCAAAACTCGGACATAAGAAAACTCTGTTATAAGCAAGCAAATTCGTTCTCCCATCCGCACTCGGATATAAGACACTCTAACCTTAATATAGAAATATACAGCCGAGTCCGCTTATAAGAAACTCGCTTATAAGAAAACTTAGAATGAAGCAAAAAAAATTCCCTGCCAAACTTTTCTTATCTATGATCAAAACTCAGATATAAGAAACTCGCTTATAAGAAAACTCGATTATTCAGCAAGCAAATTCTTCTCCCATCTGCAATGGAAACTTGGACACAAGAAAAGTATGTCATACAAGAGAGTTGGTTTGCAGTTCAGTTTTTTTTTATATAAGTGAGCTCTATTTTCTTATAAGCGAATTACCATTAAAAACATTTTCTTAAAGACCCACCAGATCACGTGTCAAAATCACGGGTTCCACATGTTTTCCCTCTTATAGCTGGTACGAAATCTTGTTTTGACCAGGTTTGACTCCCATACAAATGCCCCCAAATTGAAAACGAAACATTTAAAGAGCAGCCTCAATTTGAAGTTGGGGGAATTTGTATGTGGGTCACAGCTACCCAGAAAAAAACAAGAGACTTAATCATGCTGGGTCAGTGTGTCTTTAAAAGTGAGTTGGACCTGAACTGAAAGGATGTTTGAGAAAATTGAAGTCATTCCAAAAAGGGAAAGTTTACCTCATACCAGTTGCGTCACAGACAATCTAAACAGTACAGGCACCTGATTGCAAGACTGAGTTGTTTTTGTTCCTTTATTCCATACTTTCCTTCAGTATTCTGTGCAAAATAAATGTTGAGCAAAAGAAAAAAAAGAAAATATGAGTGCCTGTACTTTTGTGTTGGTGGTAGAGAGACTGTCCATCCTTTTATTTTCAGCAGCAATGGCAGAGAGGAAAAGGCAATCCATTTCTTTAAGAAGATAAATACAAATAACTGAATATGTGTATGTAAATCCACATAAACAAAAGCAAACGATTGATAAAAAGCTGCATGTGTGGACAGTAAATGGCAATAGTTCAGTACAAGATAGGTGAATGAGTACGTATTTGATAACAGTAAAAATAAACAAAAGCTTGTTAGTTTGAAATCTTCTTAGTAGATGATTTTGATTTAAGATGCAAGAAATGCATCAAATTAGGAAAAAGGATTTTCTCTTCGTTTTGTTTTTCTGTCCTTTTCTTTTCTTTTCCCCATTCAATTTGGTTATCAGGAAAAAAACCTTCAAAATGTTTTCTTATATCAGAGTTTCGGATAAGAAAACTTGGATATGGTAATAAGCACAAACAAACATGATCTCCCTTCAATTTTCTTATAACCGAGTTTTGCTGTATTTTGATTTTATGATGTAAAACATGAGTCATAGGTCGCAAATTTCTTTATTGTCCATTGGCATTGTACAAACGCAAATACAAAATTGTCTTCCACTGTGTAAAATGAGTTATACATCCAAATTAGAATATTGATTAAAAACAACAGAAATTTACATTTAACCCTTTTGCCGCCAACCATTTTTTCAGCAAAAAAATACCATTAAACTTAATTGGGTGGAGAAATAAATCTACAATATTTGGCAATTCCTCAGCGACATGTATATCATTAGGCCTATCCTTGCCTCCCAAAATGAAGAAAATTTGTCTCCAGATAACAGGCCTTGATTTCATGCCTTTTAGTGTCAAACCATTGTGGTGCATAAATGCAGCATTGGCGGTGAAAGGGTTAAACAAATATGTTACTCCTGCTACACCACACCCACTCATTCATCTGCTCTCCGCTATCTTGCTCGCTTATCATGCAACTCACCATGTCTGCCTTCATTTTTGTTTTTAATTTTCTGCTGTTTTCTTTTTTTCCTGCTTTGCTTTGCATTTTTTCCTTTTTTTTATGCACCAAATTAGGTAAAAGCATTTTCTCTTTGTTTTACGTTTTTGTTTCTTTTATTTTATTTTTTCTCCTTTTCTCTTTTATTTTCCCCCCTTCAAATCAGTTAGAAAAATTCAAAAGGTTTTCTTATATACGATCATCGGATATAAGAAAACACGGATATAAGAAAACAAAAAATTATCTCCCTTCGATTTCCTTATAACCAGGTTCCACTGTAGTTAAATATCTCTGAAGAAATCTTTGTGATCTTGCTGGTGGCCTCTTTGTTTTGCCTACACCAGGAGGCTTGTCACTTTTGAGTTTCGACATTTTCAGAAATTCTCTTCACCTCAGTGCGTGTTGATAAACCAACTTGGTGCGCATCACAAACCTAGCGCCGCGAGATTTGGCCAAGCGAGATTCGTTTGCAAGTCGTGGTTGCACTTCGCAGTTATGCTAAATCGCCGATTTCGAACAAACGATCGTTTTGGGGATCGAAGTGCTTAAAAAAAAATGCCACTACGATTTTTTTTACGTCATATTTTTTCCACTCAAAGTACTGGTCGTATTTTGGGTAAATTGGCGTAGAAAATACACCGAAATCGTACCGGTTGGCAGGACTGCTTACCCATCATGGCCATGTGGCCTGGGAATGCAGACGATGAATATTCCAAAAACTGTAAGCCACATTACTGGCCACTTTAACAACCGGAAATCCAATGCATGAAACAAAACAAAACAACCCCCAAAAAAAACTACCAGGGTTCCCACAGATCTCTAAAAGAAAAATTCAAGGACTTTTCTAGGACCATGTTGGTAAATTTCAAGGACTAAATATTCTGCTTGTAATATGGATAATTATTACAGTAAGAGGTGTGCTAATTAATATTGAACTAATCTAAATCCACATGCAATGGAAGCCACAAATTATTATCAGGCAGTCAAAAGAAAAAACAAAACAAAAATTAAATTTTATTATATACAGTGGAACCTCCCTTACAAGACTCCCTCCCACATTAAGACCTACTTCTCTGAGACATTGCCCTTCTTTAAGTATTAAAATTACCTCATTAAGATCCCTTCCTTATAAGACCTCATTTGGGCTGATTTTTGAAGGTCTTACAAGGGAGGTTCCACTGTATTTTCAAAGAGCAAGTTTTAGTTTTGCTAGCTCAAAAGGTGAGAATCTGGTTAGCAGATTAAGAAAATTCCAGGACTTTTCTAGGAACCCTAGGGCCTGTGCTGTTTTTCCTGCATTTTTGAAGGACTTGTGGGAAACCTGCCCGACATTTAGAATCATAATCAACATTAGGCTGTACTTTTTTTTATCTATCACTCAGCTCTTACTGTTTTCTCTTTCTCTAAAATATGCTTCTACTAGATCTATTACACTCGTACTCCACTCACACTAAAATACCTCTTTTTTGATGATCCTGTCAGCATCCTCTTGGTTTTCAAAGGTTACAAATCCGTATCTGCTAACATTTAAAAAAGAAAAAAAAGAAGAAATTTGTTCACGTGCAGTCAAGAAATTTATATTTGCATGCTAATTAATTACATTAATAATTACAATAATTTACAAATTTATGAGGGCTCTACCTTTACCTTCTACATATTTCATGATTGTTATTCAGTTTTAGGCAATATACCATCATACAAAATTTTAAATGATTTGGGGCAATGGTAATATTCTACTGTTGATTTGTATTCCTCCATGAATTTCATGTCACTCATACTCCACATCAGTTTCAGGTAAATTGAATTTTGGACAACGGATAAGCACGGAATGGTGGATTTTGATTAATCCTACTATCTATTTAATTTAATACTTACCAACACTCAAAACAACTGCATTAGCCTAAAACAACCTGGAACCTTACCCTAGCACATAGCTAAAACGAAACTGGCCCCATGGGACTGCACCCATACCGCAGGGAGTAGCGGGAGTGACTCCCCTTACTTCTGGGTATGACGCGCACCCTTGGGGCACCGGATATGTCATTCATGAAATTTTACAGCCCCGCATCAGGAGGGAGGCTGGGAGGGAACATTTTTTGTTTTGAGTGTTGGTAAGTATTAAATTAAATAGATAGTAGGATTAATCAAAATCCACCAATCTAATTTAATCATACTGTACCAACACTCAAAACAACTGCAGATTACCACCGTGGTGGAGGGTGATGCGTGCCAACTGACACACCAATAACCCGAAAAGGCATTTTACAAACAGAGAGGGTAACACTCATACATGAAGAAAACCCCCTGAAAGATGCAAAAACATCCATCAAATATGTCAATAAATACCCCCAAATAATCATATACATGATATACCAAAGAACACAGAAAGACAAAACGCAGGGACTCACACTACAAGGAGACCGGAACCTGCGAAACGACAACCTTCTTAAAGGAAAAGGAGACGTCTTCAACCTGAGCGGTGAAGTCCCTCAGATAATAACAATTTCACGAGAGGGACGCCCTTCACTATCGCCAGGGAAGAGCTGAAGGCCCGCAACTCATGGGCGCGAATGGGGTTATCAGGACAACCAAACCAGAGAGCCAGCGTAAGCCAACTTAATGGGGTTGAGGATGCAACGAAACACAGTACCTTTAGCCACATCGCTACAATACTTGGTATTGATGGAGACAAACAACCGACGCTTAGACCCTCTGATGGACTTGGCCCGAGGAAGTAAAAACGTAGAGCTCCAACTCGAAAAGGAGACTAGAGGAGAGGACATGTCGCCAGACTGATTCTTTGCCCGGAACTCCGGGAGAAAAGAAAGGAAGACGGACGAGAAAACCTCCTCGAACTGGACGTCCTTGGTCAGGCCACTCAGAGCATGCACACCGCTGATGCGCCGAGAGTGGCGAGCGAGATCAGAAAAAACTGTTTTAAGAGTCAGAAGCTTAAGGGACGACTTCAGAGGTTCATACTTGTCCCTGAGAAAAGAAAGAAAGAACAAAAAAGATGTCCCACTGGGGACACTGGAACGTCCTGGACAGAGCCTGGAGGCACACAGTGTCGAGAAAGTGAGAAACAGGCAAGGCTGAGAGATTCTCCGTAAACTTGGAACCAAAGGCCAACAAAATTGTGCTAATCAAAGCCGCCCTATAACCGGATAAGGTTTGAGAAGACAAATTCCTGGTTCTAAGCAAGTGAGAGAGGAATTCTAAAAACTGGACCAGGGGGACGAATCGGGTCAAACTTTCTAACCTGACAGAAGGAAAACCAGGTGGTCCAACGAAAATCATACAGATCGTGAGTCGACTTACGCCTAGAGGCGACCAACAGGTCCACAGTGCGTGTGGAGAATCCCTGGCTACGAAGCCCTAGTCGAATAGTCGTCATGCGACCAAGATTAGCCTTGAAGGGCAAGGGTGTCCGACCCAGCCTCTTGGCTGAATGAGAGTGGCGTGAGTGAGATTGAGAGGAAGAGGACCGTCCTTCGCCATGTAGAGAACTTCTGGAAACCAATGGCTCGTGGGCCACATTGGTGTGACGAGAATCAAGTCCGGGTGCTCCCGGAGGACTTCTTCAACACCCGGGGGATTAGTGCCATCAGAGGGAAGGAATACAACGGCATGCACTTCAGCAAGAAGTGCGAGACAGTGGTGGCGTACAGCTTAGCGGTACGGTAGCACCTAAGGCCATGGAACTCATACTGAAGATGGCTGCTCTGTACCCAGAAAGGGTATGGGCATAGATTTCTAGACCTGAGAAGAAAAGCTAAGAATTCGACGAATGAACCGAAGAAGGTCTTAACGGATCGAACTTCCTGTCACCACAGAAGGCGAACCAAGAGAAAGAGTCCTGAAAAAGTCCGGGAAGGCATCTCTGGAAAGCACATGGCTGACTATCAAAGCAGTCAGGAGAAGACAAACTCCGCATCGAGTCACCTAGAGCAGCCAAGGCCTGATACATTACGGACTATGAGTGGCCGGACCGGGCCACTACACACTGCTACGCCCTTTCGAACTGGAAAATATCGATCGAAGGGGCGAGTCTGGGTCAGAAAACAAACTGGACAAGACTAGTTCAGAATGTCGGGCAAGCAAAGGACCGATGGCGGGATAGAGACAGCTAGTACTAGGATGAGAATCCGCAAGAGCAGCAGATTCAGCCTCTGACCTAGCAAACTGAGAAACCACGGTACGAATGTGCGACTGCACTTCGTAACCAACTCTACATGCTAAGACCGACGAAAGGGACCCCCGTTGACTGGGTGAAAAACCAGCGGAGACAATTCGATCGGTTGGGAGGTAAAATAAAAATAAAAAACTGCCTATGAAGTAGGAACAGACAGCAACAGCAACATAGTTGCTATCGCATGACGTCAAATCGAACCAGATGACGCGGAAAAGTCCCCACCGAAAAGGAAAACATGTAGACAAAAAGCGAAACAGTGTGCAAACGTGACGATGACACACCTCGACCTAAACCATAAAAAACGGTCGGAACGAGACGCCGAAGACCAAAAGGGGGGGGCCTGTCAAGGAAGGCAAAAATCACCCCGTCGAACAACTTTAGGTTGAAAGCTGTGCCGTTCGGTGATCTGACGGCTGAGCAGGGAAGATCATGCTAGCCGGACAGTTAAAGCCAGATCGGGACGGAACCAGTCCGAAACAGGATGACTGGAACGGCCGAACGAGTCAACAGGTTGAACAACTCATGGTTGAAACCGTGAAAGAAGGAGTGCGCACTCTGACTTCTCTCTGCAAGGGCCTTTGTATACCCAGGCCAGAGGAAGGAGCTCCGAAATCGACCCCATCAGACTAAGAAAACCGAGGGGACAGCGAAGTGTGACCGCCTTCGTTACTGAGAGGTCGGACACCACCTGTGTCCTCCGAGGCTGAGACTGTGAACACGACCGTGTCGAACCTCATAACCAGACAGTCCCTAAAGTGCCCCTAAAAGAGTCTCTGGCCAGAAGAATACCAAGGGAAGCCAGAGCCACTCCAATGGCTGGTCCATTCACGGACTCAAAGAGCCTGAAAACCGCAATACAGCAAAAAACCGAACCAACAACGTCACAAAAGCACAGCCCTTGAGGGCTTTGGACAAAGATGCTTCCAACAGTATAACGTAGGAAGGCTAAAACTTGACCGGGCAAGATTTGTCACAATGGAGTTTCTCTGCAACAGCCTTAGAAGGCTTGGAGAAAGAGGGAAAAGGGAGGTAGTCCTCATGGACACCTAGTACCAACTTGAAAGGATGAACAACAAAAAGAGCCTAAGGAAACTGAATCTTCCTTGGGCCTGGTAGACCCGCCCAAAGTGAAACGGTTAGTTACTGCGAGAAGCGAAACAGAGTATCCAAGTGACGTCAGGATAACCGTGGAAAAAACCCATTTCAACGGTACTGACTAGGAAACGGTAGAGAACAGAAGAACAAAAAACCCTTTAACTCTCTTGTGCGGTGAACGGTCGTGAACGTTCAAAAAAAAATCGGATCGGAAACGTCTAGAACGTTCGGGAACGTACGGATTCCACGTGGCCGGTTTGGGCGCTTCCATTTTGTTTCTATCACATGGCAGTCACGTGAGCGCTTCAGCCTCGCTTTCGCTATAGATTACACTTCCGTCCTGTTGCTTGCAATGGCTTCTAGGCCGATTGGTTTGAAAGATATGAATTTTTGAAAATTAGTGACCGACTTCGGCATTTTCGCGATTTTTCCAATATGGATGACGAACAGTTATGGCGTCCATTGACTGAGGAAAGCAATGAATAGTCCTATTTTTGTGAAAGATGGGACTTATGAGATCGCGAAGTGATGAGTAAGGAGTGTATTCTGACCTATTTCGGCAGCGAGCTTGTGTTTGTTCGATCGATGCGAATTTTTGAAGTCGTGTTACTGACATCGGCATTTTCCCGACTTTTACATCATGGATGATGAGTCGTTATTGCATCCACTGAGTGATGACAGCGATGAAAATTCCCTTTTTTGTGAAAGATAGGAATTATAAGATCGTGAAGTGAAACTTACTGAAAGGGTAAGTGAATGGTTTTGATCTACATTTCCATTTCAGTCGTCTTAGGCTTCAACAGTCTGCAAAAGTAGGCAGTGAATGACTAGTGAATGCAGTTTGCGAATACACTTTGGCATTTTGATTTTTTTTGTGGAGCCATGCATCCCCATAACATCTTGGAATTCCTTTTGCAACTCAGACAGACATCTCGGCAACACATTCAAAGCAAAAAAAAACACAAAATCTGGTAGGGTATATTTTATTTTATTATTTTTCCGACGCTACCCCGCCTTTTGTACGGAGTGACGTCCCTTGGGTTAGGATTTCAGAGGTGATTGAGAGCACAGAGCGTCAGGCACAAGAGGGTTAAACGGCCTAAGAGATCGCCGGCCAATTAGAGTCAGAATGGGCCGAAAACGGTCGGAAATTGTTTGATAAAACCGGTTGACAGGACCGGTTGAAAAAGTCATCAGGTTGAACAACACTGTTGTAACCAGAAAGGTATGAATCTAAAAAGAGCAAGGAAAACCATGCTCGTCAGAATCGAAGAAAACGGACCAACAGGCGCCGTTGCAACGGACAAGAATGAAACAAAGAAAACGATGGAGCATTCCCAAAAGCCCATGTCAAACGGCGAAATTGGCGGAAGAGCACTGGAGGCCAAAATCACCACGAGGTTCTTGAACCGGAACGGAATCGGACGGTCCGTTGCCCATACCGGTTAAATGGATAGGTGAGAGCGATCGATCAGAAGAACAAGAGCTCAAGACCAGAAGATCGAAGCAGATCTAACCAGATGAGAAAACTTTACCAGTCCTCAACGTGAATTCAGTTTTAACCACCGAATCCTCCATGAAGGAGGGAGCTTGGAGAGTCAAAGAGCTCTTAGACTGCTGAAGAGAGCCAACTGAGCGATCAGTGGCGGACTCCTGATGGGTGGATCGAACAGGGACCACGTAAGGGCACGATCGAGACAAAATCTTGAGAAGATTCTGAACAGAAGACTCTGTTAGAGAGTGAGGGACCTCCAACTGAGGGTCCAGCACCAAGTCAGACTCAAAGTCAGAATGATCCACACAGAATTCCTTGGAGGGGTCTAGTCGCTGAAGCTTCTGATAAGCACGGCCCATAGAATCAAACACCACTGGAGGACCATGCTTGGAAGAGGGTTCTGCCGGTTGGGAGTGTGTAGATCTAAGAACACCGGCAGGAACCGGGAGACCCCGACGTCCACCGTGAAAACGGGACATTTCCGGTTGACCCGAACCGGAGGAACGAACCGGAAATTCATCATCCGAATTTTCCGGTTCCAGACGAACCCTTTCCCGGTATGTCCGCGTTGGCCAAGCAACCGGGAGACAACCGGATGATTACCGGGTAAACACCGGGAGAACCGGAGGAAACGGTCTCGCAACCGGGAGAAGCAAATATCCGGTTGCGGTGGGAATGCCATGAGGCTCCAACCGTGCCATCCCCCGGTATGTCCGCGTTGGCCAAGCAACCGGGAGACAACCGGGAGAATACCGGGTAAGCACCGGGAGAACCGGAGGAAACCGTCTCACAACCGGGAGAAGCGAATTTCCGGTTGCGGTGGGACTGCCAAGAGGCCCCAACCGCGCCAGTGCCAGGATCACTGGAGAGCCATCCCCCGGGAGGGGGGTATGGACTCTTATCGGTATGAAGGTGCCCCGCACCGACCGATTTGACTGTCCTGGTAACCTCTCCCTCGAACTGAGTGGAGGATTTGAGCCCGGACTCAGGAAAGGGAACAGGCCGTTCCCGATCCTGGAGGTACCTCCCAGGTACCACCGGATGATTGCCTGACAGACTGGCCAGTCTGGTGACAGAGGAGTCACCTCTGTCACTAGGCAAGCTCCCCGGAGGGGAGCCTCTCTGTTCCGTAAACATCATGCCCACAGGACGGAAACCAGAGGTGGAGAGGGATTTCCTATCCCTGTTGAGGTCGACGCTGGCCTTAGTGGACAAGGGCCTCCTGGAGGCAAGCCTGTGAACAGAAGAAGGAGAGAGGGTTGCGCCAGTGACAGTCTCACGAGAAGAGACAACTGGCGGCACCCTCTCTGGCCTAATCATAGAACCGAAATAGGAGGAAGATTCTGTCGATGCGAAAGGGAGAACCCTGAAACCCGAAGAGTCCAAGTGACGAAAGAAAGACAGCGTAGTACAAAGCCTGCGAGTCCAACGGAAAAGGAGAAGGAGCAGAAACCTCCGAAGGGAGAGAAACTGGAATGGGCTCCGAAACCGGTTAGGCCGGTGTAACCGAAACGGACTGTGACTGGACGAGACGTAGGATTTGTGAGAGGATTTAGACGAAACTTCTAGAGAGATTAAGAGAACCTGCCCAAAGGGGTCCCTAGTGAGAGAAGAAGAGTCAACTGACTTGGAAACAGAAAAACAACCGAAGCAGAAACTGCTTTGCCCGAAGTGGAAACCGAGGGGTGCAAGAAGCCATAATGGCTGACGCCACCCCGAAAACGAACAAGAGAGTGAACGAAATAATTTTTCAACTAAAACGAACACCAAGAAATGACAATGAAATAATATCGATAGGATGACTAACAGCCTTCCCAAGAAACTGAATAGAACAAAGCTATGCACGGAACGAACCCACCAGATAGACAAGAGTCAGAAAAGGCGGAGCAGGGTAGGCCCAGGTGTGGTTGAAAGGCTGGAAAATTTAAGAAAGACATATCCGGTGCCCCAAGGGTGCGCGTCATACCCGGAAGTAAGGGGAGTCACTCCCGCTACTCCCTGCGGTATGGGTGCAGTCCCATGGGGCCAGTTTCGTTTTAGCTATGTGCTAGGGTAAGGTTCCAGGTTGTTTTAGGCTAATGCAGTTGTTTTGAGTGTTGGTACAGTATGATTAAATTAGATTGGCCAGTTTATGGGCACTTTTAAAGCTTCTTCGTAAGAAAGAAGAAATTGTAAACGGTTGAAATTTAAAAAAAAAAAGTTCTCCAAGATATTAGCTTAAGGGGATACAGGTGGCGCCAATTTTCCCCTTGTGGCTGACTGTGTCGTAAGAAACAATACTAAAGGGTTTCAGTGAATGAATTACGTATGAATAAGATGACGTAAGAATGAAATGACGAAATTGTGAATGAAATGGCCTACTCTCTCTGTGGTTTCAGTGAATGAATAACGTATGGATAAGATGATGTAAGAATGAAATGACGAAATTGTGAATGAAATGGCCTGATGAAAATCCGTTTAACGTCCTCCGGTCTGAAACACACACATATGGGACATTAGTAGATATAAAGATGGTGGGAGCAATCCTGGAGGCAATGCAACTCCAGGAAAGTCCCGAATTTTTAACGATAGATGTATATTAGTAAAATCAGTTCTACTGAAAACTGGATTTATTTCATACACTAAAGTGACTTGCAACTTTCAATAAAAATTTACCTAATACTACAACCTATTTCGTATTAGAATCTATGTCAAAGTTTAAAATAATTCAATTTAGTCAATAGGAAATTTTGGAAAATTGTTGTACTGACAAAAATTTCCCTAAATTTGTTATTGTTCAAATGCCTGTAGAAAAAACCTCAACAATGAAATAATTTTTACTAATAGATGAAATAATCTATACTCTGCATAATAACGATAAAAAAACCCAGTATGTCTCCATGCTTGTTACTGAACCCCATACACTTTTTCAACACCACCCTTATTTTCGCACGGGACTCATGCCAAGAGTTATATCCCTTAATACTTTTTGTTGTTGACAGTTTTATGAGATTTGTTCTTTTAGTAACACGGTTTAAGTAGTTACTAAGAAATGAATGTTTAAAATAATCATTATATTCTAACAATGCAAACATTTTAGCGACATACTTTTCACAAACATAAATAAACTTGTATATTTTCAAAAAATGTCTTGCACCACTGCGAGTCCCCCATATTATGCTAGCACAATGAATCAGAGAGTAGGTCAGTTCATTCACAATTTAATACTTGTGGCGGTGCCATAGCCGATGAGGTTTAACCGAGGCGTGGTCACCGCTACACCTATCTGTATTAATTTTAAAAATCGGGACTTTACTGGTTTCGTACTGCCTCCGGGCATTGCCTCCAGTATTGTTCCCACCATATTTGTATTTACAAATGTTCCATATGTGTCCGATTCAGACCAAGAGGACGTAAAACTCCATTTTCGCCGAATTCATTCACAATTTCGTCATTTCATTCTTACCCATACGTCATTCATTCATGAAACCACAGAGTAGGCCATTTCATTCACAATTTCGTCACTTCCTTCTAAATCATCTTATTCATACGTCATTCATTCACTGAAACCCTTTAGTAGCGTTTGTTACGACACAGTCAGCCATAAGGGGAAAATTAGCGCCACCTGTATGCTGCGTATCCCCTTAAGTGCCCACAATCAACAAGTTTTTATGGCACTATTTCTGCCAGGTCCGAAGTCAGAGAAACAAGAATAAAACAGAAAATATTATATTTAAAGTATGCATAAGTATGAATGCATTGTTAATTTATTTTTATTTAAAAAATGTGACTATCAGTACACCCAAGTGAGTGGGAGAGAAAAAAACAGAAAGGGGGGGGGGGGGGGGATATGGAGATCAAAGAGAAAGAGAAACACAGAGATGGAAGGTAGGGAGGGGGCATAACAATAAATGTTATTTGATCAATAGGAAACAGTCATGGATATAAAAATAATATAACAGCAACAAACAAAAGAAAAAGAAAAACAAAGAAAAAGACCAACAGTAAATCAGAGAGAGCTTTACAGGGAGAGAGAGCTAGAGAAATATGAATGTTTTATTGAGGGTAAAAAGGATAAGCTGCTTCTTTGCACCTGGCCCTCTCACTCACACCATGCATCAGGCAATGAAAAATTGACATAACAATCAAGTCAAGAAAATGAAACAAAAATTGGCACATGAAATCATTGACAGAGAATCAAATTGGGACATTAAACAGATATAGACATAATTTTTTTTTTTAAATCTTGGCATAAGTTATTTGTAGTAAAACTCATTAACATAACTGATGGACAAGATTGTCCATTATGTACTTGTGATAAGATTTGCGAAAGGAAGATACGCTAGTTTTATTTTTGAAATTATCAGGTATGTCTCCAGTTTACCACCCGAGTATGCAAGGGATCCTTTATATAGATCTGTTCTGGGGCGGGGCATTATTAATTTGGTTTTGCTTCGAATTGCATGGACTTTAAATTTAGTAATAAGATATTTTGGCAATAACTTATGATCTTGTACATAAGGGTACCTTTGTTTAGTAGACACTTCAAATCAAATGGTAGAATGTTGAGTTCTTTATAGTCAATGGTTTCAACGGAGGACGATTTAAGGAGTACGAGTTTAAGAGAACGTTTATATAATCTTTCAACGTGTCCGAGTGTGTTTTTACTAGCTGAATCCCAACATGTTGATGCATAATCAATGTCAGGCTGAATATAGGCATGGAATTTTGTTGTACGGCTTTGTTGATACAAAAAGTGCTTTATTCTATTGAGCTTGAATACTTTTTTTTGAGATTTTCTTGGCCAGTATTTGCATGTGTTTTGACCATAAGTTGTTGTCAATGTATAGGCCGAGTAATTTGTGTGAAGTAAACTTCTAGAGACTTTTCATAGATAGTTGGTGTACTTAATTGTAAAGTTTTGCCTCTTTTGTCTTGTGATTAACATGAATTTAGATTTTTTGGGATGTAATGCCATATGATTTTGCTCTGACTAGTCAAATAAATTATTAATGTCACTCTGCAATTCAGAACAGATTGAGTCAGCATTATAACCGTCTTTATGGATTGTGGTATCGTCTGCAAAAAGTTAACACGGTGAAGATGAAGCGCGAGGTCATTTATATAAATGGTGAAGAGTATAGGTCCTAAGACAGAGCCTTGGGGAACTCCATAATAGACTGATTGCAATGAAGATGTATCTTTGGAGACGGTTTGTCGTCTGTCAGATAGAAAGGACGAAACGAGAGCGATAGAATCTTGGGTTAAACCGTACAATAGCTTTTTTAATAGAAGGGCATGGTCAATAACATCAAAAGCTTTAGCAAAGTCAACGAAAATAGCACCGGTGAAGCCATTGTTAACCCTCTTGTGCCTGACGCTCTGTGCTCTCAATCACCTCTAAAATCCTAACCCAAGGGACGTCACTCAGTACAAAAGGCGGGGTAGCGTCAGAAAAATAATAAAATAAAATATACCCTACAGATTTTGTGTTTTTTTGTTTTGAATGTGTTGCCGAGATGTCCGATTTGCAAAATGAATTTCCAGATGTTATGGGGATGCAAGGCTCCACAAAAAAAATCAAAATGCCAAAGTGTATTCGCAAACTGCATTCACTAGTCATTCACTGCCTACTTTTGCACACTGGTGAAGCCTAAGACGACTGAAATGGAAATGTAGATCAAAATCATTCACTTCACGATCTTATAATTCCTATCTTTCACAAAAAAAGGAATTTTCATCGCTGTCATCACTCAGTGGATGCAATAACGACTCATCATCTATGATGTAAAAGTCGGGAAAATGCTGATGTCAGTAACACGATTTCAAAAATTCGCATCGATCGAACAAACACAAGCTCGCTGCCAAAATAGGTCAGAATACACTCCTTACTCATCACTTCGCGATCTCATCTCATCTTTCACAAAAATAGGACTATTCATCGCTTTCCTCAGTCAATGGACGCCATAACTGTTCGTCATCCATATTGGAAAAATCGCGAAAATGCCGAAGTCGGTCACTAATTTTCAAAAATTCATATCTTTCAAACCAATCGGCCTAGAAGCCATTGCAAGCAACAGGACAGAAGTGTAATCTATAGCGAAAGCGAGGCTGAAGCGCTCACGTGATTGCCATGTGATAGAAACAAAATGGAAGCGCCCAAACCGGCCACGTGTAATCCGTACGTTCCCGAACGTTCACCGCACGAGTTAATATTAGAATGCCACTGTTCGACTAGATTAGTAAGTAGTTTGGCAGGAATGATTTTTTCTAAAGCCACTTTGGTTACAATGGAAAAGATCATGTGTAGTAAAGTATGTCTGAAGATTACGCTTTAAGTGCTTTTCTAGAGGTTTGGAGAGGTTAGACAAGATAGATATAGGTCGGTAGTTTGACGGTTCTTGGGGGTCACCAGATTTATATAGTGGTATCACCTTCGCGTCTTTAAATAATTGGGGATAACAGCCTTTCTCAATGCAAAGGTTATAGATATAGGTAAGACAGTCAGTGATAATAGGCGCAGATAACTTTAAGATATAATTATCAATATGATCTAAGCCCAGGGTTTTCATTTTTAACCGATTGCCGATCGAGAACATCATTTAAAATCGGCTTTGAATCGGTTGTTTTTGTTGGAGCCTCAAAGTTTCCGGTCTAAAAATCGGTCCGGTCATTTCCACTCAATCTTCTGATTACTTTGTGTCTCCTTCGCGTTAGGAATCAGTCCACCCTGTGGTATCTTCCCGTGTCACAGGGTCGACTGCCCCCCCCCCCCCCCTCTTGTTCACAGGGTGTGTTCCAGAGTTCCTCTGTCAAGGCTGCATGAAGTCTTCATGCTTATGCATGAATAAGTCTGCATAAGATGTTCAATAAGTCTTCATGAAACTTCTTGCACTTGCAATGAAACTCAAATGAGACACCTGATTCATGAAGAAAAATCTTTCATGAATAAACATGAATATGAATCTTCAAGAACTTCTTGAAGTACAGTTTCATGAACAATGTGTATCTTTATGAATAAGTCTCATTTGAGTTTCATTGCAAAAGCAAGAAGTTTTTTGAATTGTACTTCATGAACTTCTTGAAGAATTTCTTGCATAAATCATGAAACATTCAAAAGCTTTTCGACAGGGATATTATACACCACAGACAGATTCAGGGAAACACGACAGACAGGTAGACAGTATGGGCAATATCTTCTTTTGACTGCGACCATTGTGGTGCGTGGCCATTATTGACCGCGACCATAGTGGTGTGCGGCCATTTTTGACCGCGACCATTGTGGTGTGCGACCATTTTGGTCATAAACCGTTGGAATTAGGTCAAGCCACCCCAACGTTTCCACATCAAAACTCCGAACCTGATTTTCGCTTCGTGCCACAGCGGTCAGTCTGTTTGCTTTGGTTTTCCTGGTTGTCAGTCTTGTTTCTGACCATCCGGGATTTTCCTTTCTAAAGCAGACATGTCCGGTCATTCCAAAACTATCTTTGTTTACATCTGAATGCTTGTTCGCGAGAGCTTCAAGTTTTAGGTCTGATTTCTTCGTTGACCAAATCTGAACGGTAAATAGAACATTTTTGCAAGTTCGACAGAGGAAAAGCAGCAGCATCAAGCCGTTCTTTTAGAGATGTGAATGGCATCATCTCAAAAACATAAGCTACTGCATTAATTATATGCAAGTGTGTATGTACGCTTGTGTGTCTGTCTGCCTGTCTCTCCGTCCATATCTTGATCTGTTTGTCTCCCCCCCCCCCCTCTCTCTCTCTCTCTCTCTGTAGTCGGCCTATTCCAGGGGTTATGCACATGTGTTTGCCTGTGTGTTCACTGTGCATAAACACTATGAATGAGAATGATTACATTTTTTTTAAAAGCAGGATCAAAGGGTTAAATTGTGAGCAGGAATATTAGTTCCCTTTGACTTTATAAGTTTATTTTTACATTAAACTATGAAATGGCAAGGTACATTTTACACTCGTGTGTGTTACAGTATAAGGGGGGGGGGGGGGGGGGGGGGGCGGCGCGCGAGGAAGAGGAATTTAAAAATATCTGATGAAAACCTTCAACCATGGGGAAAGGCCACATGTTTGCTAACCTTCATGAACATGGTATGTACCGCAGTAAATCTGTGACCTATTGTTTTGGGAAAATGATCCATTGATTTTTCTGCCAACTGGTCAAATGACCTATGATGTCCTGTGGCAAGAATAAACCCTGCAACTGTAGTTCCGTAGTTTATAGTCAAATTCCGTAGGAACTATGGAAAATCTGTAGGGATAGACAGGTCTGTAACTAGCTTTGATAGCTGATGACAGTGAAAAGTACGGTTCAAATAATATGCTTTCTATCGATTTCTTTCCGCAAATGCAGCATTATTTGTTGCTGACCGTAATTGTGTAATCGGAGGTCTCAAAACGTAATAATTACGGACAAATTCGTAAGGAAAACAGGTCTGGAAATGGATAAGACATAGATCTATATATCTGTCGTATCATAGTGAAGGAATTCTGACTGATTTGCCAATCCACATCTTTCACTTCTTGTTCTCTTTGGTATCCCAAAGATTCAGAGCTTTCAGTTTCATGAAATGTTACATGAGGCTTTAACTCAAGACCATGAAGAGAAAAGGCAAAAATATGGATGAATGGCTACGACAGTATACAGCCCTGAAAGTGGCGAGTATTTTACTCGCCATGTCGAGTAAAAAACAAAATTGGCGAGTTTATAATTCACTTCACCCGCCAAATGCGAGTGGGCAAAAAACGATGTTCTTTCTCGCGCGAGATTCCTTTCCCAATCCATGTTTTCCCACGCACTGGATATACAATACGCAATTTGCGTGCTCGCCAGCCAGTGCATGTTCGAAATGAAACGTTCTTCGGCTTCAACTTAGTTCAAAGGCATCGCAGCCATCACCCAAAAAGGGTAAGAGTGAAACACAAACTTTTCTACCAAAATGGAAGAAAGAATTTTCGTGGCTTCTCTTCGACAAGGCCAACAAAAACTTTTGGTTTGGCTGGTAAAAAAAAAAAAGTTACCAAAAGGCTGGTAGACATTTTCCACTTTCAGGGCTGGTATATCGTAAAATCCCCTCCCCCCAAAAAAAAACAACAACCCCAACCCAACCAACTATTAGCAGCTACAAACTACAAAAACAAAACTATAATCACCCTTTGGAAACTCCAGCTCTATCCGCAATGATTTTTGCATCTTTCACCGGTCCAAATGCAGAAAAGTACTGCTTCAACTCCGTCTCGGCTGTCTGCAAATGAAAAAGAAAATCTTTAGCTGTCATGTTATATCTATATACTGACATAATTTTCTACCCATTAGCCTGATTAGGCACAATACTTGAGCCCTGCCCATAATCAAGTGTTTATGTGCCCAATTTATACGCAAAATCAAAAACTGTTGATGCAATAGCTGTTTCTGCAACATCTTCTGCACACTCGTTTGGCAGAGGATTGGTTTATTTTTACCTTGCCGCCACAAAAATCAAAGTCGAAGAGCGTCGTTGTCCGCTTCATTTTGAAGAAAATTCAACATGGCGGGTAGGACTCTCGCAACTTCTTGTCGGCAAAATGAGATTGGTTGATTTACACACATTGTAAAGAAACCAATGAAATGTCGAGAAATCATTCATTCCTGTTCGATGCTTTAGGTTTGTGCAGACGAAGGAATTCCTGCAACGATCGGTAAAACGTACGGACAGTTCTGCAAATATGCAGGCATTGGCCCGCGTTTAGACCCGATTATTGCGGGAAGGAACAGATTTGTGGGGATTGTACCAATCCCGCGCCTTAGAATCAGCTTTGCCTACCTACCCCTAATTTTTAAACTGTTTTTCTTGGCCTTACGCTTCCATCCATGATTTGATAATCGGGCGTTATCCAGGCACGAAAACTACAGACACCTGCAGTGTTGGTCATGAAAATCAACATTCTTAGAATCGCATTCGTCAAGTGCATAAAGCTCGACTGTGTGGTTTCGGTCTTCCCATTGCGCCCATAGCACATTCACTCTGGGTAGGAGTCGGTCCAGACCCGGAGAAAACCCTTGCCTCTGATGGGATTCCAACCTGAGACCTCTCAACCTCTAGTCTGCGACACTAACAACAGTGACCGATAGTTTCCTTGTTTTAGGACAATTTGTCCTATTACGTTTCCATTCTGCACACAACCTAGATCTATGCCTAGTGATGTCCCGAGGCCCTGGCCATTGACCTATTAACCTTTAGCACACTGCAGGCGCACCGTGTCGCCGAGCCGATAATCTCCCCTGTAACTGCAGGCGCACTGTGTCGCCCTGAGAGGGTACCCCCAAACCAATGCTTCGCGGACCTTATTTTTGTTACTAATAATAGAAACTACCTCACCATAGCTTCAGAATGAGGCTCGGCTCCTTGCTTCTCTTCCAGCAAGCCGCCATTTGCTTTTTTAGTAGTTGTATGAATTTTTCAAAGTTTCAATCGGTCAGAAAGTAAAGTTCACTATCAAATATGGCGAATTTTCCGTGTTGGCGAAGCTTCCTACTGGAAATTAGCGTCGATATTTGTTTAAATCATGAATTCTTAGGCTTTGTTAGGTCGGATATCGACAGTGAAAGGGTGATAGAAGATCGTTATGCAGTAGAAGGGGGGTTAGCCGATGTCAGTGTGACTTGATGAAGACGATCCAATATCGATTCGAGCCGCGATTGTGATTCGGTTCCGATTTTGACTACTAGGTTGAATTCAAAGAAAATGATGCCTTTCATAATATTCTTGATATTTCCGTGAGTTATTTTGTTAAAGGGATCTTAGACATGAGTTAGTTAGTCAGTGGGCGAACTTTGAAGCAGACGGCACTCATTCCGACCGTGCCGAAACAGTAAGTCAACACTTTCGCTTTGTTAATTTCGGTTGTTGTTTTTTCAACAACAAAACATACACGGACAGCAAAATACATCATATCAAAACTTTCCTCAATCATCTCTTTATTATTATTCCAATAATCAGGTCTGCACACAACACACAGAGAAAATTATAGCATTTTTAATCAAGTGGGTGTTAGCATTTTTCACCGCCTCAAAAAGAATGCAGTGGCAGAGAACGGAACGTCAAAAAAAATGCAGGGTGCTAAAGGTTAAAATTGAAAATGTCCCATTGTGTTAACTCCCCTATCAGAACAAATGTCATTAAGTTTTAACACTGGCACGCTTCGTCTTATTGATTTCTGCAAGAGCCAGGACATTGTCCTATTGATTTCTTTCATATCAGGAGTTTGTCCTAGTATTATTTTTCAATCCTCTGTACATCAATCAGTAGGAATGACACGTAGCAAATGGGTCAACAGATTAGAATTATTTATTCATGTCACTTACATTTGCTGCAATACCTCCAACAAAAATCCGGCTTGGAATGACAGTTCCAAACTTAGGAGCATGAGTGCCTGCATGTGGTGTGGAACTTGGTGTTCCCGAGGGAGAAACATCAGTAGAAGACTGCACACAGAACAAAAGTACATATTTACTGCTAATTACAAGTCTATTATAAAGCGTCATACATGTACTTACAGCACCAATCTTCAAATCTTAGAACCCTTGAAATGAACTTGGTGTACAAGGGAAAGAACAAAATACATGGCATGAGAATCCGAGTTAAGGACATGGCTGAAGACAAGTCTTCCTGGCAAAGTGGTGATGAAGAATGCACAGCATTCAGACCAGCAAGCAGCTGCACTCAAATCCCTGACTGGCCAGGATCAGGGCTCCCCCATTTGAGCCCATGATCAGGGCTCCCCCATTTGAGGGTCTATGAAGCACTACAACTATTTATAAGCAAAAAGGACCCTCTAAGAGAATGTGTATGGGGTCCCACAGATGCACTATAAAATAGACAAAACACCCAAAACCATTGTCTTGGCATTTTGAATTATCAGGGGCCTCTGATACATTGCCCTTCTTATAAGTATTAAAATTAGCTTCCCATTTAACTCATTCTACACCCTTTACGAGTATACTAGTAAACTCACGCCAACCATATATGCCCGTTTACGAGTTCGTAACACAAACCCATCTTCAAACTGAAGCATCTAGCTTGGTTCTCATCAGGGCTCCCCATTTTGTTTCACCATAGAGGGTATTTTCACTCCCAGGAAGCAGCTATAGAGGGTGAAAAATCAACCAGTCTAGAATGATCAAGTACCTGACCTTCACCTTGTGCTAATGCCTCAAGTGTTTCAAGTGGAGGGATTTTTTCTAACCCAATGCTTGTCCTGTCTATTTATGGAAGACGGGACCGGGGTTATGTGAGCGAATGGAGGGGGGTGGGGGGGGGGGGGGGGGGGGAGAGGGGTAGAGAGAGAGAAAGAAAGATAGAGCGCCATTCAAATAAGGCTGACATTGACAAGAGCTTTTAAAAGAAAAACATTTAACACTGCACACACATACAGTCAACAGTCACCCAAAGGAAGGAAGTTGAGGGCTCCATTGGACTAATAGAGTAGAGGGGTGGAAGAGCTTATCTTCTAACCTAAACGGACAGCAGTGGTACCAGACTCGTAAACTTTGGGCTGACATGCCTAATTTTTTGTCACCAGACTTAACTCTCTTGTGCGGTGAACGGTCGTGAACGTTCAAAAAAAAAAAATCGGATCGGAAACGTCTAGAACGTTCAGGAACGTACGGATTCCACGTGGCCGGTTTGGGCGCTTCCATTTTGTTTCTATCACATGGCAGTCACGTGAGCGCTTCAGCCTTGCTTTTGCTATAGATTACACTTCTGTCCTGTTGCTTGCAATGGCTTCTAGGCCGATTGGTTTGAAAGATATGAATTTTTGAAAATTAGTGACAGACTTCGGCATTTTCGCGATTTTTCCAATATGGATGACGAACAGTTATGGCGTCCATTGACTGAGGAAAGCAATGAATAGTCCTATTTTTGTGAAAGATGGGACTTATGAGATCGCGAAGTGATGAGTAAGGAGTGTATTCTGACCTATTTCGGCAGCGAGCTTGTGTTTGTTCGATCGATGCGAATTTTTGAAGTCGTGTTACTGACATCAGCATTTTCCCGACTTTTACATCATGGATGATGAGTCGTTATTGCATCCACTGAGTGACGACAGCGATGAAAATTCCCTTTTTTGTGAAAGATAGGAATTATAAGATCGTGAAGTGAAACTTACTGAAAGGGTAAGTGAATGGTTTTGATCTACATTTCCATTTCAGTCGTCTTAGGCTTCGTTATTGCATCCACTGAGTGATGACAGACTGAGTGATGACAGCGATGAAAATTCCTTTTTTTGTGAAAGATAGGAATTATAAGATCGTGAAGTGAAAGGGTAAGTGAATGGTTTTGATCTACATTTCCGTTTCAGTCGTCTTAGGCTTTATAGTGAATGACTAGTGAATGCAGTTTGCGAATACACTTTGGCATTTTGATTTTTTTTGTGGAGCCATGCATCCCCATAACATCTTGGAATTCCTTTTGCAAATCAGACAGACATCTCGGCAACACATTCAAAGCAAAAAAACACACACAATCTGGTAGGGTATATTTTATTTTATTATTTTTCCAACGCTACCCCGCCTTTTGTACGGAGTGACGTCCCTTGGGTTAGGATTTCAGAGGTGATTGAGAGCACAGAGCGTCAGGCACAAGAGGGTTAAAAACTTCAGTCTTTGGAAGAACTTTGTGTCGAAGTTTTCGCAATCCAGTGCCATTTTTTTTGCTTCCAAGAAACACGCGTGCGAGCAGCAGCATGGGTGGCAAGAAACAAAGGGAAATTACTCTGTGGATTTTGTCGTCTGCTTCAAGCCTAGTAGTGATTGGTTGGTTGCAGGAAGTTTTACGTCCTCATAGT
The DNA here is from genome assembly GCA_017654935.2 of Phymorhynchus buccinoides. Lineage (NCBI taxonomy): Eukaryota > Metazoa > Mollusca > Gastropoda > Neogastropoda > Raphitomidae > Phymorhynchus > Phymorhynchus buccinoides. The sequence goes on along the minus strand of CM065683.1, from coordinate 58,032,234 downwards.
CGTAGCTCTTAGGGACAAATAGTTCTGGTGCTGTAGTCTTCGATGTATCGGGTACACCTGGAAATTGGTTCATCAACGTTGTTCTTTGGAAAGGGTCGGGTGGGTCAGTCTAGTAGTGAAAGAATAGGCCCAGTATATTTTGTTGATCGTTTCCCGCAAGCCGAATTGGCTTCAACATTCTGATCGTGGCGAACACGTTTGAGGAAGCAATCGGCTGAGAGAAAAACTGTACAGTGTACGTCACAATGAGGTATTGACTGAAAAATAACTTGAAACTTTGTACGTAATTTACGTACAGATCTGTGTAATCGGGAACACTGACTGACGGACCGAAGCCTGGAAAATCAATAAGTCCCCGGACCAGCTGGATAGTAAAACGATCGGTCCCACAGAAAATCAATGCGTAAAGGACCGAAAACCGATCAAATTCCTGATCCCTGAATAGCACACGATGTTCTAAACTGCTAAAGAATTTTGACATATTTTACACACATTTTCAGCATCGAATCAAATAATGGCCTAGAACAGGCAAGAATCGTTTTATAGTCACTGAGTTGGTAGGTTTGCGAGTCCGTTCGCTTCGACCTTGACCCTGACCTCGCAGCTCGTGCTGAAGGGAAGTAACTTGCGTTATCGAAAAATGGGTGGACCGTTTCGAGAACGGCTACATTTTTTGCGGTTGGTCCTGAAAATAAAATACAACCAATATTTTTTCAAGGACAGCAAATATAGACACTACGATGACACATGTACTTGTAATCAAAAATGCGCGAGGGCGAGTGCTTTAGTTATTATCCGGACACTTCATGAAATGAGCGCAAAGTTGCTCGGTTAAGTGAACTCTGCCGATGTCGTTCTAGACTTGGAAGATCAACTCAATCTCAGATGAGCGCCTTCAAATATTCTCATTTATTTGGGTTTATCGAGTCCATTCATTGGATGATTACGTCACAATTGAAAAAATCCCGGAAGTCCACGCACCTACTTCCAGTAGGTATTCCAAAGGGGTTTTCAATAATACATGCTACACATTGTCTGTTGCTTAGTAACAGTTTGATAGATCTATTGATCCTGATTAACCCTCTTGTGCCTGACGCTCTGTGCTCTCAATCACCTCTGAAATCCTAACCCAAGGGACGTCACTCCGTACAAAAGGCGGGGTAGCGTCGGAAAAATAAAATATACCCTACCAGATTTTGTGGGTTTTTTTGCTTTGAATGTGTTGCCGAGATGTCTGTCTGAGTTGCAAAAGGAATTCCAAGATGTTATGGGGATGCATGGCTCCACAAAAAAAATCAAAATGCCAAAGTGTATTCGCAAACTGCATACTTTTGCAGACTGTTGAAGCCTAAGACGACTGAAATGGAAATGTAGATCAAAACCATTCACTTACCCTTTCAGTAAGTTTCACTTCACGATCTTATAATTCCTATCTTTCACAAAAAAGGGAATTTTCATCGCTGTCATCACTCAGTGGATGCAATAACGACTCATCATCTATGATGTAAAAGTCGGGAAAATGCCGATGTCAGTAGCACGACTTCAAAAATTCGCATCGATCGAACAAACACAAGCTCGCTGCCGAAATAGGTCAGAATACACTCCTTACTCATCACTTCGCGATCTCATAAGTCCCATCTTTCACAAAAATAGGACTATTCATTGCTTTCCTTAGTCAATGGACGCATAACTGTTCGTCATCCATATTGGAAAAATCGCGAAAATGCCGAAGTCGGTCACTAATTTTCAAAAATTCATATCTTTCAAACCAATCGGCCTAGAAGCCATTGCAAGCAACAGGACGGAAGTGTAATCTGTAGCGAAAGCGAGGCTGAAGCGCTCACGTGACTGCCATGTGATAGAAACAAAATGGAAGCGCCCAAACCGGCCACGTGGAATCCGTACGTTCCCGAACGTTCTAGACGTTTCCGATCCGATTTTTTTTTGAACGTTCACCGCACAAGAGTTAATGTGATACCAGAAACAAAGTCTGTGTGGTAAAAAATAAAAATGTTACGACGTTTTTTGTGATTTTTTGACCTAGAAAATTTTTGGGCAACATTTTTTGGCCATTTTCACTCGCACACAGCAAAAAACCAACGTAAAGTCACAGAGATCTCAAAGTTCAGGTTTTTAATCTTTATATATTGGTTATCAAACAAAATTTGTTGACATCAAATGCTTTACCAAAAAAAGTTGTAAATCTCCAAACGTGGTCGAAAATTACGTTATTTCCACAGATTCTTGGAACAAAATCGCACAATGGGGGTATTTCAAAGGTCTGGTACCCAGTTGTTTTCAGTACTACAAAATCTGGATTACAACTTTATAGTGATAGAGATTATGCTCAATTTTTTTCAGACCTGTTTGTGATAGTTACATTATACTGGTCCAATGAAAATGGTACATCGAATTTGAGCGCCTGGCCAAAAAGGATCAATTTTGAAGGTTTTTCAAATTGCTATGACTCATTTTTAATGCTATTGAGTTGCCCTTTATACCAAATTGTCAAGTTTTTAATGTTCTCTACTCTAAAAACAAGTAAAAGAGCTAAATTTACCAAACATTTAAAATATTAATGCTTTTTTTTTTATACAAAAATATTCAAATTTGTATTTTTTTCACATTTTAGTCATTACATAAACATCTATATTTCAAGCATAAGGTGTGAAATATATGTCAAATGTTCAGTTTATAAACTTATCTTGATTGCAATTTACATAAAATAACAACAGAAACATACTTTTATCATTATAGGTATTGCTATTCCAGCCTTGCAGCTGTGACAAACTGCCCAGAATGCAGATTTTTGCTGTTTTCAACTTTCTTTTTTTCTCTCTTCCTGAATGAAAATTATGAATAAAAACTCATACCAAATTGTACTTCTGTCTTTTGTGGTTTTTTGGTGTGCTTTTTATTGTTGTTTATGATGTGTAATTATTTTAAAATATTTGTTGAAAATACCAACCGTATTGGAGATTTTGGCCGCCGCCAGAGCATTCAGACTAAGGCTGTCGGCAACCCCCCCGGCACTTCATGGCTTTGGATGAGCTGCCCATTTACTCAATATTAACTAAAGTGGTTCTGTCTAAAAGAAAATTGAATGCTCTTTAAAACCATGTACTGTTTGAAAGGGTGTTGCTGGTTAAAATTTAGTTCAAACTGTTCCAAATAAAATCAGTCTTATCAAAAAAACGTTTTTTGCGTAAAAGTTACACCGATCAAAAGCTTGGGGTTTCTTCTTCCCGTTACATGTTCGATTTTTATCTGACCTATGGGCACGCTCAAACAATTGCCAAAAAGGCGTGCAGCGCGTGACGTCAAGGGATCATTCACTAGCTGGCGGACAACAATAAAACAGGGAACAAAAAACAAATATTTTTGCATGATGGACATAGACTTGAACGAGTTATGCCTTAATCATTATTTAAAGTGACAACGTCAAATTCTTTGGCTGCAGGCAAGCAATGCTTTGACAGCTGATGAATTTCCCTCAGTCCTGAGAGGTTCCTGGCACGTTCAGGTGGAAACCCGGAACCATATCTTGGAACCATTTCGCCACCTGCAACATAATAAAACAGAATTTATGTGTCAGTTCTTTGATTTAACTTTTATTTTCCGATATGAATACTTCCATATATTTTCATCTTTAGCATTATATAGCAACTAAGCAGGACACCACAACTGCTTTGCGTTAAGATTCTGTTGTGAAGTCCTGACATGAACTTAAACTTGAGGGGAAAAAACCCCTTCAATCCACAGTCCAATTTTTCCCCCCATCTTTTTTTTCCTCAGACAAAGTAAAATGAAGCTAATATTTAAATAATCTGAAACGAATCTCCAACATTTATTTTAAAACTCCTAATTGGCCCACTCCCAGTACGGTGATTATGAATCACATCAGGTGGTAGTTGACCTCCTGTCAGTCGTTGACGACCATGGATGTTGGGCCCTAGGTCAGGCAATGCAATAGAACATTGTATAAATTTAGTCACACACACAGAACGAGAGAAAGATTATGTGCGTATGTGCATGCATATTTGCATGTGTGCGAGCTATTAAGTCACAACAAATTAACAGTCGAAATTGAAACCCAAAATAAAAGGTTTAATAAAACAAAACAGAGCAAAACAAATCACAAAATTACCTGAATTCAGACAAATTGATGCAGTTTCAAGTTTCAGGCAACTGATTTCCTGAATTAATAAAAGTATTATAATTATATTGTCTTTGTTGAACTTCTTGTTTTTAAATTTTGAAGCGCATATTTAGTCTCTCTCCCTTTAGTGTGTGTGTGTGTGTGCGTGTGCGTGCGTGTTCAAGAGAGAAAGAGTTTTAGGAAGTCAGCTGCCTGAAACTGCATCAAATTGTCTGAATTCAGGTACATCCACTGTGTTGTGTGTTGTGTATGTGCATATAACCCAGTTGGGTCTTTAACTGTATGTTTATTATTGGGTTGCTAGGTGCTCGAGTTAAGTTCCTTGTACTGTGTGTGTGTGTGTGTAAAAAATAAAGCGTGCAGAAATCAAAATCTCATGTTTGTGAATAGCAGACCTTTATCAATCATTCAATGTATTGTTAGTGTGTGTGCATTCTCCAGTATCTGTTCATTGTTGCTGAAACACAATATTGAAAACAATTGACTGTTTTTTTGTAGTTTTGTTTATGATTAACTAGTTTCGATTTTGTTGGTAGCCGTAGGTCTAGGCCAAGAAACGTTTAGTGCTTAGGCCTAGCATAATATTCCTCTCAATCTCAGTTGAACTAAGTTCAAGATAAAATGCTTCACTTTACTGACTTAAGATTTTCAATTCAAAAACGAACAGTTCAATATTTTGCAAAGTACATGCAGAAGTCTAGAAGCACAATAATTTTAACCAAAACAATTACTGATTTGAATAAGCATTGGGTAAAAAACGAGGAAATATAATATTCTGATCCTAGGCGGCCGATCGAAAAACATTGCCAAGGGAAGTCACTTAGTCTAACTAGTCAGACGGACCATTTTTTCAACATCACGTGATCTCACATTTTGATCGATTTCTCTACAATCTTCCAATTTTATTCCTAATTACATCTTTAAGCGTCAATAATAGGCTTTTTCCAAAACATCTATAATGATTATAATCGGTTTACATGATGAGAGAAAATTAGCTCGGCTTCGATAGTACTCGACTGCTCGCCGTGTCAAAGATTTGATTTCTAGCTCAAGAACGACGTCATGTTTTACGGAAATACAAAACTTACATCATATATGCATAAAAAATACACGAAAACAATCTTAAACAGCAATACTCACCTACCATGGAATCAATATCGTAGATAATTTCAAGATGGGCAATATTTTCGCGATGAAACTGAGCTGTTAGCGTTGTCGTGTTTGCGCCATTTTTGTCGGCCAGTTGTGAATGAACGAGTGACGTCACGCGCTTCGCGGAGTTTGGGCTCGTAGATGAGCCAGACCTGTTTACCTTCAAATTGAGCTTTGTGTATTCAGAATCCAAAATAAGTGTATTTTACACAAAATAGGAGTACTCCAACAGGAAAGTTTAAAAAAAAAGGAAAGCAAACATGCATACATGCGCATAACTATAGAAATACTGTGTCAAAAGTACCATCCATTTAAATTTACAACCACCACACACACACACAGAGCGCACCCGTTTCCTGAATCAGGCAATATACAGAAAAATGATAAGTCGGATTTGTTTTCACCATATTGTTTTCCCATGTACCATATTAATCATATTTCTGTCAAATATGTGTAGAAAATATGGTGAAATCATATGGGTAAACAGGTCTGATGAGCGTGCCCATTGGTCGGATACAAATAGAACATGTCGCGGGAAGAGAAAACCCCAAGCTTTCGATCGGTGTAACTTTTACGCAAAAATGTTGTCATTTTTTATAAGAAATTTTACTTTGAAAAGTTTGAACTAAATTTTAACCAGCTTAACATTACCCCACCCTTTCAAAAAGTGCATGGTTTTAAAGAGCATTCAATTTTGTTTTAGATAGAACCACTTTAGTTAATATTGAGTAAATGGGCAGGCTCTGTAGCGTAGGAACGACGGAATTAGGTCAAGCCGCAGCGATTTTTCTCGTTGAAAATCCGAACCGCGATTTTGGCTATGTGCCAAACGGTCACTTCCTTTGCTTGTTTTTATTGGTGGTTATTCTTGGCGCTGACCATCCGAGTTTCTTTCTTTCGGGAAGCAGACACCTACTCGGTCATTCGGGAACGATCTTTTTTTACGCTAAGACGGCCGATCGCGAGAGACAAGCGATCCAATATTTGGGTCCAATTCATTCGTTTATCATTTCTGAACGGTAATTATATAATTCTTTAAAACAAATGCGCAGTTACATTTAATTATTTTTCTACAAGTACACCAAATTTGGTGCATCTAGAATTAATCTCAATGCTGCTCAAGGTCTCCACAAGTCGGGAGGTGTTACGTCGAAGACTGTCGGACATGTTTTCTGTCACGCGCATGTTGATGTTGCGATCTTGTGAGTCGCACAAAAAGCTTAGGCCTAATCTGTCTAATGTTTGGGGTTGATGTTGCCCCTTTGAATAAGCTTTATTTTGGTACCAATGTTTTGTTTATTGGTAAAAAAAAGAAAAAGTTATGGCTGTTTTATTCATCCAAACCTTGATACGGTAAGGGCCGGTAATCTTGATCAACTTTTTCTTATATAGCTCATGTAAAAAAAGCTAACATTTTAAAACGTCGTAACTTTCTCAATTTTCGACTGATTTTGATAATTTGGGTATCATTTTAAAGGTCTTGTCGGGCTCTTTCCAATGACATAAATTTCATTAGGATTTGACAAAAAGTAAATATTTTTTTAAAATTTTATAACCACCCTACTGTAGCGTGCAAATCTGTCGCTCATGCAAATCTGCAGCTCGCTACCAATGAGTCTGTATTTGCGGCATTTTGCGACATTGAGCATGAACCACAAATTTCACTTTTTCCGTGGGTTAGGGATAGGGTTAGGTAAATGGTTCAAGTACGGAAAAAGTGAAATTTGTGAATGTCGCAAATACACACTCTCATAGTAGCGAGTGACAGATTTGCACGAGCGACAGGCTCATCCAAAGCCATGAAGTGCCGGGGGGTGCCGACGGCCTAGTCAGAAGGCTCTGGCGGCAGCCCAAAACTCCAATACGGTTGGTATTTTCAACAAATGTTTAAAAATAATAACACATCATACACAAGAATAAAAAGCACACCAATAGAACCACAAAAGACAGAAGTACAATTTGGTATGAGTTTTTATTCATAATTTTCATTCAGGAAGGAAAAAATGAAAGTTGAAAACATGCAAAAATCGGCATTCTGGGCAGTTTCTCACAGCTGCAAGCAGGACCAACAAGCTACAATACTCCCCCTCCCCCCGTTTTTCTTCTTCTCCTCCCCATCCCCACTACCCCTTCTTCCAACAATCCAGCATATTAACAGTTGGCTAGGCTTATGGTTCTCTTTTATCTATCCCCTCTTGTGTCACACTATTTCTTCTCAGGCCTTGAGCCTTTCTTCCGGCAAAAGTGGTATAGAACCTCCCCGGTTCCGTGGCAAAATAATCGAAGTGTTGATTGAGGTCACGCATAGCTAAGAACGAGGTGGGCTTTTACCCGCGCACCCGTCCCGCCCCTTCCCCCCCTCCCTCGTTCCCTCTCTTTACCCTCCTTGTATACCCCCCCCCCCCCCATCTTCTTAACGATGAAAGCTAAAGCGCCAAGAACGAAGAGAGGACAAGGGGGTGGGGGAGGGCCATTATTAACTTAATTTGTTAATCTTGAATCTAGACCTACAGTACTCGCCAAAAAAATGTGAAAGACAAAAACACTTTAAACGACAGAGGTAGCAAGATACAGGCAGAAACTGGACAGAAAGGGCGCGGGTTTGTTAGCTGGAATCTCAAATCTCATTCTTGATTCTACACCATCCTTTTGTAACTTGATATTTTGTTGTGATTATGAGGAAATAAAGTAATGATAAAACAAAGCTCACAATATAGCTTCACTTACCATAGTGTAAGCACAGCTTACTTGCTTTTCCACTTTCCAATAATATTAGATTGATTTCTCAATTCAAAACAATAAAGACGCAAAACTCGCTCCAGCGTTAACTCACAACGGTTGCACTTCCGATTGGAAGAGCATTCTATTTTTCTTATCTCGGGGGGGTAGTGGTATACAGCATCAGACTTCGCTTCTCCTCACAAGAGAAAAGTTCTTGATATTCTGCCAAAGAAATGGCGCATCATTTCTACCAATACCTATTTAATACCCACACTGTCAGAATAAAACTCCACTAGAATAGTCTGGTTTAAAGAAATATTGTCATATGAACTCGTTAGAAAAAATAATCACCTATGCAAATTTCAAAGTGAGACAATCCAATCAACATTTTAAAAGACGCTACAATGTCCACCCTACTTGAGCCACCCCCCACCTCTAAGTTCCCCATAGTAGTGTTAGAAATTCGTCCGCTATGCAATTTCGTCCAGTTTGCATGGTTACTCACTTTGAAACTGTGTTGTATCTATTCTAAAGGATAATAAACACACATAGCTTTAGTAAAACCTAAAAGGAATCCCAATGATAAATACGTACGGTACTATTCATTAGTTTATTCACTACAATTAAGTTTGTGTGATCTGCATGAAAAGCTGGATCTAAATCTCAGCAACTGCCTGAAGACATAAAAACTGTAACGCAGAAACGAACCGAAGATCAGGGGAGGGGGTGGGGGGTAAAGGGGGGAGGGGGCAGACAGGGAATGGAGGGGGAAAGGGTGTGGTGGGGGAGACAGATAGGAATTGGAGGGGGGGGGGGGGTATGGACCAGAAGAGAGGGCGAAAGGGAAGTGTGTAGCCCTTTCTTTTGCAAATATTTATTTATTTAAAACAAAACAAAACCAATTCAGTCTATGGCTTGTACCCACGTGTCGTCATATCCGGCCACAAGGAGCGTGCCATATTATGGGAGACCGCCATCTTAGTCAGTAACTTTTTTTGAAAAATGCCAGATCGATGCTGTTTTCACACAAATAAGGACTAAGATGGCGACACTTCCGTTGGAAGGGTCGAGATGCGCACGCAGGTGGGGGGGAGCCATAGAAACTAAAAGTCAATCCTATGTCGCATCAAGTTTTGCAAAATCCAACAATGGATCTTGGGTGTCAAACCTCAATGTCTCTAAAAGTAAAAACTGACAAAGCTATTTCAAATCGGTTTTCAGCTGTGACAATTTAGGCGGCATGCAGTGGGGTGTGTTAAAGTGCTGTAGCAGCCGTCTTCTTGGTTTAAACAAGAATTTATTCACGAATAGAAAATCATAGCAAAGCAGCAATACATTTATAAACTTCGAGTACAAGCTCAGAGCTTATACAGGCCAATACTTGAGTTGCACAGTAAGGGCTGCACAGTACGCAAAACTTTAACTAATCATTCAGCCGTCTTCTCCTAGCTATGAAAACAAAATTGGGCATGTGAGTTCATTACATGTGTAGTAATGATATAGGATACTAAGGTTACAATAATCTACGACAGTTGAAAGTGCCTCCCCCCAAAAAAAAAGAAAAAAAAGAAAGTCTAAACACTTCTGGAATGCACATCGTAATTTATAAGGAATCGTGAGATTGCTCTGTGTTGAAAATGAAAAAAATCTTCTGATCATGCCAATTATTAGTTTGATTTTCTCATACTCCTCCATCACCTATGTTGTTTTTGTATACACCAGTTGGAGACAGGTAAGAAAGATGTGCACAGTGAGTAGGCCAAGATGCTGGGGCATGGCATGGCATCAGCTGAGCCCTAACTGTCACGGTGCCAGTCATGATGCCATCAGACTCTCCCATGTAGCATCTACATGATTGTGCTCGTCACTGACAGCGGCATTTGGGCCAATTTTTGCTTGTATTTGTGTTATTGCATGCCTGTGTTTACCACGCTGCTTTATGCGCACATGCTATATATTTATGGAACCTCTCTGTCTGTCTGTCTGTCTCTCTCTGGCCGGGTTTCTCTGTTTCTGTCTCTGTTTGTCTGTCTATTTCTCTATGTGCGTCCGTGCGTGCTTTCATGCGTCCGTGCGTGCATGCGCCCACATGTGAGTGTGTGTGTGCGTGTGTGTGTTCTCTCTTAAGAAGTGACATCACATCAAGAAACAAAACTAACAGTAACATGAATACTTAGATAATCGACTACTGTCGTCTTTTGCCATCTACTTATTCATATTTTATTAGTTATTATTATAACGACATTCCTTTACAGCATATTTGAGCATGTTGGAAATATGAGCACCCCATTGTTTTAGACAGCCAATCACGAGACACGTGTTTTAAAGCATCGCACTGGAATGCATTTAATTTCCTTGCTCACTGCAGAAATTTCCAGCTGCTTTTTGGGCGGCAAGTATTTTAGACTGGTTTTAATCACTTTTTGCCACATTTGATGTAAAACTTAGGCCACAGTCTTGTTGTGACACACGTTTTCATGCTGTGATTTGTGACAAACATGTGTTGTTTCCAAACAAAGCAATAACCTTTCATGTATCAAACAAAGCCTGTCATTTTCATCTTTCATGTATCAAACAAAGCCTGTCGTTTTCCGTTAAAACCACACGGGTTTTCCAGAACACCCCCAAACCGAAAGTAATATAGGCCTAGTGTTCCTAATGTGGCCTATCACTGGTTGGAAACTTGGGCATGGTGCTCATTTTACATGCAAAGTTGCCCGATTTACCAACTACCTCTTTCTGTCTCTCTTTCTCTCTTATTACACATCGTTTCATACAGCGTAACAATTAAATTTATCTAGCCTTGGATTGATTAGTCGGTCTGTGAATCGCCGACTGATTCGACCAGTTGGTTGATAAGGTTGATGATTGATAGTTCTAATGTTTGGTTCCTTCCTTTCCTTCCTTTTCCTTATAGCAACCACAGTCACTTTTGACTATCTATGTCGCTGTAAACATTTGGAGGATCTACGGGAATGCGCGAGACAACAAATTATCAAGAAGAAGAAAGTGGACAGGAGAAACGTTTAAAAAAATTGAAAGCTTGGCCCAGCCAGCCAGGTCCTGCTGATCGGTCCCCAAACATGATGCCGCGCCAAGCAAGAGAATGACCCAGCCAGCCAGGTCCCGCTTGTCGGGCCCCAACGGGCTCCTTTATAAGATAATTAAAGGCGGCTGATTATTAGCTTGGCTAATTTGTTAGTTAACAGTAGTACTACTTCTTCTTCTTCGATCGCTCAAACAGTTTCCTGTCAATTATGAGCGCAGATGCGTCATGCTGCCGTTATGCGCTTAACTAAGAAATAGGCCCAGCAAGTCCGACTTAGGCTGGAAGAGGAAATCGTTTTGAAAGTGTTTCTTAAAAAAAGGCAGGAGAATGGAACGGTAAGGCAGAAATATTGCATATGATAGTAAGCAAAGGGAAAGGCAGACCCAAAGAGAGTGACAGATTAGAGTAAGTTGCAAGCACAGAAATTCCAGAAGGTGGAGGAACTATTATGCAAAATACCCCCCCCCCCTCCTGTATCCCCACGGGTGTGTGGGGGTGGGGGTGACAGTACTAACTGACTGATTCTTTAATAGTTTTATTTATTTATCATACGTTTAATAGTTGTTGGATGAGCGAGAATAGGTTGGTTCATATTTATGTGGCTGACTGATTGTTTGACAATATGAACAGTTTCAACCATTCATTAATTGTTTAAAAGTATATTAATCATTGCTTAATAGTTTGATCTATTTATATGTTGACTAACAGAAGCAGTTGATTGTTGTTCTATATTATTACCCCGAATTCATCATGGTCTCCAGGTAATAAACTCTTCTCATATGCAAGAAAGGTAATAAATCCTCACTTTGTCGCTAAGTTGTTGTGGTGCTCAAAGCTCTGTTTTTGTCCTTTTCCACCCAAGTTATAGGAATTTGTCTTAAATTAAAAAAAGTTTATCTGAACGGATCTGCAGATGACACTTCTTAATTTCAAAATTTCTAAACCCGAGGACATACATTTTGTACAGTACCACAGATATTTGTTAACAGATTAACTGGAATTGGTTTTGTTCGACATAGTCTGTCTAATTCTTTAACATATTCAGCCGAGTATTTCCGCTATCTAAACTTTAAACTCATCAAATCTATCATGAAGTGTATGAAGTATCGACTTTTTAGCCCCACATGGCCGAAAGGCCAAAGAGGGCGTAAAACACTATTATTATTATTAGAAGTATCGGCTTGGGCACATATTATTTTTCAAATGAGAGAGAGAGAGAGAGAGAGAGAGAGAGAGAGAGAGAGAGAGAGAGAGAGAGAGAGAGTTTAATGGGTGGGGTGGGGTGTATCAGTGTGTGTGTATATCTGTGAGCGTGCGCACAAGTGCGCGCCCGCGTGAATGTGTGTGTGCGCGCGCGGGCGCACGCGCTCGCACGCAAGTGTGCTGAATGCAACATATGAACCCGGGCTATGTTGATTTGATGTTCTTGTCGTGACTATTAATATCTCTGCTGGCATCATAACTGATGCACGGACTATCCTACATCAGCACTGCGTGCAGGGGGGATCAGGCTAGGCTTGAGTTTCACCATTTTGGTTTCACACACACACACATACACACAGGCTGCTGAGTGATAGCAAAAAGCCTAAATGGTGAGAGTACAACACTGCAACTTCTCATCACACACTGCACGTCAATGACAATTAAATCGCTTGACAATGAAATTCATTCCACACGCGTTTTTCTCCCCCTTTTCTCTCTAATGACTAGCTCTTAAGCCGGCGCCACACTACATACGCGGATTTGACCCCAATGCGATACGCGATTGCGGTGACTGAGAGTCATGATTCACGTGAAATACTTCCGTCTAAAAATAACCCTACTATTTTCGATCACTATGCTCATGTTGACCGCAAAGCACGAATTAAATAAAATGCCCTACAAAAATGAGACATTTTATCAGATTCGTGTACGGCAGACTACGAATAGGATATAGTGAATATAACTAGTAGGATTTCATCCGATTAATTCAGACAGTATAATTTCACGTCAATCATGCCTCACAAATGTCAAAATCGGATCGTAGTGAATCGAATCGTATGCAGTGTAGCCGGCCCTTTACGGTTTTTGTGTTAAATTTGGTGAAAGCTGTAACCTGAGATTTCCATTGCTGAAGAAAATCAAATATTCCACAGCTCTCACTCTCGCTGTAATGTTGGCCCCAAATTTCAACCAATGATAAAAACCGCGGATCTTGGTGACTCAGACTTGGAAACATTGTGCGTTTTTTCTTTAGTGCTGCAGCCTTAGGGGGTTATGCTGTCTGTTATAGACCACAATTATACTCAGTCTCTCTGTTTCTGTCTCTGTCTGTCTGTCTCTCTCTCTCTCTCTCTCTCTCTCTCTCTCTCTCTCTCTCTCTCTCTCTCTCTCTCTCTCTCTCTCTCTCTCTCTCCTCTCGGAATAAATCGGGGCGTCTGGCTCTTCTCGGAATAAATCGTCTGCGTCTGCGTCTCTCTCTCTCTCTCTCTCTCTCTCTCTCTCTCTCTCTCTCTCTCTCTCTCTCTCTCTCTCTCTCTCTCTCTCTCTCTCTCTCTCTCTCTCTCTGTGAATGAGAGAGAGAGAGTGTGTGTGTGTGAGTGAGTGTGCGTGTGTGTATGTATGTGTGCGTGCGTGTGTTTGTGTGTGCGCGTGTGTGTATGCATGTGTGCGCGCGCGCATGTTTGTGTGTGTATGTGTGCGCGCATAAAACTTCTTCGTTTATTTAACAAAATAAATAACGTTTAGTAAGATTGTTTGATTAATCATACAACAGATATTTGCAGTTACAATCATCGTAACACAACTGCTCTAATCAGGCTTTTTATTAAAAAGAAAACCATAAAAAAAACACCCAGTATATACAGCAATATCAAAAAGGGTGTTTCCTCAAAACTTTATGGCACATGGTACACTTTTTGTGGCATGCTCAATTGTAAACAACTCACAAACCACGCTATTGTCAAAGCTCCAGTTTTGCCAAAGGAATGTCTAGGTATGTAGCCTCATAGGGTAAGACGGGGCAAAAAGCCCATGGGCGGGTAAGAAGCCCATGCAATTATCTCAAAGCAAATTTCAGTCACATTTTGCCCATGAGACGAGTGTTAATGTTTAGCATTCGTCTCATGGGCAAAATTGACTGAAATGTGTTTTATTTCATGAGATAATTAGCATGGGCTTCCTACCCGCTCATGGGCTTTTTACCCCGTCTTACCCTATTAGTAATAATAATACGGTGCAGGCTTGCGTAATGAAGAAGAACAAGTGCAAGAAGGGATTTTCGTGCTGCACAGAATACAAAGCATCCCAGCAGTATGTCACTTTCTTGTATTATTGCACATTATTTGACTCTAAAGGCCAGCCACACTGCATACGATTTGACCCCAATACGATACGACTGTGACGATGTATGTGAATCATGATTCACGTGAAATACTTCCGTCAAAAAATAACTACTATTTTTGTTCACTATATACTCATGTAGACCGCAATACACGAATCAAATAAAATGTCCGATACAAAAATAAGATATGTTATCAGATTCGTGTACGGGAGACTACAAACATAGTGAACATAACTAGTTGGATTTCATCAGATTTACTTAGACAGTAAAATTTCACGTCAACCATGCCTGACAAATGTCAAAATCGGATCGTAGTGAATCGAATCGTATGCAGTGTAGCCGACCCTTACAGGCCGAGATCCACACACCCGAGTACAGTTGTACGGCTATCTAACAGTGACACATGTGGGGCATGGATCTAATGAAATACAACTGTCTACATGAATCTGATCAAATCCTACTAGTTTCTTTCACTATCATTTGTAGACCCCTGTGGGGTCCCCCCAAAAAAAAAAAAGAAAAAAAAAAAGTCCTTTTGGGGTCGGAGATCGGGCAAACGAAAACAAACAAATCAATCACTCAATCATTTATGCCCCATGGATTATGCACGTTTGAAAAGAGGCGGCGACTTTTTAGGACACTGGCCTTGGGCCTCTAAGATAGAAAAAAGCCTTCGGACATCAAAGACTGTATAGGGGAAGATAAGCATCCGGTCTCTTTTCCCTATATGAGTAGTGAGGACAGAAACACTGGTTATGTCCCTTTTAAACAGGACACATTTTACACGTCGATAGGCCAGTTGAATTCTCCGTTCAAGTTCCAGTCTGAGTTTTTGAATAGCCTGCACTGTGAATAGTGTACTGTCCCCACTAACGATAACTCTATCAGCCCGGTTCGCCAAGCTCTTAAGTAGTCCATCTTACCCTTTTAGAATATCTTTGCGGACATTTCATCAAATTCGTTGTGTGGGCCCCCACAACCCCCTGTACACGAATTTGATTAAATGTCCGTAGGCTTTTTTCTGTATCAGATAGATCACCCTGTTCGTGTGTTGGGGTCTACATGAATATAGTGAACGAAACTAGTTGGGTTTCATGAGGTTCATATAGACAGCAGTATTTTTTTTATAAATTAAATTCACGCCTCATAGACATCGTCACAGTTAGGTGGTCGTAAGACAGAAATTGGATGTGTGGATCTTATTACTTACCAACACACACCATTTTAATACACTGTTTTTAATTCACCCCTTTCCCCTTTAGTCAAATCAGTTTTGTTCGCAACCCTTTTCTGATTTTATCCCATCTTCTTCTAAATAAAGGATAGTAAAACATGTTAGCCCCACCTCTGCAACCGTGATGAGACTACTGTTAGTGTCTGTTTGCAATCATCTGTGTCCGAATGAATGAATGAATGAATGAATGAATGAAAATGTTCATTTTAATAGTTTTGGTTCACATCCTATGTGATTTAGACCCCAAAAAGAAGAAGAATTTAAAAAAAAATTAACACACACACACACACACACACATACGCACGCACGCACGCACACGCGCGCACACACACACACACACACACACACACACACACACAACACACAACCGCACACGCGCGCGCGCGCACACACGCACAAACACACACACACACGCACACGCACGCGCGCGCACGCACGCACACACACACACACACACACACACACACACACACACGCACGCGCACGCACGCACGCACGCACGCACACGCGCGCACGCACGCACGCACGCACGCACACACACACACACACACACACACACACACACAGCCGTGTCCGACCATGATCTCCAATAGCGGAGGAGACAACAACTATACTGGAAAGCTGAGTTGGAATTTGTTTACATTGGAGTTTGTCTTGCCCAGGGTACATCAGCACTTTGTCTCGGCTATGAGGACGTTAGGGCAGTTGGCATTGTGGGTGCTCCCCCCCCCCCCCTCCCCAAAGGCCAACTAATCCTCCAGAATGGGTCAGTGCAAGTTTGAGAGTCCTAAGTTACGCACAGAAAAAGCTTCAACAGGATTATATCCAGTTCCATAGAAAGCCAGCGTTTCAGCGAAAAGCGCTGTAATACAGAATTAAGAGGCCGCAAGGCCTAGTTGTCCTGATTCTCTGACCTGACCTGACCTGACCAGAATACAGACCATCGGCACGCTTTTCAACGGGGGTCGCTTTTCGCCGTAACACTGGTCAACATACAGCTTTCAGATGCATTTTCCATGGTCAAAGCATCAGGTTGATGTCCACCACGTGACGGTCACCATTATCCTTTCGTGTAATGATGAAAGTCGTTTGATTACAGGGCTAGCAATGACGACGAGTCACTAGACAAGCAGACAAAACAAGCATTGCGATATAGAAAAAGACAAGCTACTTTACAATGCATGTACTAACTATGCAAAAATACTATACAAATATAATGTACTAAAAATACAAATTACTGTACAATGCATGTACTAACTATACAAAAATACTATACAAACATATGTACACAAAATACAAACTACTGTACAATGCATGTAATATGAGACATCACGGGGAAAAGCTAAGAATTATGCTAGAAAATAAGATGAGATAAGAGCCACCAAGACTAAAAACTAGATAACAATTAAGACACCTGATGACAAGATGTGACAGCTGTCCAAAATGATAAACAATAATACAACACAATGGCATCGGTATGTTCTTGAATAACATTAGGCTTCAAATAAAAGACAACAAGGCTCATGTAGACTTCCTAAATGATACAGTTCTAAAAGACAGCTAGCTGTCCTCCAACAACGAAACAAGTCGTTCCTAAAGTCACCATAGAAGTCGTCAATTTATGTGGATACAAAAGAAACAAGACAAACCCACAAAAAAGCCATGAAAACATACAACATCTGGACGAAAACTGCTGAGAACACCCTGCCCAGGATACATTCTCACTCTCTCGGTCCAAAAGATGCCAAGACAGTTGGTGTTAGGTTTGGCTACCCCAAACCTAAACTGGGCCTATTTACAGACTGCAGCCGAAAGACGCGATGCAATGCTTGCTTGAAAGTTGTGGTCTTCCACCAAAGTAGCACTCAAAAGGTTTATTTACTGCAGCCCAAACTGTATTTGGCATGCAACAATTACTGTCACTGTGATATTGGTCCCAGTTTTGTGCTCATACCTGTTCCTACAAAAGCAGGACGAAGTGTTCAGGATGAAGAAAATGGCATAGGAGACAGCACTCGGCCATCGCCCAGTCTTCTAAACCCAAGACCGTGGTCCTCGTAATAAAATGACAGTCAATCCTGGAATCAAACGTCTTTGTACCTAAAGATCAAAAGACGTCAATCAGCTATTATTAATCAATATTTCTTAAAACTGTAAAGCGGGGTACTAGATAAGTTTTTGCTTTTTCTCGATCAGCAAAATCCTGGAATTACCTAGAGCTCTTGTTGGAGATCAGACAGATCATCTGCCACTGCTTTTCACGTTATGTCAACTGGTCACAGATGATGCTCCTTGCCCCTTGTTCTGCACAGTATTGGAATCCTCTT
>CM065683.1:57961770-57989270 GCA_017654935.2 Phymorhynchus buccinoides | reverse complement strand
AGTGGAAAGAAACTTATCCAAACAGCTGATGTTATACAGGAGCGGTTTTGGTGTAGCGAAGAAGAACTATGTGTATGGCGCAATGCGTTACTCTACCGCTACTCAGCCATCTCCGACAGCTCCGTCAGACTGTGTGTGACTGACTCTGACAAAAACGACCACGACTTAGACTTTCCAGCTCTATCTTGGATAACTGACCCAACAGCTGAACTAGCCAAAACTACTATCCGCCTTTTATGGAAAACCAAGAAAAGGGTCATCATTACTTTATACTTTAAGTCGACTCAGAACGCTGGCACACTTCTCTGCCAGGGCAGAGACTGTCGTACATGGGATGAAGAGGAGTGTGAGGGAATAAAACACCTTGTGTCCTCGTTTCTCAAGGACAAGGACGTTGACACCTTCACAGCATCCCTTCTTCAAGTCCCCCTGACTTTCATCCATCCCCTTGGCCCTGTTTCCCTGGCCACCCCTACCATTGACCCTCACCACAACCAGAAGGGAACGGCGGTCCTCCAGGACGAGTCAGAACATTCTGACCCCATTTCCCTTGTCCAGCCTGTCTCTGACCCGGCTGTTATCAACAACCAGGCGGACCATTCCGAGGCTGAGGCCGCTGCTGCTGCTGTTTCCTCCGCTCCTGCACAGCTCCCATCCCTTCTTCTAGTGCAGCATACTTTCATCCATCCCCTTAGCCCTGTTTCCCTGACCACCCCTACCATTGATCCTCACCACAACCAGAAGGGAACGGCGGTCCTCCAGGACGAGTCAGAACAGCCTGATCCCATTTCCCTTGTCCAGCCTGTCTCTGGCCCGGCTGCTATGAATGACCAGGCCGAACACTCCGAGGCTGAGGCCGCTGCTGCTGTTTCCTCTACTCCCGCACAGCCCCCACCCCAGCCCACATCTGATGCCGACCAGCCAACGGGTGAAGATGTCGCGCTCCGTCCGCCCGCCCTGCAGTTCAACCAACCCGTGGACGATGAGGGGAAATCCAAAGAGAAGTCCCCTGTCAGCAAACGCACCCGCCTTCAGTGCCGACGCTCCATCTTCAAAAGCGGTCCTGGTCACCCCAGTTCCACCCCATCCATCCATTTTAAACACAGACTAAACCAATTGGAGCAGACCGTGAACTCCATGTCAGTAATGGAGTTGTCTCCAGAAAACATCAACTCCGTGGCAGAGGACATCAAAACTGCTGCTAAAAATGAATTGAGAGTAAACATTAACGAGAAGTTTCAAACTATCTGTGACAAAATTGACGATCTGAAATCTATGGTCATCAAACTAGACACATCAAACAAACAATTGCAGAAAGAAAATAATAGTATTAAGACACAGCTAGGCACACTGCAGTCGCATGTGAAGAAAAACAACTCACACCTATCTTACAGTGCTGGCACACAAACAAATACGCATCCCACAAACACAAGCACACAAACAGAAACACATCCCACAAACTCAAGCACACAAACAGAATCACATCCCACAAACACAAGCACACAAACAGAATCCTATCACATTGAGCAGCACAGCATTGCTAATCAAACAGACCCGCTGTGCTTTGCTCAATCTGTGGATTATAACGTGTCCAAAAAGGATGTCAGCGTGGACACAGCTTCCAAACTGGAGTATTGTGCTTCTGTGAATGACACCGCCGTGAATACAGTCACAGGCAGGGAGTATTGTGTTCCTGGAAGGAATAGCAGGGTTGATGCAGGTGCACATGGTGAGTACGCTAAGTCCTCTCAGTTAAGCTCTGCTGTGTCACAGGCTGCTGCTGACTGCAGCCCTGTATCCAATCGGGATAAAACTCCCCCTTGTCCTCCTCCCCCTTCTCCCTTTGGAGGTGACATTGATTGTGTGGAGTATAATGTATCCACCTCTAACCCCTTCGGTGTCCTCTCTGATGTACAGCAGTCTGTCTCTCACGCTCCTAATTCTTTATCAGAAGTCCTCAATGAAAGAGAGAAACGAAATCGGAGAGATAACGATGTTCACAAACCGTCCCCTCTAGAGACGCTGTGTCAGATGACAGTCACGGACAGAACATCCGTGCTGCTTGTTGGGGACTCGGTGTTTCGCTACATTAATCCAAGGCGTCTAGTTCCCAGAAATGAGCGCCCCTTAAAAATCTGTGTCCCAGGAATGTCTGTAGAAGATTTGTTGTCATGGCTCACGTCTCTGTCTGTGGCACCCAATGTCAGAGATGTTCTTATTCATGTTGGTGTCAACTCGTGCCCTTCAGGCCCAGTGTCTATAGATACGTGGTCTGAAGTCATTGTCCTATGTAAGCAAAAGTTCCCAGCGGCCCGTATCAGCATCAGTTCAATCCTTCCAGCAAAAGGGAATAATTCTTATAACAATTCCATTTTGCCATCTAACCGCCATCTAAATGAAGCTTGTGAAGCGCACAAGATCAATTATATTGATAATTATCCCACTTTTGCGGCAGACAAGTCATTGTATAGTGATTGCATTCATCCCAATGCTCGCGGCACTGCAAGACTCGCAGACAACTTGAAGTGTCTGTGGCGTAGGGAGTCTCACATCAGAAATACTGAACGTGGATTTGTCCGTTATGACTCCCGTAGCGCCCCTGAAGACACTAGACAACAGAGACAATTCGTCTCTCAAGACCCACGCTCGGCTAATGCTACATTTCCTAGATCTACAGGATACAGTAGTATTATGAACTATTACTCTCCCTCTCAATACTTTCCCCCTGTTTCTTCCCTTCAAGAATTCCCCTCCCTGCCTCAGAGAACTGACGTAAAGGTATTAGAAAGCAACAGCCCAATGGATGGCAATAGCGCCCTCCCTGTAAATGGGGCCCGCATCCCCCTCCTCTCCACACAGGTGGGCCACACTGACCCGTTGCCGGCTAATGGTGCCCACTATGCAAATGGGGCCCGAATCCCCCTCCTCTCCACACAGGTGGGCCACACCAACCCGTTGCCTGCTAATGGTGCCCACTCTGTCCCTCCATTCTATCACCAGAACCAGTCCGCCCCATTCCCTCATTATCAGGCGGATCCATCCAACAGACAGGGGTGTCCCCCGCTAAATAGGCCCCCTGCACCGAATAATCCATTCAGTCTTAATCCATTCCACCCTAATGCTGATGAACTATTAAGATTAGCCTCACACATTCTGAATCAAAGGAATTCGTTTGCTGCTTATCCTCAATCCGTTTAAATTGTGGTTAAGGAAACTAACAAGTCACACTCTCATGACTCAAGGTTTCCTAGTCTTATAATCAATGTGGCACCAAGTTGTGTGTGTGCGCGCGTGTGTGCGTGTGTGCGTGTGTGTGTGTGTGTGTGTGTGTGTGTGTGTGTGTGTGTGTGTGTGTGTGTGGTGTGTGTGTGTGTGTGTGTGTGTGTATATAATTATGCGCGTTTATATGTATGCTGTGTGGGCGAAGGCTACGTGTGTGTAAGCATACATGCGTATTTTTCATGCTTGCGTACGTGTGTTTTGGGAAAGATCCATGATTTTGCCACCAAATAATGATGTCATTCTGCTTGTTGTTATTATTATACGAAAGCCGAGAATGCTAGGTTTTCTTTCTGGGGTTTTTCTGTATCTAGTTCTAAGTACAAAAGTACCTAGAAGTTGGTTTTGTGTCCTACAAGTCCTAACTCCTTTTTTGTCTGTTACCTAATACATACATGACTTGTTGCGATCTATAGATACTATCAACATAATTATAATGTTACATGTCATCTGTTAGCTGACATGTGAGGTTACACGTATCCATGTACTACCTTCATACTGAAGTTCTTGTATAATTTTTATTTTATTTTATTTACCTTTTATTTTTTTTTTAAACCCCATATGTTTTGCTCGAAGGGTTAATGTTTGTAATGTGTGTAAGCATACATGCGTATTTTTCATGCTTGCGTACGTGTGTTTTGGGAAAGATCCATGATTTTGCCACCAAATAATGATGTCATTCTGCTTGTTGTTATTATTATACGAAAGCCGAGAATGCTAGGTTTTCTTTCTGGGTTTTTTCTGTATCTAGTTCTAAGTACAAAAGTACCTAGAAGTTGGTTTTGTGTCCTACAAGTCCTAACTCCTTTTTTGTCTGTTACCTAATACATACATGACTTGTTGCGATCTATAGATACTATCAACATAATTATAATGTTACATGTCATCTGTTAGCTGACATGTGAGGTTACACGTATCCATGTACTACCTTCATACTGAAGTTCTTGTATAATTTTTATTTTATTTTATTTACCTTTTATTTTTTTTTAAAACCCCCATATGTTTTGCTCGAAGGGTTAATGTTTGTCGATGTTTTGAAGATCATATAAGGAAATAGAAAGACGGTGGTGAGTGTGTGTGTGTGTGTGTGTGTGTGGGGGGGGGGGGTCTGTGCGCGTATGTGCGTGCATGTATATGTGTGTAGGGTGGGGGCGCGTGCGTGCATGGGTAGGTAGGGATTGTGAGTGGAAGGTGAACGAGTGTGGCGATTTTGTTTTCTTCTCCACGGATTAACCGGACCAAAAAACTTGGATTGTGCTGCTGTGCCCTATATCGGTTAACAGTGTGAACTTGAAGCTATTGGGTTAGCTGGTTTTGTGTAGTTGATGCTTTTTTTTTCTTAGTTTGTTTTTCTTTCTATGTCACGTTTTTTTTCAGTGGCCAATTTCGTGATCGCTTCCTAAGTTGTGCCTTTACATCGGAATTTTGGAAATTACATTTTCTTGGTGAATATTCTTCTTATGTATATATCCCCTCTTTGTCTGAACCTAGTTTCAAACATATACGGTGCTAACTGTATGTGGATTTAGTGTGTGTGATTTCATATTGGCTGTGACATTATTGTGGATTTGTGTGTGATTGTAACCTATTGATTTTCTAAGCTTTGCTCTGTTATTCTTTTCGTTATACTGGTTAGGCTATATATACTATACCAGTGTCTAGTTATAATTTATCTAAATAGATTGATATTCCTTCGAAGTTGTATAGTAAAATAAGTGTTGGTATTGAATAACATTACTATACAAGAAATACTAGTGTGTATTTATGATTTTTGTTTGAAATCTATTAATATAGTATTAACCATGCCTTCTACATTAGATACTTGGCCCACGCAGAACGGTTTAAGAGTAGGTTATTTAAACATTAACAGTGCACGCAATAAAACTGATGAAATTGCATCGATGCTGCATAATAATGGACATAATTTTCATATCTTAGGTATTGCTGAATCCAGATTAACTGATTTTATTCCAAATTCTGATATTATGATGACTAACTATAATATAATTCGACTCGATCCACATTCTCCTAGATCAACAGGGTTACTTCTATATTGTGTTAATTCATTAAACTATAAAAGACTTCCTCACCTAGAAAACCACAATGTTGAATCTATATGGATAGAAGTTTATCTTAAACATCACAAACCTATTTTGATCGGATTTCTGTATAGAAATCCGGCCGAAACTACTGAGTGGTACAATCATTTTAATTCAATGATGGACGCAGTAATATTTGAATCCAAAGAAGTAATTTTGTTAGGGGATTTCAATATAAATTTAGCATTATCAGGTACTAGATGGAGCCACTCTTATGTTACATACGGTTTAGAACAAATAATCGATCGCCCAACACGCATTACAGATACCACAGCTACTTTAATAGACCACATTTATGTCAACACGAGATCTAATATAATAGAAACATGTTCAGTCCTAACTGGTTGCAGCGACCATTCTGCTATTTGTTTAACATGGAAGAAAAAAGGTGTGAAAATTCCAAAGCCAGGTCATAAGGAAATTGTTTACAGATGCTTTACTCACTTTGATGAAAATGCCTTCATTGAGGACCTAATTAATTCTAACCTAGATTATGTGTATCAGATGAGAGACCCTAATGATGCAGTTGATTACTGGATCCGTACATTTATTTCTATATATGACAAACATGCTCCCTTTATTAAAAAAAGAGTGAAACATTCTATTAAGCCCCCTTGGATATCAAAAGAAATTGACAATGAAATATACAAAAGAGAAAGTTTATTATCATCAAAGGATAAGGGGGAAATCCAGCAACAAACAAACAAAGTAAACTCAATGAAGCGCAAAGCAAAAACTAAGTATTTCCGAGATTTAATCTCTTCATCACAAAATCCAAAATCAGTTTGGAAAGCTATTAACTTATTAACTAACGCTAACTCTAAGAATCAAAATCCAGTAAATGAAATATCTCCAGAAGACATTAACTCTCATTTTACTAACGTTGCTAATAAAATAATATTAAACGACAAATCCAATGAAAATGGTTTATCAGAACTGCAAGAATTCTGTCGATCAAAAAACATAACCTCAACTTTCTCTATACCGCCCATTTCAGTCAATGAAGTAGTATATGAACTTTTACACTTAAAACAATCTGGAAGTCGAGATTTAGATGGAATGGATGGCAAAATATTGAAAACCGTTTCATTTGCTATTGCAGACACCCTCACCTACTTGTACAACTTATGCATAGATAAAAATCAGTTTCCACTCAAATTTAAGCAAGCTAAAGTTATACCTTTATACAAATGTGGTGATCGATCTAACCCAGCTAACTACAGACCTATCTCCATTTTAAGCATATTATCTAAACCTCTTGAAAAGCACGTTAAAAAACATTTACATTCTCATTTACAATGTTATGATTTGATACATGAGAGTCAGTCTGGTTTTAGAGAAAACCACTCATGCCACACTGCTCTTATACAATTAGTAGACAGATGTCTCTCAAATGTAAATAACAATGAATTTACAGGTGCCTTATTCATAGACTTTGCTAAAGCATTTGATGTTATTAATCACACTCTTTTAATTGAAAAAACTAATACATTACAATCTAACCAGCAGTGCTTTGCGTTTCATCGAGTCGTTTCTTTGTGATCGGCAACAGCTTGTTGAAATTAATTCATCGAGGTCAAAATTACTTCCTATTAAGTTTGGCGTTCCCCAAGGGTCAGTCTTAGGACCACTTTTTTTCTCTATATACATAAATGACTTGCCTTTGTGTGTTAAATGCTGCTGTGAAATGTTTGCTGATGACACCTCATTGCAATCTAATAATACCAATCCTTCTATATTAACAGAAAATGTGCAGGCTAATGTTAATAAATTAATTGAGTGGACGGAGTTGAACCACATGTCTCTTAACGCACAAAAAACAAAATGTATGTATGTAACCTCAAGACAAAAACGAACAAAGATGAATTCTGTGTTTCCTCCATTGTATGTCAAGGATAAAGTAATTGAAGAAGTTTCCTCCCATAAAGTGTTAGGGGTTATCATTGATAATGACTTATTGTGGGGTGATCACATTAATGACCTTGGTAAACGTATTTCCATAAGAATTTACCAATTATCAAAAATAAAGAATTTTTTGGATCTTCATTCAAGAAAACTTTTTTTTTCATGGTCACATCTTACCTCTTATTAGTTATGCATCCACTTTATGGGATAGTGCAAGTGAAAGTAATCTGAATTATATAACTCGCTTACATAAAAGAGCTTTAAAGCTAGTTTTACTTAAATCTAGTAGCCTGACTGTAAATGACTACAAACAACTAAACATCCTACCTTTTAAAGACAGGCTTTTCTATAACAAATGCCTATGTATGTTTAATGTTGTAAACGGAACTGCCCCGAAGAAAATTATAAGCTCTTTTAAAATAAATGAAAATCGACACACTCACATGCTTTCGTTTCCTAAACCCCGAAATGATCTATTCAAATCCAGCTTGACATACTCTGGAGGAAACACATGGAACAACTTGCCAGCATTCTTGAAATTATGTCCATCTAAATCTACTTTTAAAAGAACTTTAAAGAAGTATTTGATTGATAAATTGTAAAATTTTAATTTATTATTATGTATATTCGCATGTATATAAATATGTAAAAAAAATGTTACTCTTCCTCCCCCCCCCCCCCCCTATCTTTTTCTTTTCTTTCCTTTTCTCCCAATTGTTATGTTTTGTGCGCTCTCTCTCTCTCTCTCTCTCTCTCTCTCTCGTTTGATTTATATATATATTTATTTATTTTTATTTTTTACTTTTTATTTCTTTAAATTTATACTCATTTATGAATGTTCTCTGTGGGTTTTTTTTCTATTATTATTATGCATTTTCATGATGTTTGTATTTTTGTTGGAGGGCAGGATGAAAAAAAGCCTTGTTAGCTTATTCTTTAACCCTCAATAAAGATCATTTTGACTTGACTTGACTTGACACACACTCACACACACACAAACCAACAATTTGCATAAAAGTAGTAATAGGGTAATATGAATAACACAAACTGAAATAAATATCACAATCAAAACATGTAAGATAGTAATTAGATCATATGATAATAATGTATAGCTAAAAGTCAACACAGAGTCGCCCCTTTCTTACCCCCCATCCCGTCTCTCTCTCCCCCTCCCCCTCCCTCTCCCTCACATACACAAACACATTCATAAGCGCGCACACACACATAAATAATACAAATAGCAAATTAAATAATATCACCTGCAGCAATCTTATTTTGTCTTCATTTTTATGTGCATGCCGAAAAACAAATTTCTTCACTTGTTTGGAGACACTAGAATTGTGGACTTGGACTTGCATGACTGTGTGCCATCTCCCGGGAACCCATAGAGGACAGAACATGACTTCTCCACCAGAACTGCTGGGCTCCATTACAGAAAGCACACGGACTTCTACAAGTCTGAATCACTTCTTATAATAATTACTAGCAATCGCCCCGTGGCAGTTTTAACCCCATGGCAGTATTGAACAATACTGGAGGCAATGCCCGGAGGCAGTGCTAAAGCAGTAAAGTCCCGATTTTTTAATAATACAGATACGTGTAGTGTCATCCCCTTGTAATCTCCACTGCCCCCCCCCCCCCATCCCTCCGCCGTGCTGTTCAAATTTCCTGCCATGCTTTGCCTGGGTAGTCTGACAGCAAATTTGAGGTGATTCGGTTAAGAAACGGTGGAGTTATGCGTGAAAAGGTGAAGCGGCGTCTAGCGCGCGCGTTTCTGAACCGATTCGCTTCCGGTTTGGCACACGGATAGTCCCCAGCCCCGGTCATCTTCAAGCCAAATTCGAAGGCAATCGGCCCAGAAACGACGGAGATACTGGCGCCGAGAGGCCGGCGGATGCGCGTTTCGCGCATTTGCGAAACCGCGCAAATGGCACGGCCGCCTCGGTGGCCGTTGCCATCGCCCCGTTAGGGCTCACAGCAAATTTGAAGCGATTCGGTCGAAAAACGGCGGAGTTATAAGGCCCGTTTTGTGTTTCACACACACACACACACACACACACACACACACACACACACATACACACACACACACACACACACACACACACACACACACACACACACACACACACACACACACACACACACACACACACACACACACACACACACACACACACACACACACACACACACACACACACACACACACACGCGCGCGGACGGACAGTTGGCATTTTACTATATGATGATTATGTCCACAGATATAGTCTGGCATAATATACTTTGATATCACTCTCTGTTTCACTATACCACCCATGTATCCAATCCTACCGTTAAACGTTAATGCGTAGTGGAATCTCTCCCCCATCTCTCTGTCTCTGTCTGTCTGTCTGTCTCTGTCTCTCTCTCTCTCTCTCTCTGTCTCTGTGTGTGTGTGTGTGCGTCTCTCTCTCTCTGAGTGAGTGTGTATGCGCGCGCGCGCGCGCACGTGTGTGCGTGCGTGTGCGCGCGCGTGTGTGTTTGTGTTTCTGTGCATTGCATTTGACTGTGTCTGTCTCCTCCTCTCCCTCCGTGATTGCAAGCTTGGATATAAATACACATGTATGCCTGCCTCTCTGTTTTCCTGTCCATCTTTTGTGATCCTCCCCCTCCTCTCTCTCTCTCTCCATCTTTTTCTCCCACAAAATCTTTCTGAATTGCTTTCTGAACATGTAAATGGTCATCGATGACCCCCCCCCCCCCAACAACAACAACAACTCTATAGTAATTCTTCTCGCACTAGTGGGGGGGGGTACTGACAATCTTGTTGAACTTCTTCTTCTTCTTCTGCGTTCCCAGGCCATATGGCCTTAATGGGTAAGGTACGTATGTGTCCAGTTTTCAGTTTTCACTGGTCTCCCCGTTGCGTACAGCCGATACATTCCGATTTCGGAGGAGCTCAAGGGAGAAACATTATTTGGCAGATTGTTTTTTTAAAGGCAGGAGAATGGGCCAATAAGTCAGAAAGATAGTGGATGATCGAAAGCAAAGGGAAAAGGCAGAGTCAAAGAGAGTGGCAGATTAGAGGAAGTTACAAACACAGAACTTCCAGAAGGGTGGGGAACTATTTTTACGAAAGACCCCCCGGTATCCCCACGGGGAGAGACTCGTGGACGGGGCGGGGGTCGTCCAGCTCCCCGTATGGAGGCACGAGGCATCCACCAATGCCCCTATCTTGCTGAACAAGTGCGTGGATAGAGGGAAGAGAATGGGACAGGGACAAAGAAACTGGAATAATAAACGAACTGAGAAGGAAATGGAAAAAAAAAGAATAGCAAAGTGGTAAAGCAGGATTAGTGACACAAAAAAAGGGAGCAGTAAAATAATGATAATATAAAAGTTTAAAATCGCAAAAGGTGTGATTATTGGATTGTTGTTGTAGCAGGCACCAGTGATGCATGTTATATCAGATACCGCTATCTCTATTTTCATCACGATTGATTTAGCCGTTTGAGTAGTCGCGACTGAAAGGGATTGTGAACACACACACACACACACACACACACACACACACACACACACACACACACACACACACACACACACACAAACGCGCGCGCGCAGAAAGAGAAAAACATTTGAAGCATTTGTTTATTGAGGGAAACGAATAAGCACACAATGGGCTTGTTTACATCTTGCCCTCGAAACAAAAGAAGAAAAGCATGATTAAAACTTCCATTAATGAACAAAAGCAACTGGGGAAGAGAGAGAGAGAGAGAGAGAGAGAGAGAGAGAGAGAGAGAGAGAGAGAGAGAGAGAGAGAGAGAGAGAGAGAGAGAGAGAGAGAGAGAGAGAGAGAGAGAGAGAGAGCGAGCCTGCGTTAGATACCAAACCACGGTCAAAACACAACCGGACAATTATGGTACTGCCCTTCAAAATAAGACAAACTACGCCTTAGGTAGTACCCTCTATAAGAGAAGGAAAGTGAAAAAAAGACCGATATTAAATGAAAAAGAAAGAAACAAAGAAAGAAAGAAAGAAAAGAGAGAAAGGCAGGAACCGAAAATGTAAAACCAAGAGCCAAGAAGGAAGAGAAACCTGAGGTATAACAAGGACAGTCACTCATCAAGAACGCCAAGTTGGCAACGAGTCCTCACACCCTTTTCCCGACCCGAAAGTCAAGACCACCAGTGAAAGCCAAAGTAAAAGCCACGACACGTCAGCTCCAGGTAATAGAGCCAATAATCTTACAAAATCTGAAGTCACTGTGTCCAGATTCACAGACAGACAGATAAACAAACGGACAAAACAAAGAATCAGACACGAACAGTCACATCCTCCACAACCGAGCGGCAAAGAAAGGACTACCAACTTACCCTCAGTGGAGGCCAGCTCATGAACATACGAAGCACAGCGAACGCTGACCGTTGTTCCAACCGGAGTCGGGTCCCAACAGCTGAAGCCATCCCATGTGGAGGGACACTGCTTTGCGGTAGTAGCAGTAGAAGAATTAGAAGAAGAACCCCCGACACCACCAGAAGAGGAAGTAGGATCACTTCTAAGCCCAAGCCCGTCACCCACGACTCTCTCAACATCTACTGTCTGGTGCTTGAGCTGACGCTGACAGCAGGCATGAGCCGCCCGGCAGCAGGACAGCCATCTGCGGCAGTCCTGGCCAGAACGGTCCACGGCTCGGCACACCTTGCGCACCTCGCTGGCGTTGCCCGTGTCCGGCACAGCCTCGTTCACACGGAAGCCTGTAGGGTTGGTGATGACCAGCCGGAGACGGCGGTGGTTGAAATGTACGGGGACCTGGTGGTAGGGGAACACGTACTGCATGCAGAACCCGCATGTCATCAGGTCGAAGACCGAGGGTGGGAAGAAGCCGAACCTGTCCCGGCAAGTAACGGGAAGTGTCGGTGTGGGGGTGGTGGAAAGGGGAGAGGGGGTTGAGGGAGGAGATAGTGTGGAAAACGGAGAGGGGGTCGATAAAGAGGAGGAGGCGGATGAGGAAGAGATGGAAGAAGAAGAAGAGGAGGAGGAGGTTGACAAGGCCGTTGATGCGTTGGAGGTTTCTTTCCACGGCATGGGAGAAGGTGAAGTATGGGATGAAGGATAATGCTGAATGGCGGGGCTGTGGATCATGATGCAGGGACAGGGGAAGAGGAACATCAGAAGATACACACCGCTGACCAGACACACTGGACGCCTCAAGGAGTAGTGGCCAGATGACGGCATAGTGGTCAGTGTACCGCTCATAGTCATAAACCCTTGTCTCCCTTTATAGACTGTTACAAACCATTTTGCTTTCGGGTGTTGTTGTGGTTTGTTTTTGCCAGTGAAGGAAGGCTACATTGATTGTATAATTTTAGGTGTATTACTTGGGGAGCACCACCAATCTGTCCATTATTCTGAAACGGCCTTCATGCAGCGTAGAATGATTCAGATCTCATGTTAAATGTCGCCTGTCTTTGAATCATTACCAAGATGGATTGAAAGTTTGAGAAATATTACACCCTTGTCACACGAATGAAGAATGCCAGAAGGCGCCCTGCACAATCCAGGTGTTTGGTATTTACTCTTCCTCACATTCCCGTGTATCCTAAAGTTTAAGTGAAAGGGTCAGTTTCTGCCGTGTCAAGGCAACTGCAGAGAAACATGGGATATTTGCCTTTGTGCGTCGTACTGTCATGTTTTCGAGGTAAAATAATAATGGACATTTTTGTCTCTAAAACATGGGTCCAAGCCACTCCTGCGGGGGCCTTGTACGAAAGCGCGACCATACTGTCATAACTTTCTGACATACCAATTGCGCGACCGTAGCATATACCAATTGCGCGACCGTGGCATATACCAATTGCGCGACCTATCGTAAACTTTGCCCTACACATACACGATTATTTGGTGACCCTTGTGTTACTGAAAAGCACGGCATTCCACATTCAACAACCATTGTCTTGCATGAATTTTGTGTTACTGAACTCCTATCACCAACCCTTTGTTTGTGAATAGTGTATTTAGATTCTGTGCTTTATCTGTATTCATTTTTAGATCCAATGTTTCCGTTTCTGGTGCCATGCAGCGTCAAAGAGAACTGAAAATGGTATTTATTATAATCCCCTTAATTTGAGCGTTTGGTTTTATTGTGGTACAAGTATTAAATTTCAGTAATAATTTCAATAGTAAATCTGTTTTATGTGTGATCGTGTGTGTTCGCGCATTAGGTATATGACATGGTCGCGCAATTGGTATGTCAAAATCGGATAACACCATGTTCGCACTTTCGTAAAAGGCGCGCTAATGGTCTGTAACCACTCCAACACCAAATACCTGTAAAGGAAAAACAACAACAAAGCCCGGCTATCTTGTACGTAGGTCCTACTTTGCGCACCCCCTCAAAATTTCGTATTGAACATTTTCACTGAGAAGCAACATTCTTCTGCCACTCTTGGGAAAGAGATAGGGTTAGAATCAGCCTAGGGTTATTTTCATAAAACTGAAAGAAGCAGACTTTGAGATTGAGGGTCGTAAACACGATGGGATATCTAAAGAACGACTTTGCCGACAAATATCGTGATCTCCTCAGACGTACGAACCAGAGATATGACGGTGAAAACAATACAGTGAGAGCTTCCGGGCATATCTATGTCGCCTCTAAGTTATTTTATGTCCTTTAATAAACCTATGGCACGATGCATGGCATATTTATTTTAGAGTTAAAACAGAAATCAGAGATGCAGACTACTAAGGCCATTAATTATCAACGGAACCTTTTATTTACGTACACATGCATTGTCTCAAAAATGCAAAGAGACTTTTTATTTTTTTATTTCATAATCGACGATCGAAAATTTTGTAAGACAAGAAAATGTTGCACTTTTTGCTACGACGAATATGTTAAGCGTACATTACGAAAACGACAAACTCCAACAGCCTAATCAAGTCATGGATTGCAGACACGCGTCTCTTTGACTTCCTACATAGTGCTTTATCAAGTAACCAACATCAACTCCGTTTTTGTTCGTCTTTATGAACACTGTAGAAGCCAAAGAAGTATAAAGACATTAGACTACGACACGTGAATTACAGCCACGAAAAACATGTCTGCAACAAACTGTATCTCTCCTTGGTCCTCACCCTTAGATGTACCACCGATTTATGTGCGCTGTCTGCTCTCTAGGAATCTTTTTTAACTTTTGCGCATTTAAAGGGCCACCCTGACGGATGTGTTTTTGTAAGGAACACGTCCAGATCACCAGGAAAACACCCTTTACAGAGATTGCAACACTCACTTTGCTCTGGTTTCCTAGAAATCAAACCGTCAAATCGGCGATTCCTCCTTGGCAGAGGTGCTGGAAGTCGAATTCTTTCACCCAAAGAGAAGGCGTGAGCCGTCTCTTTTCTAATGGCCGCCTGCGTTTAGACCAAATCGTTTGCACGAAATTTTCGTAATACAAGCCTTTTTTTCTTCCTTTTATGAAATGCTTTTTATATAAGCTATCCACAAAAAGTTAAGGATCACTTGCAAACTAATTCATAACTTTCCAAATAAGAAAGCCAATGCGTTGAATTTTGGCCAACATTTAATTCAATGCTTTAGTGATAACGATGCACAATTGCCTTCAATTTCGAGCAATCGTTTGGTCTGTACATTTGATCAAAGTGGGTACGTATCGAAATTTGATTTCCCAAAGTCATTGAAATCACAAGACAGGGCATTCTGATGCTCCCAAAAGTTCAGTAATGCGTGTATCCGCCATGGCTGTTCTGGCACTCGACGCAGCGAGTCCTCATGGAGTTGACCAGGGTGGTGAAGATCCTCTGTGGAAGCGCCTGCCACTCAGCCTGCAGCATCTGGTAGAGGTGCTGGGCATCCCTGGGAGGGGGGTGGTTGCTCCTCACTTTGCGATCCAGCTCATCCCAGAGGTTCTCAATCGGGTTGAGATCGGGACTGCATGCTGGCCACTCCATTCTGTTGACTCCAGACTGCTGCAGGAAGTCGTTGACCACCCTTGCCCTGTGGGGGCGAGCGTTGTCATCCTGGTAGACAGCCGGCGGTCCCATCTGCTGCAGTGTAGGCACAGCCAGCGGTCGAAGGATCTCATCCCGGTATCGGAGGCCAGTCAGGTTACCCTGTACATGATACAAGGGTGTTCTGTGGTGAAGGCTGAAGGCCCCCCAGACCATTACAGAACCTCCACCAAAGGCCACCTTTTCTTGGACAGTGGCGTCAATAAAGCGTTCCCCTGGGCGCCTCCAGACCCTCAGTCGGCCGTCGTTGTGGTTCAGGGTGAAGCGTGATTCATCACTGAACAGGACCTGGGACCATTGCTGACGTGTCCACCTCACGTGACGTCTGCAGAAGGCGCGGCGTGCTGCCCTATGGGCTGGAGTTAAGCGTGGCCGTACAGCTGGGCGACGAGAACGGAGGTTAAACCCATGAAGGCGGTTCCGTATGGTCTGCTGGCTGATGTTGATGTTAGTAGCCACCCTCAGCTGCCTTCGAATGATGCTGGAAGAGGCTGTTCTTGTCTGCAGGGCTTGTCGTTCAATGAGACGATCTTCACGTGGAGTTGTCTTCTTCGGTCGACCAGATCTGCGTCTTTCATGGACCCTCCCAGTGGCTGTGAAGCGTTGAATCAGTCTGACAATGACCGAGATGGACACCTGAAGTCGCCTGGCCACTTCTCGCTTGGGAACACCATCTTGGAACCATGCAACAGCTCGTCCCCTATCCAACTCGCTCAATTTTCGTCGTGGAGGCATTGTCAAATCAGGCCTAATACTGGTGGTATGTCTTCTTATAAAGCCAAGCAAGAGACAGCATCTCACACATAAACAGTAGTGCTTGCACGTGCATAATGGTTTTTCCATCTGGCTTGTGCAATGTGTTCATGCAGAACGATCCAAAACAAGGTCCTTTTTCGCAAGTTTCCGCTTTTTCTTTTGCTGCCAAGCTCAGTAATAGAGAATCACGTGCAATGTTTCCACTAACACAACATCGCCCACTTACAGCTGAACAAGAATTCATAACAATTTGGCTTGACTGAGAAATAAATAACAGGAGCGAACGGAGTTTATTGCGCACCTGTTTTCTCATAGTGATCCTTAACTTTTTGTGAATAGTGTAGATTATCTAAAGGAGTTTTGCTCACAACAAAGGAAACAGATCCTTTTTTTTTTTACTGCACTACAAAACAAGAACACGCTTCAACCACAATGAGTTACCATCACCCACCCCATCCAAAATGGCTACAGTCTCCGGCATCTCCGCCAAGGAGGAATCGCCGTTTTGACGGTTTAATTTCTATCAAACCAGAGCAAAGTGAGTGTTCCGATCCTTGATAAGGCTGTCTTTCTGGTGACCTCGACGTGTTTCTTGCAAAAACGCACCCGTCAGGGTCCACCTTTAAACTATATAAAACTATATGGGATTTACTGGTCTGAAAAAAACTCAGCAAAAATGAGACCTTTAACTCCATGACAGACGCATTCATCAACGTAAAGGGCTGCACCATTGGCTTGATAAATTGAGCACAGTTATTCCCCATTGGTAGATATTATCTGCGAGTTTCATACACACTCAACTTGAAGCTATACAGTGTGTCCAAACTTTCGCGTCCATCAAAGTAGGGGTGAAAAAGTACACGAGTGATTTGAAGTTATTGATCGTGGAAGAAAGTGTTCACGCGGTTGGAATAAGTTCCGGAGGGAAGAAAATAAGGAAGGAAGGGAGAAAGGGAAGAAAGAAGGGAAGACTGAAAGAAGGAAGGGGAGACATCAAATGATGACTTCGTGGGGTTATTTCCGTTTCAATTACTGCACGTTCAGAATTACCATACGATTCTTGGATTATGAAACGCTGCAGTGTGATAGCTTTAAAGTTATAAAAAAAAGTTTCAAAAATCGTAACCAGGAGGAAAAAATAAAAATGAATAAATACGTCCGGTTGTCACAACAACAACAAAAACACAAAGAAAAAGAAGCAAATAGGGCTATTGTTTGTTTTCATCGAAACGAATATCCTGTTGCGCGTGGTGGTTTTGCTTTTGGAAACTTTGTTCCTAATATGAATAAAAAAACTGAGCAAAATACCTCTAACCTGATACAATAATAACAACAACAACAACAACAACAACAACAACAACAATAATAATAATAATAATAATAAAAGAAAACGCATCTGAAAAAAGTAATGGTACATCTTTTTGTGTTAAATGTATGCCAATGTGTGCAAAATACGAAAGCAAACATGATATATACAAAGATATGCAAAGCACAAAATCCATGGAGACCTTTTTAACAAAAACAAAACTATGTTTATGTGAGTTCCTCTTTCGAATTATGTGTAGCATTTCTATAAAAAATGCAATGCAAAAACATGCACGATGGGTTATGCATTCATCTTTTCATATTTACACGCATCTTTTCATATTTGCACGCATCTGTTCATATGTACACATATCTTTACACATACAAAATTGTGCGACTGAATTGTTTGTATCCACTTTAATGACACCATTTTTGAAAACGACATTGCAGAGATAAACAGATCACGTTTGCTATCCAAAGGGATGCCTGTATCAAAGGGTTAACTGTCACGCCGCATCACGTAGCTATGTGGACACTGACAAACTAAAACATCGCACTGACAGAAACATTATTTCCCTGTACGTCAGTTTCCCTTGTGGCGTGTCAGTCATATCCAATATATGTGTCTGATTAAAGTTGGTATAATATCGATTACATTTTTCAGAGCTTACAGGAAACTTTGAACGCCAGAATTCTGCTTTGTGATATAAAAAGGAGTGTACGTTGTCCACATGTATGTATGTTTAAAAAAGAAAAGAATGTTGCTCCTGTGATGTGAAAGTTTTTTTTAATGTTTTAATCTTGTGTGTTTCCTTTTCTTCATTCTTAAACCTATTGGTTTTACATTGTAATGGCTCCTGGAGCCTCGCGAGGGTCAGGGGTCACTTTCTAAGAATGAATTAATTTATTATTGAGAAAAGAAAAGAGACGATTGACTCTATTGCCAACCGAAATGTACTTGCACCCCTTATTTTCTTTCTGGATAGAAATATCAAAACTTGCAGGGAAAAAACCGTTCTACGAGATGAATTACAACAGTCTGGTGCATCTTCTTGTCATGACCTCCCCCCCCCCCCCTCTCTCTCTCTCTCTCTGTTACAACAGTCTGGTGCATCTTCTTGTCATAACACCTCTCCCCCCCTCTCTCTCTCTCTGTTACAACAGTCTGGTGCATCTTCTTGTCATAACACCTCTCCCCCCCCCCCTCTCTCTCTCTCTGTTACAACAGTCTGGTGCATCTTCTTGTCATAACACCTCTCCCCCCCCCTCTCTCTCTCTCTCTGTTACAACAGTCTGGTGCATCTTCTTGTCATAACACCTCTCCCCCCCCCTCTCTCTCTCTCTGTTACAACAGTCTGGTGCATCTTCTTGTCATAACACCTCTCCCCCCCTCTCTCTCTCTCTGTTACAACAGTCTGGTGCATCTTCTTGTCATAACACCTCTCCCCCCTCTCTCTCTCTCTCTGTTACAACAGTCTGGTGCATCTTCTTGTCATGACCCCCCCCCCCCCTCTCTCTCTCTCTCACTCTCTCTCTCTCTCTCTCTGTTTACAACAGTCTGGTGCATCTTCTTGTCATACCCCCCCCCCCCCCCCTCTCTCTCTCTCTCTCTGTTACAACAGTCTGGTGCATCTTCTTGTCATAACCCCCCCCTCTCTCTCTCTCTCTCTCTCTCTCTCTCTCTCTCTCTCTCTCTCTGTTACAACAGTCTGGTGCATCTTCTTCTTCATAATACCCCCCCCCCCTCTCTCTCTCTCTCTGTGTTACAACAGTCTGGTGCATCTTCTTGTCATAAACCCCCCCCCCCCCTCTCTCTCTCTCTCTCTCTCTCTCTCTCTCTCTCTCTCTCTCTCTCTCTCTCTCTCTCTCTCCTCTCTCTCTCTCTCTCTCTCTCTCTCTCTCTCTGTTACAACAATCTGGTGCATCTTCTTGTCATAACCCCCCCTCTCTCTCTCTCTCTCTCTCTCTGTTACAACAGTCTGGTGCATCTTCTTGTCATAACCCCCCCCCCTCTCTCTCTCTCTCTCTCTCTCTGTTACAACAATCTGGTGCATCTTCTTGTCATAACACCCCCCCCCCCCTCTCTCTCTCTCTCTCTCTCTCTGTTACAACAATCTGGTGCATCTTCTTGTCATAAACTCTCTCTCTCTCTCTCTCTCTCTCTCTCTCTCTCTCTTACTCTCTTCTCTCTCTCTCTCTCTCTCTCTCTCTCTCTCTCCTCCTCTCTCTCTCTGTTACAACAGTCTGGTGCATCTTCTTGTCATAACTCTCTCCTCCCCCTCTCTCTCTCTCTCTCTCTCTCTCTCTCTCTCTCTCTCTCTCTCTCTCTCTCTCTCTTTCTTACCCCAATCTCTTCTTCTTTTGCTTCTTATTTTCTTCTTCTTCCTCCTCTTTCTCCAATCCCCTTTCTGTATCTCTAAAGTATCTGTCTGCTGTGCTTGATGCATGCTTCTTTTGACTTAATCCATCTGTATACAGATCCATTGTTTTGGTTGAAACAAATTAGCTGTGGAATTTATTATTTGTCTTGATGCCGAATCTGGATTTGCTTTGTACATTTCAAGTTAACTGTATCTTGCCCCTTCAAATCAAAACTTTGTAAGATTTTGTCTTTTTCTCTCGTATGTTTGCTTTATTGTTTATATGGATTCATTTGTGAATTTCTCTTATTGTTCCGCTTTCATTTATCATTCATTATCGTTAACGTTATTATGTTATTTTCCATTGTCTCGTCTTCCATGTAGTAGATGTATGTTTTGAGTTCCATGTAAAAGCTTTTAGCTTGTTGAGCTCGTTTAAATGATTTAATGGATCTTGCTGCTATAATGTGATTTAAACAAAATTAAATTTAAAAGATCGTTTAAATAAACCCCCACCCAGAACGACCTTTGCTTCCGTCTCCATCCTTCTCTTCCCAGCCATCCCCTTCTTTTTCTTCTTCTACCCACTCTTTCTATCTGTGGGTTTCTTCCATACAGAAGTTCCCCAAAGCAGTTGTCGACAAAACGCTCACCATAGCATTGCATTGTACAACTTCTTCATGTTAGTGCAGGTGGAACGAACACACCAACTACCACTTTCTGTTCATAACAGAAGCATTTGGTTGTAGACATGAAGATCATTTTGCCGACATAATGTGCAAACTGGACACCAAAATGTTTGTTGATTAAAAAACACAAAAACACACACAAAACATAACCTATTGTAGTGAATCAAACTAAGAACACTAAAAAAAAGAAACCAAATTAAACAAACAGCGGATCATTACTTTCTGTCGATGGACTAAAGTCTAAACCATGCGTTACACAGACTAGCGTGTCATGGCGAGATAATGAAAATAACAACAAGAGCACCGCAACAACAACAAGGGCGTCGCCGAGCGGCAGACATGTCCGTCACCAACAATGCCACGCACTTGCGACACCCCGTAGCAGTCACATCCTGACACAAAATTGGAAGGGATTTTGTCTTCTAGTTCACGAGATACAGCTTGAAGAAGAAACATATAGCGCAAAGAAGGAAATTTCAGTTTTCAAGGTCACACTTCAAGGTCAAGATCAGCATGGTGAGCATTTATGCTCGGATGTGTTCTTCTCTAGGGTATACAGTACCACACACAATCTGAAGAGCTTCTGTCAAGTACAAATGTGGAAAATATGGCGTAAAACCCAAGTTGTAGACCCTACCACTTTCAAGGCTTACCTATCTCCCGGACCGTGACCTTGACCTTGATCGGTATGCCACTATCAGAACGGGCATAAGCCAAAGTACCTACATGCCACATTTGAAGACTCTAACAATAACGGTGTGGGAGTTATGGTCCCTGAACGATTTTCGGTTTTCAAGGTCGTACGCCAAGGTCAAGGTGATGACGGCAAAACATTTTGCGCAGATGCCTTCCTCTCATGGTGACACACCAGCACACACAATTTGACGTGATTCGGTCAACCCGTTCGAAAGATATCCTTGGGACAGACAGAAGGAGAAAAAATGACCCTCCGATTTTCAGGCTCCAGTGATCTTTTTGACCTTGACCTCGACCTTGATCGGTATGCCATCATCAGAACGGGCATAAGCCAAACCACTTTCATACCAAGTTTCAACATCGTATGTTGATCGGTGCCCGAGATATGGCTAAAAATAGATTTTCGGGTTTCAAGGTCGTACGTCAAGGTCAAGGTCACGACGGCAAAATGGGTTGCGCGGATCTCTTCCTATTAAGGTGGCACACCTTCACACAAAATTTGACGCGATTCGGTGAAGCGGTTCGGGAGATATCCTTGGGACAGACAGAAAAAACTACAAAAAAACCAACAAAATCAAACAAACAAACAAACATACAAACCAGCCCATCGCAATAGTCCGATCACCTTTGGTGACGGACTAACAATAACAAGCCAAGGATTACCTTTCATATTGACAGAGCAATCCGCAATGGGAAAGGAAAGGAAAGAAGGGAAGATGGTATGAAGAGAGAGAGAGAGAGACAGAGAGGGACTTCAGACTTCAGACTTCAGACACCTTATTTTACAAGGATAAGAATTTAGGCTGGGCCTAGTCTTCCATTCTGTCCTTGGTTCTAAGCATGCAATGCATAACTAATACTATAAATGAACATTGAGACACAGGAACATCGCCAACAGAAACAACAACGATTAACAGTAATAATAGCAGGAGAGAGAGAGAGAGAGAGAGAGAGAGAGAGAGAGAGAGAGAGAGAGAGAGAGAGAGAGAGAGAGAGAGAGAGAGAAAGACAGACACAGAGGGGCAAAGACAGAGTCAGAGAGACAGAGATAGAGAAACAAACAGAGAGATAGAGACACTGACACCGACACTGACACTGGCTTATTGTCATTACCACCGGGAGGGGCCTATTGACAAGGGGGGGGGGGGGGGGGTGGGGGGGGGGGGGGGGGGGGGTAGTAACAGTGTTTCATTAGTTAGAACAATAAATCATATCAAAAACAGAATGAGAAAAAAGCAATAAATTCAAATAAAAATAATCCGTTTGCCATTAGATCCTTGAGCAAAAACAAAATAAAAAGAGAATCAGATTATAATTAAACAAAAAATATAATGACATAAAAGAAATTAGCTCGCGGCCATCCACACTAGGCAAGTAATATACATGGACATTCCATCACACGACAGACATGGAATAGCAAGGCTTGAATTTAAAAACCCAACTGCTGATGTGTATCAACACATGCTTGACACCATTGAAACACTCAAAATAATCTGAATATATCCCATTCGCACGCACACAAGCAAGAACTGAACTGTAAACACTTCTTAGAGCCTTATACATTTTACCATTTACATTAGAGTTACGTAGTACATGCCACAAAGCGTTTCTATTTACTGAGTCGAAGCCACGTATAATTTCATGTTATTGGACACATGTTTTTACAAGTGAGTACAGTGCGAATATAATAATGGTCTATCGTGCTGTAGTTGGATCTGAATCCTGCTTGCTGTTCGATTATTTTTTTCTTCGTTATCTACCCATACAGTTAGTCTCTTATTTAGAACATGAGTGCATACTTTACTTAAGATACTCGTTAATGCGATTCCACGATAATTATCAGGGTTAGTGATGTGTCCTTTTTTGTGAAGTGGGATGATGATCGATTTAGCCCATTCCGAGGGGAAGATTCCATTAGCAAAAATGTTATCAAATAGTTGTACAATACATTCGATCACAACTGCATTACCGTGTTTTAGCATATCTCCGACTATCTTGTCTGGACCTGCACTCTTTTACCTGTTTTCAAATGCTTAGGTTGGTTCCAAGAAAAAAAATACAATCTCCGACATTCAAATCACAATGTGACAACATATTAAAAGGAACAAGAAAACAGTCAATGACGCTAGAACCATTGGTAGACACAAAAGTACAGAGAGAGAGAGAGAGAGAGAGAGAGAGAGAGAGAGAGAGAGAGAGAGAGAGAGAGAGAGGCATCATGCTGTGGAGAAGTGCATCATGCCAAGATCATGAACAACTGCAGGAAAACCACTCGCAGTCAGCAAGCAGGACGACATAATTTGACACGACGTTGATTACCCCAGGGACCACTCCAGGGACACTCCAGGGACACTACACATCTTGTCCAGCCCGATGATTGACTGCCACTTCTGGTTGTCAGTGCTTGTTCTTTGGCACAACTACTACCACTTTGGAAACCAGCAGGAATATCAGAAGGAATTACAAAAAAAGGAAAAAAGGAATTACAAAGAAGAGGGGGTGGGGATCAATACCTCTGACTCACAAGATTATACATGCTGAGCAGCAATATTTGTGGATGCTTGTATTCTTGGTATAGTCCTTTTGTTCTTAGTTCTCGAGCGAAGCTTCGGGAAGTGTTGTTTTTGTTTCATCCGTGCGTCCGTGAGTGTGTCCGTCCATCTGTCCGTGTGGACGGCCGCGTTTTCTTGAAAACCGTTCAGTCTATTTCAATCACTTTTAGAGTACAGGTTTTAGAGGGTATTACCTATCGACTGATTGCTTTAGTTTTATTTCAAGGTCAAGGTCATGATGATTAAGGGGTTTAAACCCCCCAAACACTTAATCGCTAATATATCGCTTTGCACATATTTCAATGCGTTTATTTTCACGTTTTCTGATAAAAGGGCTATAACATTATAATCAGGGATTTGTTTGTGCATACGTACGCGCGTGCGTGCAAATCACGGGGTTCCAACCCCCAAGGCTGTATCTCAATAATTGCAGCATGGAATTGCGTCAAAATTAGTGTGGTGGTGCATCACATACACAAAAAGTCCCATACAAAAATAATAACCATGCTGACCTTGACCTTGAATTTCTTCTTGTGGCCATATCTTTCACATAGTTGGATTTACAATGTTCAAATTTAATATGCAGATGCTTTGGTTTATGGTAATTCTAAGTATTAAGTACAAGAAATGTCAAGGTCAAGGTCACAACGGTTATAGACTGCCTATAAGACCATCTGTAACTGGTCATTTACAACCACACATTTTTTTTTTAGACATTTAGAAGCTTAATGGTGATCCCGAATGAGTATCCATCAAGGTCAAGGTCAAGGTCAGCAGCAAGTGAACCTTGCCACCACTCGGCGACACAGTTGTTATTTTATTGCTTTTTAAAATTTTAAAAATTCATGCTAAAAACACAAAAGGCATAGAATTTTTTTTTAAATCCCGAATTTCAGACTGTATTGTCTCCTCCTCTGGGATCGTGGATGGAATGACAAGATACAAATCCATTATTTTATTTTATCTATCTTTTGTTGGTACCCTTTTGTTTCCTAAGCATAATAGTCCAGCTGGTTTGTCCTTTTTACCCCCCAATAAAAAGATAAGTATATTCGTATTCATATTCTATCTCTCATTACTGGTCACTTTCCTAGAATTGCAATACACGTACTTGTACGGATTTATGAACACCTACTCAGAGAACTGTCTCGAGTTCCCAGCTGACAGCTTACTTGTGTGAAAAAGGCTTCAGCCCTACAGCTGCTGTTTACATCGCCAAGCTCTGCTGCCTGTCCCAGCTTATTTGTTTAGATTTCATGATTATGCGCTCTGCATCATTGATCTGCATGATCTGCAAACTCCCCCCGAGTTTCCCGAGGGGTCCCGCCCTCACCTCACCTCTCTCTTTCTGACTTCTGCTGCCCGCAGTTTAAAGGTTTTGTCACACAAGGCGAGCAGACTGATGTAACGTCAAGACAACTCGTTATTCTTGCAGTCACTCACTTCGGTGCACCACACTTCGCCAAAGCTCACTTCGCCAAACCACACTTCGCCAAACCACACTTCGCCAAATCATTAGCCCGGCATAACACTTCGCCAAACCACACTTCGCCACAAACCTAGGTTAGGGATAGGGTTAGGGATAGGTTAGGGATAGGGTTAGGGATAGGTTAGGGATAGGGTTAGGGATAGGTTAAGGATTGGGTTAGGGATAGATTAGGGATAGGGTTAGGGATAGTAAGAAAATAACAGAAAGTCACAGGAAATTTTTTTGGGCGAACAGTGCTAGAACAGTCCCGTCAAACAAAAATTCAAGACAGTGATTACTTGTGAACACTTTGTCACCAAAACCAGTCATTTCTTGGCGAACTGAGCAGAGTGGTTTTTGGCGAGATGTTACTTTTCGTGCACTAGCGGCCTTGGGGAGGGGTTGTCGGTGCCGAGAGTGAACATCAAAGGTTTGGCGAAGTGTGCTTTGGCGAAGTGTGGCGCACCCACTCACTTTGCCCTGTCGTAGCAGTCATGCGAGGAACA
Organism: Phymorhynchus buccinoides; assembly: GCA_017654935.2. NCBI lineage: Eukaryota > Metazoa > Mollusca > Gastropoda > Neogastropoda > Raphitomidae > Phymorhynchus > Phymorhynchus buccinoides. The sequence goes on along the minus strand of CM065683.1, from coordinate 57,963,642 downwards.
ATTGAGGAAACCCTGTGTCAAACTGGCTGCATCTTTTCGGATAATAAGACATTCAATAGGAATTGTTCGGAAATAATTAAGGAGAGTAATCTTGTGGTGTATGGGAGTGATCTTGCTTAATTCAATCGGTCAAACAAGGGAAGTTACTATACCATTAGATAGATCCCCCAAATCCCCTGTATGATAGCAATTGGCCCCCCAGATGGTAACAATCACCCTCCGGACATGCTGCGTTTGAATAGATCTAGGTCTAGACACGCGTACTCAGTTTGTGTTTCTCGCATCTGTTCTCTATCAAGCCATCTGGGTTAATCTCAATGTTTATTTTTTTGATGAGTTCTCAGTCGATGTTTTGCAAGTTAGATCAGTGTGTAACCACTCTCTCTATTTAAAATGTTTGCAAATCGTTCACTCGCTTCGCTTCACTCTTCGACGCCATTGTTGCTATGGTATTTGACCGAGTAAGTCGAGGTAAGCAACGTCTATTGGTTGGCTCCTAACGAATGACCACTTTCATTGAAGAAACGTGTCGGCTGGGAACTGAGTTGAACATAGTCCCTACTGCTAATCTTTTCCAGTCTAGGTGATTATTATATCTCTTGGTGTAAGTGCGCGCGTTTGTGTGCGTGTGTGTGTGCCAAAGTATTAGAGTTTGTTTCCCCTATGCAACTAGGAGCATACAAGCAAATAGACTCGACTTTAGTGTTATAATTATGCATAGTACGTTAGACATGACCAGTTACTACAAAGAAGGGCAGGCAGACACAGTTCCAAAACATGTCTAAATGTGATTTTTTAAGGGGAAAACTTATTACAAAATGACCAAGGCTATAGCACAAAGGACCAGTGCAATGATTCAACGTGTGAGAGTACAGACCTTCCCAAAACACTCACCTGAAACATAATTTATCGCTGCAGTGGACTCAACTTAATTCAGACAACTTTTATTAGGCTGCTAGCAGCCTGTTCGCTATGATCCGCGCGTGTGCTTACACACACACACACACACACACACACACACACACACACACACACATCCTGAATTTTCATTCTATGTTTATAAATATCCTGAATGTTCATTCTATGTTCATAAATATCCCGAATGTTCATTCTATGTTCATAAACATCCTGAATGTTCGTTCTATTTTGATAATTATCCTGAATGTTCATTCTATGTTTATAAAATATATCTCGTCTTTCGGTTTCAAGAAAAGGTAGAAAAAAAGGAAATCACCAATGCTTAAGAAACACAAGCAGTAATCAGATTTAATATAAAAAAAAGTCGTCCACAACGCTATAACCAGATAGACAAACAAACAAACAAACAAACGAGGCAAACATTAGCCTTCAACAACAAAAACAACAACAATAATAATAATAATAATGGGAATTTATATAGCGATCTTTCTCACATGAGCTCAGTGCGCTTTACATTGATAACAAGAACATTAAAGGCAAACAAATGAAATCATTAGAAAGTAAAATAAACACGATGATTGCACAAAACAAACAACAGCAAAAAAGCATAAAACCACCACCACCACCAAAACACAAAAGTCTTAGCAGAGGTCACGAACTTACATAATGTAGGTCCGTGTAGGTCCGTGGCAGAGGTTGAAAAATCACTCCTTTTGAATTATTAATCCAAATAGAGTTTAAAAACCCCCGAAAAAAACTATTTTATCAACGAGAGATACACACACAAAATGTAAATACAACAGTACACAGTCGTAGTATCTATTCCTCCTTCGTAGTAGGAGACCCACTCTAGTTTTGACTTCAGCACTTCAGACTGATTCAAGGCCCTTGAGAGTAATGTGAAAAAGTGTGTGCATGATCGTAACGACATTATCAGGCTATTGTTGTAATACT
>CM065683.1:57954270-57956770 GCA_017654935.2 Phymorhynchus buccinoides | reverse complement strand
GAGAGAGAGAGAGAGAGAGAGAGAGAGAGAGAGAGAGAGAGAGAGAGAGAGAGATATTCACATTTGAAGAAGAGAAGGGGAGGTAAAATGTATATAATTTCGTTTAAAAGTCAATGATTTTGTGGATTTTGTTTGTATTATTTCTCCACCTGTCTGCCTCTTTCTGTTCGTCAGATTGTCTTTCCCCAATGATCCATCTTCGATCTTCTTTTTTTTCTAAAAGTAAGAATGACCACAACATAGCATGTGTTTTTGAAGAACGTCTAACCAACCTATATGTGTGCTATTTGAACGGCCATTAATGATTGGATGCACTTAATGAATACATGGTTGCGCTCACAAAGAAAACAGAAAAGAAGAAGACCTTGTATAATAATAAATGCCACCAATAACCAGTCGTGTTTTCGTGACAAATCCCTAACAACAGAGGGCTATTTCAAGCTCGTTTATCTTTTCTATTCTTAGACAACACTCGAAAATCTCTGTCAAACCAGTTCCGGCATATGAAACATGCAAATAGCACGCGCTGTCCCGGATATAAATTGGACTTCCTGTGTGTCGTCTCTGCCCTTTCCATTACTGTTACCCCGTTCACCTACTTCCCCGCTCCTCAACTGCTTTAATGATAATAATTCATCTGGCAGCAAGGTAAATTAGGATGAAAGCTTATTTTAGGAGGAGAATATGACATCGTCAGTGAAGAAGAAGAAGACAAATGTGAGGAGAGTAAAACGCGGACAGATAGAGATAGAGAGATAGAGAGAGAGAGAGAGAGAGAGAGAGAGAGAGAGAGAGAGAGAGAGAGAGAGAGAGACACCGAATACTGAAGTTTTTTTAAATTGTACCTTGGCCTTAGGCAAGGGGTCGGGGGTAAGGGACTACAATTGGGTCATATGCAAGAGAAAAAAATTACAAAATAAATAAACGAATATAATTATAGGAGATGATTTGGCGTAAAACATGTATTAAATTCAAAAATTGCCATGCCAAATAATTTTTCTACAGCATCAAACCAATCGTTCCTAACCACAAAAACGAGATTCAATCTAAACCCACAAACACTAGCATCTCAATAGCGTTTGCATTGCTTCTTCCAACAAGTATGATAAAGAATTGATCATGTACGTACTCGTCTAGACCAGTGGCTTCAGATACACCTGCTCATTAACACACCAAGAAATAGTACAAATAACATAGCAAATGAATTAAAAGGATAATCAACATAATAAAGACAAGTTGATCCACAACATCTATCAGTAAATTGTAAGGAACACGATACCAATTCAAAATAAAAGTTTCTTTCTTTTGTTTATAGCATGAAATACATATCTAGAAACATTATATCTATGATGCTGATTAGTTGACTTTAGCAAAATATGCAGAGGCACTGTGAAATCGCCACTCGAAAGCAATAAACATCCATTTCATAAACATATTTTTCTTTTTCAAACATTGTTTTGCATGATCTGTATGCATCATATCTATCCTTATCTCTAATTGTTCCATCCCATTCTTGTATAAACATGTCGATAAGTCTTTGCTTGAATAAGCTCAAAAACAATTTAACATTTCCAACTCCCTGCTGTAATCAAACAATATTAAATCCTGAATTGCACAACATTTCTCTTATCTTAGAAGCCGAGAGAGAGAGAGAGAGAGAGAGAGAGAGAGAGAGAGAGAGAGGGGAGAGGGAGGGAGAGAGAGAGAGAGAGAGAGAGAGAGAGAGAGAGAGAGAGAGAGAGAGAGAGAGAGAGAGAGAGAGAGAGAGAGAATAACGCAGACTACGTCAAAAGCTTCAATAGATCGATTAAACGCAAGCGAAGAAACAAGTAAGCAAACACATGACACACAAATCAAAACAAATACATATTTTCGCTCTATGAAAGAACATGAATAATACAAGGGCATCGCCGAGCGGCAGCAACGCATTGTGACAATGCAAACTCGGCCAGAGTTATGTCCTCTTCCCCCCCCACCCCCAAAAACACACACCACTTTCCACCCTTACAGAACGCATAAAATACATAGCCCAAAATTTGAAGCGATTCTGTTCAGTAGTTCACGAGATACAGCTGAACTTTTATACAAACTTCCTTGCACCATGGTACACCACCACACAAAATTTGAAACGATTCTGTTCACTAGTTCACGAAATAAAGCTGGGGGGAAATTACATAGCCCAAAGAAGGAAATTTCGCTTTTCAAGGTCAAACTTCAAGGTCAAGGTCAGCACGGTGTTGATTAACGAAAGGAAGCTTCCTTTTCAAGCTGTCTACCCCTCTGCCAACTTTAATCAAAATCCAAACAGTAGTTTTTAAGATAATCGATACACAGACAGACACACAGACAGACACACACACAGACACACAGACACACAAACCGATCGCAATACCTCGGCCTCTGGCCGGGTAATTACTTAGCTATAACCGTTTCTAAAAGCAGAGGTTATTGGGGGGTTTAATCAATCCAATTTTTCTTTAATTTCAGTTTAGCCAGGCCG
>CM065683.1:57934270-57949270 GCA_017654935.2 Phymorhynchus buccinoides | reverse complement strand
ACTCGCATGTGAGTGGGGTTAACCCTTTCGCCGCCAGATGTTTTTCAGCAAAAAAACACCCCATTAAACTTAACTGGGTAGAGAACAAAATTATCTGCAGTATTGGGAATTCCTCTGTGACATGTATACATAAGGTCTATCCTTACTAAAACTAAGACAATAGGGTCTTTGGATAATAGACCCCGATTCGATACCTTTTAGTGACATAGGTGTTAAATCATTGTGGTGCTAAAATGCGACTTTGGCGGTGAAAGGGTTAAAGCAAAGACACTTAGCTTCTTAGAGATACTAAGCTCTAAGTGTCTTTGGTGAAAGGCAGATTGTATTGTATCTTGTAGGGGTGGAGAGGACATGCATAGCATGGGCTGGTTCAAACGGCAGCTGACGGACCTCGCTAGATCTGTCCACTGACAAAAGCAAAGAGAGAAGTGAAAAAGATGTAGACGATTCTGACAGTTATCTTTCGATCCCTTTCAAGAGCTCACAAAGATAGCACAGCGAGAGAGAGAGAGAGAGAGAGAGAGAGAGAGGAGAGAGAGAGAGAGAGAGAGAGAGAGAGAGAGAGAGAGAGAGAGAGAGAGAGAGAGAGAGAGAGAGAGAGAGAGAGAGAGAGAGAGAGAGGTGTCCGGAAGGCACTTATCAATAATGTATCATAAGGGAAAAGGATCAACTTCCAGAACGACCCCTCCCCACACAGATCCTCTCTCTCTCTCTCTCTCTCTCTCTCTCTCTCTCTCTCTCTCTCTCTCTCTCTCTCTCTCTCTCTCTCTCTCTCTCTCTCTCTCTTCTCTCTTTTAACCCTTTCACCGTCACAAGTTCTTCAGCCAACAAAAATGCGTAAAGAAAAAATTCCACAATATTGGGAATTCCTCTGTGATATGTACAACATTAGGCCTATCCTTAACTCCCAAAATTAAGAAAATAGGGCTTTCAGGTAACAGGCCCTGATTTGATGCCTTTTAGTGACATGGATGTTAATCCATTGTGGTGCATAAATGCGACATTGGCGGTGAAAGGGTTAAAGACACAATATAAGACACAACCGTATACATCCGTATCAATAATCTTTTTATAAGAAAAAAGGGTCAGCTTCTAGAACGACCCCCCTCCGCCCAGATCCTCTCTCTCTGTCTGCCTGTCTCTGTCTCTTTGTCTCTCTGTCTCTCTGTCTCTCTGTCTCTCTCTCTCTCTCTCTCTCTCTCTCTCTCTCTCTCTCTCTCCTCTCTCTCTCTCTCTCTCTCTCTCTCTCTCTCTCTCTCTCTCTCTGATAGACCGCTTTTCGATCAACAGTTACAGGCATTTACAAAAATTGATAATTCCAACTCCACGACTAGACCTATTTAAAGCCAGTCTAACGTATAGTGGCGCAACCTACTGGAATAACCTGCCAGCTTACTTGAAGACAATCAAAAGACTATCAACTTTCAACAAGCTAATGAAGACCCACTTAATGAATAAACTACTTTGATATTATCTCTCTCTCTCTCTCTCTCTCTCTCTCTCTCTCTCTCTCTCTCTCTCTCTCTCTCTCTCTCTCTCTCTCTCTCTCTCTCTCTCTCTCTCTCTCTCTCTCTCTCTCTCTCTCTCTCTCTCTCTCTCTCTCTCTCTTCTCTGTTGTCCCTCCCTCCATCCCCCTCCATCACCCTGTTACTGTGCATGACGTTCACAATACTTGAGTCTGTTGAAATTACTCACCACTAAAGCGAAATTGTGTCAGACTAAACTCCATTTTTACAATATAAATTATAAATGTATGCACTATTAAATGAATACGTAGGGAATGCTTGTGTGTATGACTTTTACTATATTATGTTTGCAAACTGTATCATCTTTACTTAAAAAAAAGTGTTCGTCCGCTGCAACATGCGTGTGCATATAAGATTAGGTTTGATTGTATCAGCATACTATGTATGACTTTTGCATGCTCATTATATTTGTTTGTTTGTCTTTTTTTTCTTGTCTTTTTTCTTTTGTCTTTTTTTAATTCTTTACTATTCCTTACGAGTGCTGGATGTTTAAAAAAAAGCATGTGCTATTTGCTTATTCTATTACCCTCTATACATAAACTTCATTCAATTCAATTCAATTCTCTCTCTCTCTGTCTCTCTCTCTGTCTCTCTCTCTCTCTCTCTCTCTCTCTCTCTCTCTCTCTCTCTCTCTCTCTCTCTCTCTCTCTCTCTCTCTCTCTCTCTCTCTCTCTCTCTCTCTCTCTCTCTCTCTCTCTCTCTCTCTTCTCTCTTCTCCCCCCCCCCCCCCCCCCTGAGATAGGATTAGGTTTGATTTTGTCACATATGTGTTTCTTTCTAAATGTGTGCACGTTAAAGATGAGTATGTAGAATAGGATTTGGTGTTTTTTTTTGTCATGTACGTGTATGTGTTTATGCTTTGATTTGTGCATGCTAAATATGAGTATTTACAGTGGTTTTAGGCTGGATTTTATCATCTGTATTTGTTTAAATTTAAATTGTGACATGTTAAAGACGAGTATGTAAAGTAGGTTTAGGCTTACTTTCGTCATTGTATGTGCTTAGTTTTTAATATGTGCATACACATTATAAAAACATGAATAGGTTTGCTTTTGTCACGTGTGTGTATTTACTTCTTAATTTGTGCATGTTAAGTATGAATAATGTAATATAGGAATATGTTTGATTTTGTTATGTGTACACATATTTACACTTAAAATTGTGCATGTTAATTAAGATGAGTAGGTAAAGTAGAGCTAGGTTTGATTTTATTACATGCATGATTGTCCGTTCAAATAAGTACATTTTAAAGATGAGTATGTAAAGTATGATTAGGATTGGTTTTAATATGTGTTTGTGCACTTCTAAATTTGTGCATGTTAAAGATGAGTATGAAAAGTACGTAGGATTATTTTGGTTTTGTTCTCCGTGAGTATGTGCTTAGGCCTACTCTTAATTTATGCCCGTTCAAAATGAGTATAGTTAATAATATTAGGTTTGATTGTGTTATTGTTGTGCTACTACATAGGGTTGTATTTTGCATTCTTATATTATTGTCTGTGCTCATTTTCCTTTTCCATTTCAACTTTTTTATGTGTGGGGTTTTTTTTTCCAGAGGGCTGGATGTAAAAAAGCATGTTATTGCTTATTCTATTACCCTCTATAAATAAAATTCATTCAATTCAATTCAATTCTCTCTCTCTCTCTCTCTCTCTCTCTCTCTCTCTCTCTCTCTCTCTCTCTCTCTCTCTCTCTCTCTCTCTCTCTCTCTCTCTCTCTCTCTCTCTCTCTCTCAAAAGGCAATATGTATATATATAAAGTTCATGCATTTTTGCCGTTCTACCCTCAACAGTCCGACCTTGCAGAACTTTTGTTCCAAAGAAGAATAAACCTAGGTCACCTTTATTGAATACTAGCGCTGGCAGTAACGCCCCGTGCTTGCTACGCGGCCCTGCGCTCGTTTCGCTTCACGACAGCTTTTCCCCGGCACAGGTCTTTTGAATAGCAGTTGCCAGAATTGCACTTCAAAATGTCTCCCACTGTAAGCCATGTTTACGGAGCCCCCTCGGCTCTCACTCTCATTGTGCTATTGGTCCTTCAAAATGTCTTCCACTGCATTCCCCTGTTAATGCTGATCACGAATTATGGTTATAGTGGTCTAACGCCAACGGTTTTGAAATGATGAACATTTGTTTTCAGAGCCCTATCAGCTCTCACTCTCACTATGCTATTGGCCCCTTCACAGTGTCTTCCACTGCATTCCCCTGTTAATGCTGATCACAAATATATATGGTTGTAGTGGTCTAATGCCAACGGTTAACGGTTTTGAAACTATGAGCACTTGTTCTCTGAGCCCCTTCAGCTCTCACTCTCACTGTGTTATTGACCCCTTCAAAATGTCTTCCACTGGGTTTCTGCTGTGATGCTGATCATTAATATGTATGGTTATATGGGCCTAACACCAACGGTTTTGAAATTATGGGCACTTTTATCCGGACAGACCGTCATCATGTAACGGCTTCAAGGTCAAATATAAAGGTCAAGGTCATGTGGCTTTTAAATGTCTCCAACTGCATTCCTTAGATCATGGTGATCAATGATATATATGGTTTCGTGGGTGTAAACCCAATGGTGTCCAAACTACAGTCACAGGTAAAATAGAGAAGTTCAAAACTCAAGGTTAAGGCCATTATGGTAATCAAAACTTTGCACCACACATGATATTGAGGCAGTCTGTCAAGCTGCCAACTTTGAAGCCTATATCTGAAAAAAATGTGAAAGATATGGCCCAAACACCAAGTTGACACCTTCAAGGTCTATGTCCTTGACCGTGACCTTCATTGGTACCCAATATTCCAAATCATCATTAGTCAATGCACCCCTGTCCCAAGTGTGAACATTGTAAGTCCAATGATATGAAGAAATTTCGGGTTTCAAAGTCAAACTTTAAAGTCAAGGTCAGCACGTTTATAGTTTTTATGGGACCATTCAGGACGATGACTGCACTGTGATACACCACCACCCAAAATGTAAAGCCATTCTGTTCACTGGTTCATGAGATACGGCTCGGACATGAAATATATAGCATAAAGAAGAAATGTTCGGTTTTGAAGGTCAAACGTCAAGGTCAACGTCAGAACGCCAACAATCTATGTTAGGGCGTCTTCTATTCAAGGTGAAACACCACCATACAGAGTTTAAAACGATTATGTCAAGCAAACAATGTGAAGGATATGGCTAAAGCACAAATTTATAGACCCTAACCACTTTTAAGGTCTACCGATGTTCTTGACCTTGATTGGTACCCTATATGCAGAAATACCAAAAGGCAATGCATATACGTACCAAGTGTGAATTCTGTAAGTCCAATGGTCCATATGGTCCCTAAACAAAATTTTAGGTTTTCAAGGTCATACATTAAGGTCAAGGTCAGTATGGTCACAATTTTTTATGGGACCATCTGTGTATCATGATACACCACCACACAAAATTTGTAGCGATTCTGTGCACTGGTTCATGAGTTACAGGGCGAACACACACACACACACACATACACACACACACACACACACACACACACACACACACACACACACACACACACACACACACACACACACACACAGACGTCTAATGAATTTTATAGGTATAGATGAGCCACTCTCACCAGTCTTTTTGGTGAAGGTTCTACAGAAAACCCCACCCTCTTTGACTTGTGCTGGTTCATCTATCTTGATAGAACATAAGGGAAAACGGCTTTGGGGGAAAATGCAGCTCATTTATGTAAGAAAAGACTCTATGGCAACCAGGATTCTACGTCTAATTAATTTGAATCAAAGAAATGGTATCAGGCCACAGTTTGTTTGTGGCGCTTCCCACGAATCGCCACCACTCCCTCCCCCACCCAACCCACACACCTGTGTAATTGCCTAGACTTTAAACAGATGTGAGGCGTCATTCTTTGTGGGGGTTTGTTCTTTATCGGTGCTTTCTAGCCGATTTAAAGAACATAATTAAAAGAACAACTAGATAAAACATATATAGACATGTTGTGTCTCCTTTTTGTTGCGTGTCCTCCTTGCATTGAACACGGGCTCATAGTCCGAAACGTCTGCTTTGGTTTTTTTAATAAAGGACCTTCTCCATACCCGACAGACTGATGTGTTGTTCCTATATGGACATGATGTCAAAAGTGTGGTTTAACCCCCACCCCCCTCAATTGATCGGTTCGTTCCATTTTTTCTTTTTTTCAGTCTTGCCGTTCTTACTGCCAATTGAGCACTTAAACCTCTAACGTTTTCTAAATTTAACGTTAATTTTCACACCGACATAATAATTTATTATGTCATTAAACATTCTAAGAATATCCACAGGCCATCAGGACAAGAGCGTGTTGTAAGGCAAGACACTGCTTTCACAGTGCCTAAGATAAGGTTGCCTACCAAAAAATAACTGTGTCGTTTTGTGGCATTGCCTGAACAAGCAGGGAAGACTTATTTTGTAACTACTTGCCAAGAGCCGGCGCTTCGAGCGTTAAGTGTTACTCGTCAAAGGCTGTTGACTTCCACCAGCAAGATCTTGGCGGTCGTATAGTAGTCGGACTCTGAACTTCGAGTTTGCTAATGCATTGTGAAATTTGATTTGTAACATTCTGTTAAGTGCATCGCTACAGATATCTATCAAAGCGAATTCAGAACGTGTTTGATCTTATTGAGGTTCTTAAGTCAAGAAACGGAAAAGACAAGTGATTCCACAAGCATCAGAGGTACATTTATCTGTTGTCAAAACTTTGTGTTCTGTATTGTAGAACGGTTGGTAAGAGCTTGTTCCTCACAGAACGCTACTGAATCGGACTAGATCTTGCACTCTTCAGCCCTAAAGGGTCAGCCACACGTCCACTAAAATCGCACAACTGTGCGATACGATTCGATCACGTGATCTCCAAGAACAAATGTGATTGGCGCATCGACATCACGTGATCGAATCGTATCGTACAGTCGTGCGATTTTAGTGGACGTGTGGCTGGCCCTTAAAAGAAGGCTGGAGTGGAACCGTGGGGCTAATCAGATAATGCCTTCTTCAAAGATTTATCCCCAGTAGTCCAAGCCCTGCCCAAGTAGTGCTGGTGTGTTATGTAACACTCGACGTGCAAGCCGCTGACTGGAGGGCTTTGTTCGCTTGGTTCTCAACCACTGAGCTCTCAGTCTTGGTAGACTTCACTCTTATCTCACGGTGTAATGGTGGTAGCCTGGCAAGTCGAAATCTGGCTGGAGAAAGATTTGTTCCAAATTACCTTCCACCGGATAAAGCCTCCCAGAGACTCCAAGGCAGATTGGTTGGGGGGAAAGGTGACAGGGTCACGCCGCGTGTAGTGATTGGCTGGAGAAGGAACAGGGAGAAGGAGAGGATGGGGAATATCCCGAGATTGCTCCCAGCCTTTTGTTTGTCTTTATTGTGCAAGTTGAATCAGGTCGAAAGCCACTGTACAAACTAGTAGTCAACAGAACTTTCTTAATCCCCAGCTTTTCTGTAAAAGTAGGCCCCAATACTGCTGTAAGCCTATATGTTGTCAAATCCTTTTAATTCAGAGAGAGAGAGAATGAAACGCATAGCATAATAGGGAACCATACCTCCAAAGCTGCAACAATACATGTACAAATCTTCATTAGTCAGAGAGCAACTTTATATCAAACCGTGTCAATGAGATTTCAGTCCTCTTCATAGAAAAGTTGTGCGCAAGCGTTGGTGTTGGACACAGGGCTGTCTATTTTCAGCTGCCTTCTTACTCGTTATGGAAATATAATTCCATGCTTAGTAGAACTGCCCCGAAGCACCCAGCGTTGGAAGCAGGAACTACAGTTTGTAAGCATCATTGATAGTCTGACTGGTGAGAGGGCAAAAAAAAAAGGACGACGCCTATAATAGAAATGGCAGGGGAATTTGTCTCAATTTTGTTTAAAAGTAGACTCTAACTTGCTCTAAATCGGTCACTCTTTCTCAGTACCTTGCTGATTTTCATTTCTTGTATTACCCAAGAGTGTTATTATTTAGGTTGTTGAAAGCATATTCGTGTGCTTGCCACCTTTTTTATCTCCTAAAACAGTCATGATTTTCATACAAAATGATGACTCATGACCTAAATGTAACAAGAATTAAAGACAGATTGGTTCGTTATGCTTGTTTGCGCCCGCGCGCGTGCATGTGCATATGCATGTGTTTTGGTCTGAAGCAGAATTAGACTGACTCAGTAGTGTAGCAGGCGTTTGTGCCCTTCCCTATGTATGTCACCGCTTCGTTCGTATACCCCTGGCGTGACATTAGAAAGATAACCTTAACAGAACCCGCTACCAAATTTCATTTCAATCAGTCCATTATTATTAATGTATGGTTTCCTGACAAAGTAATCACTCAAATCACGGCATAACATACTCTCCGAGGTGTGCAGTCAGGTCGAGGTACATATTAATTATGGAAATAATTGTCCCTGATACGCTGCAATTTACAGAGGGGAGATGGAGGGGTGTACAAAGAAGACGCATGGGGGTGGGATACGATTTGGGTTTGGTGTCGGTTCGTCCTTTCTTGTTTTGCCCATCCTTAATATCGATCCGTTTTTGACCCCTTTTTGACCCCTTCCGTTTTAAAAGGAGAGCAGTGCCGTTTCTTCCTTTTGAACTAATGATAACATTTTAAATTGTTATTCTTGACACACACACACACTCACTCTCTCTCTCTCTCTCTCTCTCTCTCTCTCTCTCTCTCTCTCTCTCTCTCTCTCTCTCTCTCTCTCTCTCTCTCTCTCTGTCTGTCTGTCTGTCTGTCTGTCTGTCTGTCTGTCTGTCTGTCTGTCTCTCTCTCTCTCTCTCTCTCTCTCTCTCTCTCTCTCTCTCTCTCTCTCTCTCTCTCTCTCTCTCTTTCACTCTCTGTGTGCGTCTCTGTGTGTATGCGCGTGCGCATCATGTATATTCTCTTGATAAAGAGCTCTCTGGATAATTAAAAGAGATTGCAGCCAGAATCCCAAAAGCCAGCCAGGCACTCGGCACAAAAACATTCACCTCTCAACCAATGCCGTGGTTCTCACATCACTGCTCTATGGCTGCAAAACATGGACTCTGTACCACAGCCAAATCAAGAGGCTTGAGCAATTCCACCAGCGCTCTCTGCGGTCAATCATGCGGATACAGTGGCAGGACCGCATTACCAACCAAGAGGTCCTTGACAAAGCCAGCACGACGAACATCGAAGTGAAAATCCTCCAAGCTCAGCTTCGTTGGACTGGCCACGTCATCCGCTTGGAGGAGTCCAGGATCCCTCATCAGCTTCTCTACAGTCAGCTGACACAAGGCAGCTGCAAACGGGTTCGCCCTGTAAAGGGCTTGTTGTGGTCTAGGGGTATCAGCTCACATTGGGATGCGTCCACACACTTACTCCCAGTCACACCCGACCAATTCAGGAGACCAGTTTACAGCACAAAACATATTTATTCCTTGGCATTGAAAATGTTTGGCATAAAAAGAAACTAAAGAACTAGGGGCCTAGCTAGATCTGAAAATGGATATCTATTCCTTAACCTTAAACCCCCCACCTTCCTTCCCAGTAACTAACAACCTAGTGTCCTTACCCAGGGTACGGGCCAACCTAACCAAAAGCAATACAGTTGACCTCAATGCCATTAAAGAAGAGCATAGACAGTCACCACCCTCGTTCACACAGACTCTCACTTCTACTCATCTAATGATATGCGGTGCACGATGCAACTGTCCTTTCGTGTTGAACGACATGTCCAGTCCATCCTATGAACAGCGTTCAGTGGCGCAACGCTCGCCAGGTCCCTGTGCATGAAGTCCAGTCGGCGTGCGTAACCCTGCACAGGGGTGCAGCCCAGGAAGGGCCCGGGACCTGGACGTGTTCCACGTCAAACCCGGCCTTCGGAACTTGGTTGCCCGCTTCTGTAATGCATAGATGTTCTGAGCAGAACGCTGGTGAATGAGGTGCGTCGTCGGGATTCTGGACGACTGGTGTCGTCCAGGTCAAACGTCCAGTTGGCAAAGGTCTGGGCGTACCCTTGGGAGCTCAGGTACCGTGGGTTCTGTAGATCCTTCAACCGCTCCCTCTGGTTCAGAGGAAGATGTGTGTCGTCCACATTAGAAAATGCACCGCTAACGTTGTAACAGATGCTACCACAGAAGATTCTTACATTTATGAGTGGTGATAAGTGAGGCAATGACAAAGAAGAAATCATAGATGATTCAGCAGACCAGTGTTTCTAAACAAAAGGGACATAATTTAGAATGACTGGCTGCTAAGAAGAAATAGAAGCAAAGAGACATGCATCACATCAAATTAATGCATTGCTTATCACAACCCTAACTCTTTCCGAGAACGTTGTAACAAAACGTTAACCATTAATCCTAACTCGGAAACCATTAATATTACTCGCTTTATACAATCGTCACCTTCACTGAAAACAGCATTACCAAGACAACAACATTATTCGGATACTTTAGGAAGCATGGATATAATACATTTCAAATTAAGTTAGGCTTCAGCTACAATACGTTCACTGCGAATAAATGCTACCCAAGAACCAAAACAGGCTGACTAAATAACCTGCTCGCTGCGCTGCATATCCAGCTAACAAAACAACCAAGCGAAAATCTTTCTCTGAAGACATTTATGTACAAGGACGTACAGACGAAACAATATGTACAAGGGCTCCTCCACCCAGGTGAAAATCATAACCGTGCTCCAACCAAGTGATAGCTATTGATTTAAAGAGAACGAACCCAGAAAGGTAGATAACCGTGAATGCGAAAGTTAGGAGCGCACGACCAATTTAACTCCCTTCGAATAGAACGACAAACTTTCTTAAAAAGTTGCAGACGACATTAATTTTATGCATTTGAATATGACTTTATCTTGTCCGGACTCTCACGCGGACCATAAAAACACACGAATATAACTGTTTCAAGACCGAACAGTTTGGAAATACTAATGCAATAGCAAAACTACAATATTTTAAACATGCACAGACTTCTTCCTACTCACTCACCCCAAACGGCCAGTGAAACTCGCTGGAGTACTGCTCGGAAATTCAGGACATCCTCCTGGTGAATGGATAGAAAGGATATTTACACCCGAGCAGTTCCAGGCGAGGAAGAGTTCGACTCGGCTGATTCTTTCTCCCTGGTCCAACCTCCCTCAAGGTCCCTTGAAAGTCCTTCGACCGATTACTGCTCTTCTCAAGTGAGAACCGAATCTTACTTCACCTTCGGATGGGACACCAAAGTCCTGGTGCATTGTGCGATGATATGCGCTTTACCCGGCAGGCTTCTTCACCTCTTCTCCCGTGACCAGTCGAGAGCGAACTGACCAAACGTATGACTCCATCGATTCTCGAATTTGGGTGAGTAGTTATCTCATTTTTTCTCACTAATTCCCATTGGCTAAACTCAGCCAAGCAAACAATTTCAAACATGCACACGAAGGGTGCAACAAAAAGAACCTTGTCAGCAGCACAGTTTCCACGCTTTTCTCAATTCCTCTCCTTGAAGTTAACTTGCCAGTTTCTTAAGTAAAAATTCCTCCGCTGTGGAAGTTGAAGAAACTTGGTGTCTGTCACAAGATAAGCAAAAATTGTGACACACCCCAAGAGGAGATGCAAAAATAATCTCAAGGCCAACCTCAAGTGGGCTGGGCTCCAGCCTCGTCAGCTTGAAGCTGCTGCAGCCTGCCAAACCAGCTGGTGTACCCTGACCAGGAGAGCTGTGAAGAGTTTCGAAGATCATCGTCGGCAGCGCCAGGCAACAGCACAATATCGGCGTCACAAAGCTGCACCTGTCACAGCTGGTGTTCCATGTCCCACCTGCAATTGCATGTGCGCTCTGAGTTTGGTCTCATCCACAGATGAAACGAAACGAAACGAATTTTTTTTATACAGGGTAATGAGATAAGCATTGCTTTTTTACACTCAGCCCTGTGGCCAAACAAGAAAACTAACAGACCAACAAATAAGTAATGCAAAAACATATCATTATTATTATCATGATGAAGGCACAGTGAGAATGTCATCCTCGGACCTGAGGGACAACCATCATACAATAGTCTTCCGTTTTACGTGAGTAAATGGAAACAGACGAAACAGCACGATGGTTGGGAACAGAAAAGACGAATTGGGAAAGACTGAAACAGAAAACGACAAAACAGGCGAATTGCGTGGGAGGGCGAGTCGTTATTGGGAAACAGGGTGTATAGTAATGCACAAGAGGGAAAAACTCTTATCTGGGCCGTGTAGGCAGAGTAATTGCTAGCCTTGTCTCCGACTCTGACCGAAATTACGCGCCTTTGACTGATTAATTGTCGGCCATTGTTTTCTGAAAGGAAGGTAGGGGAAGACGGGGTAAAAAGCGCATGGGCGGGTAAGAAGCCCACCCCAATTATCTCATGAAATGAAGCAAATTTCAGTCTCATTTTGCCCATGAGACGAGCGTTAATGTCTAGCATTCGTCTCATGGGCAAATTTGACGGAAATTTTCTTTATTTCATGAGATAATTGGGGTGTGCTTCTTACCCGCCCATGCGCTTTTTACCCCGTCTTCCCCTAGGTGAAAGGGGAAGGCCGGGTGGGTGGGTGGGTGCTCTCACAGAAGTAGGATAGTGGCTAATAAGCAGCGGAATAGAGTGATGCCACTACATAGGCATTTCAGTCACGTTCATTGTATAAGATGCTGGCCATTTCATCATATCCGAGGTTCAACGTAAAGACTATGCTATGCGTTACATCCATTTGTCCATTCCTTGAGGCTGCATTCGAACTGCCCCTTCTTATCATCTTTCTTACCATCTCAGTCTGCCCGAGTATTCTTTGTGTCTGTGTGTTTGGTTGTCTGTGTCTGTCTCTGTCTGTTTCATTTTTGTCTGTCTGTCTGATAGTCTGTCTATATATCTATCAGTTTCGTTGGTCTTATTTATGTCTATCTGTCGGTCTGTCTATCTGTCTCTTTGTCTTTCTGGTCTTATCTTTGTCTGTTTGCCTTTCACTCTGTCTGTCTGTCTCTCTGCTAGTACTGACACGCGTGTTCTTTTGTGTTTTTTTGTTTGTTTAAATTGGATTTTATTGTTTCACAATCAGATATTGAATCGATACACAGCAGACAGGGCAACAGGAGGACTTATGTCAGGCCCTGTCGTAACGCTCTTGACAGGTATATGTACTTTATTATTTTTAGCAGACTTACCCTAGCATAATTATAAAGAAACTGCTCAACGTAGCAAAACACAAAACAGGAGCAGTGCCGAACATAACATGGCATGAAAAATTGGCATGATCTACGCAATGTAGCATTAGAAAGAAGCAGTACAGTGTCTACCGTCAAATAGCGTTAGATATGGGCAACGACCGACGTAACATGGCATGAGGAAAGTGGCACTGGCTGACGTAACATGGCATGAGGAAAGTGGCACTGGCTGACGTAACATAGCATGAGGAACGTGGCACTGGCTGACGTAGCATGGTATGAGGAACGTGGCACTGGCTGACGTAACATGGCATGAGGAAAGTGGCACTGGCTGACGTAGCATGGCATGAGGAACGTTGCACTGGCTGACGTAACATGGCATGAGGAACGTGGCACTGGCTGACGTAACATGGCATGAGGAACGTGGCACTGGCTGACGCAGCATGGCATGAGGAACGTGGCACTGGCTGACGTAGCATGGCATGAGAAAGGGGCAGTGCCAACGTAACATGGTATTATAGAAAACTCACGATTATTTGGGCCTACTCATTCTGAATATATATAATAGCAAGGAAATTGGGTAATCATGAGTCAAAAGGAAATTGGTTGAGCTCACCTTACAAATAAACTCTATTGATATTGAGCCTGAGTCACAAGAACATGTCTAGCCTGTAGAGGCAAAGGGAATGTTCAGTGCCTGTGAGTCATGGCGAGTGAACGAAAGTAGCCTGCATTGATCTACATCGATTTCCTTCCATCATTCCTCTTTCCCTTTTCTCCTCGCTCTCTCGTTATCCTACACCCCCCCCCCCCCCTCCCATTTAAATCCAAGCATCGTATTAACCCTCCCTCCCGGTTAGTCTACCTCCCCCCCCCCCCCCTCCCGAGCTCAGTCAAAGCAGCACTTTGTAGGGGTTCTTGTCTACTGCACAACGATAGCAGATGGAACCAGCATAGTTAACTCTGTTTCACAGGTCTAGACAATGGAAGCAAGCTAAAGTGGGGAGTGTGGGGGGGGTGTATTTAGTAGGGGGTGGGTGGGGGTGCAGTGCTATTGGGTAATGTTGCTGTTTTTTCCACGCTCATCTGAGGCTACAAGTGCCCTTGACCGAATTGAAAAAGCCAGACTGCAAACGGGAGAGCATGGGTATCAGGATGGACTGAAGGGGAATGAAGGGGAAGGACGGGTTATCTCTCTCTCTCTCTCTCTCTCTCTCTCTCTCTCTCTCTCTCTCTCTCTCTCTCTCTCTCTCTCTCTCGATTCCGGTAGGAAGACGCGAATCAACAGCGCGCACATAGACAATTATCCGGTAAAGATTACCCATTTTTACCGTTAACATGAAAGTCACTGCGTTATCCGTGACTTTGAGCAAAACTTTGAATGCCCTGTTATCAGACAACACCGTAAGTAGCTGGAAAGTGGTGGGAGAAAGTACTGGTAGCACCGTGGTCGTTTTGCGCCTCAAACCTACCAGTGTGACAACAAGCATGGCCGGCTCCGTCACGATCAACACACAGACACAGCACTACAGACGCAAGCCACCGTCACAACTCCGTCGCGATCAAGAAAGAGCAAGACAACATGAACAGAATCAGGCAAGTAAGAAGAATGAGTCTGATTTCCATGCATCCTTGTTTTCTGATGCAATCAAACTGTGCACACGATGAAGCAGAAAATGTAGGGGATGAAATGTCAACAGAGCAGTTACACACAAATGAAGAAAGCAGTGACATTGTAGACCCCATCAATTGTGACAACTCTAGTGCAGGGCGGACCGAGGTGGGGGCTAATTCATCGAAGGTGCAAGGCACCAAGACCCTTAGGGGGGTCCAGGAGCATGCTCCCCCAAAATGTTTTTAAATCCGAGAAGCAAAATAGTGCAATCTGGGCATGAAATAAAGGACTAATGCCATTACTGTTCACACCCCTATTGAAACATGTTTTGAACCATTAAGTACCTATGAACTGGTGGTGCCGACGAATGCTAGGCATAGTCCGCGAGGAAATTTAGCTGCCGCTCGGCGACATGATTTTTTTTTTCGAGAAAAAAGGGTGGGGGATGCAGGGGTTTATGGTCTCATCCAAAAGACCATAAGGCCTAGTACAGAATGAGAGGAAAACTCCCCTGTACCCTGGTTCAAACTCGGGTTTACTGCGCACGAGGTGAACGCGTTACCTCTGTGCCACTCTACACCAATGTGCTACACTCCCCTCTTTCCCCCCCTCTCTCTCTCTCTCTCTCTCTCTCTCTCTCTCTCTCTCTCTCTCTCTCTCTCTCTCTCTCTCTCTCTCTCTC
>CM065683.1:57916770-57919270 GCA_017654935.2 Phymorhynchus buccinoides | reverse complement strand
GGCTGCAATGTATATTCGGTGTTAGGCAGCACTGCATATTTCGGTTTTAGGCTACACTGTATATTCGGTTTTAGGCTACACTGCATATTCGGTCTTAGGCTGCATGGCACATTTCGATTTTAGACTGCATTTTACATTCTGTGTTGGGCTGCACTGCATATTCGGTCTTGGGCGACATGGTAAAATTCGGTCTTAGGCTGTACTGTATATTCGGTCTTAGGCTGTACTGTATATTCGGTCTTAGGCGACACGGTATAATTTTAGGGAAAATTCGAGGTTAGGCGGCAATGTTACATTCGCCATGTTTTTTCGACCTTAGGCTGCATTGTAGATTCGGTGTTATTCCTGTCACCCCTGTCACCTGACTGGGGCGGACTGAGTCAGACCGTTCGAGCAAGATGGTATGTAAATGAGGTGAAACGTCACGACCTGATCGAGTCACATGAGGCAGTCACATAGTCTGTCGCCGGCTTTAGACATTCAAAACGGGGATTAGTATGTAAATTAGGCTAAAAGTAATGTCCCATATGGCTTCGGCCGGGAGGACGTAAAACAAACTTTCGATTCGCCAATCGTGTTGGGAGTTTATTAGTCTAATTTATATACTACTACCCGTGTTGACTGTCTAAGACCCACTCATGATTACACGCCCTGGCTCTGTAGTCATGAGTGCGAATTAGACAATCAACACAGGGAACAGCATGTAAGTTATCCTTGAAAGTGTTCATCGTGTTCGCAACTCCAATTAATATGTACATTAAGTATGTAAGTTTGACTAATCTCCCAAAACGATTGTCTGTTTAGCCTAATTTACATACTAATCCCCGTTTTGAATGTCTAAGGCACACTCATGACTATATAGCAAGCCCCTGTTTTGGGCAAAAAAAGAATACTTACTCTGACCAATCTGCCTTCATATATCTTTGGTTATTTACCCGAAAAAACAACAACACCCCCTAACTGAACACAACCCAATTTGAGTTAAGAGAGCGACGCACACATCCAATTTCAGTCGCACGACTATCCAACTGTGACAACGTTTGTGGGGCATGATTCTTGTGAAATACTATTGTCTAATTGATTCTGATGAAATGTTTGATCACTCTATTCATGCCGACCCCGGTACACGAATCTCCTAACATGTCTGAAACAAAAATACAGATATTTTATCAGGTTCGTGTAGGGGGGTGGGGGATGGGGGGGGGGGGGGGGGGGTGGGGGTGGGGGGGTGTTACAAATATAGGGAACAAAAATATTAGGATTTCATCATGGACACTACATGAATAGTATCCATGGATTTCATCAGATTCATTTAGACAGTAGAATTTCATGTGAATCTTGTATCACAAATGTCACAATCGGATGGTCGTACGACTGCAGTTGTTCGTGTGAATCGGCCCCTTTAGGCGAGAAGCTGTGCATTTAGAGAAGAAGAAAAAAGAAGCATTTAGCGTGTCAAAACCCATTAACAAAGATCCCCGTGTATTCTGCACTGTTTCTCAATTGTTGCACCAGACCGAGTGATCGCAATCAGATATGGGGATAGGAGAAATGTTCACTGGAATTGTATGGGGGGATGTTGATGTATTGTTGAAACAAAAAGAATAGAGTGTCTGTTTAAGGCGAATGCATGTGTACTATCTTTTATTTGCTTGGTAAGAAAGCAGTTTCAGGCCCGAGGATGTAACGACTGTTGCACGTCGGTGTGTTGGGTTTGTTCTAACGCTTTCTTTATGACATTTATATATGTTACGCCCAATCCGGGAAATTGCCTATTTTATGAAATGGGCAAAATGTTTTACCCAATTTATGAAATGGACACTGTATATCACATTTTGGAATCCCCATTCACACATGTATTGATTAAGGTTGATTCAATGGTATCACACTTTTCTACATTGTATTTGCACACCTATCCTGCCCCCACCTCCACCAGATGCTAAGCTGGGGCATTCCTGAGCCACATGTTGAATCAAACGTTTTATCAAATTAAGCCTGAATAAAATAATTTTAACTCATCTACAGATGAGGTTTCCCATTCGTTTGAAACAATTATTGATCTATGTGTGCTAATGAACGAAAACTATTTTTCATTCATATTGCTTTTCTTATTTGCAAGTCATAAATTGGCTATTTCACGAACTGGTAAATCGTTTTGCTCATTTCATGAAATGGGAAATTTCATGGATTGGGTTTTACTACGTACGTGTTTTACAAGGAGCACAGCTGTTACCGGAAGAACGTTTAGTTTCAGGACTATTTTCAAGCCAACTTCACACATAAACAACAGTCAAGAATACCAATAGCGCGCCTTGTACGAAAGCGCGACCATACTGTCATAACTTTCTGACATACCAATTGCGCGACCATGGCATATACCAATTGCGCGACCCATCGTAAACTTTGCCTTACACATACACGATTATTTGGTGACCCTTGTGTGACTGAAAAGCACGGCATTCCACATTCAACAACCATTGTCTTGCATGAATTTTGTGTT
>CM065683.1:57904270-57911770 GCA_017654935.2 Phymorhynchus buccinoides | reverse complement strand
ATGATACTCATACTTTTGTTGAGAAGATCCAATGGTGACAGATTTACAGTATTAACTTTTTGAACGCAGTGGCTTGTGTGATGTCGCCTTTGAAAACGAAAACCCATGTAAAAAGCATGCCACATTGAACAAAGCAAATAAAATAAGCATCTTCCTGTCGGCATAAAATCCCATATTGTCATGAAATCCAATTCAAGATATAACTATATGGAACATTCAGCTTTGCTCTTTTCAAAACTGATTCTGAAAATTGTGAAAATCTAAAGTTTTCTGAAACTCTTATTCTTTTTGGTACCAGTGAAGGTGTTAAGACTGACATAGTGTTGGATTTTATAATTTTACTAGCTAAACTACAAGTGCAAGTGGAATAATAATAAGCCCTGCACTACGGTATTTCTTAGGATGTTGAAAAACAGATTCTTTATTGAATGTTATCATAAAGCAACTTGAAAGTAATTTGTGACCACTAGGACCTTTGCACACAGGAACAACACATCAGTCTGTCGGGTAGGGAGAAGGTCCTTTATTAGAAAACCCCCAATGCAGACGTTTCGGACTATAAGCCCGTTTTCAATGCAAGGAGGACACGCAACGAAAAGGAGACACAACAAAAGTGACAGCAAGCAGGAAGCGATGAAAGAAGAAGGAAAAGAAGAAACATTGCATGAGTAGAATTAACCTTAAAATAAAAAATAAATGCAATGTGTGGAAAGAAAGTGCTTTTTGACAGTCAGTGGCTTCCATATAAACCCGTGTTGGGATAGCTTTTAGAATACTATTGTAGTATTTTTGTTTTTGCATGAATTACATACTTATCACAAATCTTTACTTATATGTGCATAATCAGTCGTTTGCCACCACGCTAATGGAGATAACATGTATGTAGACGCTCCTTCTTTTTGCTTCAGTCATTCTTGATTTCATGTGTATTTATTTACTTATTTATTATTACTATTTATTTGTTTGTTTAAGTTTCTTTATATTTTGTTCAGTTATTCGTGTGTTTTTCCACTCATAATATCGTTATTTAAGTTTTACTGATTCTCTCAGCGCACTGTCCTCTTTCTGCGCATTTATAATTTCCAACATTGTGAATACAAATGTATTTAAACCTAGTTCTGCTTAACGTCCTCCGGTCTGGAACAGACACATATGGGACATTAGTAGAGGTAAAGATGGTGGGAACGATCCTGGAGGAAATGCCCGGAGGCGGTGCAACACCTGGAAAATCCCGACATTTTTAACAATACAGATGTATCAGACTAAAAATAAATATAAAAATGAAAAAAATCAGCTTTGCGGTTTATGTAGGACTAATTGGAGGCAACAGATATTTTTGTTTTCGCTTAAATAGAGTCAAAAGTGCTGTAATTGTAACACATTATTGCTTTTGTTGGGACATGCTAAAAATTCTAGCCAACAACTCCCACTACTCTAAAGATACAAAGTGCTAAACTTTCTTCCACTTTTCATTTTTTCCCCTCCGTTATACTTCGGCTTTCATGGCACATGAAAGGGGCAATCACTCATACATCCCCACTTGCACAGTCACGATCGATCTAAGCTATCAAGATCCAGTCTCCGTGACTTCCAGGGATAACTTATGGCCGCACAGAGAGAAAGAGAGAGAGAGAGAGAGAGAGAGAGAGAGAGAGAGAGAGAGAGAGAGAGAGAGAGAGAGAGAGAGAGAGAGAAAAGACAGAGAGAGAGAGAGAGAGAGAGAGAGAGAGAGAGAGAGAGGGGGGGGGGCGACGACCCAGAGAGAGAGAGAGAGAGAGAGAGAGAGAGAGAGAGAGAGAGAGAGAGAGAGAGAGAGAGAGAGAGAGAGAGAGAGAGAGAGAGAGAGAGAGAGAGCGAGAGAGAGAGAGAGAGAGAGAGAGAGAGAGAGAGAGAGAGAGAGAGAGAGAGAGAGAGAGAGAGAGAGGGGCAGACCGACCCACAGAGAGAGAGAGAGCGAGAGCGAGAGAGAGAGAGAGAGAGAGAGAGAGAGAGAGAGAGAGAGAGAGAGAGAGAGAGAGAGAGAGAGAGAGAGAGAGAGAGAGAGAGAGAGAGAGAGAGAGAGATGATGTTCTTGTGTGAATGTGTGCAAGTGCAATAATGTGTTTGGTTATCTTTCTGTCGTGCGTTTTTCTTGTCGGTTAGTTTGTTTGTTTTTCTTTCCCCTTTATTATGCAGGAAGACAAAGTGATTGAGGAACAAAATAATAACGCTGAAGAGGGGTCTGCAGCTTGCGTTTGAAGTTACCGTGTATGCCAATAAATGTGACTTGAGGAAGAGAGAATTCTCAACTCACTTGAGAGGATGGTGGTTTGAAACTTGTTGGTATGGCGGGTAGTTAAAATGCAACTGAGTCACAATTCACAAGAAGGAAAATCAAAGAGGCCATAGAGATAAGGGAAAGGAGATCAAGCATCAACAGGGATCTAGATTATGACCTGCCCCCCATCTACAATCCTCTCCTGAACAGTACTCACTCCACAAATGACAACTCAGTGGACAACACCAACAGCTCCCACCACAGCCAGTCACACAAGGTTGATAAAGGCAAGCAGTAGCTTTGCCGAAAATTACCTAAGGTATTTTATTTTCATTTCTTATCTTTTTCTTTTCTTTATTTATTCAAATGACTGTGAGCAAGAACAGCACGAAATATGACTACCCCACAGTCGGAAAGCATCTTTACTCTACGTAAAGCCCAGCATGTCCGTCTTCGGCTTGGAAAAAAATCTCTGTAAGAATTTCTGAGGAAACAAAAGACTGGAGAATGGACCGGTAAGGCAGAAATATATGTAGATGACAGTAAGCAAAGGAACAGGCAGAGTCAAAGAGAGGAACAGGTTAGACGAAGTAAGACAGGGTTGAAGACCAATTGTAAAATAAGGATGATGCATGACAATGGTAGGGCTTCTGGCACTGGAGATGTTGTGGGTGATGATGGAGATGCGTGGTGTAGGGATTCGTGGTTTTGTTGTAGAAACGGTACCAGTGACAACACATCCTTCCCCCTTTTAATTCCAGACTGTGGTCTGTTCTGTGTTCCCTGGCAGCTCTGGTGGATAAACAGGGTGTCACTTCCAGGCATTGTTTCCTCGAGGTGAGGATGGGTGTGTGTGTGTGCGCGCGTGTGTGTGGGGAGGGTGAAGGGGGGATAGTGGTGGTAGGGGTGTTAGTGATTGGCTAGGATAAATACAAAGTCAGAGAGAGAGAGAGAGAGAGAGAGAGAGAGAGAGAGAGAGTAGGAGAGACAGACAGAGACAGAGAGAGGGAGGGAGGAGAGAGAGAGAGGGGTGGAGAGAGAGAAATGTGTGAAAGAGAAGGGCATCGACAAAGAGAGATACAGTGCGAGAGAGAGAGAGAGAGAGAGAGAGAGAGAGAGAGAGAGAGAGAGAGAGAGAGAGAGAGAGAGAGAGAGAGAGAGAGAGAGAGAGAGAGAGAGAGAGTGTGTGTGTGTGTGTGTGTGTGTGTGAGAGAGAGAGAGAGAGAGAGAGAGAGAGAGAGAGAGAGAGAGAGAGAGAGAGAGAGAGAGAGAGAGAGAGAGAGAGAGAGAGAGAGAAAGACAGAGACAGACAGACATATGGACACGCATTCAAACAACCGGATATACAGACAGATAGACAGGCAGACAGAGAAGAAACAATGAATCAGAGAGAGGATTTTAAAAGTTCATGCTTGCTAATTACGAAAGCATTGTGCAAGTGCCTTCTGACTGTGACTCACACAACTTGCATGCAATTCTATCCAACCTACATTGTACACACCCTTAAACATATCTGTTGGATTACGCAAACAGTGAAAAGGAATTTAGCCAGCCTGCCATACAAAACCAATTCCAGTGGCTCTTCCACCAGAGATTCACGAACAGTGTCGAACTGCAAACAATAGTGCACCACACACCCAACACTCATCTAGAAAAAAAGAGTTTCATTTAAACATTAACAAGATGGTACAGTATGCAATTATTAATTAGGCACCCTCATCGGCTAAGTCTGATTAAAAAAAAAGAGTTGATTCTCATTTCACCTCCCTCATTAGAACTGGGGTTATGTTATTTAAAAACACATCGGTATTTGATACAGGTATAAAGTGTTGCATTGCTTGGTGATACATACAGTGGCTGGTGGCAATGTTGCGCTGCAAACTGGAGCTCAGGTGTGTAAGAACCCCCACCCTAATCAAATTCATTTTACTCTCTCTCTCTCTCTTACTCTTACTCTCTCTCTCTCTCTCTCTCTCTCTCTCTTACTCTCTCTCTCTCTCTCTCTCTCTCTCTCTCTCTCTCCTCTCTCTCTCTCTCTCTCTCTCTCTCTCTCTCTCTCTCTCTCTCTCTCTCTCTCTCTCTCTCTCTCTCTCTCTCTCTCTCTCTCTCTCCCATTTCTCCTTTCCTCTTGTCTATCATGGATTCAAAAAAGGAACAGTTTCAGTTTTCCATATAATACAGGGTTAGAAAGGGACAGTGTCCAACGTAACAGCACAAGAAAGATCGATGTCCAACGTAACATAGTATTATTTATTTATTTATTAAGACAACTTGTATGGCTCCCCCCCACCTGTGTGCGCATCTCGACCCTTCCAACGGAAGTGTCGCCATCTTAGTCCTTATTTGCGTGTAAACAGCATCGATCTGGCATTTTTCAAACAAAGTTACTGACTAAGATGGCAGTCTCCCATAATATGGCGCGCTCCTTGTGGCCGGATATGACGACACGTGGGTACAAGCCATAGCGCCTAATCCTTAAGCTCTAAGCGCTAGAAACGGACAGTGCCCAACATATCTTAGATGTAGAAAGCAACACTACCCACCGTAGTATATAATTAGAAATGGGCAGTGTCCAAAGTAGAGTAATGTTAGAAAGGGCAAAGCGCAATGTAATAAAACACAAAAAAGGGGCGAGGTCCGGCATGAGAAACAGAAAGGGACAGTGTCCATAGTAACACAGCAGTGTAATAGGCCACTGTCCAGCGTAACTTAGCAATGGAAAGGGGCGGTGTACCATTGACTTGGCTGTTTAACCGGTATTTGTTTTTGGATATACTTATTGGCACTTTACGCATATATTTAGTGCAGCGAAAAACATATGCACACAAAATAAAAGCATACAATAACAAACGAGATATACTGCTCCCAAAAAGTAGGGGATATTGTGTTATGTAAGATCACCATGGGTTCAATAACGAATTTGTAAGTTCTATTCAATTTGAAAACAAAAGTATGTTATTCCTTGAACATAAAATCGAAGACTAAAATTAATTTTGAAACATCACGTGATTGCCAAAGAAAACGGACATCAATGGGTGCAATGTCCAAAAGTCACAAAAATAGTCATAAAACAGTTGAAAATGTGTTGGGTCACGGTTTCCTGAAAGGCATAGCGGGGCATTTGATTGAAAATGGTCTGGGGACCTTGTAGACCGTGGGGAGGTCTGGGTTTCGTGGATGTGAAGCTGATCTTGCACAAAATGTGCTCAGTGGAGACGCGAATTGTTATTTTGGAGGTTAACATCTGCCAAACGCTGGCATTTTTTTCAATTTCAGCTTGCACCATTGTAACGGTCGTAAGAGGATCTAGGGACGCCGGGAAAAAACACATTAAGCCTCCGAAAAATCTTTATGAGGCTGTTCCAGAGCATGATAAAGCATTGCCTTGAATGCCTGGCAGCAAACAGTGGCCCAACAATCTGTCAACTGTGTAAAGGTGTTTTGTGATTTGGAATAACACACACACTGATGTTTATCGCCTCTGGCAGTCACGTGACATTTTAAAATTGATTTTTGTTTTCGATTTTACAGCCACGAAAGGCTGAACTGCAAAGTCAATATCCCCTAGGGGAAGACGGGGTAAAAAGCCCATGGGCGGGTAAGAAGCCCATGCCAATTATCTCATGAAATAAAGCGAATTTCAGTCACATTTTGTCCATGAGACGAGTGTTAATGTTTAGCATTTGTCTCATGAGCAAATTTGACTGACATTTTCTTTAGTTCATGAGATAATTGGCATGGGCTTCTTACCCGCCCATGGGCTTTTTACCCCGTCTTCACCTACTTTTGTGAGCTGTATACCTTCAAGGTGCGAGAAGAAAAGGCTTTAACCAACATCATATATCAGAAACAAAATAGAGAGGTAATTTAGTATAGGAATTACATTCAACGAGAAAACATAGACGAAATCAACAAGTAATAATATTTACAACTCCAAAATTATCCCCTCCATTCATACCCAACACACCCAAAAATGGGAAAAAGGACATAGGGGGAGGAAGCAACAGGATACATAAAAATTAGTAGGTAGTTTTGTGGAAAAGAACATTAATGGAAAACAAGTACGCATGTACATCTCCTTACATACAACAGAAATAGCAACCTGTAATAGTAGAATGTCTTCAATGTTTGAAGACCAAAAGGCCCTGTACCCATAAACTGGCAACATTAAAAAACACAATTTCAAACGTTTTTGCACCGGAAACGCGTGTGTACCCCGAAATATTTGTGATCAGCGTAAAGTTGAAGCGTGCGATGCAAGACGTGTTCATCTGGCCCTGTAGTCATGAGTGCGTTTTAGACAGTCAACACGAGTAGTAGTATGTAAATTAGGCTAAACAGCCAATAGTTCTGGGAGTTTAGTCTCATGTTTACATACTACTTACTACTCGTGTTGACTGTCGAAGACGCACTCATGATTACAGGGCCAGATCTGCTTGGGTGTGTGTGTGCGGCGGGGGTGGGGGTGGGGGAACTGGTGTCTCTGGGGAACAAAGGTGGTGGGTTGTGGGGGTGGGGAGACGTATGGAGGGGTGGGGTGGGGCATGGTGATGTGAAAACAAAACAGACAATGGTGTTGTTTGGAGGAGAGAGGGGCGACAATAACGGAATAGCGGTCTGGAAGGTGTGTTAGAGCTTTACCTAAAAATAGCAGCCCAAAGTAAGCGTTCCCTGCCACTTTTACTGACATCTTTTTATATTCTCCCCATACATTGTGTAACATCACAAGGGAAATAATTGAAGGCAAGAGTTATGATGTCAGCATAGACTGTTAAAAAAAATAGTTATATTTTTTTTTTTAAACAGCTTATATATATTTTTTTTTAGTTAGTAGCTTATAGCCTGTATTTACTGTGTATTGCGTAACTCAGGTAAACTTTGTTTTCCCAGCTTCAATTATATTACACATACTGAAAAAACCACCCCACCTTAAATAAACATAAAATGCTTATTAAAGATTATGTTCAATGAAGACACCGATGTTGATATAAGACATTCAATACAAGACTTGCATAATATGCACATAAGACTATTGTTATGCATACGCTGACTGGGAAGAGGGGTGGGGGTGGGGGATGGGGGGCGGAAGAATCCATTGTTGCACTGGCACATGTCCCAGAAAATGTCGAAAGTGTTCCAGATGTCGACAGATATGATGCTAAGTGGGCTGATAGGATTACAGACAGGGGTGAGGTGAAAAAACAAAATGGAGACAGAAATGTCATAAACTGGAGAAAGGGCCC
>CM065683.1:57891770-57894270 GCA_017654935.2 Phymorhynchus buccinoides | reverse complement strand
CTAAATGGTTTGCGCCGATCTCTTCCTATTAAGGAGGCACACCTTCACACAAAATTTGACGCGATTCGGTCAAGCGGTTCGGGAGATATCCTTGGGACAGACAGAAAAAACAAAAAACAAAAAACAACAAAAAACAAAAAACAAAAAAACAAAAACAAAAATACAAACCAGCCCATCGCAATAGTCCGTCTTGGTGACGGACTAATAACTGTAGTTCGAAACAATTGGCTATCCACCACTTAAACCATACATATTCGCAACCAGCATCTCTGGGGGGATACAGTGGGAGACAGTTCGAAGTGCTATTCTGGCAATTGCTATTCTGAAGACTTGTCCCGGGGAAGAGCTGCCACGAAGCGAAGCGAGCGGGTGTAGCTTCTAGTAGCTTCTAGTAGCTTCTAGTAGAGTTCTAATGTGCACATGAAGGGATTGGGAGGGGCAAGGACAGCATATTAGATTGGAAAGACGGTTTATAAAAAGAAGTCTATGTTTTGGATAAACCATTGCGAAAGCAACACGCACAGAAGGATGTTTAATATAACTATGAAATGGAAGTTAGGTTTTACGTCCACTCGGCCGCAAAACGGCACATATGGGACGAACCATCAACCAACCATCATTCAAGGCTCGGAGCAGATCCCGGAGATACTGCAATACCGTAGTATTAATATAACTATGAAATATTACTATGGTAATATTAAAGAAAAAAAGAGAAAGGAAATAAATCATAAAGCAACAATAAATCTCTGATTGCATCAAAGGGACGACGAAGTAAAAAACCAAAAAAAACAAAAACAAAAATTGAACGCTCTATATAAACGACAATAAATAAACTTCTTAAGACAACCATTATTCCATTTCCACTACTACTCACATTACCCCCATCACAATCGAAGGTAGACAATGCAATTAAAAAAAAGAAAGAAATCAAAGAAAAGGAAACAAAATGGCACGTGGAGTACACACCTTTACTAAACCATTTTGAGATGTCGAGATGTCGCCATAAAATGCCACATAAAACTGTGTAAACAAAGGTTGTGCGTGCACCCACCCGGTACCTGTATAATTGTATACCCAAGCTTTTATTTCAGGATAATGTGAATCAGTGCAGTAATTACTATACAATGGTTGGGGTGCAGTGAAGGATAGAAGGGAGGATTGGATGGGAGGGGTGCAGTGAAGGATAGAAGGGAGGATTGGATGGGAGGGGTGCAGTGAAGGATAGAAGGGAGGATTGGATGGTTGGGGTGCAGTGAAGGATAGAAGGGAGGATTGGATGGTAGGGAGGATTGGGGTGCAGTGAAGGATAGAAGGAGGATTGGAGGATTGGGATATAATGGAGGATTGGATGGTTGGGGTGCAGTGAAGGATAGAAGGGAGGATTGGATGGTTGGGGTGCAGTGAAGGATAGAAGGGAGGATTGGATGGTAGGGAGGATTGGATGGGAGGGGTGCAGTGAAGGATAGAAGGGAGGATTGGATGGTAGGGGTGCAGTGAAGGATAGAAGGGAGGATTGGATGGTTGGGGTGCAGTGAAGGATAGAAGGGAGGATTGGATGGGAGGGGTGCAGTGAAGGATAGAAGGGAGGATTGGATGGTAGGGGTGCAGTGAAGGATAGAAGGGAGGATTGGATGGTTGGGGTGCAGTGAAGGATAGAAGGGAGGATTGGATGGTTGGGGTGCAGTGAAGGATAGAAGGGAGGATTGGATGGGAGGGGTGCAGTGAAGGATAGAAGGGAGGATTGGATGGGAGGGGTGCAGTGAAGGATAGAAGGGAGGATTGGATGGGAGGGGTGCAGTGAAGGATAGAAGGGAGGATTGGATGGGAGGGGTGCAGTGAAGGATAGAAGGGAGGATTGGATGGGAGGGGTGCAGTGAAGGATTGGAGAAGGGAGGATTGGATGGGAGGGGTGCAGTGAAGGATAGAAGGGAGGATTGGATGGGAGGGGTGCAGTGAAGGATAGAAGGGAGGATTGGATGGGAGGGGTGCAGTGAAGGATAGAAGGGAGGATTGGATGGGAGGGGTGCAGTGAAGGATAGAAGGGAGGATTGGATGGTTGGGGTGCAGTGAAGGATAGAAGGGAGGATTGGATGGGAGGGGTGCAGTGAAGGATAGAAGGGAGGATTGGATGGGAGGGGTGCAGTGAAGGATAGAAGGGAGGATTGGATGGTTGGGGTGCAGTGAAGGATAGAAGGGAGGATTGGATGGGAGGGGTGCAGTGAAGGATAGAAGGGAGGATTGGATGGTTGGGGTGCAGTGAAGGATAGAAGGGAGGATTGGATGGTTGGGGTGCAGTGAAGGATAGAAGGGAGGATTGGATGGGAGGGGTGCAGTGAAGGATAGAAGGGAGGATTGGATGGTTGGGGTGCAGTGAAGGATAGAAGGGAGGATTGGATGGGAGGGGTGCAGTGAAGGATAGAAGGGAGGATTGGATGGTTGGGGTGCAGTGAAGGATAGAAGGGAGGATTGGATGGGAGGGGTGCAGTGAAGGATAGAAGGG
>CM065683.1:57884270-57886770 GCA_017654935.2 Phymorhynchus buccinoides | reverse complement strand
TGTGGCGGGAAGTTTTCAAAGATGGATGCTGAGGGCCTTCTAACAAGTTTTTACTCAACCACTCATTAAAACTCGGAAAGACGCGATGAATAATTCATGGCGTGATTTTGATGCATCAGTTTTTCTCGTGCACAGTTTTGGTCGACCAATTTCGAAAACGTGGCATTTTGATGGACCATTCCGAAATTGGTCGATAGTTTTCGTCGAGAACGAGGCATTTTGGTTGACCATTTCGAAAACGAGCCATTTTGATCCACAAATTTCGAAAATGGTCGATCATTTTGGTCTACGGTTTTGGTCGAATGAATGAGCCGTCTCGCCTCCCATAGCTCTCTATGGCTTAGAGACAAGGGGCTTCAGCCGGCAGGGAATTAGTGGATCCCAACTGGCTAGAAGACTGCCCTTGTACAAAAGCACTAGTAATAAATAACCTGAATTTCAGTTAACAAACTGAGATCAGTAAAACATAAAAGGTGTACGGGAATCAACTGGTATGATTCAGTACCCGGCTAGATCAAAGTCTATGATCAAGCCAACATCACTCTCAATCCAACACCTGGAAATGAATGTTATCATAGTTAGCATGGTTGCAACCCACAGGCTTCCTACTAAAAATATACAAAAGGGTTAGTAGGCATAAAATCCGGTTCTTGTACCAAAAGAGTTAAAGTCAAAAACACACACACACAAATAATCAGTGCACATAATTAGAACAACATGTTTACCAATTCTTTTCACTGACACATCTAGTGATCTACTTCTTATTCATCATGGAACATATGATCTAGATCAAAAATAGAATCAAACAAAAACAAATCTCAATCACTTATGTTACATCCCAGCCATCAATAATACTCACTAGTTGGGCTATTAGGACTGGCTGGGAGAGAGGTTGATTCTACCCTGTTGTTTCAGCCAGGTTTCAGCGTCTTCTGAGAGAGAATGTTTAGGTGGGGACTTTCCTCACTAGTCAAATCTCCCTTTAATTTTAAACACCCGAGGGCCTAAGATTGGTTCATAGCAGTCGACAAGTCACGAGATGACGCTATAATATTATGCATATTAGTACAGAACGATCACGCGCCTGATATGTCATCCTCACATGCCTAAAATTCCAATCCTGCCTGACGCGGCGTGTCAAGAGCGCGTGATAGGAAGGGAAATACGTGGATGAAAGAGATGCCGATTGTGGGTGTCACCCGAGGAAAACCCAGGGATCAAACAGATAGTGCTTCGGAATCGGCGACCTGTTTGATGTTGAATTGTAATAGGGCATTTGCCACGAGTTTTCGTGCTTTGAGTAGAAAGAAAGAGGGGGGGGGGGGGGGTTAGAGGGGGGGGGAGGGGTGTATGGTAGAAAGGGAGAAAGCGGGGCGTGCGTTTCCACCTTGTCACAGAGGCCCCCCGAAGAAAAGATTCTGGTACCGGAATCTTCTTGCGGAACGCCGACTCCACTTTCGACTTGGGTGACGGGGACAAATTAGTGGTGAGACTGGGTCGGCTGGAATGGTGGAACGTCTGGTCGCAGCACAGAGTTCAAAGGAGCAGGTGGGTTGGAGATCAGTGGAATGGATTCCGACTGAGGTTGGTGCGGCAATCCTGTGTTGAGCTGTCCCAAGGTTGATTGCAGGATAGCAAACACCTCTTGCCTGAGTTTCCCCTTTAGCCTGGACTCATCGTTGCTGATGATGTGGTTTGGTAGGCCGATTCGGGCGAAAATGGCTTTGAGTGCCGCGGCTACCTGGCTAGCATCAAGTGAGGAGATTGGGGCGGCATCGCACCTCATGGTACATATGTCGACCACGGTGACTATGTACCGGAATTTCTTCTTCCGTTGAGGTAGAGGCCTGACCAAGTCGACTGCCACTCGCTGAAAGGGAGGGGTAGGTGACGGCTGGATGTGCGGCGGCCTGTCCCGATGGTAACATCGGTGGTTGTTTGCGGGTCCAGGGTTGCCTTTAGGTGCAGTCACCTGAGGTACCGGTGGCGAGTGGTCTTGGGTCGTTGGCGGACATTCCTTGGGAAGGATTTTCCAAGTTGTGGCGGACTTGGGGACTTGGGACGCTCTGGATTGGCTTGCGGGCAATTTGGTTTGCCGCGTTGAGAGGTTTCTTCCCTGCTGAGGGAGATTTGCTCTTTGGGAAGGAGGGAGGGAGTTGGCTTGTGGCTTGGGGAGAAGGGAATGCTGCTGAAACAATGGCAGGTTGAGAGGGGTGCCCTAAAAACACATACTGTGATCCCAGTATGAGGTCATAGACAGGACTGTCCATGATCACTGCCTTGATGGGTCCCTTCACAAATCTGGTGTCGACATTGATTATGGCGACTGGCAAAGTGGATGGGGGGAGTGAAGCATCAGGGCCCTGCAGAGCGATGAAGTCACCGGTGTAGGCTGACGCAGGGACCAAGGATCCGCAGATGATGGCGTCGCATGACAGTCCAGTGTCATAAAAACACTGAACCGGGATGTTGTTGACAGTCGCCTGTCCGACGACTGACG
>CM065683.1:57874270-57876770 GCA_017654935.2 Phymorhynchus buccinoides | reverse complement strand
ACAGGGGAGGCCAATCTATTTGCAATTACACGTGCATGGGTTAGGTTCCCTGGCAGATATTGTCAATATAGTTGCTGTTAAATCAATCATTTTATTCCCAGGCTGAGCGTCTTTCCTTGTCTTTTCCTTATGTTAATTTTCTTTCCCCGTCACATTCTTTCCCACACCGTAAAAAAAAAAAAAAATGTAACAGTAAATAATTTTTTAAAAAAACTATGGTAAAAAGGAAATTAAACAAAAGTATGCACGAGGACAACAAAAGAGACAGATAAAAAGCAGTGATCATTGATGACCCCCTTTTTACCCCTAAACATACACACACATTCTCTACTTTTTGTCTCTTTGTTACATTTTGCGCTGCAGCACTCTCCAGCCTTTCAGGGAAGAGACTGATTAAGTTACAGTCGTTCAGTCTGACATAAGTGATTGTTTGCATGCCATCCCTCTCCCTACCCCCTACCCCCATCCCCTAAAAAAAAACCCCACCAACCCCGCACCCCAACCCACTCCATTGTCTTACACTCTCTTCTTTTACTTTTTTTTACGTTTTATTTTTACACCAGATTCATTGCCTTGGTTCTTTACTTACGATTTCTTAGCTGTGGCTGCTTACTGCTGGATCAAAGAGAGAGAGAGAGAGAGAGAGAGAGAGAGAGAGAGAGAGGGGGGGGGAGAGAGAGGGGAGAGAGAGAGAGAGAGAGAGAGAGAGAGAGAGAGAGAGAGAGAGAGAGAGAGAGAGAGAGAGAGACAGAGAGAGAGAGAACACTGAACACTGAACATTTTATTGTACATTGACCTTATACCACAATAACGGGGTAAAGGGACTACAATTGGGTCATATGCAAAGAAGAAAATTCGATGGCTTGGAGTCAAAACGGACTATCTTTAGATAGGATTATTACAAAAACTAATAACTTGTATCAAACAATGACTGTAGAAATATAAAACGGGGGGTGTGTTTTTTAATAATTATTTCAGCAGTCTTTTATACAAGTTTATGCAAGTTATTAGTTTTCGTAATAAGTTCAATAATATGTCAATGGACTATCTACATATAGTCCGTTTTGACTCCAAGCCATCGAAATGATGCAAGCCTATGTATATCTTATTTCTCTTATATTTGAACAATTGTGCACGCGCATGTGTGTATGTGTGTCCTTCTGTTTGTTCGCCCTGTTACTCAGGAACCAGTGTACAGAATCGCTTCAAATTATGTGTGGTGATGTATTATGGTGCGCGGAGGGTCCCATAGAAAATTCGTAGCCGTGGTGACATTGACCTTGGAGTTTGACCTTGAAAACTGGTCAGAAGTAGGAGTAGTAACTAAAGGGTAGTAATTAGGGAATGACTGACTGGACTGGTTTACACTAGTTACTTCCCTTGCTTCATAAATCTGAGTGAAAAGGGGGGGAGGCGAAAGAGAGAGTGTGGGTGAAAGAGAGAGAGAGAGAGAGAGAGAGAGAGAGAGAGAGAGAGAGAGAGAGAGAGAGTGTGACGAGGTAATGGGTTAAAAGGCTAAGTCCCTAGGGAAGACTTTAGAAAATTTGCCTTTAGCCCACTTCTCTAGGGTATGGGAGATGAGCAACTTTCCCGGCCCCTTTTCATCTAATAAATTTATATTTGTGCCCGGGTTCTGGCTCGTATGGTTGTAAGAAATACAAGTGGTTGAATTGCTCTAAATGGCAGACAGAGAGAAGTAGGGTTTTACATGAAATTACAAGACTCCCACTCTCATCAGTCTGACCAAAGGGTTCAGGATTATTTGACACTTGTATTTTATTTACTCCCAAAATCTGCATAAGATTATGCAACAATAATAATAAAGCAGCTCAATGGCGCCAAAACAAAATATGGATAAAAACACAATGGAATCCGAAAGGATTTACAAGACTTTTGTCTTTCTATAAGGTTCGCCCCATGCCGGAAGGGTTACTAATTATCTTCAGTGTCCGTAGGAAAGTTCAAATGATTGGCGCAGTCCGGGGGACTTAGCTGTGGTTGAGTTCCTCCGTAGTGATCGGCGGGTGCTGGGGAGGCTGGGCTTGCTCGTCAGATGAGAGTAGCTCCCAGTCGTTCCGGTTACGGCTTCGCGGGATGGCACGGTTCAAGCGTGGTCTCCTCGCGGATCCTGGGTGCGGGTCGTCTTGGCGGCGTTCCCATCTTGGTGCTTGGTGGAGTCCGGGATGATCTTCCGGCCCACGATGCCCTGCTGATAATCACAGGAGAAGGTGGATGTAGATCTCTATGGCTTAGAGACAAGGGGCTTCAGTCGGCAGGGCATTAGTGAATCCCAACCGGCTAGAAGGCTTCCCTTGTACAATAGCACTAGTTAATAAATAAACTGAATTTCAGTTAACAAACTGAGATCAGTAAAACATAAAAGGTGATCAATCCAACATCACTCTCCATCCAACACCTGGAAAGGAATGGTATCATAAAGTGCAAGATTGCGGCCCATAGGTTTCCTACTAAAAATAGACAAAAGGGTTAGTAGGCATAA
>CM065683.1:57851770-57869270 GCA_017654935.2 Phymorhynchus buccinoides | reverse complement strand
GGTTTTTGGTCATAACCAGAACAGTGTTATGACACTAGTCAGTTAAAAACCTGTAGACATCTGATTGGTTCTCGCGGGGGACGAAACATTTTGATTGGTTCCCGCGGGAAACAAAACAGGGAAAATGTAAAACGTCTTGTTTTATTTGATACGGCCACGGGGAGACCTTGGTTCCCTCTTGGTCTTTTTTGAAGGACGCTAGGCCTGTCTTATAACGAATTTAATTTAGATTATAGAGTTAAGATATAGTTGTAATTTAACATAAAAATTGTAACAAGATTTATGACTATGGCTAACCATGAAATACTGACCAACTTTCTGGACACTAGCACAGAAGAAGAGTCAATTTTTACGGCAGAACCTGTGACAAAGACCACAAATGAAGTTTTAAATCAAACTTCAACAAGAAAATCAAAAAGAAAATCAAGGCACTCTGATGAAGAACAAAGTAGCCCTGAGACGACAGGTCCAAAAGATAAAAAGAACAAAGAAGATTTGGGGTCAATGGAAGATACAGAAACCGATAGCCCCTTGTCTCCCACTATCGAAATTGATACAAGCTCAATCCCGGTGATGACCTCTGAGGCTCCCCGGGATGACAAGAAACAGGGTTCACCCAAGGCTCCCTCCTTGATAGAGGAGCCGATTTCGATCTGGGGCCCCAAAGACCGAATAGAAAACAATAAAGAAACAGATTTGGACTCTGAGTCAGACGAGGGTGGGGACTTCGTCGAAGTTCGTCAACAACGAAGACGCCCCCCCCCTCGTCAACAAAATACAATTCCACCCATTTTTCTGGAGTACCCAGTGATCCTGGAGGACCTGTGCACAGGCACGGCAACCTTCAGGGCACTGGGCCCCACAACAAATATGAAAATTTTCCGAAACAACGTGGGGGACATCCTTAGCCAGAGGCCACTAAATGGAAACAGATGGCTGATTGGCTGTAAGTCAGCCTCTCAGCAATACAAACTTTCAAAATTAACTTCAATCTCAGCTATAAACATCAAATGTACCGTTCCTGAGGCCACCACTGAGGGGGTAATTAAGCCGATCCCCTTCGAAGAAGATCTCGAAGACCTCAAAACTTACATTCCAAATGCTAAATCTATTCAAAGATTAAATAACAGAGATGGCACAGAATCCCGTGCCATCAAAATCATCTTTACAAATCCAATACTGCCTGCATTGGTGAAGATCGATGCTCAGGAGTTCCCGGTGGCGCCATACGTGGCCCCGGTGCGACGATGCCGCAGGTGCGCCCGATATGGGCACGGTCCCAACCAATGCAGAGCGAAAGTGGAAATTTGCACCAGGTGCTCTGCCCCTGGACATTCAGCACAACTGTGCAATCAAAGTCATAAATGCGTAAACTGTGGCGGCGGACATTCTGCCGCCTATCAAGGATGCCCTCAGTATCAGCTGAGACTGAGGGCCAACAAAATTAGAGGAGAAGCTTTCTTGCCCTACAGTGAGGCCATCAGGAGGGCAAAAGATCACCTACAGTCAGAAAAAGAACTAAAAGAAAAACAACCAAAAATAAACACTCCTACAGTGGACCCTAGCTGGAGAGTTCAGCCGATCCCACTTGGGGGGTCGGCTGACTCATACGCCAGTAGGGTCAGAAACAATAAACCTACAACAAAGCCTAAAGATCAGCCTACTCCGGCTCCCCTAGACCATTCACATGTGGAGGTCATGGGGGAGGCGGAGGTGATCACCTCTTCACCTACAGCCCAGAAACGAAAAAAAAAAAAAAAAAGAAAAAGATCATACAGAAACACAGAACAAATGACCGAAGAAAAAGTTGAAGAAATGATATCCAAACAACTGACAAAAATGACTGAAACAATAATGACGACCATAACTAAGCACATTGACAATACACTGACTAAACAAACTCACACAGCAACTTCTCAACTAGTAAATCTGAATATTCCTAAAGAGGAAAACAAATCCATAAAAGAATCATTCATAACCCGTATCTTACGAAGTCTGGCACAAGCCAGAACTACGAATCAGCCAAAGAACTTAATTGAGGATTTATCCTCCTTAATCACAGACACTGATGACCTTCCCATAGATCCAAGAAACGCTGTAAATATGATGCAACTGGCAGAGATTGCCTGTGGTGCCTCTCCAGCACCACAGACAACAAGACTTAGATTGGGTTCGCAGAAAGCGAAACCCAAAGTCCTACCTTAATCTTTATATCTGACTAGTCTTAAAATCCTCTTCTTTTCACAACCCTACACGAAGGACTTAATGTACTGCAGTGGAACTGTCGTGCCCTAAATACAACACAAGATTATTTAATTCAATTCCTAGCCAATTCACAAATCTCTTACCAAATACTCTGTCTGCAATCCATTCGTTTAACATATGGAAAACTTCCCAACATTACTGGATATTATTATCCACCAACTGTTAGTAACAAAGTAGATAAGATCTCTACAGCCACCTATATTCATAAATCTCTAAATTACATTGAAGTTCCAACTCCAGAGGAGAATTTGATAGGTCTGCGTTATTCCACAATGATTCAAACTAAAGTTAATAACGAATTCATCAACATTTTAAACATCTATTATCCCAAAGGATACTCAAAAGTGCCTATCTCTAACTGGCTTTCAGATCTGACTGCAGAAAAATCCTGGCTGATTGTTGGTGATTTTAATGCTCACCACATCAGCTGGGAACCTTTCTGCACAAAAACATACTCTGACACTTCCCTTTATAACGAAATTAACGACTCACAACTAATTCTACTAAATGATGGCTCTTCCACATATTATCCAGATGCCTCTACTCACTTTTATCCAAAAGCTATCGATCTTTCTTTAGCCAGTCCCAATTTATTGATAAATCACGAGTGGTATACCTTTTCGGACCCTCTTCACTCTGACCACAAACCTATTTCCATACAACTGAATTTAGCAGCAAACAACACCAATTTACCACCTGAACCTAAATTTAATTTCGAAAAAGCTAATTGGCCTTTATTCCAATCTTTGCTTTCTAAACATACACTTGAAGACCTCAATGACCTAAACAGAGAAGTTTACTATGATAACATCAGAAAAAAGATTCTAATAGCTGCAAATTTAGCTATCCCTACAACAATACCACCCTCAAAACCCCATAGTAAGCCTTGGTGGAACGAGGAAATTAAAAAAGCAATTAAAAACAAAAAACGTAAATATAACTTTTTTGACCTACATCCCACTAAACCAAACTTTGACGAAAAATTAAAAGCAGAAAAAGAATGTGACGATTTGATAAACGAAGCTAAACTAAACTATTTTAATAAGGAAGACATTATTGACTTTAAGGACCTAGGCAAGGCGTGGAAACGCTTAAAGAGGGTCCAAAACAAAGGCTATAGTATTAACACGCGTGTCCTAGATGGGGATAAATTAACAACTACTGACTCAGATACCGCTGATGTCCTGGCCAGTCGATTTGCCCAGGCGAGCCAAACAAAACATTTGCCTGTTTTTCAACGGGACAAACGTAAAGTAAACTATTGTTTTGAAAAGTCTAATGACAATTCACATATCATTAATGCTCCCCTAAAGATTACCGAGCTTGCTGCCGCCATAAATATGATTAGGAAGACAAATAAAGCAACAGGAGATGACCCTATCTCCTATACAATTATAAAGAAATTGCCCCCATCTTTTCTTAAAGTCTTGCACCATTTTTATTCCGGATGTTGGGCTGAGGGCGAAATCCCAAATGCATGGAAGGAGGCACAGGTAGTTGGGATCCCTAAGCCTGGAAAACCGGCTAGGGACCCCGCAAGCTACCGCCCCATTTCCCTCACCCCACATCTGGGTAAAATTTACGAGCGTATCGTAAAATGCAGACTTGATTTCTATTTAGAAAAAAATAACGTTCTTCCCAAATTCCAGGCAGGTTTTCGAAAACATAGATGCTGCATGGAACAAGTTATAAGATTAACCTCCTATGTCAAAAAGGCCTTTGCGAGACGCAGGAAAGTCCTCGCCACCTTCTTTGACATCAAAGGGGCGTACGACTCCGTTTGGCATGGGAGGCTTCTAGATAAAGTCAGCAGTCTCGGTATTCACGGGAATATGTTTAATTTTATACAAAACTTCATAAATAACCGTGCTTTAAGAGTCAAAGTGGGGTCCTCCGTGTCAAAAATACATCGAATTGACATGGGGGTCCCCCAAGGCAGCATCATAGCCCCAACTCTCTTCAATATCATGATTCATGATATTTCCAAATTAAAACTCAAAAATTGTCAAATTTCCATGTATGCTGACGACATAGCCATCTGGTCGTCAGCATTCACAAAAAGTTCAAAAGCTCTAGCTATACACCTACAAAACCATCAAACTAATACTAATCTTATCATTGACTACTTACAGAAAAATGGATTCTCCCTGTCCCCGGACAAGTGCGAGTTCATGTGTTTTCGCCATAGTCTAATCCAAAAAAATATCAATATTAACATTTTGGGCCAACCAAAATCAATGACTAATAAAGTCAAGTTTTTAGGGGTGGTTCTCACTCCACGTCTTAACTGGAGCCCACATATTGACCACCTTTGCCAAAAAGCTACAAAAGGCACCAATTTTATTCGAATCATCTCTTCCCAGACATGGGCTCAAAACTCCAAGTTTCTTGTTCTTTTAACACAAGCTCTAGTCCGCAGTCGCCTAACATATGGGATGGAAGCATTCCATAACATCACAGATAATCTAGTAAATAAACTACAAATAATAGAGCTAAAAGCTCTAAAAGCTGCCCTCAACGTTCCAAAGTTTGCAAATACTAACCTGATTTACGGAATAATAGGTTGGATTCCAATAAAACATCTTATGAAACTAAACACTTCTACATTCCTTACAAGACTATATGCAACAAATCATTTTTCTATAGAAAGCTTTAAGGAAGAATTTGAAGACCCTTTTTATAACCATCCATCCTTTCAACAACAAAAACCAATTATTGCACAAAAAGTTTGCAACCCATTAGACTATTCCCGGGAAATGCTCTCCATGGCGGGCCTGGAAATAGATGATATTGAAACTCATCCAAAATTCCCCATCCCACATTGGGAATGGGAATCAGCACACTTTGATACTGCTCTACATCAAATGTACTCAAAATCAAATCAGCCAAATCTACTTTCAGTTGCGGCCAAAGAAAAAGTTTCCGAGATTAAACATCACCTATTAATATATACAGACGGTTCTAAGATCTCCGATTCACAAATAGGGTGCGCTTTTACTATTCCAGCCCTCAAGATTACTAAATCCTTTCAACTAAATTCAAAAATCTCAATATTTAGTGCAGAACTCTGGGCAATTCTTGAGGCCTGTTTTTTTATAAACGAGTTTCAAAAATCATTGTATCAGGTGACAATCCTCACAGATTCCTTATCCTCGATACAAGCATTGCAAAATAATACAAAAAATAGAAGGAAAATCATTCAAGAGATACAAAACCTTATTCATCAAATAAGAATTAAAGGTACCAATTTAACCATTATGTGGATTCCCTCCCATTTGGGACTCACGGGGAATGACCTTGCTGATACAGCAGCCAAAAGGGCAGCTGAACACATCGAGGGTCAGTCTATAAACATTAAATTGTCTCTGTCAGAGATTAAAAACCATTTAAAACGTTGTGTGTACCGGAGATGGGCTGAGGAATTGGATTCCTATTTAGAAGCCCAACTCCGGTGCAGGAAATTTATCAGTGGTGGTCTTCACCTGCCCGTTCCCCATAAAATTCAAGGCAGAATCAACAGATTCTATACTGATTCTATTCGATGTAAGTTCAGGAACACCCCATGTAAATGTGGAAAAATCTTTAGTCTGAAGCATATTTTTGATCCCTGTAGTCAGATAAAAAAGGAACTACAGCCTGTTATAGACAAATGCAAACAAAATAACTTAATATATAACGAAAAGAACATCTTAAGTAAACACCATAAATTAGGTTGGTCACCAATGGTTTGGCTCGCCGGGGCAATTGGCCAGGTGTCATTCAAGCACCTTGTTTAAATCTGGAACTATTTTTACTGGTGGGAATAGAGTCCCTCTGGTGTGTGGGCCGTATACCTGTCTGCATTCCCGCCCCCTTTACCCCCACTTCCCTTTTATCTAAAATATGTGCCTGATGGGCTGAAGTGACTCTTTTGAGCCCACTATTTTTTAAAAACCCCTCTCCTATGCAGATGGGTGTCCGGCACACACAACGGAGGTATCTTTCGTAACCGTTGCGTTTTACGCTTGTGCTCCCCCCCCTTTTTTGGGGACTGCCCATGCGGTGTCCTGTCACTGCTCGGGGCGGAGAGGAGGGGTCCCTTCCCCTCCCTCCCTCCGTCCCGAGCATACAGGAGTCGTTAACCATCCCCACCCTCAACTCTTATACCATCCTCTTAAAAACCATTTAATTATAAATAACAACTTTTATTAATCTCACTTATCTCACATTCCACCGTGACATCAGGGGCGGGGGAGTCTTTGTTGCTACCCCCCCCTGGGATCAGATGGAACACATAAGATTATTTACAACAATGGTGGCCTCTGGCGGTATGTTCCCCTACTCATAAACAACTTTATATAAAATA
The DNA here is from genome assembly GCA_017654935.2 of Phymorhynchus buccinoides. Lineage (NCBI taxonomy): Eukaryota > Metazoa > Mollusca > Gastropoda > Neogastropoda > Raphitomidae > Phymorhynchus > Phymorhynchus buccinoides. The sequence goes on along the minus strand of CM065683.1, from coordinate 57,862,660 downwards.
ATGACCTCTCACTAGATTTTATCTAGTTAAATAACTAAATCACATACGGTCAGGTAAGACCAAAATATACATAAAACAAACTAGATTTTAATAGCAACTTTTAATATAACTATGGAACCTTAATAGTTATAAACTCGTCCTTTTTATCAAATCTTAACTTATTTTACATACTAAACAATTTTAAGACATAGATTTTAACAAAACAATTTTAAAGCTATAGGGTTGAGTCCCGTAGCTTGACTAGAGTAGAACATAAATTTTTAACACAAATTTTATAAATCCACATACGTGAAAATAACATTATACTTTGCCCTATGGACAATATTAAATAAATTAAACACTTGTTAAAACTTTAACATAGTTTAAAAACTCAACTTAGTTATAATTTAAATATTAAACAATAACGTTACTTGTAAAAAGTTTAAACAGTTTGTCTGTAAAAGTTGTGTACATAATAACAATGTACATATTAATATTAATAGCTTTTTGGCCAAAAAAAAAAAATTTTTGACAGTTGTCTCTGTATCAAATAAATTTATAATTAAAAACCTCTAGGTAACTATTAGTTGTGTTTGGTCCCAAGGGACCAAAACCTAATAGGATAGCCTTATATAAAAAATGTATATATAGAAAAAGGAAATAAAAGAATAACTTGTACTTTTTTCATAACTTTTTTGAATTTTTTTTTAAAATGTATATTAGCTTGAACACAGGCTTCTGCCTGTCAAGAATTTTAATAATAAAGCTCTTCCCGAGCACAAACACGGATTGTTTTTATCTAATTGCTCAGTTGAGCCTAAAATGCATGAATTTTAACTGTAGCCCTGGTTTTTTTTAATCAGACCTCCCCCAATCTGCCAGACTTAAAAGCAAACAGCTAAATATCTTTTAAAAACAAAATATTTTATTACAAACTTAAATTTTATATTCTTCAGCTTGCGCTATTAAAATAAAAAATTCTTTATAAACTCTGATAAAATAAATAACTTATTCTTCTAAAAACTTCATCTTATAAAACTTAAAATCCACCTTTTTTCTAGGATCTTTATAAATCAAAATGCCTCAAATAGCCTGTTGGCTCAGAGGGCGTAAAATCTCTATTTTTCTCTCTCTGGCCCCGGGAGGCAAGCAAAGAGCCAAAGACATTGAAAAGAAAAGACTAACATCTGGTCCCTTTTCCCTATATGAGTAGTGAGGACAGAAACACTGGTTGTGTCCCTTTTAAACATCTTTATGACATAACACGTCGATAGGCCAGTTGAATTCTCTGTTCAAATTCCAGTCTGAGTCTTTGCATAGCCGCCACTGTGAACTACCCCACTAACGATAACTCTATCAGCCAGGCTCGCCGTAACTCTTAAGTAGTCCATCTTCCCCTTTTAGAGTCTTTGGTTATGTGTCACGTGTTGGTTGAAATTAGCGTCCTGCAAAATAAATCGGTTTATAGCGCGTGTTTATGAACGGATGCTGTTAAAAGTTTGCACGACGATAGTCACTATCCCTGGTCACGCATGTTCCAAATCTCGAGTCAATGTCGGGTGTGGTTACGCTGCGGTTTGTGAAAACGTGAAGCGGCCTGTCGGCGCCCGTATCTCCGGCATTTCTGAATCGATTCGCTTCCGGTTTGGCACACCGATAGTCACTGTCCCCGGTCATCCACCTGCCACATTCGAAGGCAATCGGCCCAGAAACGGCGGAGATAGGGGCACCGAGAAGCCGGCGGATGCGCGTTTCGCGCATTTACGAAACCGCGCAAATGACATGGCCGCCTCGGTTGCCGTTGCCATCGCCCCGTTAGGGCTCACAGCAAATTTGAAGCGATTCGGTCGAAAAACAGCGGAGTTATAAGGCCCGTTTTGTGTTTCAGACACACACACACACACACACACACACACACACACACAGTCACACACACGGACACTTGGCTTATTACTATATGATTATGTACTTTAATCTCTCTCTCTCTCTCTCTCTCTCTCTGTCTTTCTCTGTCTCTGTCTCTCTCTCTCTCTCTCTCTCTCTCTCTCTCTCTCTCTCTCTCTCTCTCTATCTCTCTCTGTCTCTCTCTCTCTCTCTCTCTCTCTCTCTCTCTCTCTCTCTCTCTGTCTCTATCTCTCTCTCTCTCTCTGTGTCTCGCTCTGTGTCTTTCTCTCTCTCTCTCTCTCTGTCTCTCTCTCTCTCTCTCTCTCTCTCTCTCTCTCTCTCTCTCTCTCTCTCTCTCTCTCTCTCTCTCTCTCTCTGTGTCTGTCTCTCTCTCTCTCTCTCTCTCTCTCTCTCTCTCTCTCTCTCTCTCTCTCTCTCTCTCTCTCTCTCTCTCTCTCTCTCTCTCTCTCTCACCCCCATGCCAATACTTTTACCATTGTAAAATAAAGTTCATTTCATTTCATTTCATTTCATTTCATTTATCTCTGTTTGTCTTTGTTCTCTGTTCGTCTCTGTGATTTTTTTCCCCATCGCAGTTTCTCTGCCTGTCACTCAGTCTCTCTTTCTGTCGATCTGTCTATCTGTATGTGTGCTTAATTTAACCCCTCTTTCCACCACCTCCTCTCTATGCCTCTTTCTCTCGTTCACGTTCTCTCCAGCACGTTTCAACCCCATCAGCGGTTTGTCATAGGAAAATAAACCAAGAAACTCGGTTCGTTCCACGCTCGCAATTTTCTTTGCTTTCTATGCCGATCCTTTTAACTCCTATTTCCTATCATTCTACCCTACACCCTGTGTATCTGTTCATTTATCTGTCTGTCTTTCTACCATCTGTTTGTCCGTGGATCTGTATCTCCCCATTCCTATTACTCCCAGTCTATCCTCTCCCGCTCTTTCCTGTATCCTGTTTTCCCGTTCAAGTCCTCTCTTTTCAGATAGTGAGTTCTCGGCACTATTTTCTGCTTCCAGAATGCAACGATATTTCGTTTTTAAGGTGGATGTAAAAAACAAATATACAAACATGTACCATCTACTCTTTGTTATTCCTCGTTTTTATTATCACGTTTGGTGGAGCTGCATTATAAATCCCCACTCCTCAATCATAATCCTCGCCGTCGCTATTCTTGCCCCTCCCTCACATTTCTGTCATGTTCTTATTTCTGTATTTGTTGCCTTTCTGTGACTCAAAACTGAGTTAGGCCTATATTCCATAGCAGATGTTTGCACTGTTTCAGTGCTTTCTTGATAAGATTGTAGTTTGCAGCAAATAGGTCTAATATTTGCTAGCTTTCACGCTTTAAGCGTGTGTAAATGTAATGCAACCCCATAGATTGACTGCTGGACTTCGATCAAGCTTTCCGTAGTTCCTTAAAGCCCAAACACCCGATCCATAGAATCGGGTAACGAATGTCCGACACTTGCTGTCTCGCGCTACAGAGAAAAAGGTAGGGATAAAGAGTTGCGGCACGCGAGGAGGGAGGCAGAATGAAGCCACGCGATGAAATTCTGCTTAACGTCCTCTGGTCTGGAACAGACACATATGGGACATTAGTAAATATAAAGATGGTGGGAACGGTCCTGGAGGCAATGCCCGGAGGCAGTGCAACACCAGGAAAGTCCCGAATTTTTAACAATGCGAAGCGACGCGGCTCGACTCAGTACTTTTATATCCCGGTTGTGCCTTTATTAAGTGAGTAGATTCTCGTCTTTCTTCAATCTTACTAACTTGTTTTACAGGCTAAGCAAATGCTTTCAGCTGTTGAATGCGTCTTTTCAGCCGTAGTTTATGCATACATCTTTTTTGGTAATCTGTTTATTAAAAGTTCCGTTGATTTTTGAGTTTTTCCAGACAATATTGCATAGCTGCTCAGTAATATACCCTTCATGGCCTGTTACTTGTCAACTCCGTTTTATTCTATCAGGTAAAAGAAGGGGTTTCTTCCCTGTTCATTGCCGGATTCGCGTCTTGTATATTGTTCCATCCAGTACAACAAGGAAGAGAAGAGGAAACAGCTGTCAACCCTGTCTTCTGCTAACATGAACATTATTCCATCATGATTTACATCACAGATGATGATAAATAAGATGATGGAAAAGCACTCTGGGTGTTTACTTTACCAGGAATCCCGTGGCTGCAGACTTGCAAGATTCATCAGAGAAATCGTATATTCAATTTTGATCTGACAAATGCTTCCTTAAAATCCATTACACTCTCTCTCTCTCTCTCTCTCTCTCTCTCTCTCTCTCTCTCTCTCTCTCTCTCTCTCTCTCTCTCTCTCTCTCTCTCTCTCTCTGTATCAATTGATATATGAATCGCTTTATATATTTATGATTAGTCAGTTTCCCAATAATGCATCGTTTAGCTAGTTAATTGTTCGGAAATCTTGTTTATATCTTTGTTTGTTCATTTGTTTTTCTTTTTTCTTTTCCTTTCAAACTTTGCTTACTTTGATGCCTTGAATCATTATGTGTGTCCTGTTTGAGTTGTTGTTATATTCTAGTCTTGTTTTTGTCCCAAAGACAGATTGGAAGAATAGGCTTGGCCTAAAATCTCAATCATTGTCAATTAAGTTTGCCATGCTTCAAGTTTTAAGTCTCTCTCTCTCTTTTCTTTTTCTCTCTCTCTCTCTCTCTCTCTCTCTCTCTCTCTCTCTCTCTCTCTCTCTCTCTCTCTCTGTCTGTATCTCTCTGTCTCTGTCTCTCTCTCTCTCTGTCTCTCTCTCTCTCTCTCTCTCTGTCTCTCTCTCCCTCTCTCTCTCTCTCTCTCTCTCTCTCTCTCTCTCTCTCTCTCTCTCTCTCTCTCTCTCTCTCTCTCTCTCTCTCTCTCTCTATGATGTTATCGTCCGGATTGGGTTTATTTTTGGTTTTGCTTCAGTCATTTCTTTTTTATATTATGATCATTGGATTTTCACCGGTACCCCTTCCCCTTTGTCTCCCTTTTTGATACGGGCAGATGGCCTAATCATTAAAGTTTTTGAGTTTGAGTTTGAGTCTCTCTCTCTCTCTCTCTCTCTCTCTCTCTCTCTCTCTCTCTCTCTCTCTCTCTCTCTCTCTCTCTCTCTCTCTCTCTCTCTGTGAAATCGATCGTCGAAGGCTTTGCTTAGAAATGGGTTTGTGTCAGTGCAGTCGTGACAAGCTTGTTATTATGATAATTAGTCATCACCAAGTCACTGTCTGAGTGCAAAGTTTCTCTGTATCTCTAATTCCTGCAAATTTCTAAACAATATTTTCGGCTTTAAAAATCCACTTGATTTGTTGTGAACATCAACAATTATTTTACACATTCGTATCTTTCTTACCTTAATAAATCAGTTACAAACGTTGAAAAATATTTATGACATTGTGATAAATACGTTCTTGCCGGGACTTTTTCTCCAATGTTGTCATCTTTCCTGATCTGAATCAAACATCGCGCTTAACTGGATTGTGTATCACAGGAACTGCACAACCACACACTGTAATTACATTAAAATGAATATGTTGTGCTCGGCACAGATGCACAGACAGATGGATAAACAGGTACAAGCAGCAATGCATGTAGGGTAGCGAATGCCACGCAACACCTTAAAACGTAGATGTTACGCAATCACGTGATAGGTGTGGAAACCTTTACAGCCAGTGGTCTAAGTCTATTCCTTCGAAAGCCTCTGAAAATGTTCGGCAAAACTTCATACCAGAGCTTACAGCAAATCCTGGAGTTGTCTTTTGTTTTATACTACGGTAGCTATAACAAACGAGTTTTAAGAATCTCGTTGTCGAATTAAGTTGTGAAACGACAAAAAAGGGCTTTAGGCCAAGAGCGTCGGAAAACAGCGCATTAACATCGGAGAGAAGAGGGGAGAGAGGGGGGGGGGGGGGGGGGGGGGGGAGAGAGAAGCATGTTGCAGGAAGGATCTTTGTGGCGAAGATGGTGATTCGGGTGGGTGGGGTGGGTGGCATGGTATGACCTGATAGGAATGTGGTTTTACTTGGAATTGACGGCAGTCTTGGCAAAAGGTGCATCCTATTTTCTGACTAAACAGCTCGATTCCTTGCACCGGGAAACTGCCAGACGAGAGAGAGAGAGAGAGATAGAGAGAGAGAGAGAGAGAGAGAGAGAGAGAGAGAGAGAGAGAGAGAGAGAGAGAGAGAGAGAGATTGATTGATTGATTGAATTTTATTTATAGAGGGTAATAGAGTAAGCAATAACATGCTTTTTTACATCCAGCCCTCTGGACAAAATACATATATAAAAGTAGAAAATGAAAAACGAAAATAAACACATACAAAGTAATATAAAGCATGCAAAAAACATCCCTATATTGTAACACATCAATAACAAAATCAAAACTATACTAATTATTAACATTCAAAATGTGTGAAGTAAGCGCATACGCACGGGAAAATAAAACCCAATCCTACTTTTCACACTCATCTTTAAACATTCAAAATAGAGAAGTGCACAAACATAAAAATAAAAAAAAAACCTCAATCATACTTCATCATTAAAATGTACTTATTTGAAGAAACCTATGCATATAATAAGTCAAACATAGTATTACTTTACCTACTCATCTTAGCATGCGCAATTTAAAATGTAAATACATGTGCCCATGGCAACATGAAACCTATTCCTACATTCCATTATTCATTTCTAGCATGAACATATTAAAAAGTAGACACATATTAAAAAGTAGACACACACAATCATAACAAAAGCAAACCTAGAGAGAGAGAGAGAGAGAGAGAGAGAGAGAGAGAGAGAGAGAGAGAGAGAGAGAGAGAGAGAGAGAGAGAGAGAGAGTTAAAACTTGAAACTTGACAAACGTAATTGACAAGGATTGAGATTTTAGGCCAAGCCTATTTTTCCAATATGTCTTTGGGACAAAAACAAGACTAGAATATAACAAACACTCAAATAGGGACACACATAATGATTCAACTAAAATAACTATTACTGTTTATTGGACTCCTAGTCTCCTTTCTCCAACTGATCTCTCTCTCATTCACCATGTCTCGCTCCGTGTCTCTGTCTCTGTCCTTCGATCTGTCTAGTATCTGTCTATATGTCTGTCTGTCTGTCTGTGTGTCTGTCTGTCTCTCTCTCTCTCTCTCTCTCTCTCTCTCTCTCTCTCTCTCTCTCTCTCTCTCTCTCTCTCTCTCTCTCTCTCTCTCTCTCTCTCTCTCTCTCTCTCTCTCTCTCTCTCTCTCTCTCTCTCCCCTCTCTCTAAAAAAAAATTCAAAAAAATCTTATGAACTGATTTAGTCGCCAGTTAGGCTTATGTTCTTTAGTTCATGGTTTGTGCTTCCTTGGCATCGGAGCATTGTTTGCTAATGTCAATGACATTCATTCATTCATTCTCTCTCTCTCTCTCTCTCTCTCTCTCTCTCTCTCTCTCTCTCTCTCTCTCTCTCTCTCTCTCTCTCTCTGAATGATCAATGTATCTACACCAACACCCCTTCCCCTCACCTCCCCTTCTTGATACGGGCAGATGGCCTAATCATTAAAAATGTTCTGAGTTCTGAGTTTTCTCTCTCTCTCTCTCTCTCTCTCTCTCTCTCTCTCTCTCTCTCTCTCTCTCTCTCTCTCTCTCTCTCTCTCTCTCTCTCTCTCTCTCTCTGTGCGACCTTCTCGTCTTTACTACCTCTCTTCTAGTTGTCATTTGGTGTCCCAGTTCGTCCCTGGAGACTTCCACGCTCCCCCAGCCCCCCTTCGGCATCCCATTTTACTTACTCCCACGTGTGCGTACATCGTTTCCTTCCTCCCATCCTCCTGTCCTTCTCTTCTCCATGTACACTTCCTCTTTTGCTTTCTTTAGGAAGCCGGTGTCGCTTAATGGGAACCATTCGAAAGAAGAAGAAGAAGAAGAAGAAGAAGAAGAAGAAGAAGAAGAAGAAGAAGAAGAAGGAAGAGGAAGAAGAAGGAGGAAGAGGAGGAGGAGGAGGAGGAGGAGAAGAAGAAGAAGTCTTGCATTCGGGATTACTGATGTTAAGTGCAAAGAATCTTCCGAGCATGAAATCAGAAACGATTCTGACATAGATCATTATTTCAGTTGTCTTTGGTTGCCTTTATAAAGATACCATGATATCTGTCCATGCATTAAAATGTTATATTAAACCCCCCACTTTACTTGCCCAAAAGCTACATGCAATCCAAACACAATTGAGCTAAATCAGTGTTGGGTTGTTTGACATTGAGTTCCTTTGAAGTAACACACCCGGTACTGTAATCACGAGTGCGTCGTAAACAGTTAACACGGGTCTAAACATGTACAATAGACTAAACTGACAAAACGATCGGCGATTCATTCTAATTTACGTGTCACTACCCGTGCTAACATTTTAAGACGCACTCCTGACTACGGTTCCAGGAAGTCAATGCCAAACTTCCAACCTTAAAATAAAAACAAACAAACAAAAAACTCTTGAAACATTTTGTGTCGCTAGTGTTTTTTCTTTTTCTTTTGATTTCGACCCAGTAAAAAATGAGAGAGAGAACGAAACACCCGAAGGTGCTGAAGGGACCCAGAAATGCACCAGCCACGCCTGCCCTATGAACACGAGAGCAGCCCTGCTCCAGCCTTGAAAATCCGTGTTGTGTTACTGGGGAGCAGACACACATGGGACATTCTGTTTAGCATACAAAGGCACATAGCTACTCCCGGCTTGGTGACCATCGGATACGATATAGAGGAGTCCCTGCGAAATGTCCCCATGGGTGTACCAGTCCGTTTTTCATGACTGCAGAGCTCGCCGGTAAAAGACACCCACTCAGAAACCAGAACGCATCCAACAGCCCCCACCAAGGACAGGCGAGGTCAGCGTATCTCTAGACAAAGCCACAGGTCGGTTATGCTTTACGTCCTCCCGCTCTTTAAAAGAACATATGGGACATTACTTATAAACGCAGCCACAGGTTCTCGCCTTACGGTCTTATATGCCTCAGAAGAGAGTCCCATAATGTGATCTTATTCCTTAGGTCTTTCCCTAGTCATCCCAAGAGGGAAGGTTTTTGAAAAAAAAAGCGCATAATGACCGGGTAGGAAGGTGAGAGGGAAAAAGGTAGAGTGATGTGTTAGTGTGTGTGTTAGTGTGTGTGTTAGTGTGTGTGTGTGTGTGTTAGTGTGTGTGTGTGTGTGTGTGTGTGTGTGTGTGTGTGTGTGTGTGTGTGTGTGTGTGTGTGTGTGTGTGTGTGTGTGTGTGTGTGTGTGTGTGTGTGTTTGCATGCAGGTCAAGAAACCCTGCAAGTACTTTTCACCCGACTCGTTAGGCATGAAAAGTAACCACACCAATACCATTCTCTGAAGTACGTGACCTTTAATTGTCTTTGTATCAAGGCAAGCTTGTGACATAATTATTGCGAAGTATAATGCAGCATCATAATAAGTAGTAAACATTGTATCCCACTAAATGTTATCAATCGAGCCACACCTAATCTCCAAAACCGGAACCGGAAGCACAGATATCAAAGGGAAATTACCCAATTTACCCGGATATAGAAGGCGGAAAGAAGTGACAAAGCTTCGAACGGCAAACTGTTGCAGCTGTTATGAGAGATTTCCTCTCTGGTGATGGTTTGTTATTACACTCGGTGCTGTTAGCCTGCTACCTTACTCTCCTTCCGTTCCGCAAGGTGAACTCATTCTGTAGTGCAAAACGAACTCCAAGAGCGGATGATAATGATTATACTGAAGGAATAGAATCTCTTCAGTGCATTGCATGTCCAAGTTGCACATTTAAAAGAAGATCTCGAGGAAAATAAAGATATTCCAGCGAATCATATTAAAGTACACCCCGCTTATAGTAAAGTGCAGGGGAGCAAGGCTTTTCCTTTACAATAACAGGTTTTTCTTATAAACGATGTTTGGATATAGTAAAGTTTTGATGATATTTTTTACCTTATCCGATGACGTTTTTCAAAGTCAAAGCTAACATAAAATACTAAATACAAACCCATCCTACCCCTTCCTCATATGGTTTGAGGTCCAGAAAGGTGATTGGGTTTATACATGGTATATTTCCCTGTGCACAAAACAAAACTAGCTGTAAAAGCATATAGTGTACAACCTCTAACTTCCAGAATCGCCTTTGAATCTATTCATGCATGCACACGCACATGAGTGAGCGCACACACACACACACGCACCATGACCGAACAGTTTGCCTGCGGACATTTCGCCTACGGACACTTTGCCTACGGACATTATGCCTATGGTCACCATACTCACCGGACATTTTGCCTACTGGACATTATGCCTACAGACATTATGCCTGATAATAGATTATCATGCCTGCAATAAAATATTGCATTTTCATGATGCTACAGCAAAACCCGGTTATAAGAAAATCAAAGGGAGATAATTTTTTTGTTTTCTTATATCCGTGTTTTCTTATATCCGAAACTCGGATAAAAGAAAACATTTTTTTTTTCTTTCTTATAACCAAGTTGAATGGGGGAAAAGGGAAAAAATAAAAGAGAAAAAGAGAAAAAAATAAAATAAAAGACAAACAGAAACATAAAACAAAGAAAAAAATACTTTTACATAATTTGGTGCATGAAAAAAATGAAAAAATGAAAAACAAAGGAGGAAAAAAAGAAAGAACAGAACAGAAAATTAAAAACAAAAATGAAGGCAGACGTGGTGTGAGTTGCATGATGAGCGAGCAAGATAGTGGAGAGCAGATGAATGATTGAGTGAGGAATGAGAGTAACATATTTGTTTAAATGTAAATTTCTGTTTCTTGTTTTTAATCAATATTCTAATTTGGATGTATAACTTACTTTACACAGTGGAAGACAATATTGTATTGGCGTTTGTACAATGCCAATGGACAATAAGGAAACTTGCGACCTATGACTCATGTTTTACATCATAAAATCAAAATACAGCAAAACTGGGTTATAAGAAAATCGAAGGGAGATGATGTTTTGCTTATTACCATATCCAAGTTTTCTTATATCCGAAACTCAGATATAAGAAAACATTT
>CM065683.1:57841770-57844270 GCA_017654935.2 Phymorhynchus buccinoides | reverse complement strand
GCGACACACACACACGCACACACACACACACACACACACACACACACACACACACACACACACACACACACACACACACACACACACACACACACACAGCTTGTTCAGTTTATTCTGTAACCCTCAATAAAGATCATTTTGACTTGACTTCACACATACACACACACACACACACACACACACACACACACATACACACACACACACACACACACACACACACACACACACACACACACACACACACACACACACACACACACACACACACACACACACACACACAGAGGATGTAAAAAAGCTTTATCAAGCTTATTCTTTTATTGTCAATAAAGATCATTTTGAGTTGACTTGACTTGACTTGACACACACACACACACACACACACACACACACACACACACACACACACACACACACACACACACACACACAACCCCCCCCCCCACACACACACACACACAGACACACTTAAATAAATAATACTTCTTTTTTTTAAACAACCGATGAAGACGACAACAGCAATGACACAAATTACCCAACGAAGACACTGACTGGCGGAGACACGGCATTCTTTGCCAGGTGCACATCTCTCCTGGAGAGGCACAGCACGTACCAGCATGCAGAGGTGTGGGTCAGGACATCTGAAATGAATGATTATGGCTCTTACGTGTCCTTGACAAAACATGGCATTGGCCTCCCACGCACCCAAATTCATAGCCTCTCCCTCTATCTCTGTCTCACTCTCTGTGTCTTTCTATCGTTCACTCTCTCTTTCCCTGTCTCTCTTTCTGTCTGTGTGTTTCTCTTTCTGTCTCCCTTTGTGTCTCTGTGTCTCGCTCCTTCTCTGGCTGTCCGTTTTTGGTTTGTGGCTCAAGCCACAAACCTATAACTCACTTTGTCGGTCGGTCGGTCTGTCGGTCTGTCGGTCGGTCTGTCGTTCCAAAATTGTCGCACATTTTGACAAAATTGTCGCACTTCAAATCGAGGCTACACGTGAAAATAATGCTTTACGCCCTCTTTGGCCTTTAGGCCATGTGGGGCATTGGGATTTTACTTGGGGATATAAAGAGGGGGGGAGGGGAAGGGGGGGCAGGAAAATCTTTAGTTTTCACCTGTAGCTCACTGCGAGCTCACATTCTACAGACTACCAGTTGACACATGATAAAAAATGTAGTTAGTTATGTTATAATCGTTACTTATAAAATATATTATTTGAGAATGGCCGCTCCCTGAGCTATGATGAAAATTTTCAGGACCACAAAGTTTAAAATGTAATCTTTATTATTAAAAACTTTTAAAATGTCATGTAAGGTCAGTTAAAAACGCGAAAAACAAATAAGGTTATGTACAAAAAATAATTTGGTTCATGATGAGGCTGACATTGACTGACATTTTTTTTTTTAGTGTATGGTGGGTTGGGGGAAAAGAAAACCCCCCCAAAAAACCCAACAACCGGAGCCAGGCAGGTATGAACCTGCAACGTTAGTGTGGTAGTGCGGAGATTAAACCATTACGCTGTGAATGTTCTTACTAATAGATGAAAAATGTATCCTTACAGGTGAAGCCATGGGTAAAATCACTGGTGCTACCACGGGAGAATGTGGAGCCCCTAAAGTGGGCCCCCCCTATTCTACTGTACAGTGTGGAGCTTTTTTTTTTTTTTTAATTTACAAGGCGAGATTAATTTATCTACATATGTACACCCGAGATACTATTTATATTTAATTATTTATTTCGCGGCGAATATCATTTTTAATGGTGACAACCGATTAAAACGTTAAGATGGATAAGAATATCGATTTGGGAGTCTCCCGGCCTATTTTCTGTTAATGCTTCTTTTGAAGCACATCCTAGAGATCGAGGCTACACGACGAAAATGGAGTTTTACGTCCTCTTGGTCTGAATCAGACACATATGGGACATTTGTAAATACAAATATGGTGGGAACAATACTGGAGGCAATGCCCGGAGGCAGTACGAAACCAGTAAAGTCCCGATTTATTTTTATTACTACAGATAGGTGTAGCGGTGACCACGCCTCGGTTAAACCTCATCGGCTATGGCACCGCCACATGATTTTCCTTTTCCTTTTCACTTAGACTATTTTACCCCCCATCGGTTCAGATTCACGTGTACGTATTCAAGTCACATGTCAACTTTCACTCTTCCTTACCCCCCCCCCCCGCCCTCCTCGCTCCTCGCTGCCCCCCCCCCCCCCCCCTCATCAAATTCCCCACTTCTTCCTCACTTCTCCTCTCCTCTCTTTAGGGGGTCGGGGGAGGGGGGGGGGGGGTAATTTCTCACCTGCCCTGCTACGTGACCGAGACCTAGACTACACTCCATCTCAGTCTCTCTGTGGTTGTCGCCCCCCGTCCCTCCCCCGTATCCTAACGACGACCTCCCCCCCCCCCCCCTTCCCTATTCTCCTATCCTGTCTCTCCAGTCTCTTCCTGATGAAAATCCGTTTAACGTCCTCCGGTCTGGAACAGACACATAT
>CM065683.1:57821770-57836770 GCA_017654935.2 Phymorhynchus buccinoides | reverse complement strand
ATATGTACTTTATACTCATGCAGGCCAAATGTCAATGTCCTTATTTGCATTTTATTCATCTTTGTAATACTCATTGATCTTCGTAATACTCATGTGACTTGTCATCCAAAATTGTGCTTATATTTATGCATGCTGAATGTCAATGTATCTGTTGTACGACACCTGCACGACATTTCTCCTTGAAAGAGAATGAAGTGATTCTGAACTGAATTGAAGGACAGTAAAAGGCCCAACCCGCTGCAAACGATTCAATCCAACTGCTATCCGACTGACATTTTGTGAGGCATGATTTTCGTGAAATTCTACTGTCTAAGCGAATCTGATGAAATCCTACTAGTTTTCTTTATTCACTGTATTCGTAGTCACCCCGTATACACGAATCTGATGAAATATCTGTAGCTTTGCATCGGATGTTTTATATGATTCGTGTATTAAACTGGGGCCTACGTGAGTATAGTGAACGAAAAGAGTCGAATTGGTTTTAGACGGAAGTATTTCACGAGAATCACGCCTCACAGACATCGTCACAATCGGATCGTAGTTGGATTGAGTCGTACGCAGCGGGTGGGCCCCTTGAGAGCAAAGATACCAACTAATCAGCGGAGCAGTGCAATAAAGATGAGCAGCAGTTCCAGGGTAAGTAAATAGGCACAGGCAGTGACTACAGCATCATCAACGGCAGCAACTATAGCATCATCAACGGCAGCAACAACAGCTATGTACCAGAGCAGAAACACAGTAGTAGTAGTAGTAGTAGTAGTAGTAGTAGTAGTAGTAGTAGTAGTAGTAGTAGTAGTAGTAGTAGTAGTAGTAGTAGTATAGTTGTTGTTGTTGTTGTAGAGGGGAAGCGGAATCCAGCCGAATATACCATGCAGCCTACAGTCGAATGTACAGTGCAGCCAACAGTCGAATATACTATGCAGCCTACAGTCGAATATACCATGCAGCCTACACTCGGATATACCATGCAATCTACAGTCGAATATACCATGTAGTCTACAGTCGAATATACCATGCAGCCTACAGTCGAATATACCATGCAGCCTACAGTCGAATATACCATGCAGCCTACAGTCGAATATACCATGCAGCCTACAGTATATACCATGCAGTCTACAATCGAATATACCATGCAGCCTACAGTCGAATATACCACGCAACCTACAATCGAAAATACCATGCAGCCTACAGTCGAAAATACCACGCAGCCTACAGTCGAAAATACTATGCAGCCTACAGTCGAATATACCATGCAGCCTACAATCGAATATACCATGCAGCCTACAGTCGAATATACCATAAGCCTACAGTCGAATATACCACACAGCCTACAGTAGAATATACCATGTAGCCTACAGTCGAATATACCACACAGCCTACAGTCGAATATACCATAAGCCTACAGTCGAATATACCACACAGCCTACAGTAGAATATACCATGCAGTCTACAGTCGAATATACCACACAGCCTACAGTAGAATATACCATGTAGCTTACAGTCGAATATACCATGCAGCCTACAGTAGAACATACCATGCAGCCTACAGTAGAATATACCATGTAGCCTACAGTCGAATATACCATGCAGCCTACAGTCGAATCTACAATACAACCTACAGTAGAATATACCATGCAGCCTTCATTCGAATCTACAGTGCAGCCTACAGTCGAAAAATAACATTGCAGCCTTCAAGAATGTATCAAATCAAATCATCTATTATCTCATAACAGAGAAATAAATTGCATCCAGGTGCACATAAGAAAAACAACAATAAACACATTTATCAACAACAATTAAAGAACATAAATTAATAACTAATAACACTGCAATATTGTAATTAACAAACTGGACGAATACGAACAATTACTCCAGTAAAAGCAGAACGCATTTTTAAAATACATTTTAAATCAAGACATTATCAGTTTAAAAAAACAACAACAAAAAACGAGGCAAGAATAACGCTTAAAAATGCAGCAATAATAGTACCTACACCATCTCTACACAGACAATTTAGTCAAGGACATACACAGCAGTAATCTATTGTAGAACAAGGGGACTACAAATAGGCTTGCACAAAAACTCAATCCCAAGGAGATGGACAGGCTGCTCAGCAAAACAATCAATCGATGCAGTGCATTAAAGACCCCCCACGTCATGTGTCACATTCCCTCTTATGCTTGGAAGATTTCTTACCAACTATAAGAGGGAAAACTCGTAAAAACATGATTTTGACACGTGACGTAGTGGGTCTTTAAGAGTTCAACAGATTAATTGATCTTGGTAAGAAAGTTTTCTGTGCTCTTATTTTCAGTTTTAGAGTTCTGTATCGACGGCCCGATAGTAACACTTCATAGTATTTTGCCAGAACATGACTGTTATCATTAAGAATTTTCCTGGCTTTCTTGACTAATTGTCTGTCATACAACTCTTGCATACCACTCTTCCTTGCACCCACAACCTTACTGCACACATTCACCATATCACTCAACACACGCTTACTTTTTACACTCAAGCTTCCATACCAACAGATAAATGACACAGTAAGAACGGATTCAATGCAACATCTGTAGTAGGTTTGAAGAATATCTGAACAGACACCAATATTCCTTAGCCTCTGTAAACAAAAGATCCTGGACTGACTCTTCTTATGTGATGGCCAAAATGATGTGAACATAGGGCCAAAATAGGCTGCATGGTATATTCGACTGTAAGCTACACTGCATATGCCACTTCAGGCTACATGGTACACTCGACTGTAGGTTGCATGGTACATTCGACTGTAGGTTGCATGGTATATTCGACTGTAAGCTACACTGCATATGCCACTTCAGGCTACATGGTACATTCGACTGTAGGTTGCATGGTACATTCGACTGTAGGTTGCATGGTACATTCGACTGTAGGTTGCATGGTATATTCGACTGTAAGCTACACTGCATATGCCACTTCAGGCTACATGGTACATTCGACTGTAGGTTGCATGGTACATTCGACTGTAGGCTGCATGGTACATTCGACTGTAGGCTGCATGGTATATTCGACTGTAGGCTACACTGCATATGCCACTGTAGGCTGCATGGTACATTCGACTGTAGGCTGCATGGTACATTCGACTGTAGGCTGCATGGTATATTCGACTGTAGGCTGCATGGTATATTCGACTGTAGGCTGCACTGTATATTCGACTGTAGGCTACATGGTATATTCGACTGTAGGCTGCATGGTATATTCGACTGTAGGCTGCATGGTATATTCGACTGTAGGCTGCATGGTATATTCGACTGTAGGCTGCATGGTATATTCGACTGTAGGCTGCATTGTATATTCGACTGTAGGCTGCATGGTATATTCGACTGTAGGCTGCATGGTACATTCGACTGTAGGCTGCATGGTAGATTCGACTGTAGGCTGCATGGTATATTCGACTGTAGGCTGCATGGTAGATTCGACTGTAGGCTGCATGGTACATTCGACTGTAGGCTGCATGGTATATTCGACTGTAGGCTGCATGGTACATTCGACTGTATG
Organism: Phymorhynchus buccinoides; assembly: GCA_017654935.2. Taxonomy (NCBI): domain Eukaryota; kingdom Metazoa; phylum Mollusca; class Gastropoda; order Neogastropoda; family Raphitomidae; genus Phymorhynchus; species Phymorhynchus buccinoides. Next base: position 57,833,239 of record CM065683.1, on the reverse strand, counting down.
CTGCATGGTATATTCGACTGTAGGCTGCATTGTACATCCGACTGTAGGCTACATGGTATAATCGACTGTAGGCTGCATGGTATATTCGACTGTAGGCTGCATGGTATATTCGACTGAAGGCTGCAATGTATAAAGCGCTATGTGAATGTACTATTATTATTATTATTATTATTATTATTATTATTATTATTATTATTATTATCATTATCCGCAGTATGTCTTCGACTGTAGGCTGCACTGTAGATTCGACTGAATTCCTGGCATCCGCTATAGAAGCAGTAGCAGCACCAGTGTTAACGCAGTGGCAGCCTTTGTAGTCGACGTGGCAAGAAACAACAATACTTGACCTGTAGCAGCGGTTGAAGTGATGTTGTGTTGGTGGTAGTAGTAGTAGTAGTAGTAGTAGTAGTAGTAGTAGTAGTAGTAGTAGTAGTAGTAGTAGTAGTAGTAGTAGTAGTAGTAGCAGTAGTAGTAGTAGTAGTAGTAGTAGTAGTAGTAGTAGTAGTAGTAGTAGTAGTACATACTAGTAGTCCTCAAATCCCTTTGGCCGAGAGAGTGGGGATGTACCCTGGGCAAGGCATCACCACAAATTCTAGCCCAGCCCGCCGGAATAGCATCTACCCCCTCTGCTATCTGGCAGTCATGGTCGGAAACGTAGTAGTAATAGTAATAATAATAATAATAATAAATTTTATTATTATTATTATTATTATTATTATTATTATTATTATTATTATTATATTATTATTATTATTATTATTATTATTATTATTAGTAGTAGTAGTAGTAGTAGTAGTAGTAGTAGTAGTAGTAGTAGTAGCAGCAGTAGCAGCAGCAGCAGCATTAGATCGAAGTCGTCTTTGTTTCCCAGTTTTAGTACTATAAGTTAGTAATAGTAGTCGCAATAGCACCACCACCATCCCTACCATCCTCTTCATCCTCCTCCTCCTCCTCATCTTCAAAAGCAACAACAGCAACAGTAGTAGCAGTAGCAGTACTGTTGTAATAATAGTATTAGACTAGTCTGTAGTTATTGTGTAACTGATAGTGGTGGTGGTGGTGATGATAATGGTGATGATGTTATTGTTGTTGTTGAAGTTGCTGTTGTTTTTTGTATTGTGGATGAAGTGCGTATGCATAATGTATTCTTTCTTTTTAGCAATGGCTTTAAAAAATTAAAAAATACAGAGGCTTATGACAATTTTTGAAACTATAATGCTCTCCATTTGAATATTACATCACAGAAGTTAGATTCACAGGACGTTTGGGGGCTTACACGCAGTTCATACAAAATCAATATGCATTGCATACGTATGGTAGCAAGCGATGGATTTTCCATTTAGGAGCTGCATGTAGCCCTATACTGCTATAGCCTAAACTTAATTAATCGAACGAGTGTTTGACAAACAAACACCACTCCCACTCTCACACTTACTTTCAGTACCCCCCCCCACAATACCCGCACATCTGCTACTAACACTGACACATCCCTCGTCCCCTTTTTCTATACCATTTCCTCCCTCTTTTCCTTCCATCTCGTATTATTCGTATCAGTTCGACATAATTAGCTCGTTACAGGCGGGCTGCTTCTAATTTAGGTTCACCTTAACGAGTTAATGGGAACCTTGTAGAAACAAACGCCCCGTGACGGCGGGGAGGAGCACAGGAGGAGATGGGGATTGGGGTAGGGTGTCTAAGGGACAGTAGGCGGGCTTGACAAATGGAGTATGCAACACCGACATCACGTGCGAACGTTATTTGCAAAATGAGTAAGACGAAGGTAAGAAAAAATAGTGAATACAGAGATACGGGCGCGCGAAGATAAATCTAATGGCAATTGTAATCGAAGCACAATTCGATAAGTAATGGTGTCTTTTAAAGATCCCCCACATCACGTGTCATATGCTTGGAAGATTTCTTACCAGCTCTAAGAGGGAAAACACGTGAAAATCATGATTTTGACACGTGGCGTGGTGGGTTTTTAAAGGAAACTTTTGTATCCAAATGTTTCTAAGCGCTGCACCAACTGTGTCAATAAAACAAGACAACAAGCCACATAAACGTAGTCCTAGGGATTGTGTAAACCGACGGAAGTACTTTTCCATTTTGCCTTTTACTCAAATGGCTTTTATCACTGGTTGACATTAGCCTGTAGAAAGGGCCAATAGTAAATGAGAGCTGTACTATGTATGATTTTATACAGTAGTGGAATGCCATGGTACAGCTTAGTCTTTCGTGGAAGACTCCGACTCTTTAACTAGGGGACATTTGCACTGGCTCTAGTGCTGCAGCCAATGGGATTGGTTCGCCTTTGGGGACCTTCCCCAACACCAACTCTCGTCCTGAAATCTCTTTGGCTGAGAGAGCGGGGATGCACCCTGGGCAAGGCTTCTTCACTATAAACACATTTTAGCCCAACCCGCCGGAATAGCAGCTGCCCCCTCTGCTATCTAGCAGTCATAGTCGGAAACGACGGACAGGCAACAACAACGTTTCTATGGCATGTCGTTTAGGACAACTGAGATGAAAGGAAGATTTGTCCTACTTCATTTGCAATATTATCAGTTTCATCTTCTGAAATTACCTTGCGTTATTTTGCTTTCCTTGTTTTTGTTTCTGGTCGAACATTAATGTGCACACTTCCAGAAATGCTTCAGCCATTGGGACATGTGCGTAAATAGTATTCACTGGATATGGTAAGAGAGTCGCTCTTCACTCTCCATAAAAAACGTGCCCCCAAGAGGCCACACGCCTGATATTGATCCCAGCACTATCAGTTGTGCTGTCACTAAAGGGGTCAGTTCACGGCCATGCTAGTTAGGCATCAGGCAGGACTATCTTCAACACACGTTTTCTGTCATTGCACGGAGGTCTTTTCCTTAGATTAGTATTGCCCCAACTCGTCCCAAGAAAAGAAGGTCATCAGAGCTGTACAGGTGAAAGGATACATACTGGACGGTACCCCAGGCACAAGCGGAATCTTCTCAGTCGTTTTAATATTGCATATAGGATCATTAGTTTACAATTATTTATTTTGCAAAGGTTTGTTTTGTTCTACTTCGAACATAATCAATATTAAAACTAAAAGGCCAGCCTGTACGATATCGATACGATTCGATCACGTGGTCTCGAAGAACAAATGTGATTCGAGATTACGTGATCGAATCGTATCGTACAGTCGTGCTATTTTAGTGGACGTGTAGCTGACCCTTAAGAGATACGCCAATGAGTTCAACATGAATTACCAACTTGATGCGAAGATTTGTGACGCATTCTGAACTCCTCATTGACAGTGGCTCCAGATACAGACAAAGCAGTCCGAACCCTGGTTCTCTACTTGTTTATGAATGCCGCTCTCAAGGGAAGGATTGGAAGGCACATACAAATCTTATTCATTAATCATTATGCGTATTGCAGCATGGTAGTTTGAAAAAGAGAGCGTGTTTCCAAGCCTTTTCTTATTATTCTGCTATCAGAATTTTCTGTTTGAAGGTCGTCTAAGACTGCCCAGTCCAATCAAGAGAAACAGATTGCTAGTTTTACTTTACTGAACTTTTATTGAACATTAATCTGTGGAGTGGTGGCAAACTCTCGATCTGTTTTTGGCAACCAAATTGGGCAGTCTTGGAGAGCTAAAAGTGCTCTGTGCTTTTGCAATACTGTACACACGCAAAACAGACTTGGTCTAACCGAAACTACCATCAAACAATCTTTGTTGATGCTGGTAAGCAGTGTTCTGTGTGGTCAATGGAAAGTTGCGTTGTTGTGTTTTCTTTGTTTGTGTCTGTTCGTTTGAAAGAAAACAATGGCCTCTTTCTTATTTAGTGTTCCAAATATGTTTTTTCTGTTGGTCACGTCAGAAAACGCAAAACGAAGAAAGCAGTGTAATTGTCTTCAGGTTGAAAGCTGAGTCGTTGACTCATTGTCAATGCAGAAACAGGCAAACTAGTTTATATTATCACTTAGAAAAAAATCCATTTTAATTTCAAGAAAAGTGGGTAATGAAACAGTTGAATGAAATGTTAACTAGATAAGTATAAAACGGTTAAGAATGAAACAGTACATATAAGTTTCATAAGATACTGACACTGAAGAACAGCTATATTATAATTTCGCTATCATTGCTACTTCTTATTAAAGAAAACAACAACACACACTAATGCTCAACGAATGTCGTTATCATTGTGTTTTTTTGGTGTTATTGTTTTTAGCCCCACATGGCCGAAAGGCCGAAGAGGGCGTAAAGCCTTATTTCGTCCGTTTATTGTTTTCACTATAGCTAACGAACCAATTATCATCATTGTGATTCCATAATGATTCCATACCAAAGATGGCATGGAAGAGGGCGTGACCCAAGGGAGCAGTAACAAAGACAAGCGTATGCTGCTTGACACTGGTGGGTGGATTGAGCGTGTCTCCCGTTTCAGTGCCCTGACACTGTCCCGTGCTGCCTTCCTGACACGGCCTCACGAATGATCATTGGTCCCTGGAGACCACACACTTTACATGATAGGATGCTCTCGCTCTCGGCTCGTTTCTGGATGCTCGTGATGCTGGCTAGTGTGTGCAGAGGCGCAGATTTGGAGGGGGTGGAGGTGGGGTCCAAGGGTTCCAGACCCCATCTCCCCTAAAACAAAACAAAAACACACACAAAAAGAGAAAGAAAGAAAGACAAAGAGGGGAAAGCCATGACCTCATTAATGTAATTTCAAGCCAGAGTTTTTCTCCCATGAGAGGCCTTCTTTGCGTCTTTCACATTCACATTGTCATCAGCTTCTGGGGGCTTCGCATTCTTTTGTTACCATTTCTTTTTGTTTTATTGTCTGTCTGTCTGTCTGTCTGTCTCTCTCTCTCTCACGCACGCACGCACACACACGCACATACACACACATCACACACGCACGCACGCACACGCACACACACACACACACACACACACACACACACACACACACACATCACACGCACACACGCACACACGCACGCACACGCACGCACGCACACACACACACACACACACACACACACACACACACACACACACACACGCACGCACGCACGCACGCACACGCACGCACGCACGCATGCACACACATAGGCCTAGCACAATATTTAGGTCTGACTAGTTAGGCCACATTGGAATAAAGATCGTAGATTTACATCCCACCCCGGTTTGCTGCAGCTAATGTGTCCTGCTTATTTTCCCTTTCTCTCCCCCCCCCCCTCTCTCTCTCTCAATCATCCAGTCTTCTTTTTTTCCCTGTAACTACCTCTGTACATTAGCATGTTTAGCTAGATATGTGTTCGTAGTGTACATAGGTCAAACAGATTGTAAACAAAATGCTTAAATATTTGAAGACTTGGAGAAATAGGTTGCAGTGTTCAGTGGTTAGTGTTTTTGTTTACTCCCTTCCTCCATTCCACCCCTCCCCTCACCCCCACCCCTCTGCACTCTCTTTCCATCATTCTTTCTTCTTCTTTGATCACTCGGACAGTTTCCTGTCAAATATGAGTGCAGATGCGTCATGCTGCTGTTATGCACCTAACTAAGAAACAATTAGGCCCAGCAAGTCCGACTTCGGCTGGAGGAAATGCTTTTGAAAGTGTTTAATGAAAAAAGGCAGGATAAGGCAGAAAGATAGTAGATGACAGTAAGCAAAGGGAAAAGGCAGAGTCAAAGAGTGTGACATATTAGAGGAAGATACAAGCACAGAACTTCCAGAATGTGGGGGAACTATTTATACAAATGACCCCCCTGTACCCCCACGGGGGGATCATTCTTTCCATTGGTGCATTCTCTGCACCAAGTTCTCGGCAATCTTATACTTTAGTCACCCCCTCATGTTTACGACCCTCAATATCAAAATCTTTTTTTTTTTTACTCCAGTTTTATTAAAATAATCCTAGGCTTATTGTAACCCTATCTCTTTCCCTAAAATGGCAGATTTGTTTATCTTTTCGGTGAAAAGTTACATTGCGAACATTTGAAAGGGGTGATTAAGTACAAGATAACCGAAATTAATGCCAGAAACCCAATTACAGACCCACAATTGTAATTTTATGACCAGTACATTATAACTATCAGAGTTTTAAGGCCGCCATTTTGAACGCCATATTGCTTTCAAACTGGGTTAAATAAATAATTAAGAATAAGAACGGGATCGTTTGACCTCCAAAACCCAATTATCGATACCAATATACACTTTTAGGTGTTTTTACTTCAATAGTTAAAGTGCATAGACTGACTGAACCGCCATCTTGGCCGCCATCTTGAAATATTGAGTATTGAGTTGGAAAACTTGCCTATTACAAACAACAACCATGTAATCTACACATATGGATATAACTTCATGCTAAAGGGCATGTCTTGAACCGAAAGTGCATTCTTTTTTTTCTTCGATAGCTCAGACAGTTTCCTGTCACATGAGCGCAGATGCGCCATGCTGCCGTTATGCGCCTAACTATTTCTTAGTTAGGCCCAGCACGTCCTTCTTCGACTGGAGAAATTGTTTGTAAGTATTTCTTGAAAAAATGCAGGAGAATGGATCAATAAGGCAGAAAGATAGTAGATGACAGTAAGCAAAGGGAAAGGGCAGAGTCAAAGAGAGTGACATATTAGATAAATTACAAGCACAGAACTTCCAGAAGGTGGGGGGGAATTATCTGTTCAAAAGACCCCCCGGTATCCCCACGGGGAAAGAGTGCATACTAGCCCTCAACTTTGCAACATCCAGTCTATACTATCTTTTCTCTTTGGTGTGATGGAAGGATATCCCAGACTCCAGACATTTCCAACAGGTAACGGAGGGGAAAACTATCACCTGGCTTGACAGGTCATTAGAGTTACGTCCCCCTCCCCCCCCCCTCTCTCTCTCTCTCTCTCTCTCTCTCTCTCTCTCTCTCTCTCTCTCTCTCTCTCTCTCTCTCTCTCTCTCTCTCTCTCTCTCTCTCTCTCTCTCTCCAGGATTGATTTTTTTTTTTTTTTTTTTTTTCTTCTTCCTCCACAATGTATTTCCTGATTCTTGTGAATTCAATTTCTATTAGTTCATATGATTACTGTGCTGTGTGCGAGGTTGGTGGTGGGTGGGGGGAGGGTGGATGGGTGTATGAATGTGTAGTTGTTGGTGTGGGTTTTTTTTTGTTTTTTTTGTGTGTTTTTTTTTGGGGGGGGGGGGGTTCCCCTTGTTGCTTTTGTTCATTAATTGAAGTTTAATCATGCTTTTCTTCTTTTGTTTCGAGGGCAAGATGTAAACAAGCCCACTGTGTGCTTATTCTTTTCCCTCAATAAACAAATGTTTCAAATGTTTCAAATGTTTCAAATGTTTCTCTCTCTCTCTCTCTCTCTCTCTCTCTCTCTCTCTCTCTCTCTCTCTCTCTCTCGTCATGTGTTTGTGCACTTCTCAATTTGTGCATGCTAAAGATGAATGTGAAAAGTAGGATTAGATTTTATTTTTTCGTGTGTACATTGTATGCGCTTACTTGATAATGTTGTAATGCTAAAAACGAGCATAGTCAATAATATTAGGTTTGATTATCGTTATTGATGTGTTACAATATAGGGTTGTATTTTGCCTGCTTTATATTGCTTTGTCTGTGCTTATTTTCCCTTTTTTCCATTTTCTACTCTTAAATATCTATTTTTTTCCAGAACGCTGGATGTAAAAAAGCATAATGAATTTTTTGCAAACTTATTTAAATTTAAACAAAAAAGCATGTTATTGCTTATTCTATTACCCCTCTATAAATAAAATAAAATTCATTCATTATCTCTCTCTCTCTCTCTCTCTCTCTCTCTCTCTCTCTCTCTCTCTCTCTCTCTCTCTCTCTCTCTCTCTCTCTCTCTCTCTCTCTCTCTCTCTCTCTCTCTCTCTCTCTCTCTCTCTCTCTCTCTCTCTCTCTCTCTCTCTCTCTCTCTCTCTCTCTCTCTCTCTCTCTCTCTCTCTTAGATGGCCACCCCAGTACCAAAGTGAAGGCAGAAATACGCCGCAAGCCCCCAAGGCTGCAGTAGAGCTTCTGGGCGAGAGGGAGAGAGAGAACGAACGAACGAACGAACGAACGAACGAACGAACGAACGAACGAACGAACGAACGAACGAACGAACGAACGAACGAACGAACGAACGAACGAATCTTTTGTAATGTTGCAAAAGAATAAGCACAATACAGGCTTGTTTACATCTCGCCAACAACAAAGAAGAAAATATTAGAAGAACAAAAACCCAGATCAATACATCAATGACAAATATGTGTGAATACCAATTATCCACACAGCCACATACATACACACAGCCATACACACAACAGCTACACACACACACTCACATACACACACACACGCACGCACGCACGCATACACACACTCACGTACGCGCACACACACACACACACACACACAACACACATACACACACACACATACACACACACACATATACCAACACCAACATTTATCGTGAAAGAGGGAGAGAGAGAGAGAGAGAGAGAGAGAGAGAGAGAGAGAGAGAGAGAGAGAGAGAGAGAGAGAGAGAGAGAGAGAGAGAGAGAGAGAGAGAGAGAGAGAGAGAGAGAGAGAGAGAGAGAGAGAGAGAGACAGACAGACAGACAGACAGACAGACAGACAGACAGACAGACAGACAGACAGAGACAGAGAGACAGAGAGAGAGACAGAGAGAAGTCGGAAGTAGGAAGTTTACTGAATAAGGCCAACAGCCCCTTTCAGGGAGGGGGGGGGGAGAGGGGGAACAAACACTTAATACATTCACAATCATATGAAAGAAAAAACATATATGATGAGAGAGAACACTGAACACTGAAAAACTTGATTTAACAAGGATGAGAGAGAGAGAGAGAGAGAGAGAGAGAGAGAGAGAGAGAGAGAGAGAGAGAGAGAGAGAGAGAGAGAGAGAGAGAGAGAGAGAGAGACAAACAGACAGACAGACAGATAAACATAAAGAGGCTCTCGTTGAGGTCACGAGGTACTCTTAATTCTTACAGACCTAAAAAAAAGTATACCAGGAAAGGAGAAGCCGCAAACTGATCAATGATCGATGTTGTTTTAAGCCACGATTAAAAACATAAAACGCACCGACTCACCTGTTTCCTTCTTGGTGTGATTCTAACCTTGCCCGTTTTCCATCCCTCTACTACCAATCTACCTCTCAGCCTCAACCTTTGCAATTCAGCATTTGCCGTCTTTTCCGATCACCAAACTCAACCTACTACCCCCTTCCCTCGGGGTCCCCCAAGCACATCTTTGTACAAACAGTTCTAGAAGAACGGGATTACATTGGAATGGGAACGACCCCCCCCCCCCCCCCCTATCTCTATCTCTCTCTGTTATAACAAAATTATTTTACTCTTCACAGCGCCTAAACAACTATACAGACCTTTACAAAACTTGGTATCAATGTTTTTTATGACCTCCAGAAGCGGCCTGTTATGTCAGATTCACCAAATGGATAGCCGCATCAATGTAATTCCAGTGAATCTGATTTGAATATTACAAAAACACCGATTATACAAATGGGTGGATTTCAACCAAACTTGGTTTGGTGTAAAAGAATGAAGAATTTGTTTAACGTCCTCCGGCCTGGCACAGGCACATATATTATGAGACATTTCTGAGTAATAAAGATAAGGATAGGAAAAAGAAGAGGGGAGGAATGTTTGTAGACCATGGGGATAGAGGTTGAGGGGATACCGAGGTGGTGTAAAATTCCTGCATGTGTATATAATTATTATTCAAATGATGATCATCGAGCATTTCCATAAATAAATACGCCGCGAGCGTTGGAGGGTGGGAGATTACCACTGTGTTAAAAACAGATGATTTTAATAGTAAAACATATATATATACAAAAGCATATACATGGTGTAAAAGTGATGATGAAAATACGTTTAACGTCCTCCGGTCTGAAACAGACACATATGGGACATTAGTAGATATAAAGATGGTGGGAACGATCCTGGAGGCAATACCCTGAGCGGAGGCAGTGCAATTCCAGGAAAGTCCCGAATTTTTAACGATGCAGATAATATAACTAAGGTAAAAGTGTCATGTATGGATTGTTTTGTAAAATAATAAATTACTGTCCTTGAATGGTGTTTCAAGTGAGTACAAACATTTGGTCTCTGTGGAAGGGAAACACCAATAGTAATACATTACTGGGTATTGACAAAAACACCATGAGTATTATCTCCCTTGCCTTTGGTACTGGGTTTTACTGGTTGAAATCGAAGGGAGATAATTTGAAATTTACAAGTACAAGCATAACATTAAAGTTTTCATTTCTATTTCCATTTTGAATGATGACACATTTATTTCCATTTTTTGTGTGTGCTACCAGCCGTCGTGGCGCAGTGGTAACGTCGCAGACTACAGGCTGGGAGGTCTCGGGTTCGAATCCCATCAGTGAGGATGTTTTTTTCAGTCAAGGGACGACTCCTACCCAGAATGAGTGACTATGGGCTCAATGGGAAGGCTGAAACCACACAGTCGAGCTTCATCCGCTTACCGATGCGATTCTGAGAGTGTTGCTCTAATTTCAAGACCAACACTGCAGGTGTCTGTAGTGCTCGGGCCTGGCTAACACCGGGATATCATTATGAAAAGAAGCGTAGAGTACAGCCCTGTTAAGTAGTCTTAGACTGATACGGAACTCCATAGCATCATCATCATCATAGTCATCCGCCTCATTTCCATCAATCATCAAACATAAAAAAACCTGTCTCAAATCATGTGGCTTTGCATGCCCTGCTCTCGTGGTGACCATCGGTTTCTATTTCCAATCCAGTCTATGTCCCTGGTGCGTTCGGGTCAAATTCATGGGGATCAGAATGCTCTGGGGAGCTGTCGGTGGACGGTCGTGGTGGCACCCTCAGAGGAGGACCTCACTCACGCTGGCTCAGCGACTAAGACATTATTGTCGTCAGTAGGGGACTTAGTAGGAGGTGCCCTGCGTATGTCAGCTCAGAACATGCCTCACTGAACTCCACCGAAGTGACTCAGCAGCAGTGCAGTGTCTACTCTGGTGGTTGCCTCCTGACATGGATTCGCTCCCCTTGGACTGCTGGTTTCAGATTCTGCGACCCGACAAACCAGGGTGTGGCTGCGAGCTGGGATTCGGAATGATTGGTGCGGGAGCAATGTAAGTGTTCGGCCCAGAAGATGTGACATAAAAATTAGTTTGCGTTTATTTGCATTGAACAGGGATTACAGTTATATGGCTCTGTCATCTTGCTACTGTATCCCCCGTCCTACACTTTCTCACTTTTTGAACACACCTTACTTTCCCATTCTCTGACCTCTAGTATCCTCTCTCTTTTCCCCGTTCTTTTATAAATCAGTCTCTCTGTCTCTCTTCGCTGCCTGTTTCTCTGTCTTTGTCTTTCTGTCTCTGTCTGTCTGTCTGTCTGTCTGTCTGTCTGTCTGTCTGTCTCTCTCTCTCTCTCTCTCTCTCTCTCTCTCTCT
>CM065683.1:57801770-57816770 GCA_017654935.2 Phymorhynchus buccinoides | reverse complement strand
GTCCGCTGAGTGGCCCCGCTTGTTAGAATGTCAACCAGAAATTGCACCTAGGTAATAATAATTATGGTGGTTTTCTTTGATGAATTAGGTTTAAGTAACACCGATATTTTCTTGTATCCAGTGTTACAAAAAACGAGAGACTCCTGTGCAATAATAACACCCAGGTTCATTAGTATTCTACGGAGAAAACTGATCTGTATCACTATTATCTACAAAACACTTTGAATCAACCGCTGTTAAGAATTAATACAGTTCTGTAGAAAAATGTGCATGACAATTTTGTTGCATGTGTATGCATGTATATGCAAGTAGATCTCTTGCATGACTTTTTATGCAAAGGCTATTGCAAGCCTGGATAGTGTGCAACGGGAGTTACAATGTCAAAGTTGTTGTTTGACAGTTTTGTTTCCAGTTTAAAAAAAGAGAGTAAATAATATAGTATAGTGGCTTGTTTTTACCCATTTCATTTGAATGTTTATTCTCGCATTAGTTGTTTCAAACTAAGACCATCAAATCACTAAAATGAACCATTTTCTTTATTATAAAAACGTATAGATGTTAATACTTCCAGTGGATTTAAGATTTTGCATGCGACTTCCTTTTCAGGAAATGACACCACATTGGCAAAAAAGTGATATAATTATACACACAGCCTTTGTTGTTGTTAATACAATAAATTGCACTTTTACTTTTTTTGTATGTTTTGGGTTTTGTTGTTGTTAACCCAGTCATTTAATAGTTATTTACGAGTTCTTGTTCGGAGAAACAGCAACAGTACAAAGATGGGTATTATCAGAAGAAGAAAAAAAGAACGTGTACAAAAGACAGCATATTTACAACACCAATGAAAATAATTATGACATTGTAAAAGACCAGCACAACGTGGCACAACTTGACTGCCGCAAACATTGCGTGCTTCATTTTGTGTAAGAACAGGGGTACCTTGTGAATGAAGCAAAGACCTGTCAGTTTCTCTGTCTATGTCTGTCTGTCTGTCTGTATAAAAATGCGTATCTTCACGGCTTCAGTTACTGAACAGATTGTGATTGCATTTGGCAGGCTCATGTATGGCTTGCAAGGTTAGTTTGCCTGTTACCCCGTATCAGAGGCTTGAATGACCAAAACATTCTTGAGGTAGGGGCCCGGAATGGTGGTGTCAATTTACTTCAGAACATAATCACCGGACGAACAGTTGTAAAGTAAACTTATACACACATACACCGATCCTTGTGGCGTAGGCGTGAGTTCTCTTCATCCATCACACGGAAGACAAGGGTCGGTTCCTTGCTGGGGAAACATTTAATTGAATTCCCAGTTCTGTAGGGACAACAGAAACTTACAACCACAATAAAGCTGGAATTCCATATGCGCTATTTTCGCTGGCTTAAATCGCCCGCTACTTTCGACAGCGACGAAAAATGTTGCTTGTAATTCCATTGACGCTACAATCGCCGGCGATTTTCGATGGCGCCATTCAAACATCGCGCTAAAAATCCCAATCGCGCCTTCGGAACTGCAAGCCACGTTTTTCACGAGTACCACATGTTTCTCCACGGTTTTGGAAGCCATGCTGGCTGAACAATCGCGTGATGATTTTGCTCCATCCACTTTCAGACTATTTTCGACGGCGATAAAATAAAATCGCGAGCGATTTTCGACTGACTGGTCGCGATTATCGCGCTTATGGGTGTACAGAATGAGTGATTGTTGGTGGCGATAAATTTTAACCGCGGGCGATTATCGCTGTCGATTTTCGCCTTTAAAATCGCGCATATGGAATTCTAGCTTAAGACCCGTATGTGTCTGTCTGTTTGAAGGCGACTGAAGGTAAGTGTATGTGATTGCCGTACTGTTCCACTTGTTTTCTGGCTTTCACTCATCCGGCCTGCACAGCAGTCCAGCAGTAAAGAAAGCAAGGAAAGTGATAAATGACAGACTGTTGGAGAGACTGAGGGCGACAAGACGCTTTGTTGTCCTCACCGATTTATGCATGCATCCTCTGTAGTGTTCCCTTCTTCAAGGCCACCGCTAGACGGCGCTTGGGAGTCAATAATAATTTAAAAAAAAGGATGATTACAGGTTGACATAAAGAAGTCGAGGGGAATAATATAAAGAGAAGAAAAAGTAGAATGTCTGTAGCAAAGAGAGGTAGTAGATCCAGACAGAGAAGTATGCGAGGTAGAATGGAAGAAAACAGAGCCTGTCGTTTCAAAGCGTGAGAGCTTCTCTTGTACGAAACGGGGACATTTCCCAGCGTGGTTTGGGCAAGGTGAGAAGAGGTTTAGGGGAAGGACGGGAAAGGGAAGCGTGATATGAAAGTGGTTCAGGTGAAAAGTTGGAGTTCAAGACACCCCCTCCACCCCGTTTTCCACGTTTCTGAAAACCCCAACCTGACAATGCCTTTTCTGTCTTAGTTGCCCCACGATCACCAGCGTGCGTATGATCCGTCAACAAGTTCTCTGTTTAGCACGAGCTATTGTGTTGCACGATCACGCGCCGTTCTCCCCTTTGACACTTGTCGCCTCTTGGTATGCCCCTTTTCATTCCATCATGTCTGAACGTGTACCTTACAATGGCGTCAGCCTCTGAATTCAATCACTTCTTGCTCTTGGAAGGTTGGGCAGGGTTGTCGATTTGTGAGATGAATTTCGATGGAGGGACTAGATGACCCATAAAAAAAAACAATTTAAAGACTCAGTGACGCACCACAATAAGTCCCTTGTTTTTTTCTGGGTTGCTGTGACACACATACACATTTCCACAACTTTAAATTGAGGCTGCTCTTTAAACTGATGTTTCGGTTTGAATTTGGGGCCATTTATATGGGTTTCAGACCTGGTCAAAACAAGATTTCTTACCAGCTATAAGAGGGAAAACACGTGAAAACCATGATTTTGACACGTGACGTCTTTAAAGGAGAGCATGAGCACTTTAGAGCGTGAGCATCAGCACTTTAATGATCATGCGATTTCAACTGAATTTTTGGCAAACCTTTCTTTTTTCGGCATTTAATAAATAAAGAAGATATGGCAACAATTTAATAGATAAAATACAATTTTGCACTGTAACTATCTTTTTCTTATAAGAAGGTATCATGGTGAAACCACAACAAGAATACAGACAAGAACATTTTGGACGGATCAATAGGGATAATCATTCTTGTTGAAATATTAGATTGCGTGTAAAGCGGGCGACAGACTATGCGACTGCCTCATATGACTCGATCAGGTCGTGACGTAGACCAAATTTTGTTTCCCGCACAGAAGAGGTCACAAGCCATCTGACTCGATCAGACTCGATCAGTGAAATTTAGAACCCGCCCTATTCGGCCCTGTCACCTGACTGGGCCCGACTGAGTCAGACTGATCGAAGGTATGCAAATGAGGTGAAACGTCACGACCTGATCGAGTCACATGAGGCAGTCACATAGTCTGTCGCCGGCTTAAATTAAACTCCAAACTTTCCCACCCTTGTTCGATCTTCTAGTGGACACAAAAGTTCAACGTGCAGTGCAGCAGAGCTGTGGAAAAACAAGGGACAAGAAGGGAAAGAGATAAACGACAGGATGTTGGAGAGAGGTCAACGATGACGTCCGGATGTCCTTCTTACAGATTTATGCACACCACTGTCTTCACTTATTTCTTCAAGGCCACAGGGGGTGGAGAGTGGGGGTGCTTTGCGAGTCACCAACAAAACTTGTGATCAAGGGTGATGCAAGGAAGACCCAGAGGGAGAAGACGGAACAGAGAGGTTTTTAAAAGACGTGGAATATTATATTGGGTAGAGAAGATGGAGGTTGTTGACCGAAGACACAAAAGAGAACAAAACTCCTCTCTTCAAAGCACGACAGCTGTCCAGCGTAGATGCTTCCCTGTGAAACTAGACACAAGTTGAAGGAAAGCTTTGTGAATGGACAGGAAAGAGAGTAGAACAGCAAGGTGTGTTGAACGAAAGGAAGTTTCGCCCATTCACTTTTTTTTTAACACACAATGCTTGCTATGTCTTCCGTTTTGAACTAAATACAAAACACTATTGTATTACAAGTTAAGTCTATTCTATCAAGATGTTGAATTTATAATTATTGTTTCTTTATCACATTCTGTTACCTTGTAATATTATTTCTTTGTTATTTTCTGTGTCTAAACATATGCCAACATATTGTCAAGCCCTGATATTAATCATTCCAAGCTACCTTGAAATGTTTGGAAAGGGCCATCGCCTGCCATCGAATTAACGGCCCCTTGTCCGTGGATTAAGAAATCACACACACTTCACAATCACTGCTGATAATGTTCAATGCCACGTTGTGATTTGTGTGGGTCATTGAAATGAATATAACCGCCAAACAGAACCTACAAACGTGTGGCCATAGCACCATCTTTGGGATGCCAGACCACACCGTGGTTCAGGCCACTGGCCCTTTGTGGGATGGTATCACATGGGATATTCTCGTCACGTTACCTGAAGAAAAACACACACATTTAAAAAACACAATCTGATGTCTGCTGGTGTGATGCTATCGGAGCAGTCGAAAAGAGCGCACCGCTAATAAGCGCGCGCCTAAAAGAGCGCATTTTGCATGCTAATAAGAGCGCGTGTTCATGCCAAAAAGAGCGCACGTGAATGTGTGGTTTTCGTGCTAATAAGCGCGCATAGGTGAAATCGTTCTCACCAGACATTTACCATTTGCACTCGTCTGTTTGCTAAACTTCAGTCTTCTTGCTATTTTGGAGAAAGAAACTTTCGATATGTCCACGATTCAACACATCACCACGTTAGGGATAGGGTTAGGGATAGGTTTAGGGCTTCACATCGCATTTTACAACGCGCTCTTTTTGACATCCTCGATCTTTCTTAGGTTCCAAATATGCGCGTTTATTGGACAAAACATTGCGCTCTTTCTAGCTTCATTTTTTGGACGCGCGCTTTTAGAGAGTAGGTAAAACGCGCGCTTATGGGATGCACCCGATGCTATGTGTTAAAGATCTTGCGTGTATTATTGGGCGAGACGTAAAACATCGTGAATTTAATGCATATTCTATAGTATCATAACTGTAAGCAAGAGTAATGAATAACAATACGGTTATTCGAGCAAGAAAATAGACGAAAGCTCTCGCTAATCCCCACAGTCTTGCATTCATCTTATTTTGCGTTCCCATGCCCATAATGGGTAAGATACGTATGTGTCCGGTTTTCAGTTTTCACTGGTCTCCCCGCTGTGTACAGCCGACACATTCCGATTTTGGAGGAGCTCAAATGAGAAAGGTTATTTGGACGATTGATTTTGAAAAAAAGGCAGGAGGGTGGGGCAATATGTCAGAAAGATAATAGATGATAGAAAACATCCACCCCAACTCAACACTGTGAACTGACAATACCCTGTTCTGTCTGAAGTACATTGGAACCTCCCTCATAAGACCTTCAAAAAATCATCCAAAATGGGGTCTTAAATGGGAAGGGAGTTGAATACGGGAGGTAATTTTAATACCTACAAAGGAGGGCAATGTCTCAGAGAAGTAGGTAGGAGTCTTAAAATGGGGGGGGGGGGGGGGGGGGGGGGGGGGGGGGGTGATAAGGGAGGTTCCACTGTATTTCTCTAGCTCAAACCTCACATAAGGCGTTGACTGTTCCCTGATATTGAACCCATTGTAATGCATGGTCATGCAATGTTCTTTCTTCTTTTCACTCATCTGTACTCCTGCCATGGCATCTGTACTCCTGCCATGGTAGGTTCTGTATTGGTATTCGGTATTTGGTATATTCTGGTCACAGAGACTCGCCACTGTGAAATTCGGGCTGTTCCCACCGGGAGAGGGCGTCGCTTCAAGCGCAGCGCCATCATGTTTTTTTGTTTACAACAGGTGTAAATGTCTGTCTGTCTCTCGCTCCCCCCTCCCCCCCTCCCCCCCCCCCCTTTCCCCCCGCCGTCTCTCTCTCTCTCTCTCTCTCTCTCTCTCTCTCTCTCTCTCTCTCTCTCTCTCTCTCTCTCTCTCTCTCTCTCTTGCCCTCGTGCGTGTGTGTGTGTGTGTGTGTGTGTGTGTGTGTGTGTGTGTGTGTGTGTGTGTGTGTGTGTGTGTGTGTGTGTGTGTGTGTGTGCGCGTCAAGTCAAGTCAAGTCAACATTTTATTTCCAGATGAGAACATTGTATAAGCAAATTACATGCTTTTTTTTCAACAAGCCATCCATAAAAAAATTATGTAAACAAAAATAAAGAAATAAACATTCCAAACATTCCAACAAGAAAAGGAAAATAAACAAGTAAACAATTAATTGTGTGTGTGTATGTGTGTGTGTATGTGTGTGTGTGAGTGAGTGTGTGTGTGTGTGTGTGTGTGTGTGTGTGTGTGTGTGTGTGTGTGTGTGTGTGTGTGTGTGTGTATGTGTGTATGTGTGTGTGTGTGTGAGAGAGAGAGAGAGAGAGAGAGAGAGAGAGAGAGAGAGAGAGAGAGAGAGAGAGAGAGAGAGAGAGAGAGAGAGATTAAAATGTACTCTAGTTCTCACAGCTTAAAATTACTAGACGGAGTATTCTCAAATTGTGTTGTTGTTAGGTGTGAAGAATTTGAGATTTCAGGTGCAGCAGCATATCACCTGCCACCAAGCATCGAATGACGAGCCGCGTGTTAGCTGAAAGAGATAATTAATTTTCATAGTGCCCTAGGTGACCTATGGCGTGGTGGATGATTGTGATGCACACACACACACACACACACACACACACACACACACACACACACACACACACACACACACACACACACACACACACACACACACACACACACACACACACACACACACACACACACACACTGCACAAGGTTGTTTTATGGAGAGCTGGGTCTGGTCAAATTTATGATTGGCTTAAACAAAGTTTATTGACATAACACATTGCAGTGTACACACATTATTTCATGAGCACAACAAGCTATAAGCTTATAAGCGCACTCAAAAAGTTTCAGTTACAAACATAAGGCTGTATCATGAATGTACTTGAACAGCTAAGAGAAAATCACATTGGAATAGGAAAAATAAACTAAGCAAAAATAACAATACATCATGCACCCATTTATAACTATAAAAAACAAACAATATAAATTTATGATTGGGGTGTTCTCTATACCCCCCCCCCCCCCCCCCCTTTCTCTGTGTGCTTTGTTGGGGCCAAAGCTTCAATAAAAACTGTTCCAAACCTGTTTCAAACTGGTAGACCTGTTCACCGGTTGTCAGTATGAATAAACCAAACTCTGCTGCGTTTCTAAATATCCAGTTTATGATCCTCTTTATTTACCTTTTCTTTTAATTTTCAAATTACTTCTCTGGCCTACTTATGTCCCTTTCTTCCGACATAATGAGAGACTTAGTGGGATTGTTTTCACGCCAGAGGGCATGACAAACGTGTGGGGCTAATCCTCTCTATTTTCTTAGTTGGGGATAAAGAAAATGAGAGAGAGAGAGTGAGTAGTCCTACCATCTCTCTCTCTCTCTTACTACGCCCAACTAAGAAAATCGCGTGATAAGCCCCTAGTGCATTGACTGCCCTCTGGCGTGAAAAATATCGCCATAAGTCGACCATTATGTGGTTGAGCCTCCCCGGTTCCATGGCAAAACAATCAACGTATTGATTGTGGCCATGCACAGTCAAGAAGAAGACTGTATCAGAACCGGTGTTGCTCCATGCACTGATCACAGATGAACAACAGTGTTTCTTGATGCATTAGTTTCAACGGTAGGGTGGGGGGTGGGCTCAATAAGCCCATTGGCATACGCGCGCTTATATCAAAAAGCCTAAATGTCAATTCTTGCTCAGCCCATAACCGTCCACTGTTCATAGGAGATTTGACGCGGTATCCCACTCACTCAGTTGGCGCCAGACCACTCTTGGAGTAGCATCGTTTTTGCCTTTAAATATACACAATATGTATATTCAGGCTTTTTGCTTATATGAACGAGTTCATTAGTGCACACTGCATATTGAATTGCGGTATGCGCTCCTTAACCGTCTTCATACACAGATGCGCTTCTCCATTGTCGATAACCCAATCATCGATTGAAAATGGTTCAGATTATTTGTCAGTCTCCTAGTTTCATACTGAAATCAAATTCTTTTCAACCTAAAATAGCAAGATACGTACATGAATGCAGTAAATGATTACGCGAGTATAATAATGTTTTACTATTCTTTATTTACTACATTTACATTGTCACCAACTGTACCCTTTTTTGTTTGCTTTTTCTTCTATCGTGGAATGTGTTTAGGTTAGGTTAGGTTAGGTACATTATAGTCGCAGAGGCGTCTCTGTGAAATTCGGGTTGCTCCCACCTGGAGAGCGCGTCGCAGCCAGAGGCGCGCCACCCAAGGTTTTTATTTGCATGCGATTTTTGTGTGACTGATGAGGAAGGAAGGGAGGGGGGGTACATTTTGATCAAATGACAACTTTTTCGTTGCCACTGGGTTTAACGTGTGCTACGTACATGGGCACACGAGACGTCGGTTTATCGTCTCATCCGAAAGACACATCTGTGCCAACAATTCCTTTGATGGTTTTACGACAAATAAAAGAGTTTGAGTTTTGAGTGTGTTTGTGTGTCTGTGTATTCATATCTTCGATCCCCTCCCTCCCTCCCTCCCCACATTCCTCTATCCCCAGTTTTAGCCCTCCCTCCCACCATCACCTTTTTTCTACCCACAACAAGCCTCCCCACCCCTGCCCAGCCTCTAGTACACTAACTAGATTGTCAGAAACACATTCATTTGGGAACCTACTGTTTCCGTTAGGCTGACACGCTATTGGCCTTCAGTTCAGGGCGCTACTGATAATCTATTACTGCTATTACCCAATCATCTCAGTCACAGCAACTACACCCGGTGTTAGCCATATGTCTACAACCCTACCCCCCTTTCAATGTCATTTTAGGGACATATGTAATCATTGTTTTTGTCTGCTGTGTCACTGCTAACCCACTGCTTCCAAGTTTTATACTGCATACCAATTTTATTAACACAATCCCACCATATTCTCCAAGAGTCACAATTAAGCAACATACTTTTGTGGAAATATAAATGATGGGCACTATGAGTTAATTTATATAAACAATATTGAACACGAGTTCGTTAACAATTCACTGTAAAATGTCTCTTTTACATTACAGGACTTAAGAATAACACATGAGGTTTTTATTTTTTTAAGTGATTATGTAGACTTGTTGTGTTATTTCCTTGTTTCTTAAATAACACATGTTTATTTTTTAACTAATTGCGGACGAATTCAGAGCATACTCGGAACAGGAGAACGCCAGTCAGGGCCTAGTTCCGAGTATTCTCGGAACAGCTCGGAACAGCGATTTCTGAGTTTAAAACTTGACTAAATCTATGTTTTTTTCCATCCAAACCACGTTTTTTGAGTTACTTCTCTTCATCACTCTTCCAGCTTTCGTTTCACTTATGTTTGGCACTTCTGTTTTAATTTTGTAATGTTAAAAATGTCCAACAAATCGGCCCTAGACGACGCTCAGAAAATACTCCAATATGTTTTCATTAAAAGTCATAGCAATAAGGAGACTAATCATTGGTTTAAATGATTTTTATTTATCAAAAAGCACATTACACACATGTTAGGCAAGCATAGTGGCAACAACAAGCTTAAAGCTAATACTGTGTCAACGTACTATGCATGAAGCTTTGAATGGCGGCTAGCAAGTACAAGACTAAACAGGTTAATCTAAGCATTATCAAAGAAAAAAGAGAGATAAAAATAGGTACATTTTAAATCCTTCGTGAAATATACATCAGGAAACCAATGAAAATCAATGAAAATAAGAAAAAAGATAAATCCAAACTTTGTAAAATACACAAAACAGAATATAAACAATAAGATATATGAATAAAATGGAAAAAGAGGAAAAACCAAATTACATTCAGAATATGAAAGAGACATGAGGATGATGGGGGATACAAAAGATAATTACGACGTGAATCAATCACTAATTGCAGTGGTTACAAGGCATCTTACTTGCTAAACAAGGATCCGTGTACATTTTATTATTATTATTATTATTATTATTATTATTATTATTATTATTATTATTATTATTATTATTATCAACAATATGTACAGGGAAAGTCGGCCATACACTGGTGCAACACATTGAATATACAAACTATGAATGGAAAAGATGATAAAATAAATGGCTATGAATATTGACATGGTAAATATGACTATTAATGAACATCAATTAGTAAATGTGTCACCAAATACTTACGACAGAAACCTTTTTGAATGAACAATAAATTGATGAACAGTTTCAAATATAAGACTATTTATTTTGTTTGATAGTACAGGATGTCCTTTCAATAACGTTGTAATCTAGCATAGTCTGGGGGTAGAGTTAATATTGTATTTGATCGAGCTATATGAAAGAGTGGACAGGAACGTAAGTAATGCTCAGAAGTTTCCGAGGCAACACCACAATCACATAGGGGATAATTAATTAAATGTCTGTTAAATAAGTCATAATTGAGGTTGCTAATTCATAGACGAAGTTGACAGTGTATTACTTGTTCAATTCTATTACCAAAATAATAGAAGTCAGGAACAATAGGATCGTTAGCATTTAAGTAATGTTTGAGTTGGCTTAGAGAGGTGCTATTTTTCACACAGTCAGGTAAGCTATTCCAGAGGACAGTAGTTGATGGTACAAAAGAATTTCTGTAAATTTCAGTATTGAAACTAATGATTCCGATTTTCATAATGCCAGTAACCACGATTTCAAAGCGAAAAATAAACTTGGGTCAACCAGTAATGTTGTCAAAGCTGAATCATTGACAGTGTGGAGTTTTGTTGCGCTTCTTATTTGTTATATTGTTTTCTAGGCAGCCCCAGGCCAGTAATAATGTTCATCTAAGGCGGTGAAGTCTTGAAGGGGTTAAGTGATTATAATATACATACACTGTTTTAGTTTCTTTGTCTCTTATTCTGTTCAATGTTGAGGATGAAGGGAAAGATAGGACGTAGCCCACACCGCAACGTGGATGGAAGTTGGGACGTAACGGGGGTCACCGACACAATCCTGCCCTTATTGAACTGGGGATAGAAGAACTATCCGAGAAGACACGATGGAAAAGAGGAAGGAACCGTTTGACTGTGGCACCGGTTGAAAACACACCGGAAATGAAGCCCGTTTGCGCGCGCGTGCGTGTGACCTTTGTGTTTTATTTTTCTGCCAGAGGTGTTGGTATTTGCGCAGCTGAGGCGGCCAACAGGTGACATGAGTGCACGAGCCACGTTCTGCTGGAGCTGTTGGCATCTGTTAGCCTGATAAGGGCCATCCGCACTGCGTACGATCAGAGTCCAATACGATATGATCGTGACGATGTCTGTGCAATATTTCCGTCTAACAATAACTCTACTTTTTTGTCGTTCACTATACTCATGTAGACCCCAATTCACGAATCAAATAAAATATCCGCTACAATAATAAGATTGTTATTTATTTATCAGATTCGTGTACGGGAGACTACAACTATAGTCAACATAACTAGTAGGGTTTCGTCAGATTCATTTAGACAGTAGAAGTTCACGTCAATCATGCCTCACAAATGTCACAATCGGATCGCACTGAATCGAATCGTATGCAGTCACGGTGTGGCTGGCCTAATATATATAGCCTTAGTTTGACGCCTCCTTTAGCCCCAACACTCCTCATTTAACCCCCTTCTGAACTCAGTAAATGTGAAGGAACAAAATCAAGAATGCCCCAGTTTTCATCTCGGGCAACTTTCCCACAGTTTGGCTGGTACCATTTATAATTGTCACAGCAAGAATCCATTGGTGGTTATTAATCATACTCATTATATATGGCACGTGCGCGTGCCAGAACGCCCGTGGAACTGCAAAGCTTGGGACACAGATCTACACTGGGGCTTGGGATTTACGTTGGTGATACCAAAAAGCCTGAATATACAAAGAGTTCGCAGTCCGCAGCTGAAGCGGGGTGAAGCCGGTTAATTTACTCCCACCCTTTCACCTATACTTCAGGTGGGGATCATTGTTGAACTCGCTCACTGCCTCTGTTACCATACTTAGCACTTTCCACCTTCCACCCTTTCACCTACACTACAGGTGGGGATCATTGTTGAACTCACTCACTGCCTCTGTTACCATACTTAACACTTTCCACCTTCCACCCTTTCACCTATACTTCAGGTGGGGATCATTGTTGAACTCACTCACTGCCTCTGTTACCATACTTAGCACTTTCCACCTTCCACCCTTTCACCTATACTTCAGGTGGGGATCATTGTGAACTCGCTCACTGCCTCTGTTACCATACTTAACACTTCCCACCCTTCCACCCTTTCACCTACATACTTAGCACTTTCCACAGGTGGGGATCATTGTGAACTCGCTACACCTACTGTTACCATACTTAGCACTTTCCACCTTCCACCCTTTCACCTACACTACAGGTGGGGATCATTGTTGAACTCGCTCACTGCCTACTGTTACCATACTTAGCACTTTCCACCTTCCACCTTTTCACTTCCCAGGTGGGTATGTCAGAAAGTTGGCTTAATTCTTTGCAAGGTTGGTAGGCTGCGAAGTAATCGCTCGGTGATTTAGGCTTTTTGGACAGTGATGTCCCGAGGCCCAGGTCAAAGGACATAGTCCTATTAAAAATGAAAATGTCTAATTGTGTTCCTCCTTTGTCAGGACTAATGCCTTATTGCTATCCAACACTGGCAGTCTTTTCCTTCCAATTTCTGCAAAAGCCAGGACATTTTGTCCTATTGATTTTCTTGTTTCAGGACACTTTGTCCTATTACTTTTCCATCATTGGTACATCAATGTAAGGATAAGAACAGTAGTGACATAGAGTTTAGTTTGGCTTCTCCCTTGGAATCATATCGACGTGCTTCTGTCTCTATGTGTCCCCGTGTCCCCGTGTCTATGTGTCATCCTCATTGTGCCCTGCCTCTACATGTCATTGTTTGTATGTGCTCCCGTCTCTATGTGTCCCCGTGTCTATGTGTCATCCTCATTGTGCCCTGTCTCCACATGTCCCCGTGTTTATGTGTCCCCGTGTTTATGTGTCCCCGTGTCTATGTGTCATCCTTATTGTGCCCTGTCTCCACATATCCCCGTCTCTATGTGCCCCCCTCTCTACATGTTCCCGTGTCTATGTGCCCCCGTGTCTATGTGTCCCCTCATTGTGCCCTGTCTCTATATGTCCCCGCGTCTATGTGTCCCCTCAGGTTAGGGATAGGGTTTCGGGTTAGGGTTAGGGTTTGTTTTAGAGTTTGGGTTTGGTGTTGCATTGGGAAGATATAAGACGGAAACACACAGACACGGGGGCACATAGACACTGGAACATGTAGACACGGGGAAACACAGAGATGGGGACATAGAGACGAACTGGTGACATAGAGACGAATTGGTGACATAGAGACGAATTGGTGACACACAGAGACGGAGACACACAGACACTGGAACATGTAGACACGGGGATACACAGAGATGGTGACATAGAGACGAATTGGTGACACACAGAGACGGAGACACACAGACACTGGAACATTTAGACACGGAAAAACACAGAGATGGTGACATAGAGACGAACTGGTGACACACAGAGACGGAGACACACAGACACTGGAACATTTAGACACGGGAAAACACAGAGATGGTGACATAGAGACGAATTGGTGACACACAGAGACGGAGACACATCGTCGCTACGCAATCCTCTCTGTAAAAGACACTACACGGTTTTAGTAGAAAGGGTCCAAAGGATTTGTTCCCCAAACTGCAAAGTACTCTAGGAAAGTACAACAGCTGAACAGCTGCAAAGCTTTCATTTGTTGCTGTTGTTGTTGCTGGCTTACCGTGACCCTAGCTAAAAGACTCCAGGGATCACCCCAACAGCGGAAGCGCTTGGACACTATGGTACAATTGCATCAGCAATGGATGAGAACATTACCTGTGTGACCATTCATTAGTCATTCATTTCCTCGAGCCTCTTTCTTGGTTGTGTTCATGCAGGCTACCATCAACATGAAAAACAAGCTGCAGTTAGTCCGTCCTTTTCTTTGATGTGGCCTTTTATTTCAACTGCTTGACTTTTCATCCAACAGTCACTTCATTTGTGGTAGTGGAAACACGCGTTTTCAAGTAGTTCGGATCATTGTTATCTTTCTTCAAAAGGACAGTCTTCCTAATTTCTAAACAATTATAAGCTACACTGAACCAAGAGAACCCAATTTTAATTTGTGTAAATGACTGAGAACAAAAGAGGTTCGTTTCTCTTTGGTTTAAACAAGAATTTATTCAAGAATAGAAAATCATAACAAAGCAGCAATACATTTATGAACTTCGAGTACAAGCTAAGAGCTTATACAGGGTATTCTAATATTTGAGTTGCACAGTAAGGACTGCACACGCAAAACTAATCTAACATCGTTTCTCTTTAAATAGTCATCAATAATTCTTAAAAGGCTATGTTCATATTCTGATCGCTTCTCGGCCTTTTGGCTAAGACAGTGATTCAGGAACATAAATTTTTGTTTATACCCTGGTTGGTTTGTTCAGCCCGTCGTACATGGCGAAAGCCGATACGCGACGTTAAACTGAACTTCCATCCGTTAAAAGACTGGTAAGGTTGTGCTTGGACAATAGCAGAACATAATGTAAGTAAGAAAGGAAACGAGGTCATCTGAACAAGTTGCCTAATAACTGAATGAGGTCGTCGTAGCCTGTCTTTCACGTGTCCAAATTGCTCCCTTGTATTAGGCCTTGTACTGTGACGCTTGCCTGATTGGGTTTGCTTATCTTGGGTTGTACGAATAGAAAGCTAGCTATTAAAGATATTGACTTTTTTCAACTTTCTCTCTGGTAAAGGTCAACTCGGATGTGCCACCGCCCCCTACATTTCTCGGTTAATTGTATTTTTCCGTTTTTGCCTTTCTTACCATACATAAAGCTGTATTTTAGGAACATTTTCACC
>CM065683.1:57776770-57796770 GCA_017654935.2 Phymorhynchus buccinoides | reverse complement strand
TGTGTGTGTGTGTGTGTGTGTGTGTGTGCGTGCGCGCGTGTGTGTGTGTGTGCGTGCGTGTGCGCGTGTGCGTGTGCGTGCGTGCGTGCGTGTGCGTGTGTGTGTGTGTGCGTGCGTGCGTGCGTGCGTGCGTGCGTGTATGTGTGTATGTGTGTGTGTGTGTGATATGTGTGTGTGTGGTGTGTGGTGTGTGTATGTGTGTGTGCGTGTGCGTGCGTGCGTGCGTGTGTGTGTGTTTGTGTGTGTGTATGTGTGTGTGTGTTTGTGTGTGCGCACACGCGTGTGTGAATGTACATGATTGTGTGCGTCACGTGTCACAGTATATGGACACATGAACAGTGTGCATGTGTATGAGTATGCGAGTGCCCCTATGGGTGTGCATGTGAGTTAAGTATATACGCGTGTGTGTGAGTGCGTTTGCCTATGTGTTGTGCTCACGAAGAAGGGAACCTGTGTGCAATACCGTGTGATAGCAGGCTAACAAATATACTGGTCTCCAAAAGTTAAGGGCCGGCTTCTGTTTTCAGTAGCTTGATATCTATTTATTGTACACTAAGACAACAATGAAGAAAATGGCAAAACTTAGGCTACTCAATAACTTTCCTTCCTGTTGCACGTGCCTGAACCAGTTTTGCAGACATTGCAGTACAGCAACAGCGTTTTCAGGTACCTTAAAATGAGGCAAATTCACGAGAATTTCACGAAAGTTTGGTCTCTTTTCGCTGAAGAATCAGGGCTGATGCAGGTTTCTTGCCTATTGCACGTGCAAGGCATGACTGTAGTGGACACTGCTGAGCAAAAGTTAGACACGAATGTGTATTTAAGGGCGGCAATCAGAGCTCTCAATAAGCATGCCTCCAAGACAGAAGAGAGAAGATCGTTCTTCCGGCCCTTAAATTTTGGAGACCAGTATAGTTTAAAAAGGTTAGGGAAGGGGGGTACCACGAAAATGAAGTGGTGTGGGTAGAAGTAGGCATAAGGTCAGAGCGTGCAATACCATTCATTTTCACGTTCAATAAAATAACTCACCGGGCAAATAAAACAGTCTTCCCCACTCACCAATCCACCCTCAGCTCTTGCGCTCTTCTTAACTTTAAAGACACACTGAACCACCACGATTAAGTCCCTTGGTTTGTTTTTCAGGGTAGCTGTGACCCACATACAAATGCCCCCAACTTCAAATTGAGGCTGCTCTTTAAAATGATGATTCGTTTTGAATTTGGGGGCATTTGCATGGGAGTCAACCTTGGTCAAAACAAGATTTCTTACCAGCTATAAGAGGGAAAGCATGTGAAACTCATGATTTTGACACGTGATCTGGTGGGTCTCTAAAGATGACGCCACTGCAACCGTGGAACATCTACCCCAGGCAAAGCACAAGGTTCTCTTTTCTCGAGGCTTTTCAATAATCCATCTGAAATCCCAGTAAGAGAACCAATGCATTTATTGTTGAACAACATGTCTTCTTTACGTCGATATTCCACTACTTTCAATCTACTGTACTACCAAACCTACTACCTCGTTTCCCCTTTATAATTAATGTCATAACCCGTTTCAGTACATGTCCTATGCTTCCTCCGCATCATTGTCAAACCATGGTGTGTGTGTGTGTATGTGTGTGTGTGTGTGTGTGTGTGTGTGCGTGTGTGTGTGTGTGTGTGTGTGTGTGTGTGTGTGTGTGTGTGTGTGTGTGTGTTTTTCTTCAGTTTAACGTCCTTCCACTAAAAGTGATTCAGACAATAGTATATTGTAGTGTGATGTTGGTGTGGTGAGTGTGAGTGGGTGTGCCTGTAAATGTGTGTAAGCATTAAAGTAAGTGATGCAGACCTAATCATAACCCCGCCCCTCACCCCCATTAAAAAAAGTTAAATTTACATTTAAAGAATATAGCCGAACAATGAACAATGTTCAAGATAAATACTAAGTGCACTACTTAATAAACATTTACAAACTGAATCAAGAACAGAATAATTGTTTTAGATACTGGGTAGAGACAATGGTGTCGATCCATCAGTAAAACCATCAATACCCGTGTGTGCGTGCGTGCGTGTTTGGTCACGATTTGGTTTTCGTTTAACTGAGATGCATAGTGGGGAGGATGTGGTTATTACTTGTTTGATTTTAATGACGTAGACATTCTTGGGCAGCACTAGTTGCTTTTTTCCAAACAATTTACTTATTTTGTTCAGCATTGTTCAATTATTAGGCCAACAGCAGTTGCATCAATCAAATTCCCACTGATTCCATTTTGTAATAGGGCATACCTTATACCTTAATCACGGGTATCACGTGTTTTTCCTCTTATAACTGGAAATAAATCTTGTTTTGACCAAGTCTGACTCCCATATAAATGGCCCCAAATTCAAACCGACACATCAGTTTAAAGAGCAGCCTCAATTTCGAGTTGGGGAAATTTGGATTTCACAGCTACCCAGAAAAACCAAGGGATTTTAACCCCACTTCTTTCTTTCTATGTCCTTGTGCATAATTATGTAATAGTACATTAAATGGAACGACTTCAAGCTAAAGCCAGACGAATAAACACACACGAAGAAATATAAAATAACCAGCAATCCAAAAAACATTGAGCGCAAAGAAATTAAACCGGATCGCACGATAACGAAAAGAGAAAAGAAAAACGGACTTTTAAGGAAGGAAACACAGTGGGTTGTTTTTTAAAGAAAGTTTTTTTCCGGTCTTACGTTTATATTTTACTTTATTGACGCGATACAATGACCATAGTTTATAGCTTGCCACCTCTTCAGGCAAACCTGCGGTTAGTTGGCACGGTGCCAGGTACGTGTTAGACCCCGGGTGCATTTTTTATTACGATGAATATTTATCAGCCACTGAGCTGCAGTATTGTGTCTGCAGGTGGCATATTAAACAGCTATCTCTCTCTCTCTCTCTCTCTCTCTCTCTCTCTCTCTCTCTCTCTCTCTCTCTCTCTCTCTCTCTCTCTCTCTCTCTCTCTCTCTCTTTTCCTGTTGCTTTTGTTCATTATTGGAAGTTTTAATTACGTTTTTCTTCTTTAGTTTCGAGGGCAAGATGTAAACAAGCCCATTGTGCGCTTATTCTTTTCCCTCAATAAACAAATGTTTCAAATCTCTCTCTCTCTCTCTCTCTCTCTCTCTCTCTCTCTCTCTCTCTCTCTCTCTCTCTCTCTCTCTCTCTCTCTCTCTCTCTCTCTCTCTCTCTTTCAAATGTCAGGTATTCTTATCATGGATAATTGTGTTTGTCGTTACATTGCTCATGGTTATTATTGTATTATGTGTTCCCCCATGAAAGGGGGACATCTCTCTCTCTCTCTCTCTCTCTCTCTCTCTCTCTCTCTCTCTCTCTCTCTCTCTCTCTCTCTCTCTCTCTCTCTCTCTCTCTCTCTCTCTCTCTCTCTCTCTCTCTCTCTCTCTCTCTCTCTCTCTCTCTCTCTCTCTCTCTCTCTCTCTCTCTCTCTCTCTCTCTCTCTCTCTCTCTCTCTACTATACTATACTAACCGTGTCTGTATTATATGGTTTAACGTTAATATTATACATTATAAATACGACTGATTTGTCGTTGAATCCACATAATGCTGTTATGTGGCTGTGAACAAGTACCCTTTAGCTGTTGATCATAATATTATTGCAATTCTAGTGTACGTGAGAAAGAGGAGTGAGTGTTTGCTTAGTGTGTGTAGCCTACGGGTGCGCGCGTGTGTGAGTGTATGTGTGTGTGTGTGTCTCTGTGTGTGTGTGTGTGTGTGTGTGTGTGTGTGTGTGTGTGCGTGCGTGTGCGTGCGTGTGCGTGTGCGTGCGTGCGTGTGCGTGTGTGTGCGCGTGTGCGTGCGTGTGCCTGCGTGTGCGTGTGTGAATTCCTAATTGTCCTGCAACCATGTTAAAAGAACAACAATTGTCGTCATTAACGTTTTCAACAAGACCAACATTTGCAACAACAAAAAAGCTTTCTTTGCAATAAACGGCTAATGCGTGGGTTGACACCTCGCTTTCTTTGTTGGCTTTTTAAATTTTCAAATAAAATAAAAAAGTAAAAAAAAAAAAAGAAAAAGAAAAAGGTGGTGGATATACACTAATATCAAACCAGGGTTTGTTAGTTTTGGAAACCTGACACACTTGTCAGAGAAAGAACATTTGAAACGAGGTATCAAAATAAAATCCAAGCATCCCAACTTATTGTGCAATATTTGTGAAAATGTGTGCAACATTTTAAAGGGGTAACGCTTGAAACATGGTACCATTTTATAAAAAAAAACCTTTCACCGCCAATGTCGCATTTATGCACCACAATGGTTTAACACCCATGTCACTAAAAGGCATCCAATTCGGACCTGTTATCCGAAGACCCTATTTTCTGAATTTTGGGAGGCAATGATAGGCCTAATGTTATACATGTCACAGAGGAATTCCCAATATTTTGCAGATATTTTTTCCTCTACCCAGTTGTTTAATGGTATTTTTTGGCTGAAATGGCTGGCGGCGAAAGGATTAATTCATATCAAAACTAAAAACAAAACAAAACGGGGATAATTAGCATTGAAAACAAGCCCCGAGTTTCCAATTCATGAAGAAATAATGTTTTACGCCCTCTTTGGCCTTTCGGCCATGTGGGGCAGTTTCATGAATAAGCAATTAAGGCTTAAATAATGAGGTTCGGGGAGTAGATAATGAAATAAACCAAGGTAGATAACTCTCCATTTTAAAGGGTACACAATTCCAAACCAAAGCCACCTACGACACGAGAAGGGCTGAGAGGAAAAAATCCAGAAAGGTTCTGTTATCAAGTATTATTAAAGCCCCTTGACTGCCATAAATGTATTACGCACTGACTTGATGACATCACTGATGACGTAATCAGATGAAGAGGAATAACTCTGATATTCTGTTTTTTGCTCTTGCATAGTCAAGAGAGTTATATCCCCTGACCATTTTGCAGATTGGCTCTAACAGTTGTCTTTTTCATGTCATTTGTACAATTATTTTTTCTTTATTTTTCTCTGGCAGTCAAGGGGTTAAGCAATATTGGTAAAGGCACAACACTCGTAATGTGACACATTTTACAAAACAAAATATATTGAACCATATGACATTTATTACTATTGTTATCGCTGGTTCCCCTGAAGTCGGAGTGTAGCTGCTCACGTGGCGGGGTAAGCAATAACGGTCACACACGTAATGTTCTCATCCCTTGCCGATGCATTTGTACCATAGTGTTCAAGTGCTTCGGCTGTTGGGATGATCCCTGGAGTCTTTTAGCCAGGGTACGACAACAACAACATTATCGCTGGTCTCCCAACTTAATGGTGAATATTGGTAAAGAGGTGACTTGAACACGTTTTTACAAAGAAGGTTTATGTTGAAGACAAACCTAAATTTTCTAAAGTTTTACTGTGTGTTGAAATACATCTGATTGGAAAATCATATAGTAAAAAGGCAAGTGTGTGTGTGTGTGTGTGTGTGTGTGTGTGTGTGCGTGTGCGTGTGCGTGTGCGTGCGCGCGCGCGCGTGCGTGCGTGCGTGCGTGCGGGGGGGATGGGGGGGATGGGGGGGACGGGGGATGGTTGGGGGTGGGGTACGGTGGGGGGTGTTCATGGAGAAGAATGAATGCTTTTTTTGTTTTAGTTGTGGGTCCCCAGATTTATTAAGACAATGGTTGAACCACAGATTAAGAATCTCGTTTTTCTTTTTAGTCCTTTGCCGATCTACGATCGCAAAGGAGTATGTTTTCGTTCAGGTTTGTTTCCTTTGTTTGTTTGTTTGTTTGTTGTTCTTTTCTGTCTGTCCCAAGGATCTCCCGAACCGCTTGACCGAATCGCTTCAAATTTTGTGTGGTGGTGTGTCCCCATGAGAGGAAGGCATCCGTTCAAAACTTTGCGCCGCCTTGACCTTGACCTTGGCGTATGACCTTGAAAACCGAAAATCGTTAAGGGGCCATAACGTCCACACCGCAGGTCCTAGAGTCTTGAAACTTGGCATGAAGGTACTTTCGCTTAAGGCCGTTCTGATGATGGCGTACCAATGAAGGTTAAGGTCAAGATCAGGGAGATCGGTATGCCTTGAAAGTGGTAGGGGTCTAATAATTGGGTTTTTCTGTCCCACACATATGTCCCGAACCGCTTCACTGAATCGTTTCAATTTTGTGTGGTGGCGTGTCACCATGAGAGGAAGGCATCCGCGCAAACATTATCGCCGTCGTGACCTTCACCTTGGCGTATGACCTTGAAAACCGAAAATCTTTAAGGGGCTATAACGTCCTAGTTGGTCTTAGGGACTTCAAACTTGGCATGTAGGTACTTTGGCTTATGGTTGTTCTGATGATTGCATACCGATCAAGGTCAAGATCAAGGTCATGGAGATCGGTAGGCCTTGAAAGTGGTAGGGGTCTAAAAATTGGGTTTTTAGCCACAAAAGTAAAAATATAATATTTCGCGGACCCGGCGAAACCGGTACTCAGCATTACCTGTACTTAACTTAAGTTGTGGACAATTTGACAACTTTTTAAATGGTACGATTGTAAATGTTTGTTGGCTTTTTAAATCGTTTTCTTTAAATTTTTGTTGTTGTTACGGTTATGTTTGTGGACATTTCCTATTCACATTGTTGTAAACGCATGGGCAATTGTGATGGAGTGGTCAATTTTGGTTTTGTTGTTGATATTCTCAATGGTATTATTCATTGGGTTTACAATAAGTGTGACGAGGTAATGGGTTAAAAGGCTAAGTCCCTAGGGAAGACTTTAGATAATTTGCCTTTAGCCCACTTCTCTAGGGTATGGGAGATGAGCAACTTTCCCGGCCCCTTTTCATCTAATAAATTTATATTTGTGCCCGGGTTCTGGCTCGTCAGATGGTTGTAAGAAATACAAGTGGTTGAATTGCTCTAAATGGCAGACAGAGAGAAGTAGGGTTTTACATGAAATTACAAGACTCCCACTCTCATCAGTCTGACCAAAGGGTTCAGGATTATTTGACACTTGTATTTTATTTACTCCCAAAATCTGCATAAGATCATGCAACAATAATAATAAAGCAGCTCAATGGCGCCAAAACAAAATATGGTTAAAACACAATGAAATCCGAAAGGATTCACAAGACTTTTGTCTTTCTATAAGGTTCGCCCCATGCCGGAAGGGTTACTAATTATGTTTATTGTCCGTAGGAAAGTTCAAATGATTGGCGCAGTCAGGTAGACTTAGCTGTTTGAAGTTCTGGGCTTGCTCGTCAGGTGAGAGTAGCTCCCAGTCGTTCCTATTACGGCTTCGCGGGATGGCACGGTTCAAGCGTGGTCTCCTCGCGGATTCTGGGTGCAGGTTGTCTTGGCGACGGACCCGTCTTGGTGCTTGGTGGAGTCCGGGATGATCGTCCGGCCCACGATGCCCTGCTGATAATCACAGGAGAAGGTGGATGTAGATCTCTATGGCTTAGAGACAAGGGGCTTCAGTCGGCAGGGAATTAGTGAATCCCAACCGGCTTGAAGGCTTCCCTTGTACAATAGCACTACATGTAGTTAATAAATAAACTGAATTTCAGTTAACAAACTGAGATCAGTAAAACATAAAAGGTGATCAAGACAACATCACTCTCCATCCAACACCTGGAAAGGAATGGTATCATAAAGTGCAAGATTGCGGCCCATAGGTTTCCTACTAAAAATAGTGCAAGATTGCGGCCCATAGGTTTCCTACTAAAAATAGACAAAAGGGTTAGTAGGCATAAACTCCGGTTCTGGTACCAAAAGTGTTCAAGTCAAAAACACACACACACAAATAATCAGTGCACATAAATAGAATAGAATGTTTACCACTTCTTTTCTATAACATATCTATCTACTCCTTATTCATCATTGAACATAGGATCTAGATCAAAACTAGAGTCAAACACACAAGATCTCAATCACCTGCCATCAATAATACTTACTAGTGGGCTTATGATGACTGGTTGTGAGTGTTGCTCTAGCTACGTTTCAGCATCTTGTGTGACAACTTTTTCTCACCACTCCAATTATAGCCTTCACTTTCAAACAATGAAAGCCTGCTATTGGTGTATTACAGTCCACACGTCACAAGATTGCTGTTCTAAATGTACCGAGCAATCACGCGCCTATTACATCCTTATCACGTGCCGACATTCAAATCTTTCTCGTGCTCAGAAAGGAAGGGGTTGAAAGGGGCCGACTGTGGTGGTCACTTTCTTGTGATGTGACGGTAGAAAGGGGGGGGGGGGGGGGGGAAGGGAGATAACCTCGGTAGATGGTACGTGCTGACCAGGGAGAAAGAGATAACGCCCTTCCGCGGCGTTCGTTTGAAGCAGCGGGGCAATTAACGTGGCGGCTGGACAGAGAAATGTAAAGGCGAGGGGGGGGAGGGGAGAGGGGAGAAGGGGGGGGGGTGTAGATAGATAAGAAATAAAGAAAGTGGGTCGCGCGGGACACTTACGTCACAGAGGCCCCCCGAAGAAAAGATTCTGGTACCGGAATCTTCCTGTGGAACGCCGACTCCACTTTCGACTTGGGCGACAGGGACAAATTAGTGGGGAGACTGGGTCGGCTGGAATGGTGGAACATCTGGTCGCAACACAGAGTTCAAAGGAGCAGGTGGGTTAGAGATCAGTGGAATGGATTCCGACTGAGGTTGGTGCGGCAATCCTGTGTTGAGTTGTCCCAAGGTTGATTGCAGAATAGCAAACACCTCTTGCCTGAGTTTCCCCTTTAGCCTGGATTCATCATTGCTGATGATGTGGTTTGGTAGGCCGATTCGGGCGAAAATGGCTTTGAGTGCCGCAGCTATCTGACTAGCATCAAGTGAGGAGATTGGGGCGGCATCGCACTGCATGGTACATATGTCGACCACGGTGACTATATACCGGAATTTCTTCTTCCGTTTAGGTAGAGGCCCGACCAAGTCGACTGCCACTCGCTGAAAGGGAGGGGTAGGTGACGGCTGTACGTGCGGCGGCCTGTCCCGATAGTACCTTCGGTGGGTGTTTGCGGGTACAGTGCTGCCTTTCACCTGAGGTACCTGTGGCGAGTGGTCTTGGGTCGTTAGGCGGACATTCCTTGGGAAGGATTTTCCAAGTTGTGGCGGACTTGGGGACTTGGGACAATCTGGATTGGCTCGCGCGGCAATTTGGTTTGCCGCGTTGAGAGGTTTCTTCCCTGCTGAGGGAGATTTGCTCTTTGGGAAGGAGGGAGGGAGTTGGTTTGTGGATTGGGGAGAAGGGAATCCTGCTGAAACAATAGCAGGTTGAGAGGGGTGCCCTAAAAACACATACTGTGATCCCAGTATGAGGTCATAGACAGGACTGTCCATGAGCACTGCCTTGATGGGTCCCTTAACATATCTGGTGTCGACATTGATTATGGCGACTGGCAAAGTGGAAGGGGGGATTGCAGCATCAGGGCCTTGCAGAGAGATGAAGTCTCCCGTGTATGCTGACGCGGGGACTAAGGATCCGCAGACAATGGCGTCGCATGACAGTCCAGTGTCATAGAGACACTGAACAGGGATGTTGTTGACAGTCGCCTGTCCAACGACTGACGGTGTGCCTGGACACTGTACTGGGGAGGGGTTTGTGCAATTCTGCGAAGTCGAGACGACTTGCATAGTTGCAACATTTTGCCGCTTGTAAGCAAGTTTCCTGCAGTCATCCCGATTGTGGGTGTTCGACTTGCAGTATGAGCAGAATAAGGGTTGTCCCAGTGGTTGTCGTTCATGGGTAGAACCGTTTGACCCACTGTTGGAGTTGGGGTTAAACCTGCTCTGCTGTGAAGCAGTGGACCCAACAACTTGCTGTAGTTTTGGCCTTTTAGGGGCGCTAGGTTCATCATGGGCTAGAGTGTACCTATCACTTAGCTGGATGAGGTCAGCCAGAGTTGTGGCACCTTGTTCGGCAGTAAAGGTGCGTAACTCTGGGGACATGGTTTCGCGCAGTTGCTCGCCAACCATCAGTTCCCGGAGATCCTCATAGGACTCTGATTTGGCAGAAAGCGACACCCATTTAGTCAGATAGTTCCCCAGTCTATCTGAGAATTGGGCATAGGACTCTCCCCTACCTTTTCTGGTTGACCGGAACTTTTTCCGGTAGGCGTCAGCTGTCAACTCGTATCTGTTGAGCAGGGCTTCTTTCAAAGCTGGGTAGTCGGTAATTTGGCTTGACGGAAGTTTGCTGTACACCTCATAAGCCACACCCCTGAGACTTTGGGCAAGCTTGAGGTTGTACTTTTCCGGAGCAAGCTCAAATTCCTGGGCCAGTCTTTCAAATCTATCGAGGAATGCATCGATAGACTCTGTTGCCTCATTGAATGCCTCCAATGTGAAGGTCATGGCTGAGGTATGAATGGGAGGGGGAAAATTTTGAGGGGCAGCAGTCTCAGAGTCTGCTGAGTTTTCAAGCTGCTTCATAGCTAGCTCATGGTCTCGCGCCTTTTCTCGCTCAGTGGCCTCAAGTTCGAGTTCTTTATTTTTGGCATCCTGCACTAGTTGTCTCTGCCTTAACTCATGAGTACGGATTTGCTCTTGAGCGTCGCGATCTTTATCTGCCTCTTGAGCCTCATGAGCTCTCTGTTTGTCTTTCTCAGCTTCCTCCCGAGCTTTATCAGCCTCTTGAGCCTCATGAGCTCTCTGTTTGTCTTTCTGAGCCTCCTCGCGGACTTTATCAGCCTCTTGAGCCTCCCGAGCTTTGTCAGCCTCTTGAGCCTCATGAGCTCTCTGTTTGTCTTTCTCGGCCTCCTCACGAGTTTTCTCTTTGTCATATTCAGATATGACAAAATTTGCTAACTCTTGGCCTGACATTCCTAGAGATTCTCCCCATTCTTTAAGTTCCCTCCTAAGTTTAACAATCTCAGCCATGGTTGTAAATACAACTATTCAAAATAAAAACAAAGCTGCTGAGTTGAATGTATCAAACAACACTTAACTATTTCAGCATAAACAGAAATAGCATGCACATCAAAATAAAGTCATAAATAGCATTCAAACAAATCAAATCAAAACACAGTGAACCAAATCACAATAACTTTCCCAGTGGACACAAGATAAGTTTTGAAAAGGAACTACAGTTTGAATTGAAATTTGTTAGACTTTATGAAAAAAAATATCCCGGACGCGAGCCCCCAATTAGATGTGACGAGGTAATGGGTTAAAAGGCTAAGTCCCTAGGGAAGACTTTAGATAATTTGCCTTTAGCCCACTTCTCTAGGGTATGGGAGATGAGCAACTTTCCCGGCCCCTTTTCATCTAATAAATTTATATTTGTGCCCGGGTTCTGGCTCGTCAGATGGTTGTAAGAAATACAAGTGGTTGAATTGCTCTAAATGGCAGACAGAGAGAAGTAGGGTTTTACATGAAATTACAAGACTCCCACTCTCATCAGTCTGACCAAAGGGTTCAGGATTATTTGACACTTGTATTTTATTTACTCCCAAAATCTGCATAAGATTATGCAACAATAATAATAAAGCAGCTCAATGGCGCCAAAACAAAATATGGATAAAACACAATGAAATCCGAAAGGATTCACAAGACTTTTGTCTTTCTATAAGGTTCGCCCCATGCCGGAAGGGTTACTAATTATGTTCGGTGTCCGTAGGAAAGTTCAAATGATTGGCGCAGTCAGGTAGACTTAGCTGTTTGAAGTTCTGGGCTTGCTCGTCAGGTGAGAGTAGCTCCCAGTCGTTCCTATTACGGCTTCGCGGGATGGCACGGTTCAAGCGTGGTCTCCTCGCGGATTCTGGGTGCAGGTTGTCTTGGCGACGGACCCGTCTTGGTGCTTGGTGGAGTCCGGGATGATCGTCCGGCCCACGATGCCCTGCTGATAATCACAGGAGAAGGTGGATGTAGATCTCTATGGCTTAGAGACAAGGGGCTTCAGTCGGCAGGGAATTAGTGAATCCCAACCGGCTTGAAGGCTTCCCTTGTACAATAGCACTACATGTAGTTAATAAATAAACTGAATTTCAGTTAACAAACTGAGATCAGTAAAACATAAAAGGTGATCAAGACAACATCACTCTCCATCCAACACCTGGAAAGGAATGGTATCATAAAGTGCAAGATTGCGGCCCATAGGTTTCCTACTAAAAAATAGTGCAAGATTGCGGCCCATAGGTTTCCTACTAAAAATAGACAAAAGGGTTAGTAGGCATAAACTCCGGTTCTGGTACCAAAAGTGTTCAAGTCAAAAACACACACACACAAATAATCAGTGCACATAAATAGAATAGAATGTTTACCACTTCTTTTCTATAACATATCTATCTACTCCTTATTCATCATTGAACATAGGATCTAGATCAAAACTAGAGTCAAACAAACAAGATCTCAATCACCTGCCATCAATAATACTTACTAGTGGGCTTATGATGACTGGTTGTGAGTGTTGCTCTAGCTACGTTTCAGCATCTTGTGTGACAACTTTTTTTTTTTTTTTTTTTCTCTTTGTTTTACGTCCTCTCGGAAAATTCCACGTGGGACATTTCTTTTTATAAAGTTAAAGTTTTTATTTTAGTGCAGTTAAAGAAAAAGAAGTTATTTATTTTTTTGCTTTTAGTTTAGAGTATTTTTTATAAATAATTTATTGAGTTCCACCATGTCTGGTCTGACCTGCGGTTAAAAGAGTTTGTTGAGATAAAATACTTTATTTT
Organism: Phymorhynchus buccinoides; assembly: GCA_017654935.2. Lineage (NCBI taxonomy): Eukaryota > Metazoa > Mollusca > Gastropoda > Neogastropoda > Raphitomidae > Phymorhynchus > Phymorhynchus buccinoides. Next base: position 57,784,138 of record CM065683.1, on the reverse strand, counting down.
AAAAGAGATTTTCCTAAGCAAACTTAGGGGGATAAGTTGAGATTAAAATTTCAGGACCACCCTTTTTTAAGAACAACAACAACAAAATTTTTAAAACTTCAAAAAAGGTCTATATAAAAAAATATTTACATTGTGTTTACTAAACACTATTCCTTTTTATTTTTAAAAAATATTTATTGTAACAAATGTTACACTCCTATAGAGGCCGAAGCCATAGAACAAGGTTATTATTTGAGTAAAAGGTGACTGGTCCCCACTGAACCAATTTAAAAGATACTATCTTATATTCTTGGGCTGTCAGCCCACAGCGCCTAATGGCCCAGCCCAGAAAAAGTTTTTTTGTTTTGTTTAAAAAATAGGGTTATTTTACACGGGATAATTTTTATTTGGCCGGGAGGGGAAGAGGGGCGGGGGGACAAAGTCCCTCCCGCCCCCCATCCCCCCCAAGCTGAGATCCGGTGGGGATTAGGTGCTGTTTATAACCAGAATCACCTATAAAACATTAATTTTAAAAGAGAGCATACGACTCACTCAATATCCCACCAAGGGGAGGGAGGGAGAGGGACCCCTCCTCCTTGAGTAGGGCAGAGGGGTGGCGTAGTCAGGGACCTTAAGCGGGGGGACCCTAGGCTATCCCAATAAATTTATATGGGCAGCGTGACTACTACGTAGCAGTTTTACCATAAAATGTTTATACTGGTGGCATTTGCACACCTTAAAAATTGGTTAAGAGATTAAAACAGATGGCCAAAGGATGCCTTGGAGAGGTCCTCGATTAACCACAGCAGAGGGGCCCATCCCTCAGAATTGTTATTTAAAATATGTTTCTCCTGAAACGGAACCTTAAGAGTGTCTGCTCTCTGCAAGCACTCCCCCAGCTCCGCCTCAATAAAAGTACACGAGTTGAATAAGTGTTTTATATCTATAATTTGTCCACAAAGACAATGTCTGGGGTTGAATTTGGAGAGAATTGCGTTTGTTCTTAGTCTAAAGATGGTAGATTGTACTGGGAAGGGGACGTTGAGGAATAATCCTTTCTTTACGATGTTAAAATCTACTCCTTTGGAGGCAGCATACGTTTTTAGTTGTTCTTTCCATTCTTTTGAAGTTGCAGATTTCAGTTGGGTTTTTATTTCTTCTGTAGATAGTTTAATATTTATGATGGGACCGTCCTTATTTTGTGCTGCTGCCTTGGCCTCGCGGTCAGCGAGGTCATTACCGTAGACCCCTGCATGTGAGGGAATCCACGACAGCATAATCTCTATTCCTTTTAACTTTAGTTGATGGATTATGAGTCTTATTTCATTAATGATGTCTAGTCTTTTGTTTGTATTGCCCTCAAGGGCCTTTATCGAGGATAAAGAGTCTGTGAACAAGACTACACTTCTTGGATAATTTGGTAGGTTGTTTAGATAGTGACAGGACTCCAGTATAGCCCAGAGCTCTGCACTAAAAATTGATGTGTTCTTATTTAATTTATAACGTTTTAGAATCTTTAGAGATGGGATTGTAAAAGCGCATCCTGTGCAGCCATTTATTTTAGAACCGTCTGTGAAAATTTGTAAGTGATTTTTAAAACTATAAACTTGTTCTTTTGCTGCTGCTGAAATAAGGTTAGGGTTGTTATGTTTAGAATATTTAAGATGCAAAGAGGTATCGTACGTGGGGGACTCTAGTTCCCACTGTGGGAATACTTGCTGGGACTGGTCCGTCACCTCCTCCACTGTAACCCCTGCCTCCTTAAATAGTGTGTTTGTATAGTCGAAAAGGTCGACTACCTTAGAATATTTAATTTTGTTTTTGTCCAATTTTAGTCTGCCTTGGACTATGCTGGAAGTTTCTTTGTAATCCGCATAAAACTCTTCTGCGGAGCCCTGTTTATTAGAGTATAGTCTTGTTAGGGTGCAAGCGCAATAGAATTTCATGTATTTATCCAAGGGCAGCCAGTCTACATCCCTATAGACTAGCTTATTATTTGCATACCGGGGGATACCCATGGCTATTTTAAGAGCTCTTGTTTCTGTTGCTTGTATCTTTTTAAAGAATGTTTTGGGCATGGAGTAAAAAACCTCCATACCAAAAGTCAGTCGACCGCGAACTAACGCTCTAGTTAGGTAAGTTAATAGTCTGGCATCCTTTGCCCATGGTTCTTTAGAGATGATCTTTATAAAATTTAGGGCTCTCGATGCTTTTTTGACTAAGTGCTGGGCGTGTGCACCCCACGATAAGGTGGGGGTTAGTACAATACCTAAAAAGGTGGCCTGTGGACTGGGGGTAACCTTAGTTCCCAATATGTCTAGAGAGACGTTGGTTTTAATGTTTTGATTTGTAAATATCATGAACTGGCATTTGTTTAGAGATAGCGCAAAGCCGTTCACTCTTAAGTAGGTGGCTATATCTGTAGTGTATTGTTGGTGTTGTTTAAAAATTTTGTCATTTTTTAGAGAGTTTATTTGTCTAGGCGTTTGTGTCCAGATTGCTATATCATCAGCGTACATGGAAATACTTGTTCCCTTAAGGGGAATCGACTTCATATCATGCAGCATGACGTTAAAAAGAGTAGGTGCAATTATGCTACCCTGAGGGACTCCCATGTCGATCGTGTGGGTCCTGGACAGTGCCTGGCCTACTTTGACTGTGATAGTACGGTTTTGGAGGAAGGAACTGATAAAATTGAATAGATTCCCCTCTATGCCGAGTTCGCTAACTTTTTGAAGCAGTTTCTCATGCCAGACGGAGTCATAGGCTCCCTTAATGTCAAAGAAGGTCGCTAGGACTCTTTTTCTTCTACTAAATGCTTTTCTGACATGAGACGTTAGCTTGCATACTTGTTCCATGCAGCTTCGATGTTTCCTGAAGCCTGCCTGGAATGAGGGTAACGTATTATTTTTTTGTAGAAAATATTCTAATCGTTTTCTAACGATTCTCTCGTACACCTTACCCAGGTGAGGGGTGAGGGAGATAGGACGAAAGCTCTTGGGATCCTGTTTTGGTTTCCCAGGTTTCAGGATCCCAATCACCTGTGCGTCCCTCCACGCTTGTGGGACCTCTCCCTCCTCCCAGCACCTGGAGTAGAAGTGCAGGAGGATATTTAAAAATGATTGGGGTAATTTTTTAATAAGCTGGTAGGAGATGGGATCCCCTCCTGTTGCTTTATTTACTTTCCTTATTGAACGTAGGGACATAGCGAGCTCGGCATAATTGAGGGGAGCATTTATAACATGTGAATTATTTGTGGACTTATTAGGTTTTAGTATTTGTTTCCTTCGTACCTGTTCTGCAATGGGAAGGGTGTTTGTTTGGCTACTTTTCGAAAAATTATCTGCTAAAGCTTCCGCTGTCTCTTTGTTTGAAGTTGTTAATTTACCATTATTTTGGACTCTAATTTGAGTAGGAATGCCTCCTCTACGTAGCTTTTTGAGTCTTTTCCAGGCATTCCCTAAATCTCTAAAATTTGTGATTTTAATCTTATAAAAGTATTCTAGTTTGGCTTTAGCAACCATTTTTTTACTATACGATTCAGCTTCTTTTTTTAAAGTGAAATTTTCTATTGTTGGGAATTTATTAAAGGTGTTACTAACATTGTGTTTAGTTTTAACTGCAGCAGCACATTCTTCATTCCACCAGGGGTTGTTTTTTGTGGGGCAATACCCCTCCCCCTGCTTTTTGGTGGTCGGAATGGCTGTATTACCTGCCTTAAGAATAGTATTGCGTATGTTATTGTAATAAGTTTCTAGATTGTCATCTTGTAAGTTTAATATTGTATTTGTAGTAAGTTGTGATTGAAAGAGTTCCCAGTTAGCTTTTTCATAAATATATTTAGGGATATGTTCTTCTTCTGGTGGGTCTGGAGTACTATTTAAAATAATAGATATAGGTTTATGATCGGACCCTAAGGGGTCCGCCAGTGGTGTCCATGTATAGTTTCTTTCCAACACAGGACTTATCAGTGTTAGGTCTATAGCTGTTAATCTGTGGCCAGGCACGTCAGGATATCTAGTGGGAGACCCATCATTTAGCAGGATTAGATCAGAATTATTTATTTCATCGAGTAGTTTGGATGCCCCTGAACTGGTAACCTTACACCCAGCTTCCCAGAGGGGGTGGTGAGTGTTAAAATCTCCTACGATTATCCAGTTTTCGGAGGGGGTGAGGGAACTTAACCAGTTGGAAGTAGGAGTCTTCTCATATGGCTGTGGAAAGTAAATGTTTAGTATGTTAGTCGTTTTGTCGTTTATTGAAATTTGAATACTATTGGAATATCTTAGTGAAGGAAACGTCCACAGTAGGGGGAAGTAGTTTTTTGGTAATATATATTAGAACGGACGTAAGTGGCAGTTTTGATTCGTCCTCTCGTACTGTTAACTGTAGGTGGAAATTGGAAGCCTTCTATCTTAGGAAGGCCTGAGTATTCAATGTTTAAAGATTGTAGGCAAAGGATTTGATATTTTGTGGGATTAGTGGCTAAGAAGTTTATTAGGAAGTCTATATTACTGTTTATTGCTCTGCAATTCCATTGTAGAATGCCAAAAGGGGTGTTGTGGGACCCCATGTTCGGGGTCCCGGGAATTGACTTGTTCTAGTAGTTTATTTGATTTGTTTTTAAGGACGGTCAGTTCTACTTGTAGTTGATGGTGTAAGTCTGTTTCTGCCTCTGCCAATAGGACTATTATCGCAGACCAAGTTGGCCAGACTGAGTAAACTAGTGTCTTTGGAAAGGGTTGATGGGGGTGTGCCCGCCCCTACAGGGAAGAGGGCAGCCAGGCCATCCAGTAACAGTGAGGGTTTGTTAGTAGTTTTGGCTTTAGCTAATGATATGAGAATTTGTGTTACAATCTGCTCTCTCGGGGGCTTATTTGAGGATGCTTTAGCAAACTGTTCAAGGTTTAAGGTTGTAGGAGTGGAAGGAATGACATCTGATGTTTGGACTGCTGTTTGCTGTTTTTGGTTGAAAGTTGTCATGAGTTTATCCATGTATTCAGTGACTGTTGTAATCATGGACTGAGTTTGTTTTTGGATTTCTACCGCAACAATCTGTTGTATTCTCGTCTCTGAGATGGTTTTGGAGAGAGAGGCTTTCAGATTGTTAGCTTTGAGCTTTAAAGAGCGAATTCTGTTGCTGTTTATTCTTGTTCTTTTTATTTTGTATGAGACAACTGGTTTGGAAGTTTTCGTTGGAGTGGAAGGAGTGTTGGTTATTATTTCATGTTGTATATGACTGGCGGTTTTTTGTGTGGTGGTGGTACGGTTTTGAAGGGCTGCTGCATAGCTCCCTGAATGGGGGATATGTATCCTCTCCTCTGTTCTCCAAAGGGTATCTACCTGAGGCGGAGGTGAGGGAGGTGGTTTCATATTTTCCCTTTCTGTCTTTTCCTCTTTCAATTGTGTTTTTGCTCTACGAATTGCCTCCGAGAACGGTATGAAAGAGGCTCCTCTTATCTTATTTGCTCTGAGGCGAGCCTGGTACTCTGGGCACCCGAGGTAGGCACTCGAGTGGCCTCCACCACAATTAACACATTTCATGATGTTGGAGGAGCAGTCTTTAACGTTGTGTCCGCCCTGGGCACACCGCACACAGATTTCCCTGTTGGACCTACATTGGTCTTGCGAGTGCCCAAGGCGGGCACATTTGCGACACCTACGGACCGGTGCCACATATGTGTGAACTACAAATTCTTCTGCTTGAATTTTTACTGTAGGTGGGAGAGTGGGCAAGTCAAAAGTGATCTTAATAGCTCTTGATGGCGTGCCATCCTTATTTTTCAGACGAGTAGCTTGTCTGGCATTCTGGATATGGGGAATCAAATTGTTGATGTTCTCTAATGTGGCAATGCCTTTGATTACACCCTCGGTTGTAGCTGCTGGGATATGACATTTGATATGTATTCCTGCTAGAGATTTCTGTTTCAAAAGTTGTTGTTGTTGATTTAGTGTTTTACATCCTATCAGCCAGCGATTGGCGGAAAGAGGTCGCTGGCTGAGGATGGTTCCTACTGTGCTTTTCCAGAGTTGGAAACTGGAATTGGGCCCAAGAGCCCGAAATTTTGCTGTACCTGTCCCCAGGTCTTCCATAACAATGGGAAACTTGAGGAAGACTGGGGGTGCCACGTTTCTTGGGTCGGTTTTGGTGTTCGTTTGTTTTTGAAAGTTTTGGTTCTGGTTATGTTTAGGAGCTGGGTTGACAGTCGGTGTTTTTCCCCAGACTGATTCCACCAGCTCAATCTCTGCGGATACAGGAGTACTTTCTAACACTGTGCTCGAGCCACACGCTTGTGGCCCGGCCAGAGTATCATTGCCAGTCTGAGGAAGGGCCCCTGTACTATTTTCTTGGGTGGATTTCCCGGACGGGGGAGAAAGTGGGTTGGAGGCTTCCTCCATTGACTTGAAATCGTCCCTGAGCTTTTTTCCTTCAGGGGATATTTTTTGAGGGTCCAGGACCCCTTCATCCAGGAGGTCACTGGACCCCCTTTCTCTTCTAGATCTTTTCTTTTTTCTTGAATGTACTTCGGTGAAGGACCCATTGTCCTCCACCGAGGTCAAAAAGACACTGTCATCAAGGACAGTTTTTGCTCCCGCTGACAGCGGTTTCTCAAGGGGAGTGGTGGACTCCTGGTCCGACTCGCTCAATGAGCAATTTGAAAATGAAACTGGAAAAGACTTTCCTCTTTTTTTGTTGGGTGAAGCCCAAAATTTCTTCCCTATGGACTCCTGGGGCCTAGCCCCGGCTGGGGAGGATTCCACCTCGTCCGGGGAGGCCGGGGTTTCCATATTTATATGGGCCAAAGGCCTTTTTTTTCTTTCTTTTTTTTCTCAATAAGGTGGGAAACCTGTCTATTATACTAGTACAATGTTAGTAGTGACCTTAAACACGGTCAGGACAACAACAAGCCAAGTTTAGACTTTCGTTAATTTGGGGAACCAATGAGAACGCTAGGATTTTCTCATACCCTAGCTACATAGTTGGTTTCCTATTTAGCTGTTTTAAACTTTTCGTTATTTCCAACGACCAATGAGATCGTTGGAACACTATCGTCGTTGATTTGAGCACCTGCTTTGACAACGTATCTTTTTATTATTTCTATTTACTTTACTTCAACTAGAGGCAAGATTAGTTTACATTTAACAATCTCTAACCTATGAAAAAAGTATCTTATTCTATGTTGGGAGCAAGCCCAAAAGTTTAATTTATTATTATCTTTAATGTTTAAGAGGAAAGAGTTCAAAAAACTGTTTCTCTCTATTCCGCCTCAGTTTATCTTTTACAAGTTTATCTTTTATTTATTTTTTTTTGTTATGAAGAATATTTTTATTCCTTAGGATGAAAACACATCCACGAGTACAATTTTATAGTTACATTTAGTATTTCGG
>CM065683.1:57755716-57765716 GCA_017654935.2 Phymorhynchus buccinoides | reverse complement strand
TGTGTGTCATCTTCATTGTGCCTCCGTCTCTATAGTGTCCCCGTCTCTATATGACCTCGTCTCTGTGTGCCCCTGTCTATGCGTCCCCGTCGCTATGTGTCACTTTCATTTTGTCCCCGTCTCCAAGTGTCTCCGTGTCTATGTGTCCCGGTCTCTGTGTGTCCCCGTCTCTATGTGTCACCTTTACTGTGTCCCCGTCTCTGTGTGTCCCCGTCTCTATGTGTCACCTTTACTGTGTCCCCGTCTCTGTGTGTCCCCGTCTATATGTGTCACCTTCATTGTGCCCCTGTCTTTATATGTCCCTGTCTCTGTGTGTCCCCGTCTCTATGTGTCACCGTTTCTATGTGTCCCCGTCTCTAAGTGTCCCCGTCTATATGTGTCACCTTCATTGTGCCCCTGTCTTTATATGTCCCTGTCTCTGTGTGTCCCCGTCAGTGGAAGAGTTTCCGGATCTGCTGGAGTACATGAACTGTGTGAAAGGCCGTTCTGTACTGGTGGGCGACTTCAACTTCCACTGGGATAATCCTGCTAACAGCAACACAGCGCGACTGATGGATCTCTTTGAGTCCTTTGGTCTGAACCAGTCCGTCACCTCCCCCACTCACAGATCGGGTCACATCCTTGACTGGGTTGTCCATTCTGATGGTGACCTGGTTGAGCCAGCCACCACCAGTCTGACCCTGACCTCCGACCACCACGCTGTCCTGGCTAAGCTGAACGCCTCTGTTCCTGGCAAGCCTCACACGTACGTGGAGACCAGAGACTTCGCCTCCATCGACCTCGACGCCTTCAGAGCTGACTTGCTGTCCTCTCTCCAGTTGGTGCCTTTCCTGTCTGCGGAGCTGTTCCACGGCCTTCTCCAGGGCGCCCTTGACCGCCACGCCCCTGTGCTTCGACGCAGGATTTCCAGCCGTCCACGCTCGCCCTGGTTTCCAGCAGTCGGTTCACAAGTTCTTGACGCTAAACGTGTTAGGCGTAGGGCCGAGAGGCAGTGGCTAAAAACAAACCTCGAGGTTCACAAGCAAATTTTACGAATGGCTAATAACGCTGTGAATGAAATTGTTCAACAAGCGAAATCAGCCTTTTACAATGCAAAAATAGTAGCATGCACCACAACCAAGCAACTGTTTATGGTCACAGACGCACTCATGGGGAGAATAAAATCATCACCCCTTCCTTCATCTGTCTGTCTCTCTGATCTACCCCACAGATTTTGTGACTTTTTTACAGAAAAAATAGTAACATTCGTGCAACCCTGGACGCTCAGTCAGAAACTGTGCCCAAAGTTCATTACAACTCTTTCTCTGGCATTCCATTGACTGACTTTGAACCTGTGACAGACGCTGTTGTCAAAGATGTCATCAAGAAGACTGCCATCAAAACATGCGTTCTTGATCCCCTCCCCTCCTCTTTATTGTCTGCATGCATTGATGATTTGTTGCCTTATATTACCTTTGTGGTAAATGAATCACTCACCTCTGGTTGTTTCCCCTCTGCACTGAAAACTGCAGTTGTTCGACCTCTTTTGAAGAAACCCTCTCTTGACCCTGAAAACCTGAAAAACTACCGACCTGTCTCCAACTTGTCTTTCCTCTCTAAGATCATTGAAAAGATTGCACTTCTCCAACTCCAAAATCACCTCGACCGCAACAACCTACTCTATTCCTTGCAGTCTGCCTATCGCACTGGACACAGCACAGAAACCGCTCTGTTGAAGATAGTAAACGATCTTCTGTCTGCTCTTGATGGTGGTCAGGTTTCTCTGCTCTCTCTTCTAGACCTGTCTTCTGCCTTTGATACCATCGATCACTCCACCCTCCTCTCTAGACTTCAACATACTTTTGGCATCTCTTCTAATGCACTGACATGGTTTCACTCGTACCTCTCCGGTCGTACTCAAGTTGTCTCTGTCAACGGCTTCTCTTCAAGTTCAGCCGATTTGAAGCATGGAGTTCCCCAGGGATCTGTTCTGGGTCCCATTCTTTTTGTTCTATACACTCAACCTATTTCTGACATTGTGGCCCATCATGACATTTACCATCACTGCTTCTCTGATGACAACCAAATCTACACCTCTGGTGATATCTCTATACTCCCCTCCATCATTGAACGTACACAGCTATGTATTTATGACATCAAGGCATGGATGACTTACAACAAGCTCCAGCTAAACAACGACAAAACTGAACTGATTTTCATTCTATCAAAAAGGCTCATGTCTACAATCTCTGTCCCTACTTCTGTCCAACTTGGAAACTCTCTCATTCAGACCTCTACTACCGTGCGCAATCTAGGCGTTGTACTGGACCAGACACTCTCTTTTCAAAGTCAAATTTCTTCTGTCTGCCGTGCTTGCTATTTGGAGCTTCGGCGCATCAGTTCTGTACGTCATCTTCTGTCTGAAGAAGCCACCAAAACCCTCATTTCTGCCTTTGTTCTTTCAAGACTTGATTACTGTAATTCTCTCCTTGCTGGCTGCCCACAAAATCTCCTGATTAAATTGCAGAAAGTCCAAAATAATGCTGCTCGCCTCGTCCTGAAATGCCCGAGGACCTCTCATGTTTCTCCTTTGCTTCAATCTCTCCACTGGCTCCCTGTTGAAAAGCGCATAGAGTATAAACTCTCTCTATTATGTTACAAGTCGCTGAATGGTTTGGCCCCATCATATCTCTCTGATCTTCTATCGATTTATACTCCCACTAGACTGCTTCGCTCCTCCTCTGACACTCACGTTCTGCAGATCCCCCGTTTCCGTGCCAGAACTCTTGGCGAACGTTCTTTTTCTTTCCAAGCTCCCTCCTCCTGGAATGGCCTCCCTTCTGCACTCCGAACCTCAAACAGCCTCTCTTCTTTCAAGTCCTCCCTCAAAACAACTCTCTTCAAAACATAATCTTTCTCATCATCCTCCTGCAAAGGTTATCCGTTGAGTCATGTGTGTGTGTGCGTGTGCGTGCGTGTGTGTGTGTGTGTTTTGTTGGTGTGTGTGTGTGTGTGTGTGTGTGTGTGTGTGTGTGTGTGTGTGTGTGTGTGTGTGTGTGTGTGTGTGTGTTTGACCTTAAGTTCGTGTGAGTGTTTTGTGTGTTGTCCAGCTTTTCATTTTGTTAGTATTGTTTTTATCATGATTGTAAGCGCTTAGGGCTTTTGTTAAGATTAAGCGCCCTAAATATTCATTATTATTATTATTATTATTATGTGTCACCTTTACTGTGTCCCCGTCTCTAAGTGTCCCCGTCTCTATGTGTCACCTTCATTGTGCCCCTGTCTTTATATGTCCCTGTCTCTGTGTGTCCCCGTCTCTATGTGTCACCTTTACTGTGTCCCCGTCTCTAAGTGTCCCCGTCTATATGTGTCACCTTCATTGTGCCCCTGTCTTTATATGTCCCTGTCTCTAAGTGTCCTCGTCTATATGTGTCACCTTCATTGTGCCCTTGTCTTTATAAATCCCTGTCTCTGTGTGTCCCCGTCTCTATGTGTCACCTTTACTGTGTCCCCGTCTCTAAGTGTCCCCGTCTATATGTGTCACCTTCATTGTGCCCCTGTCTTTATATGTCCCTGTCTCTGTGTGTCCCCGTCTCTATGTGTCACCTTTACTGTGTCCTTGTCTCTAAGTGTCCCCGTCTCTATGTGTCACCTTTACTGTGTCCCCGTCTATATGTGTCACCTTTACTGTGTCCCCGTCTATATGTGTCACCTTCATTGTGCCCTTGTCTTTATATATCCCCGTCTCTGTTTAAGGATTAAGGTATGGGTTAGAATGAGGGATTGGATTAAGGTTATTTTTTGTTGGTTAGGGACAGTGTCATGGTTAGGATAAACAAAGAGGCGGATAGTTTTAAGACGGACACGCATAGAGACGGGGGACACATGGAGACGAAATTGGGGACACATAGTGACGAAATTGGGGACACATAGATACGAAATTGGGGACACATAGAGACGAAATTGGGGACACATAGAGACGAAATTGGGGACACATAGAGACGAAATTGGGGACACATAGAGACGAAATTGGGGACACATAGTGACGAAATTGGGGACACATAGATACGAAATTGGGGACACATAGAGACGAAATTGGGGACACATAGAGACGAAATTGGGGACACATAGAGACGAAATTGGGGACACATAGAGACGAAATTGGGGACACATAGAGACGACATTGGGGACACATAGAGACGAAATTGGGGACACATAGATACGAAATTGGGGACACATAGAGACGAAATTGGGGACACATAGAGACGAAATTGGGGACACATAGATACGAAATTGGGGACACATAGAGACGAAATTGGGGACACATAGAGACGAAATTGGGGACACATAGTGACGAAATTGGGGACACATAGAGACGAAATTGGGGACACATAGAGACGAAATTGGGGACACATAGATACGAAATTGGGGACACATAGAGACGAAATTGGGGACACATAGAGACGAAATTGGGGACACATAGAGACGAAATTGGGGACACATAGAGACGAAATTGGGGACACATAGAGACGACATTGGGGACACATAGTGACGAAATTGGGGACACATAGTGACGAAATTGGGGACACATAGAGACGAAATTGGGGACACATAGAGACGAAATTGGGGACACATAGAGACGAAATTGGGGACACATAGAGACGAAATTGGGGACACATAGATACGAAATTGGGGACACATAGTGACGAAATTGGGGACACATAGAGACGAAATTGGGGACACATAGAGACGAAATTGGGGACACATAGAGACGAAATTGGGGACACATAGAGACGAAATTGGGGACACATAGAGACGACATTGGGGACACATAGTGACGAAATTGGGGACACATAGATACGAAATTGGGGACACATAGAGACGAAATTGGGGACACATAGAGACGAAATTGGGGACACATAGAGACGAAATTGGGGACACATAGAGACGAAATTGGGGACACATAGAGACGGGGGACACATAGAGACGAAATTAGGGACACATAGAGACGAAATTGGGGACACATAGAGACAGGGGACACATAGAGACGAAATTGGGGACACATAGATACGAAATTGGGGACACATAGAGAAAAATTGGGACACATAGAGACGAAATTGGGGACACAAAGAGACGAAATTGGGGACATATAGAGACGAAATTGGGGACACATAGAGACGAAATTGGGGACACATAGAGACAGGGGACACATAGAGACGAAATTGGGGACACATAGAGACAGGGGACACATAGAGACGAAATTGGGGACACATAAGAGACGGGGGACACATTGGGGCGGGGGCACAGTACCACACAACCGCTGGTTATGTGCACACAATATGTCAGTGGCCAGTGCATGCATGGACTGTGTATGTCATCATGTACACATTTGCATACGCGCACCCCTCGTGGGGATGGCGGGGGGTCTTCCGTACAAATAGTCCCCCCACATTCTGGAAATTATGTACTCGTAACTTCCTCTAAACTGTCTCTCTCTGTGACTCTGCCTTTTTCTTTACTTTGTGTCATCTACTATCTTTCTGACTGGCCCATTCTCCTGCCTTTTTCTTTGCTTTGTGTCATCTACTATCTTTCTGACTGGCCCATTCTCCTGCCTTTTTCTTTTGCTTTGTGTCATCTACTATCTTTCTGACTGACTGGCCCATTCTCCTGCCTTTTTCTTTGCTTTGTGTCATCTACTATCTTTCTGACTGGCCCATTCTCCTGCCTTTTTCTTTGCTTTGTGTCATCTACTATCTTTCTGACTGTTTGGCCCATCCTCCTGCCTTTTTCTTTGCTTTGTGTCATCTACTATCTTTCTGACCTTTTGGCCCATTCTCCTGCCTTTTTCTTTGCTTTGTGTCATCCACTATCTTTCTGACTGTTTGGCCCATTCTGCTGCCTTTTTCTTTGCTTTGTGTCATCCACTATCTTTCTGACTGTTTGGCCCATTCTGCTGCCTTTTTCTTTGCTTTGTGTCATCTACTATCTTTCTGACCTTTTGGCCCATTCTCCTGCCTTTTTCTTTGCTTTGTGTCATCTACTATCTTTCTGACCTTTTGGCCCATTCTCCTGCCTTTTTCTTTGCTTTGTGTCATCCACTATCTTTCTGACTTTTGGGCCCATTCTCCTGCCTTTTTCTTTGCTTTGTGTCATCTACTATCTTTCTGACTTTGGGCCCATTCTCCTGCCTTTTTCTTTGCTTTGTGTCATCTACTATCTTTCTGACTTTTGGGCCCATTCTCCTGCCTTTTTCTTTGCTTTGTGTCATCTACTATCTTTCTGACTGGCCCATTCTCCTGCCTTTTTCTTTGCTTTGTGTCATCCACTATCTTTCTGACTGGCCCATCCTCCTGCCTTTTTCTTTGCTTTGTGTCATCTACTATCTTTCTGACTGTTTGGCCCATTCTCCTGCCGTTTTCTTTGCTTTGTGTCATCTACTATCTTTCTGACTGTTTGGCCCATTCTCCTGCCGTTTTATTTGCTTTGTGTCATCTACTATCTTTCTGACTGGCCCATTCTCCTGCCTTTTTCTTTGCTTTGTGTCATCTACTATCTTTCTGACTTATTGGCCCATTCTCCTGCCTTTTCTTTGCTTTGTGTCATCTACTATCTTTCTGACTGTTTGGCCCATTCTCCTGCCGTTTTCTTTGCTTTGTGTCATCTACTATCTTTCTGACTGTTTGGCCCATTCTCCTGCCGTTTTCTTTGCTTTGTGTCATCTACTATCTTTCTGACTTTTTGGCCCATTCTCCTGCCGTTTTTGCACCCCCCAAAATAATCTTCCATATAGTGTTCTCCTTTGAGCTCCTCCGAAATCAGAATGTGTCGGCTGAATGCAGCGAGGAGACCAGTGAAAACTGGAAAACAGAACACATGTACGTACCCATAGAAGAAGAAGAAAGCATACGCGCAGACACACTCACAGACACAAGCAGGCATACACATGAGCACTTTAAGTGGACACGTGCATTCCTGTGTGTGTGTGTGTGTGTGTGTGTGTGTGTGTGTGTGCGTGCGCGTGTGCGTGCGTGCGTGCGTGCGTGCGTGCGCGTGTACGTGCGTGCGTGTGCGTGCGGCTGCACATTGGTACCTATTTAGCATTTACTCACGTGCATGGCAGAGAGAGAGAGAGAGAGAGAGAGAGAGAGAGAGAGAGAGAGAGAGAGAGAGAGAGAGAGACGCTTCAGAATAATATTTACTGACATTAACACATAATAATAGTCGAGAGAGAGAGAGAGAGAGAGAGAGAGAGAGAGAGAGAGAGAGAGAGAGAGAGAGAGAGAGAGAGAGAGAGAACGAACGAACGAACGAACGAATCTTTTTTTTTATTGATGGTTAAGAATAAGCATAGCTTCTTTACATCTTGCCATCCGAAAAGAGAAAATGCAACAACAACAAATTCATGAATAAACAACATTAGCTAGTAAATCATAATGTAGACCAAAAACGCAAGAAAAAGTACATGAAAATACCAAGAAAACACACACACGCGCACACACACGCGCGCGCACACACACACGCTCACACACGCACGCACGCAAAAACCACAGACACACACACAGACACACTAACAAAAGTCGACGCTAACATCAAGATAAATAACCATGCATATCAAGTCACATCATAATAATTAAAAATCAATGACACATGAAAACATATGAAATGAGAACATCGAATTGGCGCTAGTGACAAATTATGGATTATGAGGACTAGAATAAATATTTATTACTTTGAATTAACAAACTCTGTCATCAACAGCTTATGGTAGTTATGTTTAAAACTGCTCAAACTACCTTTGATTGATGAAGTAGCGAGGATCGTGTTCCACAAAGCACCACCAGAATAGGTTAGGCTTGACTTGAAAAGGTCAATGCGCGGCAAAGGTAACATGAGTTTGTGTGTATGGCGTTGATCATTAGTTCTAAATTTATTTGTGAGTGATGGTGGAGCACAACCAGATAATATTTTGAACATAAAAACAGCCTTGTTGAATGTAAGTTTCAAATGGAAAGGCAAGATGTCTAATGTCACATAATCCGAAATGGTTAATGTTGACGATTTAGCTAAGACTAATTTCAGAGCACGTCTATAAAGACTTGACAGTGGCTTTAGAATATTTTCACTTGCACCATCCCAGATAGTTGATGCATAATTTATATGGGATTCAATAAAGGAATGAAAAATATTTTACGAGAATGTAAGTCTAAAAAGTGTTTAATTTTGGATAACTGAAATATGTTTTGAGAGACACATTTGCAAACATTTGACACATGTTCAGACCAGGATAGGTTTTCGTCAACAACTACACCAAGAACTTTGTGGAAAGAAACTTGATTAATATTGTTACCGTTTATAAGAAGAGGAGGGACATTAAGATGAAGATTTTGTCGTTTCTGTCTACTTGTTATAACCATAAATCTAGTCTTTAATGGATGGAGACTCATGTGATTTAATTCAGACCAGTTAAGTAATTCATCAATGCTCTTTTGTAATATAGACAATACAGTTCTGTAATCAGAATGACTTGAATGCAGTGTAGTATCATCTGCGAATAATTCGCACAGAGAACTGAGAACTAGAGGCAAATCATTAATGTAGATAGTGAATAATAAGGGTCCAAGAACTGAACCTTGAGGTATACCATACTTGGTTGTTAGAGTGGTAGACATAGCGCCATTAACTGCAACAATCTGCTTCCTATCAGTTAAAAACGACGAAAGAAGCTCTATTATGTTAGTAGATATACCATATATTTTAAGCTTTTTTAGAAGTAGGGAATGATCAATGACGTCAAATGCTTTCGCAAAATCAACTATAAGGACACCGGTTAATTCATTGTTATTAATATTGGATAGCCACTTATCTACTAGGCTAGTGAGTGCTGTGTGGCAAGAATGTTTAGCTCTAAACCCAGACTGGCAAGGATGGAGTAGATCGAAATGATCAAAATGATTGATAATATGTTTTTTAATATGAGTTTCAAAAGGTTTAGATAGGGCAGAAATGATAGATATAGGCCTGTAATTGGACGGGTCTGAGCGATCACCAGATTTATATATAGGAGTGACTTTAGCCACTTTGAAAGCTTTAGGGAATTGATTTTTTGAAATAAACAAATTATAGACATAAGTTAGTGATTCTGTAATAACTGGAGCAGAGTGTTTTAAAATGTTACTATCAATATCATCAAGTCCTCTAGTATTAGTTGGTTTTAGGTGGATTAGTGCATTATAAACCTCATAAGTGGCCAGAGGGGGTATACTAAGTTCAGATAAAATTTCTTTTTTAGAACAAAAATCGTGTAAGTATTTAAGATCGTTTTCTGAGGATTTGTCTGAACTAATAATGGAACTAGCTATTTCTGAGAAATGTGCATTTAACGTATCAGGAGATAGATCCTTTATTACATGATGTTTTACATTCGCATGCTTATTAGTTAACTGATTTATGGCTGTCCATATGGATTTGCTGTCAGATTTTGAAGAAACTAATTGCTGAAAATATTCCTTTTTTGATGCCCTTTTTAAGGTGGTAACAAAATTCCTTTGTTTACGGGCATCTTCTAAGTCGCCATTAGCAAAAAGCGACTCTCTCAAATCAATCGCATCTTGAACATTTTTGGTTAACCATGGTTGTTTGGGAGTATCTTTAGCACGTTTAATTTTGAAAGGTGCATGCTTGTTGTAAACATTTAAAAAGGTATGATAGAAGATTTCAAAGGCTTCATCGGGATTTGTAAATTGGTAAACCAATGACAAGGGTGCATTAGTTAGATCAAATAAGAAGTGGTCCAGGTTAAAGTGGGTACAATTTCTGTATCTGACAAACGTGTGCATATTTTTTAGGAACTTCAACACCCTTTTTTAACCATGTAAAACAAATGGGAAAGTGGTCACTACAGTACAGAGTTGGTGAGCAAATTTCCACTAGATTAGTAGGTTGGGTTGTATAGATATGGTCAATCAAAGTCTGAGAGGTTGCAGATATTCTTGTCGGTTTATCAATAACCTGGGTAAGA
>CM065683.1:57740716-57743216 GCA_017654935.2 Phymorhynchus buccinoides | reverse complement strand
CACACACAGATCCGTCCCTGTTACTACACATTAACGTTTGCTGAAAAGAGAGTTCCACATCAACCACATTGTGTCTACAACTTAAGTTCTTAACTGATTGATTTGATTCTCTCTCTCTCTCTCTCTCTCTCTCTCTCTCTCTCTCTCTCTCTCTCTCTCTCTCTCTCTCTCTCTCTCTCTCTCTCTCTCTCTCTCTCTCTCTCTCTCTCTCTCTCTCTCTCTCTCTCTCTCTCTCTCTCTCTCTCTCTCTCTCTCTCTCTCTCTCTCTCTCTCTCTCTCTCTCTCATATGATTCCAGTGTTTAATGTCTATATTGTTATTTGATTTGTGAGAAACGGGAGTGGATGAATGTTCTTTCCCATGTTTTCTTTTGTCTTTCGTGTCTATTTCGATGTTATGTCTCCGTTTATTTCTTTGTTCTTTAGTGGGGTTTCTTTGAGGACCGGATGAAACCCCCCCATTATATTTGCTTAATCTACTATCCTTATTAAAGAAATTTATTCAATTCAATTCTCTCTCTCTTCGATAATTAGGATTGTTTTGGACCTTGAAACTAAAAACGATTTATCATTGAACATCTCATTTAATTTTGTATTGCCCTGAACAGTAATTAAAATGAACTCCCCCTTCCCAAAACCGTACCCCCACCCCCACCCCCACCCCCACTTCACCCATTCCCTCATCCATTTGTCTGCTTCTGCATCACCCCCCCCCCCCCTGCCCTCCTCTCCCCTCCCCTTCCTTCACCCCTTCACCCCCACTCCTCGCTCACCTTCCTCCCACCTGTTCTCTTTTTAGCCCCCCGCCCCCCTCCTGCTCCTGCTCCCCCCCCCCTCCATCCCCCCACCATCTTGAGATCGTGCTACTACCTGTTGCTCTCAAGTTGTCTATTCAGGCAGGAGTGTTTAATTTGGGGAAGTGCGGGGGTCGGGGGGTGTGTGTGTATCGGGGGAGGGGGGGGGGGGGGTGTAGATCGAGGGAGTGGGAATGTTTGCTAAGATTTTGGGTTTTAAACTGGGTCGAAAGGACACAGGTACGGGGGGGGGGGGGGGGGGGGGGCGGAGGAGGAGGGGGAGGGGGGGGGGCAAAGGAGGGGGGTAGACAGAGGGGGGGGGGGGGGGGGGGTAGGAGATGGTGTAGAGAATAAGATAAGAGAGAACATGGGGGTGGGGGTGGGAAGTGGAGGAGGCATATAATTGAGAATGGTGTGTATGTGTGTGTGTGTGTGTGTGTGTGTGTGTGTGTGTGTGTGTGTGTGTGTGTCGATCATAAGCATTTTGTAATAATTTAAACATTATTTGAAATGTCGGACCAATGCTACGTGATACCTACAACGAACATAGGACTATCGTGATGACGCCTTTCCTTTGGGGACAAAATACATGTCACTATTTGGTTTAATCCTGATTTGATTCTGTTGCAACATATGGCATACGTGTTATAACATGTTCGAATATTAATGAGGTACAATGCAAATATATATAGAAGCTATCGTTTTTCTGAAATATGTATGCACTATTTAAAAACTACATCTCTGTCTGTCTGTCTGTCTGTCTCTGTCTCTGAAGTCTCTCTCTCTCTCTCTCTCTCTCTCTCTCTCTCTCTCTCTCTCTCTCTCTCTCTCTCTCTCTCTCTCTCTCTCTCTCTCTCTCTCTCTCTCTCTCTCTCTCTCTCTCTCTCTCTCTCTCTCTCTCTCTCTCTCTCTCTCTCTCTCTCTCTCTCTCCCTCTCTTGCGCTATGTGGCATAAGACAACAGACTTATCTACCTAAATGTGTAAATGTAAGATAAGTCAACAGTACTGAAGTATTCCTAACTGAATTTGGGCAATGAATTTTGATGAGGACAAATAAAACGAAAGTGTGTCTTTGTTTTATTATGGTTAGCACTCTGTGTGTGTGTGTGTGTGTGTGTGTGTGTGTGTGTGTGCGTGTGTGTGTGTGTGTGTGTGCGTGCGCGCGTGTGCGCGTGCGTGTGCGCGTGCGTGTGCGTGTGCGTGCGTGTGTGTGTGTGTGTGTGTGTGTGTGTGTGTGTGTGTGTGTGTGTGTGTGTGTGTGTGTGTGTGTGTGTGTGTGTGTGTGTGTGTGTGTGTGTGTGTGTGTGTGTGTGTGTGTGTGTGTGTGTGTGTGTGTGTGTGTGTGTGTGTGTGTGTGTGTGTGTGTGTGTGTGTGTGTGCACGTGTGTACGTGCGTACGTGTGTGTGTGTGTGTGTGTGTGTGTGTGTGTGGTTGCCTTTTGTTTCTTGTTAATCTGTGATCTAGATCTATAAACTGTCAAAGTCAATGTTTTGTTAGGTTAGGGCTATGTTTATAAGGAAAAGTCAAAGCTCTGTGAGTGCTATTACTCTAAGAGTATCCAAACATATCTAGTACGAGTTGATCGAACAAGAGTGGGGGACACTTATTGAGATAGTACCTCCTAAGGAAAGAGATCTCTCTCTAGGGCAGATAATCCAACAGCTATAAAACTTTCAACATGGATACTGCTGGTAGAGGGCTAGAAC
>CM065683.1:57705716-57710716 GCA_017654935.2 Phymorhynchus buccinoides | reverse complement strand
GATTATGCAACAATAATAATAAAGCAGCTCAATGGCGCCAAAACAAAATGTGAATGAAAAACAATGGAATCCGAAAGGATTTACAAGACTTTTGTCTTTCTTGAAGGTTAGCCCCAAACAGGAAGGGTCACTAATCAGTTGTCCGGAGGAAAGTTCAAATGATTGCACGGTCTGGTGGACTTAGCTGTGTCAAGTTCCTCCATAGTGATCGGCGAGTGCTGGGGTGGCTGGGCTTGCTCGTCAGGTGAGAGTAGCTCCCAGTCGTTCCGGTTACGGCTTCGCGGGATGGCACGGTTCAAGCGTGGTCTCCTCGCGGATTCTGGGTGCGGGTCGTCTTGGCGGCGGTCCCGTCTTGGTGCTTGTGAGTCCGGGATGATCGTCCGGCCCACGATGCCCTGCTGATAATCACAGGAGAAGGTGGATGTAGGTCTCTATGGCTTAGAGACAAGGGGCTTCAGTCGGCAGGGAATTAGTGAATCCCAACCGGCTAGAAGGCTTCCCTTGTACAATAGCACTAAGAACACATAATCTGAATTTCAGTTAACAAACTGAGATCAGTAAAACATAAAAGGTGATCAAGCCAACATCACTCTCCATCCAACACCTGGAAAGGAATGGTATCATAAAGTGCAAGATTGCAACCCATAGGTTTCCTACTAAAAATAGACAAAAGGGTTAGTAGGCATAAAATCCGGTTCTGGTACCAAAAGAGTTAAAGTCAAAAACACACACACACAAATAATCAGTGCACATAAATAGAACAGAATGTTTACCACTTCTTTTCAATAACATATCTATCTACTCCTTATTCATCATTGAACATAGGATCTAGATCAAAACTAGGATCAAACAAACCAGATCTCAATCACCAGCCATCAATAATACTTACTAGTGGGCTTATTATGACTGGCTGGGAGTGTTGCTCTAGCTACGTTTCAGCGTCTTGTGTGAAAACTTTTTCTCACTACTCCAATTATAGCCTTCACTTTCAAACAATGAAAGCCTGTCATTGGTTTATAGCAGTCGACACGTCACAAGATGAGGTCCTAGTCTTATGCATAGGGATACAGAACAATCACTCGCCGGTTACCTCATTATCACATTCCGACATTCCTATCCTGCTCGTGATAGGAAAGGACGAGTTGTCTTCAAAGGGAGCCGAATGTGGTTGTCACTTTCTCGTGATGGGGAACGGAGATAAGGGGGGGGGGGGGGTAAAGGGAGATAACCTCTGTAGGTGTTACATGCTGACAGGGGAGGTAAATCGAGCTTCAAAGAGACAAATGCCTTAATCGGCGTTCGTTTGATGGTGGATGGCAATTAAAGTGGCGGCCGGACAGAGAAATGAAAAGGAGAGGGGGGGGGGGGGGGGGGCGGTGTAGATAAGAAAGAGGGGTCGCGCGGGACACTTACGTCACAATGAGCAGGATAAATTGTGAAATAGGCTCATTACGGTTAATGTGCAAGGATCTTGATTTTAAGCCTAATGTGATCAGAGGGAGAGAGAGAGAGAGAGAGAGAGAGAGAGAGAGAGAGAGAGAGAGAGAGAGAGAGAGAGAGAGAGAGAGAGAGAGAGAGAGAGAGAGAGAGAGAGAGAGAGAGAGAGAGAGAGAGAGAGAGAGAGAGAGAGAGAGAGAGAGAGAGAGAGAGAGAGATAGAGAGAGAGAGAGAGAGAGAGAGAGAGAGAGAGAGAGAGAGAGAGAGAGAGAGAGAGAGAGAGAGAGAGAGAGAGAGAGAGAGAGAGAGAGAGAGAGATCAACTTGTCCTCTTTTGCAGACACGTTGTAACAGATGGGCTTTACTACAACACCTTTGCTCATATTGCACTTTCGCAACAGGCAGTTCTCACAAAGAGAGAGGCAGAGCTTTATAATACGATCTCTCGTGACATTCACATAAGCTTACTTTTTTTGGATAGTTCTTTTTCAGTTGTTGTTTTTTCGCCGCCGTGTCCAAATGCAACATGCGCTTCTCGAATTGCATAAAACAAAGATCTCCAAAAGAGACGTAGAAGCTGGTCTTTGTTTCCTGGCCTCACCAGCTTCTTCGCGTCTCCCAGTTCCACAACGTCGTACCGTTTTATGAAGTCATATTCACCAGGGCCTGTATTCGCGTTGAGATAGCATGAGACTAAGCATGATGCTAACTTAGAAGCTCTTCCAATGTCCTATAGGATTTAATAGGACTTTTGGAAGAGCTTCTAAGTTAGCATGATGCTAAGTCTCATGCTATATCAACGTGAATGGCTCCAACCCACCTGCGTGCGCATCTCGACCATTCCAACGGAAGTGTCGCCATCTTAGTCCTTATTTGTGTGTAAACAAAGTGAAAATGTTATCTAAATGTGTAAAGAAAACATCCAGATGTTATAAATACAGTTTAGATAAGTTTCGAATTGGAACAGCCAAATACGCAGCATCGATCTGGCATTTTTCAAAAAAAGGTAAGGACTAAGATGGCGGTCTCCCATAATATGGCGCGCCTTGTGGCCGGATATGACGACACGTGGGTACCAGCAATACAGGCCCAGGCCGCTTTTTCACCGCAGAATACTGAGTTATTAGCTTACTGGTAAAGGCGTTCATTTTTCTTCTGTGAACCACTGTCTTCTCGTGTCACTCGTTGACTGCAAACGACAAAACTCTTACTCAAAGGTGTTCTGTTTTCATAGCTGTGCATTTTCGAACCTCTCAACTCCTTTCTGTGGTAAGCCTATGCAATCTGTGATATCAGCACCCTCCCCCTTTGATGTAATCTCTATTATAAAATCTTTAATCTCAACTCCTTTCTGTGGTAAGCCTATGCAATCTGTGATATCAGCACCCTCCCCCTTTGATGTCATCTCTATTATAACATCTTTAATCTCAACTCCTTTCTGTGGTAAGCCTATGCAATCTGTGATATCAGCACCCTCCCCCTTTGATGTAATCTCTATTATAACATCTTTAATCTCAACTCCTTTCTGTGGTAAGCCTATGCAATCTGTGATATCAGCACCCTCCCCCTTTGATGTAATCTCTATTATAACATCTTTAATCTCAACTCCTTTCTGTGGTAAGCCTATGCAATCTGTGATATCAGCACCCTCCCCCTTTGATGTCATCTCTATTATAACATCTTTAATCTCAACTCCTTTCTGTGGTAAGCCTATGCAATCTGTGATATCAGCACCCTCCCCCTTTGATGTCATCTCTATTATAACATCTTTAATCTCAACTCCTTTCTGTGGTAAGCCTATGCAATCTGTGATATCAGCACCCTCCCCCTTTGATGTCATCTCTATTATAACATCTTTAATCTCAACTCCTTTCTGTGGTAAGCCTGTGCAATCTGTGATATCAGCACCCTCCCCCTTTGATGTCATCTCTATTATAACATCTTTAATCTCAACTCCTTTCTGTGGTAAGCCTATGCAATCTGTGATATCAGCACCCTCCCCCTTTGATGTCATCTCTATTATAACATCTTTAATCTCAACTCCTTTCTGTGGTAAGCCTATGCAATCTGTGATATCAGCACCCTCCCCCTTTGATGTAATCTCTATTATAAAATCTTTAATCTCAACTCCTTTCTGTGGTAAGCCTATGCAATCTGTGATATCAGCACCCTCCCCCTTTGATGTAATCTCTATTATAACATCTTTAATCTCAACTCCTTTCTGTGGTAAGCCTGTGCAATCTGTGATATCAGCACCCTCCCCCTTTGATGTAATCTCTATTATAACATCTTTAATCTCAACTCCTTTCTGTGGTAAGCCTATGCAATCTGTGATATCAGCACCCTCCCCCTTTGATGTAATCTCTATTATAACATCTTTAATCTCAACTCCTTTCTGTGGTAAGCCTATGCAATCTGTGATATCAGCACCCTCCCCCTTTGATGTCATCTCTATTATAACATCTTTAATCTCAACTCCTTTCTGTGGTAAGCCTGTGCAATCTGTGATATCAGCACCCTCCCCCTTTGATGTCATCTCTATTATAACATCTTTAATCTCAACTCCTTTCTGTGGTAAGCCTGTGCAATCTGTGATATCAGCACCCTCCCCCTTTGATGTCATCTCTATTATAACATCTTTAATCTCAACTCCTTTCTGTGGTAAGCCTATGCAATCTGTGATATCAGCACCCTCCCCCTTTGATGTCATCTCTATTATAACATCTTTAATCTCAACTCCTTTCTGTGGTAAGCCTATGCAATCTGTGATATCAGCACCCTCCCCCTTTGATGTCATCTCTATTATAACATCTTTAATCTCAACTCCTTTCTGTGGTAAGCCTATGCAATCTGTGATATCAGCACCCTCCCCCTTTGATGTCATCTCTATTATAACATCTTTAATCTCAACTCCTTTCTGTGGTAAGCCTATGCAATCTGTGATATCAGCACCCTCCCCCTTTGATGTCATCTCTATTATAACATCTTTAATCTCAACTCCTTTCTGTGGTAAGCCTGTGCAATCTGTGATATCAGCACCCTCCCCCTTTGATGTAATCTCTATTATAACATCTTTAATCTCAACTCCTTTCTGTGGTAAGCCTGTGCAATCTGTGATATCAGCACCCTCCCCCTTTGATGTAATCTCTATTATAACATCTTTAATCTCAACTCCTTTCTGTGGTAAGCCTGTGCAATCTGTGATATCAGCACCCTCCCCCTTTGATGTCATCTCTATTATAACATCTTTAATCTCAACTCCTTTCTGTGGTAAGCCTGTGCAATCTGTGATATCAGCACCCTCCCCCTTTGATGTAATCTCTATTATAACATCTTTAATCTCAACTCCTTTCTGTGGTAAGCCTGTGCAATCTGTGATATCAGCACCCTCCCCCTTTGATGTAATCTCTATTATAAAATCTTTAATTTTGTCATCGCTAGTCCCCAGATACGCGAAAGCGTGGTAGGGACTATAGACTCCCAGAAGAAGAAGAAGACATCAGTAGTTCTCTGAATAAGAAATATAAATCAGTTGATCAAAAACTCAGCCATCATGCACAACCC
>CM065683.1:57688216-57700716 GCA_017654935.2 Phymorhynchus buccinoides | reverse complement strand
ATGTACATGTACATGCGCGTGGCTGCGTAGAAACGCTTGCACATGCGTGCGTGCGTGTGTTTGCGCGCGCGCACGCTCATGCAGAATGCGTAATACGTGTGTAATTAAAGCCCCTAAGCTCACATACGACTTGTCGATGAATATGTACTTGACAACTTGAGCCTCAGGCGAACTCTATTGAAAAAGAAATCCCACATAATTATGTCCAAGTCTTTTGCAGCAGCCGCACTTAGAAAGATCGGGAAATTCCCTGTGTGTGCATAGAAGAGGGGGGGGGGGGGGGGGGGGGGGGCTGTAAAGGGGGGGGTAGATAAGGTTTAGATGGGTTTAGTAGGAGGTTGGTGCGATGTGGTCGTGGTAATGGGGCCTGTGGTTAAGTTAGATTTCTTTTTTTTTTTTTAGATAGTAGTTTCTTAGGGGGGGAGGAGGAGGGGGGGGGGGGTAAGTGTATTTTTTATTAGAGTTGTAAGGATGAGTAGAGGTGTAAGTAGATTTGTTAAGATGTATTTGGACTGAATACATACACTTTTTTTTTTTCTTGAACGTAGGTGAAGATCGTAGGTGTTTTGAAGGGTTAACGGATCAAATGGGGGAAAAAAGAAGATAAACATGAATTAAATGTAAATGAGTGGGTAAATGACTTTGTGTGTGTGCGTCACTCTCTCTCTGGGGGAAAAAAAAAAAAAAAAAAAAAAAAAAAAAAAAAAAAAAACTCTCTCTCTCTCTCTCTCTCTCTCTCTCTCTCTCTCTCTCTCTCTCTCTCTCTCTCTCTCTCTCTCTCTCTGCCCCCCCCCCCCCCCACATCTCTCTCTCTCTCTGTAGTCTGTGTGCACGTGTCAATGCGTGTGCGCGCATGTGTGTGTGTATGCGTGCTGCGTGCATTCGTCTGCCCGTATCCATGCATGTGCGTATATGTGCGTGCGCGTGAGTGTAAATATGTGTGTATGTTTATAGTTTTGTCTTTGCAAATGCAGTATGCGTATGCCAGTAGGAATGCGTATGTGTTGTGTAGGAGTAAGTATACATGTGGTAGTTTGGGTTGACACTCGATGTAGGCTACTCTCGCATTCGTGCAGTTTTCTAAACGCTTTCTCTGTGTGTGTAGCTGTCAATCTATAAATTATGCATGTCTTCGTTTTGTGCCTGGGGGCTTTCTTTTCTGCTTGTCTGGGTGTTTATTTTCTTACTAAGAGAGAGAGAGAGAGAGAGAGAGAGAGAGAGAGAGAGAGAGAGAGAGAGAGAGAGAGAGAGAGAGAGAGAGAGAGAGAGAGAGTGTGTGTATGTGAGAGAGAGAGAGAGAGAGAGAGAGAGGGGGGGGGGAGGAGAAGGGAGTGAGGTAGAGAGAGAGAGAGAGAGAGAGAGAGAGACAGTCTCTATTTCTCTTTTGGTTGGCTGAATTATCTCTCTTGTTTTATTTTCTTGTCGTTTTGGCAAAACTCGTCAGATCAATTGACATCGCCTGCTTCCTTTCCTAGCCAGTCAGAAGACAATATGAAGACAATGGAGTGTGAGTGTGTGTGTGTGTGTGTGTGTGTGTGTGTGTGTGTGTGTGTGTGTGTGTGTGTTCATCGTCATCTTCTTCTTCTTCCTCCTCCTCTCCTTGTGTGTGTGTGTGTGTGTGTGTGTGTGTGTGTGTGTGTGTGTGTGTGTTCATCGTCATCTTCTTCTTCTTCCTCCTCCTCCTCCTCTTTATGGTTGGTTATATCTTTATCGACGGAAAATTGGGGAATTTCCTAGTATCGCAGTACCTCCAGGATCGTCCCACCATCTTTCTATCAATTAATGTCCGACATGTGCCTGTTCCAGGATGGAGGACGTTAATCGGATTTTCTTCTATCCTCCTACTACTTTTCCTCCTCCTCCTCCTCCTCCTCCTCCTTCTCCTTCTCCTCCTCCTCCTCCTCCTCCTCCTCCTCCTCCTCCTCCTCATCATCATCATCATCATCATCATCATCATCATCTTCTTCTTCTCCTCCTCCTCCTTCTTTTTCGACTACTACTACTACTACTACTACTACTACTACTACTACTACTACTACTACTACTACTACTACTACTACTACTACTACTACTACGACGACGACGACGACTTCTACTACTACTACTACTACTACTACTACTACTACTACTACTACTACTACTACTACTTCTACTACTACTGCTAACTGCTTTTTAAAAATTCTTCCTTCCCCTTCTCCCCCCCACCCCCCACCCTCACGTTATCTGTGACCTAGCACCACGAAAGGGACATTAAGTGTCAAAATGATCATTCTGAGATAATGGTACAGCTAGAAACTTCAGATAATTTTCTTTCAAAACATATAACAACCATTCTTGTAACGTTTTCCGTTTTAGGGTTATAAACATTTAAAGTTGGTTGGGTGACTGGCGGCCATGTTGAGAAATGACAGTCTAAAGTTTAAAGTTGAACCTGCTCATTTAAAAGCACTCTTTTTGAGTATTTAGAGACCATAACAAGGATTGTGTTTTATAAATACGAAAGATGCGATGTTAGAGAGCACACAAATACCCATAACTCAAAATTGATTGAAACAAATAAGTCTTGACTTTGCAACCCTGTAGTGAGAAACTAGCCCAGCGACTTAATGTCCCTTTCGTGGTGCTGGGTCACATTTTCTGTCCTTATTGTTCTCTAAAGCTCTTCCTGATTATCTATATGGTTACCTTCTCTGCTTGCACTTACCCTTGTTGTCCCAAGTGCACCTTCCCCGGGTTATCTGTCAGTATCCATTTAACGGGACTGTGTAGACGGGGCAGAGAGAGAGAGAGAGAGAGAGAGAGAGAGAGAGAGAGAGAGAGAGAGAGAGAGAGAGAGAGAGAGAGAGAGAGAGAGAGAGAGAGAGAGAGAGAGAGAGAGAGAGAGAGAGAGAGAGAGAGAGAGAGAGAGAGAGAGAGAGAGAGAGAGAGAGAGAGAGAGAGAGAGAGAGAGAGGAGAGAGAGAGAGAGAGAGAGAGAGAGAGAGAGAGAGAGAGAGAGAGAGAGAGAGAGAGAGAGAGAGAGAGAGAGAGAGAGAGAGAGAGAGAGAGAGAGAGAGAGAGAGAGAGAGAGAGAGAGAGAGAGAGAGAGAGAGAGAGAGAGAGAGAGAGAGAGAGAGAGAGAGACTGACTTCAGACTTCAGACTTCAGACACTTTGTTTTACAAGGATAAGAATTTAGGTTGGGCCTTGTCTTCTATTCTGTCCTTGGTTCTAAGCATGCAATGCATAACTAATACTATAAATGAACATTGAGACACAGGAACATCACCAACAGAAACAACAGCAGTAATATAGCAACGACATGGTAGGCAGAGCATCAACATCAGCAATAAAAACAAGCAGAACAGAAGACTAACCGACCGAATAACAAATAACAAAGAAATAAATAAATGAAAAACACCTTTCACTACAATTTACGTCTTCTACTAGTACTACCATTACTACTCCTACTACTATTATTGCTAATACCACCATCACCACCGCCACCACCACCACCACCACTACTACTACTACTACTACTACTACTACTACTACTACTACTACTACTACTACTACTACTACTATGCGTATTCGTATTCGTCCAGTTTGTTAATTACAATATTGCAGTGTTATTAGTTATTAGTTTATATTCTTTAATTGTTGTTGATAAATGTGTTTATTGTTGGGTTTAACTTTTCTTATGTGCACCTGGCTGCAATTTCTCTGTTATGAGATAATAAAGATGATTTGATACTACTACTGGTTATTTATAGAGCGCTTAAGAGAGAGAGAGAGAGAGAGAGAGAGAGAGAGAGAGAGAGAGAGAGAGAGAGAGAGAGAGAGAGAGAGAGAGAGAATACGAATGCAGCACGCGAATGTGAAATGTCAATGTGTCAGACAGAGAGAGGATGAGAGAGAGTGGGAGGGAGGGGGGGGGGGTAGAAATACTGAGAGACAAATTGGCAGACATGCAGGCAGAGACGCAGACCGCAAGAGACAAAGAGAGAGAGAGAGAGAGAGAGAGAGAGAGAGAGAGAGAGAGAGAGAGAGAGAGAGAGAGAGAGAGAGAGAGAGAGAGAGAGAGAGAGAGGAGTTACCAAACTTCCAATGCACTGGGGGTATCACACACGCTCACCCATTAACCTGGTAATCAATTAGACAATTAACCGACCATGTCTTTCGTGCCTCGGGTGAATCATCCTGCTTTATCTCCCTCCCCCCTCCCACCCTCGCCCCTTCTTTCTTCACTCAATCAGCCGTCTGTCCTTTCTTCATCCCCCCCCCCTTTCTCTCTCTCTTTCTCTTTCTGTCTTTTTGTCTCTGTCTGTCTCTCTGTCTGTCTCTCTTTCTCTCTGTGTCTGTGTCTCTCTCACTCCTTCTCTCTGCCTGAGTGTCTTTCTCTCTGTGTCTGTCTCTCCATGTGTTTTTTTTGTTTTCTATCTCACTCTCTTCTATGAAATTTTGTTGTCTGTCTTTTGTTCTATTTGGATTTGTTTTCTCTCTCTCTCTCTCTCTCTCTCTCTCTCTCTCTCTCTCTCTCTCTCTCTCTCTCTCTCTCTCTCTCTCTCTCTCTCTCTCTCTCTCTCGCTCGCTCTCTCCCCCTCTCTCTCTCCCTCCCTCTCAGAGCAGTCAATAGAACCGTGACGGCTAATCAGTCCTTAATCTACGGACAATCAATTTGTGGCATAACCCCCTGCTGCACCTTTTCTCCCTCCCCCCACCCACCCCCACTCCTTCCCCACTCCTTCCCCACTCTCCTTCCCACCCTATGCGCATGCGCACACACCCTGCTCTCTTTCGTCACAGGTTTCCCCTCTACAGTCAAGAATACTGCACTGTATTTTCACGAGCACCATTGATGATGGAAGATAGAGTTTGGCATCATCACTGGTCTGTCCCTGTGGTCTGGAAGACCAGACAACAGAACCATGTCCTCCAGAGACGTCTCCTTCACAAGGAATGAATAAATGAATGAATTAATTAATTAATGTTATTTATAGAGGGTAATAGAGTAATCAATAACATGCCTTTTTACATCCAGCCCTCTGGACAAAATACATATATAAAAGTAGAAAATGGAAAAGGAAAAATAAGCACAGTCAAAGCAATATAAAGCATGCAATATACAACCCTATATCGTAACACATCAATAACAAAATCAAACCTAGTATGATTGACTATACTCATTATTGACATTTAAAAAATAGGAAGTAAGCGCATACACACGGGAAAATAAAACCCAGTCCTACTTTTCACACTCATCTTTAACATTCACAAATTGAGAAGTGCACAAACATATGACAAAATCATGATGAAAATTCGTTTAATGTCCTCCGGTCGGAAACAGACACTTAGTAGATATAAAGATGGTTATTCGAATTACTCGAATTACTGATCGCTTCTCGGCCTTTTGGCTAAAACAGTGATTCAGGAACATAAATTTTTGTTTACACCGTGGCGGTTTGTTTGTTCAGCCTGTCGTACATGGCGAAAGCCGATACGCGACGCTAAACTGAACTTCCATCCATAAAGATGGTGGGAACGATCCTGGAGGCAATGCCCGAAGGCAGTGCAATTCCAGGAAAGTCCCGAATTTTTAACGATGCAGATGTATAATGACAAAATCAACCCTAATCATATTTTATATAGGAGGCAAAAGGAGAAGCGTGGCCCATCAGCACACTGGTGTCAACCAAACTCCATGGATCCAAGGAAGAGCTGGAGATCGAGAAGACAGCACTGTTTTGTCTGGTCGTGTAGCGGGGTGTACGCCAGAAGAAGAAGACGAGCACCACGTATTGAGGGGTATCTCTGCCTGAAGATGCTGTCAACCATCTGGCTTATACCCTTTTTGTTCCACGTCCGCGATGCTCCTCGTTCTCCCTTCTGAAGTTCTCTGTATCTGTCTGTATGTCTGTCTCTCTTTTTCTTTTTCTTTCCGTCTGTCTCAGTGTCTGTGACAGTGTCTGTCTCTCCCCTCTCTTGCTCTCTCTTCTGTTTGTTTTTCTTCTGTTAATCATTTTCATGATTGTTGTTTATTTGCTTGAGGGCAATGGTGTAAAAAAAAAAAGAAGCTACCCAGCTTATCTGTTTTACCCTCAATAAAAACATTCGTATTCGTATTCTTTCTTTCACTGTCTTTCCTTCTGTCCTGCCTCGATGCCAGTCTTTCTTGTCTCATCTGTTCGGCTTCCTGTTCTCTATTTGGTTTATTTATCCTTTTTGTTCTTCGTTATTACTTATTCTCTACTGTCCCTTCTACTCTTTCTTCTCCGTTCTCTCCATCTCCACCCTCCTTCTCTCTGCCACTCTGTTTGTCTGCCTGTCTGTCTCTGCCTGTCTCTCTGTTTCCCTCCTGTTCTGTAGCTCACTTTTCTCCGCATCTCACTCTTCTCCGCATGGCACCTTCCAAGGACAGATTGGAAGAATAGGCATCTCCTGAAATCACTAAATCCTTGGTAATTACCCCTTTCATCGCCTCTTGGCACCAAGATGAGTTAATACCCATGTCAGTGAAAGGCATCAAAAAGGATAGGCCCTGTTCTGTGCATGTCACAGAAAAATCCTCAGCATTGCAGACCAAATCTTTTCTCTATCTAGGTATGTTTAAAACCCTTTTATCGCCACTGTCGCCTCTTGGCACCATAATGATTTAACATTTCACTAACAGGCATAAAATGAGGGTCTGGTATCTAGTGACCATATGTTCTTAATTTTGGGAGGTAAGGATAGGCCCTATTCTATGCATGTCACAGAGGAATTCCCAATATTGCAGACAAAATATTTTCTCTACCCGGGTAAGTTTAATGGTAAATTTTGGCTGAGGAATGGCTAGCGTTGAAAGGGTTAATTAATGGAAAACTTTGGCTGAAAAAATGGCTGGCGTTGAAAGGGTTTTAAATAAAAAATGTTTTAGTGTTCAGTGTTCTCTCTACCCCCCTCTCTCACTCCTTCTTTTTTCTCTCTGTCCACCGCCCTGTTTTCCTCGCCACTCAATAAAACAACACGTCACCAGTCCGACTTGCAATCTTCCCGCCCAATGTCAGTGTCTAGTCAGCCACCGGTAGTCATTCTGACTGACTTGCTGGCTGGCTTGATTGCTGATTAATTCCCGGGAAGCAATCAGCGCATTGATCAGCCGTGAGATCTGATCAGTTGGCACAAGGTGATTACTCACTTACATACGACTTAAACCACTGTGCAAATCAATCAGACTCTTCGTCGATACGTAGAAAGGCACGGTGGTAGTGGTAATGTAGTAGTAGTAGTAGTAGTAGTAGTAGTAGTAGTAGTAGTAGTAGTAGTAGTAGTAGTAGTAGTAAATGGTAGTGGTAAAAACAGTAGTAGGGTAGAGTAGCAGTAGTAGGGGCAGTAGTAGCATAGTTGTAGAGTAGTAGTAATAGTAGCATCATCATCATCATCAGCAGCAGCAGCAGCAGCAGTAGTAGCAGCAGCAGCAGCAATAGTAGTACATGTAGTAGTAATAGTAGTAGTAGTAGTAGTAGCAGTAGTCAGATGGCTTTTATCACTGGTTGACATTAGGGGCCAATAGTAAGTGAGAGCGGAACAATACGTTATCTTCAACAGTACTGGAATATCATGGCACAGCTTAGTCTGTTGTGGAAGACTATGACTCTCAAACTGGGGGACATTTGAACTGGCTCTTGTGCTGCAGCCACAGGGATGGGTTGGCCTCTGGGAACATTCCATCTGTCCTCAAATCTCTCTGGCCGAAAGAGTGGGGATGTACCCTGGGCAAGGCTTCTCCACTAGAAGCAAATTTTAGCCCAGCTCGCCGGAATAGCAGCTGCCCCCTCTACTATCTGGTTTTCTTAGTCAGAAACGACAGACAGGCATGCATGTGTTATGCCCAATCCGTGAAATTGCCCATTTCATGAAATGCTTTGCCCAGTTCATGAAATAGCCAATCTAAGACTTGCTATCTAGAAAAGCACTATGACTGAAAAATATGTTTTGTTCATAGACACACAGAGACCAAGAATTGGTTCAAACGAATGAGAAATCACACCAGTATATGCCTGTAGATAGCTCTTTTCATTCAGACTTCAACTCAACTCAACTCGATTCAACAGTACTTTATTATTCAAGAAAAAGGAAAATTCATTAATTTGATTTAATTTGATGGAACGTTAGGATGGGGTGAAATACAAATGTAGAAAAACGTGCTACGGTTGCACATTTTTATGAAATAGGCAATTTCACGGATTCGGGCGTAACACATACACAAGTCTACATACTTGCACTGTGTAGGATAGTACAGTATAGTAGGTTGTCGAGGTACTCGTTATTCAGTAGTAATGGTGTGGGACTTAACCAAATCAGACAGTTAGCGTTCTCCAGAGCTCCATTGGGATTATCGACTGCGTGTCTCACTCCATCTCTGTCTTTGTAATGTCTCTGTCTCTCTCTGTATGTCTGCCTGTTGATCACCCCACTTCTCTCTCTCTCTCTCTCTCCCCCCTCCCGGTAAACCGGTCTACGTTTTGTCTGCCCTTTCCTCTCTATCCACGCCCATGCCTGTCGTTTTCTCTCTGTCTCTGTCTACACAGTTAGCCAGTCACACACACACACACACACACACACCATGCTTACATGGTCACATGTCAAGTTTGTTTTATTAACACTCTGGTATGCACAGATATATCTATGCCTATTGTCACGCACGCTCGCACGTGTGCACACACACACACACACACACACACACACACACACACACACACACACACACACACACACACACACACGTGTGCGCGCGCACGCACGCACACACACACACACCAGAGAGAGAGAGAGAGAGAGAGAGAGAGAGAGAGAGAGAGAGAGAATGAATTGAATTGAATTGAATTGAATTGAATTGATTATTTTATAGAGGGTAATAGAATAAGCAATAATATGCTTTTTTACATCCAGCCCTCTGGAAAATGTTTTTTACAAATATAAAAGTAGAAATGAAAAAGGAAAATGAGCACAGACAAAGCAATATAAAGCATGCAAAATACAGCCCTATATAGTAACACGACAATAGCAAAATCAAACCTAATATTATTAACTATACTCATTTTTAACGTGCATAAATTAAGAAGTAAGCGCATACACATGGAGGAAAAAAATATTAAAAAATCCTACTTTTCAAACTCATCTTTAACATGCACAAATTGAGAAGTGCACAAACACATGACAAAACCAATCCTAATCTTACTTTACATAGTCCTCTTAAAAATGTACTTATTTGAACGGAAAACCATGCACGTAATAAAGTCAAACCTAGTTCTACTTTACCTACTCATTTGAACATGCACAATTTTAAATGTAAATATATGTACACATGACAAAATCAAACATATTCCTATATTACATTATTCGAGAGAGAGAGAGAGAGAGAGAGAGAG
Source organism: Phymorhynchus buccinoides (assembly GCA_017654935.2). Lineage (NCBI taxonomy): Eukaryota > Metazoa > Mollusca > Gastropoda > Neogastropoda > Raphitomidae > Phymorhynchus > Phymorhynchus buccinoides. Next base: position 57,691,329 of record CM065683.1, on the reverse strand, counting down.
AGAGAGAGAGAGAGAGAGAGAGAGAGAGAGAGAGAGAGAGAGAGAGAGAGAGAGAGTGAGAGAGAGAGAGAGAGAGAGAGAGAGAGAGAGAGAGAGAGAGAGAGAGAGAGAGAGAGAGAGAGAGAGATACATATAGAGACACATACACAGAGAGACTTCTAAAACTAAAGAAAGGAAGCTGACTCAAAGTTCAAACCTTACTGAAAGATAATTTTTGAACGATGAGAAACTGTTCAATAAAACAAACATGAGTATTTGGCAAGTGTCATCATGACATCACATTTGCTACACAAGAAGCTGTGTATGTCCGCGTCTAAACTACAACTGTTTTTATGGACCTTTTCCCCCCCTCTTTGCTTTCTTTCTCTCTGTCTAACTTTGTTCTGCATCCAAGTCATCAGGTGAAAGCATGGGAACCACAGATCCCTTTTCGCAATATTTATTCAGATGCTGCAGGGGTTTTTCCCCCACAGCTTGCAACGTAAACTGACGTGGAAAGAAAACTGAACTCAGACCATTGGAGAAGGAACTTTTTTTGTTGGAAAAACAAAAACGTTTTGTGAGCTTGGGAATAGATAGGGCAAGCAGGCTAGGGTGGTGTTGCGTGGGGGTGGGGGAGGGGGGAGGATGGAAGGAAGAGAAGGAGGGAAAGGAATGAGAGGCAGGAGGAAAGTGATGGTAAAGATTACTCCTTTCCTTTTTCTAACGAACAGTAGATTGCTTAGTACAGAGATAGTGAAAATGCTTTTAAACTTATATGTGGTGTTGATCAAATTCAACATTCATTCGAATGAAAAACAATGATAAATGATCAAAGTTAGAAATGGAGTTTCATTGAACAGATGATTCGAAAGATAACGTACAAACTTTCACAAAATGTATTCATTTTATTGCTTGGTTCTTCTTACTCTCTTCTCCCCCCCTCTCTCTAATATGGCAGCGCGGTTATGTGTTGATGGTGATCATTCAACGCACGCACCTGTTTAACTCAATCTTGCCAGATAATTTTCGTTTTAATACAATACGATGTGTTATAATGATCTTTGTCTGAATTCGATGCCAGTTGGTCTCGGGAACTGGTTTTGTTCCCTAGAGGAAATACAGACAGGGGGATAATTCTCTCGTCGTACTTCTGTGATGTCACTTCACCGGAAGTGTAGGTAAATTGAACGAGACTGCGCAGGCGTGATGGCGCCGCTTGGAAGTCTGGACCATAACTTCCGACGCCATTTGGGAATTTAGAACCATATCCTGAGGAATATGAAAGTTCTAGCCTCTGTAAAGAAGACTACATATATATCTTAAAGATCCCCCACGTCACGTGTCACATTCCCTATTATGCTTGGAAGATTTCTTAAGATTTCTTACCAGCCATAAGAGGGAAAACCACGTGAAAACCATGATTTTGTCACGTGACGTGGTGGGTCTTTAAGACAGAGACTCAGCAGACATATTATACATTTTAATACTACATAGGGGCCTAGTCGGCATACTGTGAGACACGGACATAACATACATATACTATGTACAATTATATGACATTAAGAAGAAGGGGAATTATTCAACCTTTACTGAGGAATATGAAAGTCCTATCCTCTATAAAAAAAAAAGGCTACATATCTTAAGACAGAGACTCAGCAGACAGATTATGATACTAAGTAACATAGGGGCGGGCCTACATCTGTGAGACACACACATAGCATACACATTATGTACAATGATATGACCCCCAAAAAAGAAAAGGGGATCTGTTAAACCTTTACCGCAGTAGACAACAACGTACACTCGTATTGATCCAGCCAACAACTACAGACCCCATCAACACAAGCGGCTTTCCCATCCCCAGTCAATGGGATTAAACCGAGCCTGGGATTAAACTGAGCCGCAGCATCTGGGCGAAAACACTCAAGCAAAAACACACCAAGAAGCACGCTGAAGGGTTAACAATAAATAAATTGTTATCTAGTTATGCATTTACTTTCTATATTTCTTTATTCATTTAACTTTTTATTCCATTCTTTTTGCTATATTTATTTAGAATACTAGTAAAGGTAAGGAGTAGGAGTTCCACCTGAAGCAGCAAAGTGAGCTTGTAGTGAGAGAGTAAAGTAATGTGAAGTGATGATGTCTGCGTTATGTATGCTTTGTAGTGAGAGAGTAAAGTAATGTGAAGTGATGATGTCTGCGTTATGTATGTTTTGTAGTGAGAGAGTAAGATAATGTGAAGTGAATTTTGTTTAAAATAAAATAAATAACTAAATATAAGAAATTTGCTACGGATGTAGGAGGACGAAAATTTCATTCAAAATTGAATGTATTATTATTTTGTGGGGGGTAAAAAAGGGCAAGCATATGTATGACACGAGTTCATATATTAATGAATAATTATACCGCATCAACTGCAGAATGATAGTCACAGTGTTGGCTTCTACGTCACACGGACCAACCAAAATCACGGCGGAATTATAAATCAACGCGCCTGACGTTATACCGTCTACTAAAACCATAGCCACAACACTATCACTACACTACCCTACCCACGCCTAGCTCTCAAACCAGGGTACAACAATATCACACTACCACGGTAGACTCCTACCCAGATAATAACACACAAACCAGCAAGATCACAACTCAACAATATCACCACAATGAACCTTCCAATTAACGTGTAGTAAACTGAAACGTAATATGGCACGCACGCACACGCACACACACACACACACACGCGCACGCACGCACGCACGCACGCACGCACGCACGCACACGCACGCACACACACACACACACACACACACACACACACACACACACACACACACACACACACAACAACAACAACAACAACAACAACAACAACAACAACAACAACAACAACATACAGTATTTATACGGCGCTGAATCTTGATAGAAATCAAATCAAAGCGCACGCACACACGTTAGCATTCAAAGCGCATTCAAACACAAACGCAATACAACGCGAACACACACAGATAACATAAATGGAATATAGCACACACACACACACACACACACACACACACACACACACACACACACACACACACACACACACACACACACACACACACACACACACACACACACACACACAC
>CM065683.1:57673216-57680716 GCA_017654935.2 Phymorhynchus buccinoides | reverse complement strand
TATGTATTGCATGCTTAGAACCAAGGACAGAATGGAAGAATAGGCCCAGCCTAAATTTTTATCCTTGTAAAATAAAGTATCTGAGTCTGAGTCTGAATCTCTCTCTCTCTCTCTCTCTCTCTCTCTCTCTCTCTCTCTCTCTCTCTCTCTCTCTCTCTCTCTCTCTCTCTCTCTCTCTCTCTCTCTCTCTCTCTCTCTCTCTCTCTCTCATTCAAACACACAAGTGTTTAAGGGAGATGGGGACACGAAAAGAATACTAATGTAGACAGACAGAGAGAGAGAGAGAACTCGAACTCGAGAGAGAGAGAGGGAGGGGGAGGGAGAGATTAGGGGGGTGGGGGCAGGGGCAGAATGTTGTATTAAAATCTTTGCTCACAAAAACCTTAAAGATAGAAAGGAGTATAGTATAAGAAACAGGAAAAAAGTATTTTTCCTGCCTTTGATTTTGAAGTCTAGAATCGCAATGGGGTGGGTTTTCAGTTGTTTGTTGTTGTTGTTGTTGTTGTTGTTGTTGTTATATATGTACTTGGTATATTGTTTAATTGTAGTTTATATTGTCTTTTGTGTTGTACGTGGGTGGGGGGTGGGGGGGGGGGGGGGGGGGGTGAAATTATTCTGTTCCAGACCAGGGACAACACTCAACATGAATTGAAAATTCACACGAACAAAACAAAAAGTCTTCGAGCATTCTTCTTTCACGCAATGATAAAATAAACTGTTCTTTATTAGACCCAATGTTTATGATGCTGCACCAGCTGCACCGCACTATGGCGGAATAATATGACCAGATATATATGGAATTTTGGCATAAATTGATATTCTAATTTGTCATGGTGGAGCACATATTCCTTGTTAATGCACAGAAAACCGAATTGAGTTATCTTGTCTAGATTTGATTTTATGATTATTTTAAGTTTGGCATTCGAAATAGATCATTTGCAGATATCGGGCATAGAAGATACAATTTTGCCTCTTTGTCTCTATTGACTTGATTTAGAAAACAATCAAATAAACAACGAAGTCATTCAAAATTGTCTTTCATGTTGTGGATACTGGTAGAATGCATACAAATAGACATAAATATGCCCTAAATAGAAAATTGATATTTTGGGGGTTGTTGACTATTTTTGGATTTTGCTCAAAACATTCTGAGCGACTTATTTTGTAGGTTTTTCCCATGCACCATCACACTTGAATGAATGTGACCAATGCTGGTTGACCTTACGCGTAGTTCCCATGCTTTGTCTCTTCTCTCCTGACTTATTCTGGTCCCCTCCGCTTCAGCATGCTTGCTTAAGCTGGAGACAGACTATGCGACTGCCTTATATGACTCGATCAGGTCGTGACGTAAATCAAATTTTGTTTCCCGCACAGAAGACGTCACAAGCCATCTGACTCGATCAGACTCGATCAGTGAAATTTAGAACCCGCCCTATTCGGCCCTGTCACCTGACTGGGCCCGACTGAGTCAGACTGATCGAGTTAGATGGTATGCAAATGAGGTGAAACGTCACGACCTGATCGAGTCACATGAGGCAGTCACATAGTCTGTCGCCGGCTTTACCGTGATAGTGGGATCAGTTCGATGTGCCCCTGTCTTTGTGTGTCGCGAGAGGGATGTGGTTTCAGTAGCGACGATCGTATTTGTGCCAGTCTCACACAGTTACGTCCCTTTCTTTAAATTTAAGCGAATCAAAAAATAATAAACTTTTCGAGTTTGCAAATGGGCCAAAATGGAAAAAGAATAATTTATTCTAGTCGCTGCATTATTTTTACCATAAAATAAGTCGTAACGGGTTTACAGAGGATTCAGGTTCCTCGCTTTCAAGCTGACATTTTCATCTTTCAGACAGATCACTGATCGGCGGTGCGGAGATTTACCGAGTTGAAAAGCGTTGACAGAATCAGTTGTCCGCTCGCTATCTAAGCCCACCGACCGCTAATAAGCAGTGGCGGGTGTAAGATGAAGCCTTCTAGTGATGTTCTCAAAGGTTTAAAAAGAATTCTACCGTGCCAATTTTTTCCTACATGCCCCGCATTGAGCTTACCGAATTGGCGACATTTTGCCTGTTTACTAACAAAAGGAGTGGCTTCCCTTGCGAATTGGAAACGATCGTCAAACGCTGAATCTAACAATGCTTTGCTCCACACCACAAACTTTATTAGGAAATCACTAATGTTTGCTTCGACGCCATAAATTTAAGCTTACGATGTTGCACACAATAATTTTTTGTGGTTTTAAACTTTTTGAAAATCGTTGGGAACAAAAATGTCTGCTACTGCGCGAGCCTGTCTCACGAGATGACGTCATGGGAAGACGCCATTACTGAAGCGAAAATAGTTTCTGTTCGATTCAAATACCAGTATCGTGAAAACCAAAATATTTGAGAGTGTTTTTTCTTATAAAAAAAATATGCATAGTTTCTACAGGCAGTACTTGACTTTTGAATGCTTATTTTTCTGTAAATGAATCGAGTTTTGTGGAACTTTCAATCATATTGATTCTTGGAAGGAATTTGCAACAAAAATGTCTCTTCAGCCTTGTATCAGCATTGTATAAAGAAATAGACCAATGTTTCGATACATCACGCCAGTTATTCACAGAAAACGCATGTTTACAGCAAGTTAACTATTTTGTATCTCACTTCATAGCAATTACTCTGAGAATTGCTTACATTTTTTTTTTTTTTCACGTGGCTAGTTTCAGATTAGGTGTAGGGTTCGGGTTAGGGATAGGGTTGCGTTTTTGTCTCACGTACGGACGGATAGATACGGAGCTTCAGATTGTCAGCGGGCCCGGGTCATTGATCCATTTGTGACGATGATCTGACCCCACATTTTGTGCAGCCAGGAGTCATTTGAACAACGAAGTCTGCAATAATGCTACAGTGACACTTTGCTGGCTCATTATTTTGGACATTTACCCATCGTTTTTCTGCAATTTAGGGATCATGTGACCCCATGAAGTTTAAAAACAACAATCCGAAGCTCTGGTAGATATCATGTAACGGGGACATACCAGAGACGGGGTAAGCTATCATAGAGACAACATCGTTGACACATAATAGTGACGTGGACCTGTAGAGACGGGTGCACAGTGGTACGTATCCCTGCATGGTAGAAGTAATGAACTCTTTGATGGTGCCAGAGACTAAAAGCCACGCAGAGCCCCAGATCTGTTCAGTTCTGTTCTGTTCTGTTCTACGGACCCGGACAATCTCCTGTCATTTCCTCTTGGGCTCTGGTTGTCAAGGATACGGGACTGGCTCTTTCAGGGTGGCACCGGAAGCAATATGTTTGCCATGGGCTTAGCTTTGGGTTTGGGTTGGGTTCGAGGTTAGTTTTAAGATAAGACAGCGGCTGGAAGAGAGGGGTGACGTAGGGTATCATGGGTGGGTGAGTGTCAGCCATAGTATGGATAAGGATGGTGGTGGTGATGGTTGTGGTGGTGGTGATTGATGAACCTGAGCGTACAGACAAAGAAACAGATAAATATATATGCATACTTGAGAAATGGAGGTCCTGTGGGTCTGTGTGTTATTCTGATAGTTGATGTGTTTGGGGGTGAGGGGTGTGTATGTAAGTGAAGTGTGTGTGTGTGTGTGTGTGTGTGCGTGTGTGTGTGCGTGTGCGTGTGCGTGCGTGCGTGCGTGCGTGCGTGCGCGCATGTGACTAACAGCAACAACAACAACAACAACACAATCCGAGAAACCCTACACCCATCAGCCATTCTCCAACCACGCTACCTCCAATCCACAACACACACACACACACACACACACACACACACACACACACACACACACACACACACACACACACACACACACACACAGAGCCTAATCACTCTTTCATTTCACATACAGCCTAATAAAAGGTCATAGCCAGGACAGGCACAATTCATCAGCTCATAATATCTGCCCCTCAGCCGGGATTTGAACCCAAACTACTTTGATTGCGTCAGTCCCCGCGACTAATGAGCCATCGATCCCCACGTGATTGTGAATAACCTCATTGTTACTAAACTCCTTCTAGACCAATCAACTTCTTTATCCCGACCTAATCTGGCTTGTTGGTGTACATTCAACGCTATAATTTTATAATGAGTTAGGAAGAAAATTGTAATGCCAGGCAATTTTAATGAAAACATTTTCCCCCTCAGGGATTATCAAAGTTATTGATTGATTGATTGACCAGACGGGGAGATGAAGTGTTGTAGATGGTAGGGGGTTGGGGTGGTGAGAGTTTGGAATGCATGCAACTTGCTAAATTAGTCAGGACAGTGGACCGGGAATAATTAATAACATTATCAGAGAGAGAGAGAGAGAGAGAGAGGGAGGGAGAGAGGGAGAGAGAGAGAGAGAGAGAGAGAGAGAGAGAGAGAGAGAGAGAGAGAGAGAGAGAGAGAGAGAGAGAGAGAGAGAGAGAGAGAGAATAAAATAAATCAGTCGCTAAAAAGATTTGGAGTTAGAAATATAATAATGAATCTATCGACTATGCCAGGGGGGAAAAGAGAGAAAGACGGGAAACATTGAGAAAGAAAAAAAGAGGAATTAAGAGCCAGAGAGAGAGAGAGAGAGAGAGAGAGTGAGAGAGAGAGCGAAAGAGAGAGAGAGAGAGAGAGAGAGAGAGAGAGAGAGAGAGAGAGAGAGAGAGAGAGAGAGAGAGAGAGAGAGAGAGAGAATAAAATAAATCAGTCGCTAAAAAGATTTGGAGTTAGAAATATAATAATGAATCTATCGACTATGCCAGGGGGAAAAAGAGAGAAAGACGGGAAACATTGAGAAAGGAAAAAAAGAGGAATTAAGAGCCAGAGAGAGAGAGAGAGAGAGAGAGAGAGAGAGAGAGAGAGAGAGAGAGAGAGAGAGAGAGAGAGAGAGAGAGAGAGTGAGAGAGAGAGCGAGAAGAGATAGAGAGAGAGAGAGAGAGAGAGAGAGAGAGAGAGAAGAGAGAGAGAGAGAGAGAGAGAGAGAGAGGGCACAGAGGCACAGAGACACAGAGACAGAGGAATGTGGGACAGAAAAGCAATTTAGGGGACATGCGTGTGTATGATTGGAACAGCATGAGAGGGCAAACAAGTTCATGAAGAAAGGCAGACGGAATGCGAGATCAGCAAGAAACCATGACGAACAATGGGAGAGAGAGAGAGAGAGAGAGAGAGAGAGAGAGAGAGAGAGAGAGAGAGAGAGAGAGAGAGAGAGAGAGAGAGAGAGAGAGACAGACAGACAGAGACAGACAGACAGAAGGGGGAGGGGGGGTTAATATAGAAACGTATTCTTATCATGATTCACATGGGAAGAAGAATGAATCTGTACGTTGCAATAGGGAACATATATTGAGAAAGCCGATTGCACTATTAGGGGAAGACGGGGTAAAAAGCGCATGGGCGGGTAAGAAGCCCACCCCAATTATCTCATGAAATGAAGCAAATTTCAGTCTCATTTTGCCCATGAATAAAGAAAATGTCAGTCAAATTTGCCCATGAGACGAATGCTAGACATTAACGCTCGTCTCATGGGCAAAATGAGACTGAAATTTGCTTCATTTCATGAGATAATTGGGGTGGGCTTCTTACCCGCCCATGCGCTTTTTACCCCGTCTTCCCCTAGTGTTTCTCTTCCACATAGACACACAGTGAACAACAACAAGAACAACGTTTTTATTGTCATAAGGAAACCAGAGGTTTTGTGAGACACAAATGGTTAAAACATTGACGACACCATTATACTGGTGCATGTCAGTGTCATTTAGTTGCTTTCGTCTTCATCACCAACATCGTCATGATGTCAGTGTGTACTTACTTGAATAATTCGACCACATCTCGTGGTCTTCTTCAGCATTCGGAGGTTTACATGTATGTTGTTGGCAGTCAGATTTGCTGCGGTGAGTAGATTTCAGTTGCATTTAATTTGTTTGGTCACAGGCAGGGTGAATTGACCAAACACATTCAACTAAAATCCACTCACCACATCCAAATCTGACTGCCAGCAACATACAAGCCTCAGACCACGAGATGTGGTAGGAGTATTCAGGTGAGAGTACACACTTTTGTATGGAAGCGGTATGTTTGAGGGAGGGGAAATTGTACCATTGCAGAGGAAGCAGTATGTTTGAGGGAGGGGAAATGGTACCATTGCAGAGGAAGCAGTATGTTTGAAGGAGGGGAAATGGTACCATTGCAGAGGAAGCAGTATGTTTGAAGGAGGGGAAATTGTACCATTGTAGAGGAACAGTATGTTTGAGGGAGGGGAAATGGTAGCAGTGCACAGGAAGCCGTATGTTTGAAGGAAGGGAAATGGTACCATTGCAGAGGAAGCAGTATGTTTGAAGGAAGGGAAATGGTACCATTGCAGAGGAAGCAGTATGTTTGAAGGAAGGGAAATGGTACCATTGCAGAGGAAGCAGTATGTTTGAAGGAAGGGAAATGGTACCATTGCAGAGGAAGCAGTATGTTTGAAGGAAGGGAAATGGTACCATTGCAGAGGAAGCAGTATGTTTGAAGGAGGGGAAATGGTACCATTGCAGAGGAAGCAGTATGTTTGAAGGAGGGGAAATGGTACCATTGCAGAGGAAGCAGTATGTTTGAAGGAGGGGAAATGGTACCATTGCAGAGGAAGCAGTATGTTTGAAGGAGGGGAAATGGTACCATTGCAGAGGAAGCAGTATGTTTGAAGGAAGGGAAATGGTACCATTGCAGAGGAAGCAGTATGTTTGAAGGAGGGGAAATGGTACCATTGCAGAGGAAGCAGTATGTTTGAAGGAGGGGAAATGGTACCATTGCAGAGGAAGCAGTATGTTTGAGGGAGGGGAAATGGTACCATTGCAGAGGAAGCAGTATGTTTGAAGGAAGGGAAATGGTACCATTGCAGAGGAAGCAGTATGTTTGAAGGAAGGGAAATGGTACCATTGCAGAGGAAGCAGTATTTAAAGGAGCGAAATGGTACCATTGGACCGATTGGACGCTAAACTCATTACAGAAGAAAGAAAAAGTACAATTGGAGAGGAAGATTTTCGCAAGAAAGGGAAGGTATCCTAGGTGGTGAGGGGATGGGTGTGTGAGTGAGAGAGAGAGAGAGAGAGAGAGAGAGAGAGAGAGAGAGAGAGAGTGGGGGGTAGAGGGGGGGGGGGGGGGGGGTAGGGTTGAGGTAAATTGAGAAAAAGAGGAGAGGGGTGGGGGAGATGCTAGTCCCCTATCTCCAGAATTAATGACTGTCAACCCCAGGGACATTTTCACCTCTACTCCGCCCACACCGACCCTCTTTTTCTCCCCCTTCCTTTCTTTTTACCCTCTCACATTCCTGTTACACCCCCCCCCCCCCACACACACCACACACACCTACCCCCCCCCCCCCCCCCCCCCACCCTCCACCCCCTTCTCTGTCTGGCCTGGGTGTTCTTTCTTATCAAGTCAAATATACAAACTTCGCTCCTTGTGTGAAAGCTTAGCTACAACAGGTCAGTGTTACAATTCTATTTTAAGATACACTGACCCACCACGAT